>CAOKZL010000280.1:0-600000 GCA_948472985.1 Iguana delicatissima | reverse complement strand
ATGCACGGTTCCTGTTGCTTCCCTTCTCCCTGCACACATTTCTCCTAAAGTTAGGTATTCGCTGTGGCTGTCACTCCTCAGTGAGATGTGACACGAGAGGTGATGTTACATGGGATGATGAGAGATGTGATTGGCTTTGCCGCTGCCCGGCATGCAGTTTTGTGCGGCCCTCACAGGAATGTTGTGTTACGTTTCAAAAATCACATCCCATTAACCAGTACAATGCTACTTCCGTTTTGCTTTCACTCTCCCTAGATGAGGCAAGCAACGGTACAGCAGAGGTGACAGGCAGCACTACCGCCGCGGGCTTGTCTCCCCGGTCCAGACTACGCATGTCGCGCCATAGGACCACTGCAGCGGGGCGTAGTGAGAACCTTCCCGCTGCTACCATAGCTACCATGGATCTCATACGGGAAGCAGCAGGAGCTCAACAGGGACATGCGTGCCAGGGAGTTCCAGCATGAGAGTACCACAGCGACAGAGAACGCAGGAGCTGCTCTCCCTGCTTAGGGAATGTATCAGGGTTATGTCCGCAATCGCGGATGCAGTGAATGCAAGAAATGCTGCAATCCTCCCCAGGAATGATGGCAGTGTGGTTTCCGAACAAACTGAGCCCTGAACCAGGCCAGAGCCTTGCAATGGGGGGAAGCCCATCCACCTTCCTACAGCAGGTGGCAAGACGACATTTCCCAAGGGTCAAGAGACCCTGCCACAGGTACAGCCCTTGAGAAAATGCATCTCCCCACCTACCTGCCCATTTGGATGGGTACAAATATGGCTCCGTTAACTTGTTAGCAATATCCATGATCTAACTGTTTAAAGTTGTACATGTTTCCTATTTCTCCTATGAAAGGGGAGTTGCCATATATCTTGTTTTCCTTTGAAGTCAGTACTATTGTTTGCCATTCATGTTGTTTTTGTGTTTTTGAAGTAATAAAAGCAATCCCTGTTATTTTAGCAACAAAACCAGTGTAAAGTTGGGACTTCCGGTTTGGGTATGGCGCTGCGAGAAGGCTCCCTCTGAAGCTCCGTGCAAGGGGATCCTCTGACAGACGGCGAAACACATTAGGCAATAATAACAGCCTGATTTAAGATCCCCCTTGGTATAGGGAGATCGAAGAAGGGGCTCCGAAGGTCAGGAACATCTGAAGCTGCCATCGAGCGAGATCGCGCAAGACGACAGCGGACGGGACGAAGAAGACAGGAGCAGCCATAGCTGTCTGTCAGTGCTTGAATGTTCAAGCTTCAAGCAGCGCCAGCAAACTGTTTTGGACTTGGTAAAGGAGAAGTCTTAAGGTCTTTTTTTTTATTATCCTATTTGAGAATTAAAATCACCAGATATTTATCTTGAGAAATTAACCGGGAGTGGGACTTTGAATGCGACTTTAAAACTTTAAAGTGGGTGGTGAAGAAATAGACAATTGATTTGGATATAATAGGCAGAGGAATGGACATGTGCTTGAGAAACCATTCATGAAGAGCTAATTGAAACTGATCGTATTTGGAAGAAGTAAAAGGAAGTTTCAAAATAATTTTTATACGGAACTTTCTTCTGTGATAGATTGCTATATTCGGTTTTGTTTGGAATTTGGGGAGATTGGACTTACAGAATTTGGAGAGAGAGAGAGGTGAACGGGAGGATTACAAGGAGAAGACGGACGGGGTCGAGTAAGTGGAGGAGTAATGGCGACAGTGGTAAATAGAATGAAATATGAAATATAGAATAGAGTGGAGAAGAGAGAAAGAAAGAAGAAGAGGGACTAATATAGGATTAATATTAACACGGGAAGAAGAGAGATAGAGGGATTGAGAACGGTGGGTCATAAAAGAGAAAAGAGGAGAAAAAAAGATAGTGACATTAAGACAGGCGGATTAAGCGAAAGAGGATTGACAAAGGAAGATAGAGAGAGTAACAACGGCAGCGACGGAGGACGACAGCGACGACAGAGTAAAGACGTGATTATTATAAAAGGAATTTTAAATATATTGGCATGTTAACACTGGATATGATTGGATATTAAGATATTGTGTATGTGAGAAATCAACTGGGAGTGGGACTTTGAATGTGACTTTAAAACTTAAAAGTGGGGGTGAGGGTATTGTGTATGTGAAATTGGAGTTATCAGATAATATTATTGCATTGAATTGTATTGTGTGATATAGTATAGTATATTGTATTGTGTGATATCGTATATTGCATAGTAGTTAAGTATAAATTAAGTATAAACTAAGTATATATAAGTTTAAGGTGAAAGAGCATGAGAGATTAATTAAGTCCATTTAAGTAAGTAATAGTTAATCTTTAAAATTCATTAAATCTTTTAATGAATACTAGAATACATCAAAAATGGCAAAGGCTTCTGCAGGACAAAGGAAACTTTCATTGGAACCTATACAAAAATCAGAACAGAGTAAAGGCAGAACAATATCAATTGACGTTATTGGAAGAAATAAGAAATATAAAATTAGATATACGTCAGGAAATGAAAGATTTGAGAGGTGAAATAAAACAAGACTTTAAAAATGAACTGAAAGGAATTAAATTAGCGTTGGGAGGTCTTCAAGAAGATTTGAAGGTAACACAGAATCGGGTGGAAACATTGGAGTTGAAGACAAAAGAAGTAGAAGAAATGGTGGAGAATTTGGGAAGACAACAAGGAGCGACTGCTTGATGAAAAAGCATTAATGGATTTGAAAACAAGAGAAAATTTTATAAAAATAAGAGGTTTGGTGGAACAGAGAGAAGAAAATTTATATAGTAAATTGATTCCACCTCTGGCTGAATATTTGAATATCTCCTTAGAAAAAATGGAATGGGAGATAGATAAAATATATAGGATTGAATCTAGAATAGCGAAAGTAAAATAAAACTCCCAAGGGATGTGTGAGATGATTCAGTTGGTACGGAAAAAAACGAGAGAGAAAAAATAATTCAGAAAAGTCTAGAAACAGGTTTGATAATAGATAACATTAGAGTGGAGATCTATAAGGATGTACCATCAAGAATTTTGAGAAAAAGAAATGAATATAAATTTTAACAACTTTTTTAGTATACAGCAAAATATAACATACCGATGGGGAAAACTAGAAGGTCTGAAGTTCTAGATATAAAGGAAAACAATATAAGTTTGAATCAGTACAAGAAGCTAAAGTATTTATGAAGAGATATGGAAAAGAACATATAAGACGGAAAGTACGAGATGAAGAAGAAATTAAAGATGACTATTCTGGAAGATAAACAAGTAGTAGAACAAGAACAAGAAGGAGAGATGAAGAGGCAGTTATAGAAAAGGAACCAAGAGAAGAGGGAAGTTTGGAGGTAGGGGGAGGAATCTAATTGACATAAAGGAACAATACAGTATATACAGTACATATATAGAATATGTTTTTGAAACTTCTCTCTTGGAATATAAAAGGAATTGTAAATTCACAAAAAAGAAGAAAGATTTTTCATGTAATTGAGAAAAAGAAATTAGATATAATTTGTTTACAAGAAATTCGTATACAACCAGAAAAGATTTATTTAATTAGAAATAGGAAATTGGGGGAAGGATTATATATCTATTTCAAAAGCAAAAAAAATGGAGTAGTAATGTATATAAATCCAAAGATTTGCTCTAAAGAAATATTTAAGGATGAAGCAGGTCATTATGTGGGGGTGGAAAATCAATTGGCGAAATCAAAAAATATTAGTAATTGGAATATATGGCCCACACAAGAAACAAGGAAATTTTTATAAAGAACTTAATAAGAAAATTATGGATTTAGAATATAATCAATTTATTTTTATGGGGGATTGGAATGGAGTGATTGAACCAAAAATAGATAGGATGTCTAAGAAGAAAATAAAGAAAATCAAGGGAAATTACCAGATTCATTTCTCTAAATATGATGGATAATTTGGATCTAATAGATGTGTGGAGATTTAAATTTGGCAGTACTAAAGAGTTTACATTTTATTCAGAACCTCATGCTTCATTATCAAGAATTGATATGTTTTTGATATCAAATTCTTTAGCTTTAACTATTAATAAACAAGAAATATTACCGCGAAATTTATCAGACCATAATCCAATTCTTTTAACATTAAAATATAAAACGGAAGAAATATATCAATGGAAATTAAAAGAGAAGTTTATTATTAGAAGAAGATTTTGTTCAAAAGATTAGAGATCAAATAAAAATGTATTTTGAGGAAAATGTGAATAAAGGAGTTAATTTAGTGACAGTATGGGATGCGGTAAAAGCGGTGTTGAGGGTTATTTTATACAATATAATGCATGGAAAAATAAAAAAGAGAAGAGAGAAGTTTCAAAAAATGAATGATGAATTAAGGAGGAAAGAAGAAATCTTGAATAAGGATCCACGGAATTTAGAAATACAAAGAGAAATAAAAATATTACGGAAGCAAATAGATGTACATTTAGAAATGGAAGTGAATGAGAAGCTATTATATATGAAACGGTATTATTTTGAATGGGCGAATAAAGCAGGTAAATGGTTATCATATAAAATAAAAAAAAAAGAAAGGAAAAGACACTAATTACGAAATTAAGAAAGTGGAATAGTATTTATATACAGATGTACAGCAAATAAAGAAAATAGTGATAAATTATTATAAGTCTTTATATAAAAGTCAAGAGATGAGAAAAGAAGTATTAGAAGAATATATATTACAACAAGATTTACCGATATTAACAGAGAAACACAGAGAGAAATTAAATAAACCAATTACAATAACAGAGGTAATAACTGCAATTCAAGAAGCAAAAAAGGGAAGCACCGGCCCAGATGGGTATATTAATCAATTTTATAAGATCTTCCAAGATGAAAATGCTTTCTTATTCAGCAACATTAATGAATGAAGGACTGAAAGGAAAAGTTCCAGACTCATGGAGGGAAGCTAATATAACTTTAATTTATAAAGAAGGAAAAGATCCCTTAGATATCAAAAATTATCATCCAATTTCTCTTTTAAATACGGATTATAAATTATTCACGCGATCAGCTAGTAGATTGAAAGTGGTATTAAAAGAAATAATATTAGAAGATCAAGTAGGATTTATTCCTGGGAGACAAATAAAAGATAATATACGGAGTATAATAAATATTATAGAATTATGTGAAAGGCATCATCAAAAGAAATTAATGGGGTTTTTTTTAGATATTGAGAAAGCTTTCGACACGGTGAGCTGGTTTTTTGTTTAAAGTGTGTCAAAGGATGAGTATAGGTGTGGAATTTACTGATTGGATTAAAACTATATACTCTACACAATTCGCAAATGTATTAGTTAATGGTAGTAATATTGGTAAATTTGAAATACAGAGAGGAACTCGTCAAGGATGTCCATTATCCCCATTATTATTTTTATTAGTTATTGATGTCTTAATAAGGAAAATTAGAAGTCATGAAGGAATTAAAGGAATTAGAGTACAAGATAAAGAATTTAAGATAAGAGCATTTGCTGATGATCTGATGATAACTTTAGAATATCGTAAAGGAGATACAGAAATATTGAAAAATATTTTGAATAATTTTGGGAAAAATTCAGGATTAAAAATTAATAAAGAAAAATCTATGATATTGACGAAAAATATGTTACAATCGGAGAAGAAAATTATAGTAAATAGCACTGGTTTTACATTAACATCAAAGACTAAGTATCTGGGAATAATCTTTACAAATAAGACTTCTGATCTTTTTAAAAATAATTATTTGAAAGTTTGGAAAAATATATCTTAAGGATTTAAAGAATTCAGAATTCTAAATTTATCTTGGTTAGGGAGGATTGCCGTAGTTAAAACAACTGTACTTCCAAAACTCATATTTTTGTTTCAGAATATACCAATTATTCAAAATGAGAAAGTTATTAAAGTTTGGCAAAAGGAGATATTAAAATTTGTTTGGGGGGGGGGAACCAAGGGTGAGAATGAAATTGTTAGAGGATGCGAAAGAAAGGGGAGGTTTATCTTTACCAAATTTATCTTTGTATTTTCATGCCTGTGGATTAAATTGGATTCAAAAATGGATTAAATTAGATGATGCAAAAATGTTAAACTTAGAAGGAGAAGGGTTAGGTTCGGGTTGGCATTATTATTCTCTATGGTTTAATAGAGGGAAAAAATAGTAAGGATTGTAATAAACATTATTTAAGATCTGCTTTAATAAAGTATGGAGAAAATATTGATGAGGGCTTGTACAAAACCGTACACGAAGTGGGTTTCGCCACATGAGGCTTATTATAAAAAAGAGAATATTTTATTTGATAAATGGATTATATATGAGGATATGTAGAAAATTACAACGACAGCAAATTACAATTAAAACACAGGAAGAAATGTTGGAAATGGGAATAAAATGCCATTGGTTGTTGTATAATCAAATAAGAGGAATATTGAGGAAGGATATTAAAATTAATGGATATCAAAAGAAAGAAGAAGAATTAAATATGATATTATATTCAGACAAGCCAAAAACAATCTCTCTTGATATACAAAATTTTATTAAAATGGTATACAGAAGATGAAACAGTTAAAATACCAATGGTGAAATGGGCCCAGAATTTCTCTCACCCTATTTCAATGGAACAATGGGAGAATTTTTGGAGAAAGTAGTAAAAATAACAAAATGTCAAGATATTAAGGAAAATTTGTACAAGATGTTTTACAGATGGTATCTTACTCCCCAAAAATTAGCTAGGATGACAAGTGGATGTTCAAACAAATGTTGGAAGTGCAAAGAGAAGAGATAGGATCTTTTTTATCATCTCTGGTGGACATGTAAAATAGTAAAACAATTTTGGAAAAAAATTCATAATCAAATTGAAAAGATATTGGATATACGATTTGTTATGAGACCAGAGATTTATTTATTATCAATGTTAGAAAAAGATTTAGAGGAAAAGGTGGGAAGGCAATTATTTTATATGACAACAGCAGCAAGAATGGTATTGGCATATAAATGGGAAGGAGAAATAATACCCACAATAGAGGA
Source organism: Iguana delicatissima (assembly GCA_948472985.1). Lineage (NCBI taxonomy): Eukaryota > Metazoa > Chordata > Lepidosauria > Squamata > Iguanidae > Iguana > Iguana delicatissima. Next base: position 593,006 of record CAOKZL010000280.1, on the reverse strand, counting down.
TTGGGAAATGAAATTATATGGTTTAATACAAATGGATAAGTTGACATATATAGTAAATGGAGAAAATAAAGAGAAGTATGTAAAGCAATGGGATAAGTTATTTCAATATTTTAAAAACTCAGGGTATGATAGTAATATGGTGATTATGGATTATTGAATAAAGAAGTTCTGGGATAAGGAGGAAAGCTAAAGATATGATGACCGAATAAATAAGTAAATAATGAAACAATCTTCAATGCCGAAGTCAGAAGTGTGTGGAAAAACCATTGAATAAGCGGTGGAATAAGTAATATGTGTTGAATTTTATTTGAATGAGACTATGTATATTTAAATATGTTGTTTTGTATTAATTGTGTATTGTGTATTAGTATGCTATATATTTTGTGTATTAGTATTAGTATTACTATGTAATTTGTATATTTTTTTTAAGGAATAAAGTTTTTAAAATTTAAAAAAAAAAACAGTGTAAAGTTTATTTGTAAAGGGGAAAGTATTTACAACGGGGAGGGGCAAAACACCTTCTAACTGCAATTACAAACAAGGGAGAAAACTACAAATCTAGGACTGAACATTGTCCTCTGCAATAAGGCTTGCAATGGCATTTCTAACTGTTTCCCCTTCACGGAGCCTCCTGGCGGAGGAGTGGAGTCGGAAGTCATCCCGTGTTTGTGGGAGGCGCAGAGGTGGGGGGAGCAAGGTCGGGGTGCAGGATGTAGCCCTTTGACTCGCAGATGTTGTGGAGGACCAGGCAGGCGGATATAACGGGAAGGTAGTTCTTCTCAGACATGGTTAGGGGAGCTGAGAGGCAGCCCCACCGTGCCTTGAGCCTTCCAAAGGCCCGCTCCACCACGTTCCGACAGCGGTTGAAAACCCTGTTGTAAGCCAACTTCCTTGGGTCCATGGCCCCTCCGTATGGCTTCATCAACCACCTTGACAGGGGGTACGCTGCATCTCCGAGGATGACTGGACCAATGGAAACGCCATTTATGGTGATGGTAGGGTTCCCAGGAACATACCGTCCAGCCTCCATGGCGTGCCACAAGGAGGAGTGATGGAAAACAAACGCGTCATGCGTTCTGCCTGTAAAGCCAAGGACAATATCCAAAAAGCATCCTTCATGGTCCACCATCCCCTGCAGGAGAATGGAGAAGGAGCTCTTGCGGTTTCCGAACTCTTCCCCTCTTCCTTTTGGTGGCCGCACAGGAATGTGTGTACCATCAACCACGCCAATGCATTGGGGAAACCCCATGCGATGGAATCCATCCATGACCTGCAATGGGTGGCAACACAAAAAACAAACATTACTCCTTTCATGGCCAGTGCAGGGATAGCGGCGGGATCGGTCTAGGCTGAGATAGCGTCACCGGGAGACGTCGTGGCGCGGGGGAAGGACGGATGGGGAGAGAGGGCGGGAGGGGGAAGGGTGGATGGAGGTGGGGAGGGGGGACGGAGGACCGCGCGCGTGGCGTGGCCAGTGCAGGGATGGTGGCCGGAACGGTCTGGGCTGAGATAGCGTCACCGGGAGACGTTGGGGTGCCGGGGAAGGACGAAAGGGAGAGAGGGCGGATGGATGTAGAGTACTCACTCTGCGATAGTCTCCAAGGGAAACGGTGGACGACAGGAGGACCTGCTCTATCGCCAGACACACCTCAATGACAATCACAGCGACTGTGGAGATCCCCAAGCCGAAGGTGATCGCCGTTTTGCGATATATAAGCGGCGTTGACAACCACCACACGGTAATCGCCACTCTCTCCTCCACAGATATGGGTTGACGCATTTCTGTGGTTTTCCTCTCAAGTGTGGGACGCAGACGGTCGGCGATCTCGAAGAGGGTGGCTTTCGTCATGCGAAAGTGGTAGAGCCACTGGTCATCATCCCACTTAGCAAGCACCTCCTCAGCCCACCATGTCCTCTGCATCCTCTCCCTGATCCACCACCTTCTGGGGCGTGGGAGACGCCGCGAGTGTCCTCTCAGAAGGGGCGCATAGAAAACGTCCTCCTCCTCATGGTCGCGATGGAGCCTGGACCTCCTCGCTCGATCTCTGGCCCATTGTTCTTCCATGGTGGCCACCACTACACCCAGGACCGCAACAAAGGGCCCCAGGAACCTGACCAGGTCATCGAGAACCTCGCCCTCCATCGCAAAGCCACGAACAAGCCAGAAAATCGGCGAAGCAGGAAGCACAACGACCTGCACCAACCAACGCACTAGCCAGAGGTGGGGGGTGGCGGCGAAAGGCGGGAGGCATTGGGGGAGGACCTTGCATACGTACGTGCGCGCATGCGCGGGTACGTACCGACGCAACGCGCCATTTCTTCAAATCGAAATCAGCCTATCACAGCCATAGTGGGCGAGGTTATGTTAATAGCGGGGGTGGTCAGGACGGCAACGTGTGGATCTCTGAAACCGTGCTAAGCCGGATCAAACATAAGACGTATGAATAGAGAGCGCGCATTAGCGCGGATACAAAAAAACCCGGTAAAAACCGGCCGAAACTGTCACTACGCGAATTCCTCTTCTCGTGTGGAAAGGGCCATAGTCAGGTCAAAAATGTTTCCCCCACTAAATGATTTCATGCAGAAACAGATATTATTCAAGATGTAAGGACAGGGAAGACATTTGTTGGATCTGTAGTTCTGAATGAAAATACTCTTTTTGCACCTCTTGAAATTAACAGCTAAATAAAATACCTTCTGCCACAAAAATCTGAGTAGGCATGGCATGAGTTTTCTACTGATGGTACACATGCAAAACCATATTGATGATCTTAAAATGCACATTAATTGAAAAAAATGCAAGTGTACACATTTTAATCACAGCCGAAAAAATAAACAAAAGAATGCAACACTATGTATTGAAACTTGCATAGAAATATGCATACATTTTGAAAACTGCACTGAAATATGTACATTCCTATGAAGTTTTTCTCAAAAGATTTCACAATCCACAAATGGAGAAACTCTTGATGGAACAGGAATGCAGAATAGAAACTGGGAGAGTCAATGAGGATAAGAATAACGTATTTCAACATGTGTATGTAGGAGTTATGACAATATGAAATGTTGTGGCTTCTTACTATAGCCTTGAAAGCAACGCAGTAACTATGGCAACCTCTATATCTGGTGCTATGGCTGCACATACACTGGTAATATATAAGACCTCTGACTGTTTGCATTTCTCTTCTAATACACATCCTACTGGCAAACATCTTTTGAATAGTTCTTGCCTACACCATCTTCCTGCTGCATTTGTCAGTAAGTGCCCCATCACTAGGAGGCCTTGAGGCTTGCCTTGCTGAAGCTGGGAAACAAATGTTAAGCAAAACTGAAAAGAAGTGCATTCATCCTGTTTCTCTACATTGTTCAAAGACATTAATTAGCAACAGAGATCTTCCAGATGAGAAGGACCTGGAGGGCACTCAGATAACATGGCAACAATCACTTCCAATTCTAGGGACGGGAAGCAGATCCAATGGCTCAGATTATGTATTCTCTTTTCCACTGTGTAATGGATAATATCCATGGCCCTTTTTCTTTTTTTAGTAAAAATCCCAGAATAAATGAATCTAGGAATCAGAGAAGCTTTTAATACGTATCTTTTCCCCTCCTAAGCTTACATGAGAGAAGCACACCCACTTTTTGCAGTCTATAGTTAAAATGTTATGTCTCTCAAGTAGGCCATGTTGGTATCCCTGTTACTGTGTTTCAACAATGCTTCACGGTGTAGAGGTGATCTGGAGATTTGGGGCTTAGTGCCAATAATGTACTGATGACACGCTGTCAGAGGGATGGTGGATGATGGGAGCTACACAAAAATCTCAGTAGCACTTCCCTCCAGCACTGAGTTCTGGCAAAACAGTTTACCAGAGTCAAGTGTTTGAAACGTCACCATATAGCAGAGTTTTATTCACACAGCTTAGAAGCATCCCAGCAGAGTATTAGACATTAGCAGCAAAGCCCTGAAGCCAGGAAAAAATACTCTCACCCAGTGTTATCTTCCAACAGGAGGCTTTTACTTTCCAGTTACGATACATACATATATACAGTTCTCCAACGGAGTTTCAGCATTCCACAGCATGAGAAGATATGCATCCAACATAGCCTCCGGCCGCTCCTTCAGACTGTTACCCTGACTTCTGGGGTCCCATGAGGGACACCTCAATGTGCTCCAATTATTGGGGAATGGGAATTAGCAAGAGCACAAGCTAAGCTATGCAAGAGGCAGGGCAACCTAGCAAGATCTTGGACCCAATGTTTATGGGATCAGGCCAAGTCAATAATCAAACAGAAGTAGATTAAAATTGTTTTTCTTTATTTTGAAACACAGTCAATACGTATGTATGCAAACGCTCACACAGACCTAATGAAAGAAAGGTAGGAGTTGGATAGAGGATTTTAAGAGGGATTTTTCAGGGGAAGTACTACACCTGATCCTGAAGCCCGGGTAGTCAGAAGAAAAGTCAGTTGGAGCAGAGATTCTCAGAATGTGGATGCTGAGGAGAAGGCTCGGCAAACAGAGTGGCAGCAAGGCAGGATGGAAGCCAGGAGCGATCCAAAGAAGCGCTCAAAATCAGAGGGTCTTATAGGGGAAAATGTGCCTGTAGGTTAGTCTGTTCCCGGGGAAAACAATGGGTTTCAGGCTGGAGACAAAGCCTCCGAAAGGTCAGTATTTGGCATGATTGAATTATGACAGAGTTGTCAGTAGCGCAGACAGTATGCAAACGAGGAGTGCTTGACAGTTGGATATTCGGCTCATCAAGCTGCCTGCTCAGGGCAGGGGATCCTTTGTACACAGCGTGCATACATAATGTGATCTTAAAGTGTACTTACCTGGAGGTCTCCTGAAGCTACATTTTGGCAAATTACTGGCCTGCCTATTGTTCAGCTTTTTTTGGCCATGCCCGTGTGCATGCTTGTCTGGGGGCCTCACAAGCACATGGAGAGGAATGGGTAGTGATGGCCAAATTCTTGATATCAAATGATATCTAATATACCACAGGCCTGGGCTAGAAACTACAGTAACTACATCAAGAGGGCACAGTTGGCTAGAACACACCCCCTTATATACATACATTTCTGATGCAACATCTAGCCAACCTTGCTAGTTCCCATGTATGATGCAACCTTCTTCCCTGGTTACACAACCCAATGACTCATGCAGGTATTACATGGGATTGCATCATCCACTGTCTTCCCAGGTGCAAAACTTTAATGTACATCATGTATATTTTATTTGGACTTAGGTTCTGTCCAACCTTTCCTCACATACCCAACTCTATTTCTTCTTCCATCCAAATCCTAGGAAAGTGTTTTCATTATAAACCAACATCTGGCTGAACAAACTGAAGTTTAATCCAGCTAAGACAGAGGTGTTCCCAGTCAGTTGCAAGGCAGATAGAGAATAAGGATTCAGCTTGTGCTAGAATCTTACATTTCCCCAAAGAGGCTGATTTATTGTTTGGAAGCATTTTTGGATTCAGCCCTGAACCTTGATTTCCAGTTTTTAGCAGTGGTCAGGAGTGAATTTGTACAGGTAAAGCTAGTGCACCAACTGTGCCCATTCCTGGAGATATCTGATCTATTCATGGTGGTACATGCCTTAGCTACATCCTGTTTGGACTAAATCTTGTTTGTTACTAAACGTACTGCATAAAGGTCTGCCTCTGAAGAATGCAGCTGGTCAAAATGTTGTGGCAAAACTAGTTTCTCTGACTAGGCTAGCGACAGGTAATATATAACTTTCCTGTTGCAACAGTTGCACCCCACTAGCTAGAGGTCCATTTCTGGCACAACCCAAACTGCAAGTTGTGACCTACAAAGCCCTATACAACAACTGAAAGACCATATTCTGCTATATAAGTCTACCCAGATGTTCTGCATAATTTATTATTTATTTATTTGTTACAATATTTATTCCCTGACCAGCTTACAGAGACCATTAAAACAGATTGAACAGGTTTAAAAAACAGTAAGAGAAATTTAAATAAGCTAAAAACATATTAAACAGTATAATGACAGATTTTAAAATGTAAAAGTTTTTAAAGCTATAGATAACAGTCTTTGGGTTGAATTAATGACTTCCAAAGGCTTTGGTGAACCACCAACTTGGCATCTAAATGACATGAGTGTTGATGCCAGTCTGGCATATGTGTGGGAGCATTCCACAGTTGGGGTGCTACAGCTGACAAGCTTTCTGCCATATCCCAACACAGTGTCTTTGCCTCACTGGTGGAACATGGAGACACCCCACACAGCAAATCTTAATCCAGAATATATATAGAGAAGAGCTTCCTCAAGTATTGAGACAGATGTCAGTTCTACCAGCTTAAGAAGTACATTTGATGCAGATATGAGAGAGAACTTTCTTGGTGGCTGCTCACAGATTATGTAATTCCATTCTGAAGGATGTTGAGCTGGCCCCCTCCCTGGTGTCCTTCCATCAGCAAGCAATGACCCTTCTCTTCAAGCAGGTTTTCAATAGTTGACCGCATGCTAGGTCAGAGGTTTTAAAATAGATGTACTGAGCTATTAATAGTCTACTGCTCATTTGTTGTTTTTATTTACAGTCACTGCTGTGGTTTTAAATGGATTTCATTGGTGTTTAAATTATCTTACTTTTATTTTTTATTTTAATACTTATAATTACTTGTGGTTTTACTGGAAGCTTTAAAACTATGTTGGAAGTTCTCTTATTCCATTGGAAGAAAGAAGAGGTATTAATTAATTAAAGAAATAAACAGTACTACTCCCTTCTATTGGGCAGCAACAAATCATATGGACAAATATACTGAAGGTGAAGAATTTTCAAGATATACTTGAAACATGTCAAGAACCCCAATATAAGCCAGCCCCATGTAAGCCTGTTTGTGTCAACATTCACTTCTGGTTCCTTAGAAACAAGGAATTAAAGTCTGGCATAGTATATCAGTTGTATAAACCACCAACTGTAGAAGAAAAGTCTAGAGAAGCATTATGAATTTCCATGGAACATTCCTATCCCACATTGAGTAGGTACAGAGCAAGAATGTATAAATTCTGCATGGTCTCTCTGAAATAAGTCTTAGGGACTAGTATATTTTTAAAGTTCTATTAATACTTAAAAGCAAGCCTTCTGCCATTACTGTTGTTCTACCTCATGTATGCATCTTGTACATGCTCTCCATAAAAATCTGGAAAAAATGGTTTTAAAAAATGTGTTTCATCAATGTCAACAAGATGAGAACCTTTGAAGTTCATGACTTACTCTGCAGAAAATTCATGAATAGATGTGTGTGTGTAAAAACCTCAACACTTTCTGCACATAAAATAATATATCTGTTCTTATTATCTGCATAGAAAATTGTTTCCTGTTAAGAAAATGCTGCTTTCTGTGAAAAAAAAGTTTGCGCAGATTTCATGCAGAATATGTCTCCACTTATAGCATTTTCTTCACTAAAAATAACATTTCTGTGCAGAAATATGTTTTTGTGAATAAAACAGAGAAAACATAGCCCTTTCCACAACTCACCTTTTCTCGGAGCTGGGGTATGGTGCTCGAGCGAGCAGCCTCTTGTGAGAGGCCCTCGCATCTGGGTTTCTTCAGCTCCGCACAAGCTTCCTGCTCGCATGAGAGCCCACCCTCTTCCTTTCACAGGGCAGCCTGGGACCTTCCCAGGCTGCACTGAGACAGGAAGCACAACCGGCCCGGCTCCCAAAGCTCCGCACGCATGGCAAGTGCGCGCAGGGCCCCGGAGTGATGCGCAAACATGCACCATTTTCAGCTTAAAGCCAAAAATGAAAAAGTGCATGAGCGGTGCCTGCCAGGCCCTGGAGCATCACGCAAATGTGAGTGTGTTGTGTGGACTGCTCCTCACATGTGCACAGCGCTCGAGGGGCCTTTTTGCATGTGAAAATGGCTATAAACTCCACATGCAAACGTGGTATAGAATAAGTTCTGAACTGTGAATAATCTTCAAAAAATGTGCAGTTTTTAAAGATGCAGCAGGACGAAAATTGCTAAAATTATCCATTGCATCCTTGGAGAGTGAAATTGGTAAAGAATTACATAACTAGCTCCTAGAAAAGTTTAAATGACCTGACATATCAACATGTAGCAATGGGATGACTTGTTCTGGTTAGGGTTTTGTTTTCTTTTTTTCCAGCAAGCTCATGGGGGAAAAAAACCGTTCAAGGTTGGTAATAAACGTTATTACTTGAGGACATGATGGCATTCAGAAGACTACTACTGCCATCAACTAAGTCTGAATGCAGGAGAAGTACCAACAACAGAAAAACTTATTCATATGCTTGATAATGCCTTGTCTAGGGTCCCCTGTACCTCTGAGTGTTCATATCCCTCAAGGGGGCATTCTGAAGGGAAGAAAAGTAGAATCATGTCAGATTAATATTTTAATATTCCTCTCCTTTTCTGTACAGAGCCTATACATGTGATGCTTAAAACCCATTCTATCAATAGAAAAATTGAGCCTCAGCCTTAGAAGGAAGAGGCCGTGGTGCATCATAGCCATAATCCCAGCTATTCATCCAGAGGCTTGCAGCTATTTCATTTTGCTGCCAGTCACCCACATAACATCTTCTGGGCTCCTAAGGACTGCCCTGGATGTTAGAAAGAATGTTATTCTATCACCAGTATTGAAGTAAGATTCAACTTCCAGTCCAGTTGACTTTTATACACAGAAAAGGGAGGAAAATTCATCTGGTGATTTACTTCAGGCAGAAAAATATCTTGGGCTTCCATGCATAAAAGATAATGAACCCAAAAAAATCAGAGATGGGAGTTACATATTCTTCCTTTCCTTTGTGTTCTGTTTTCTTGTTTGCTGTTGCAAAGAGAGCTGTTCTCTGTGACAGATGCCTGTTTAAAGTTTGGGGGGGAGGTAAAAATGCTCATTTTAAAACTTGATTATATATGATTATTGGAAAAGCCCTTGCTTGAGAGGCTAGAAACTCCATTATTCATTGACAATGCAAGTTAAAACTATAAGTGGTTAATTAACTTGTGCTCTGGGCAATTGGTAAGAATGAGAAAATCAGTATATTAACAAATCTAAAACATAATTGGTTGCTTAGAATTATTTCTGCTCCCATTATTTTCTTCAGTTCACAACAGGTCTGGCAGCTAGAGAATCCTTCAGCCATTGTAATGGTACTGTATTCTTCTTTGCACTCCATTCTCTAACTCTGATGTGGACTCATTAATTTGATAGTAAAGGAAGGCTTAACACACAGCTTCACAATACCCTCAAAACCAGTTTTAAAATTGTCAGCCTTTGTGTTTGATCATTACATCCCAAGTTAGGAAGATGCAAATCAGCCATCAAACAGTTTTCAGCATGTAGTTAATGCACTGAAAACCTTAAATGCCATTCTCCATAACAATATAAGTGACTACTATGTGAACAAATCCATTATCAAATCCAACAGAATTCTTACAAACCTGAATCAAGAGCTGTCTCTTCAAGGAAAAAAACTCATAGTTCAGGAATCTGTTGCCATCTTTTTCAGAAAAGGAAATGAATGAGATGTACATGAGAAATGAAGCGAGTCCCAGAGACACTAAGACTCCTCAGCTTATATGATCCTCTGCTTATAGGCCTGGACATTATTTCTACTTAAATAAATGAGGCTTGCTTTTAGAAGCAAGCAGTTAGAGTCAGACTGTCAGACATACTTACACAGAAGTCAATCCCATTGAAATCAATGAAACTCAGATCTTTTTCATACACATAGCATATGAAGTAGTTACCTAACCCATTTCCATGAACTGTACAGTAAGATTGCTTAAGATTTTTGGAGAGAACTTTTGTAACTGCATGATTCTTTATTTAAATAATTCCCTGGACATATAACAAAACCAGCAAGTCAGATAGGTTAATACATTTCTCCTGCATATATCATCCAGTGATGCTAATGATGATGAAGATGACAACAACAATGACAATGATATTTTTTTTATGTAGCATTCACTCTCACTCAGCTCTATAGTCTAAATTGACACAGTCCAGAAACAGGTTTGCCCATTCTTATTCCCATCATCATCACTGCCATCATTACTACTCCTGTTACTTAGTTATATGGCTCTCCCACTCCCCACTTTATCCCAACAACACTTCTTGGCTCAAGATGGTTCAAATGTGAACCTCCGAAGTTCTAATGTAATAGTGTAATCACATTGGCTTCTTTTTTAGAGAAATAAGCATTGTACATTTCCCTTCTTTAAAATACCATATGCCCAATGGAACAATGGGTCTGCATGAGGTCTACTTTATTGAGGGTACAATAAGCATGATTCCCCTAGGCACCACAGATGGGGGGACCTGCATCAACATGGACAAACAGAATAGCTGAGAAGAAAATAAGGTGGGTTCCTCTTTGAATTTTGAAAAGTTCTTGTCTTCCTCTCAAACTCTATCCATTCAAACTACAAAAACTCTCTATGAAATGTGTCAAATACATCCTCATCTCCATTTGGACCTGTGCAGCATCCAAAATACATTACTTCAGAAAGGGGAAATAAAGAGATATTAATTTTTGACAGCATGTTTATGCAGTTTTATGTGTAGATATTTTTACAGTATTTGAAATTTCAATCAGCATGAAGAAATTATCTAGACATTTTAAACTATTAGTTTCACGTCTAGACTATCTTCCCCAGGTTGCAATTGATCTGCGTTATAAATCAATTGGCTGCTTAGCTGACATCAGTGAGATATCAGTCCAGCCCCATCAGGAGATGTCTTTAAGGATGAATTTTACCACCTTACTTTCTATAACAGTAAAATATTTGTTCATTTGAAATCACTGGACTAGAAAATTGTAAGCACTTAAACTTTTATGAGTAAAGATGTACAGTCCCTATGGTTTCATAAAATATACATGGAATGACATGGCAAGATATTCTGTCTACTTTCAAAGTTTACTTATAGTTCCAATTTTGAATTGCTTAAGGTGTACATATGTACACAATTTTTTTAAAGAACAAAATTGATTATCATTCACCATCAAATATGTTACCTTGCTCGCTTTCTGCATGCATTGACACTTGTATTCATGCTCACAGAATAAATCCATGTCATAAACTTCCACTATCACAAAATGACTGATAGTGGAAATTTAGGCCTAAATCCATTAAATCTATCTGAATTTAGTAAGTCAACATTTGTCATTAATTCAATGGGTCTGCTGTAGTTGGGACTAACAATTAGACTGAGGAACTAGAGAGAACTTTCCATGATTTCAAAATTAGCACAGCATGGTTAACTTGGGCCATTTCCACATTACACTAATATAATTCCACTTTCAATATCCTATGGAATCCTGGGGTTTTCAGTTTAGGGAGGGGCATTTAGAATTCTCAGATAGAGAACTCCTTGGCCTCAGTAAGCTACACAGGATAGTGAAAGTGGAATAATAGCACTTATAACAATGTAGGGCGGAAATGGTCTTGGGTCCTTTGGTCTGGATGATGGGTATCCGTGTATAATTCCCAGGAAAAGACAACACAGCCAAGGCTTTGGGATTTAATCCTGAGAACAGTTATATTAAAAAAAATGATATAAAGAAATCCCTGTAAAGTTATCTCATAACAAAGAAGGTAAATAAAGAGGGACAGAAAGGCCTCCCATCTGGTTTATCTTTAATTTGCCAAGATGATAGGAGAGAGGGAGAGAGATCCTCAGCTGGAATGAAAATCAAAAGGAGGAAGAGATGGCCAGAATTTTCAGGCCATGGTCAAGCTTCTTCTGGCAACAACATAGGGGGCAAAGATGTATAAAGCCAAGGTTTCCAAACATTAAGACAGAATAGATTCAGAGATTCAGATAGAATCTCTGCCTGTAAGACTGCTCTCAGAAAGCATGCTAAAATCCAGAAGAGGGGAACTAGGCACTCTTGTGCCAAAGTAGAGGTTCCACTAAACAGAAATGAGGATGATGAAATGTAAGATGAACAGCTATCTGTGCACTTCAACAAAGACCCAGGAATAAATTGGAAGGCAGCAAGACCATTCTCCAGAGAGCATTGTCCACAAATCACATTTAATTCAGAGGTTTTGCAGTGTGTCTGTTGAAAAACATTTTTTTTCAAGAGGAAGAAATGGAATGGAAATGTCAGGCACCTTTCTGAAAGAGAGGAAATGCTTATAGTTCAGTGTATTTGGAGGCAGGTGCAAAATTCACAAAAAAACAAAACAAAACAAAACATGTGATTTTTGGTATTAATGAATAGCAAGATATAGCCATAATAATTTCATTAGGATGTAGAAGAGTTTGACATAATCACTATTTTGTTTCAACAGAGTCTAGAAGTTAGTCTCCTTGCACTTTGGCAGGGACAACCCAAATTCTGACCACCTAAGAAGGACAGTGAAATTGCATCCCCTCCCACACACATCAGGCTGTGGTGGCTGAATCACAACATGGTGACAGCACCCACAGGCTCCCACTACAGGAGATGGAGAAGAAGGCAACAAATGTGGTAGCCATCTCCACTCTTCCAAACAAAGTGGAAAAGGGTGATCAGGTGGTATCCACAACCCCCACCTTCCCACAGAGAGGATGTAGCAACAACTACACATCTGCACCAGAGAAGGATCAATGGTTCACCTCCTCCCAAGGAAGAAGAGGACACACCACAACAGGCCATGTAAACTGTACAGAGCTAGCCATTTCCTGAATGATTGGCTTTGAAGGGTCTACCAGAATAACAATGCAAGTGATTTTACAGATTCTGGTGGCCTGTTTGAGTCAACCACCTTCATTCAGCATAGATGGGTAAAACAGAGCCTGAAAGGTAAACTTGAAGCATATAAGAAGGGACAATCAAGGTGATCTAGCAACACACAGCTTCTTCCAAGACTTATTTCACTTCTCAGAACAAAGGTCAACAAATGTATCAACAAATACATCAGAGATATTTGATGCCAGTATTGGGTCACTGTAACAATATCTCAGTTATATAAATCCACCTATATATACTTTTCAAGAAGAAATACCACAGGGAGGGACATGGATTTAAGTAAACATTTATTTGATATTTGTTAAAAGAACATCTGCTAGTCTAATGAAGTCATTTAGTACAATTTAAGATACAGCCTTAAGTTGTAATGTGCTATATGTGTTAATGATTTCACTAATTTGAACAGAATACTAATGGAACATCAGTATGAGATTTTGTAACATTTATATGTGTATGTGGAATGATGAGCATTAATTTAAGGGTACTGCAAATCAGTGTGCTATCTTAGTCAATTGTGTGTCTCTTCATTCTTTCATTGTGTACCAAGTATCTTTTTTGTACTAATTTAATTCTAAATGCATATAAAATATTTTGTAATATTACTCATTCTAAATACGACAATTGTCCATATTGTGAGATGATATCATCATAATGATCTTCAAGACATAGTGTTGGAAGAGGAGAATATCATAATGAACTTCAAGCGCTCCTGGATTCAACTCTGAGCCTGAAAGCCCAGGTCTCAGCAGTGCATTTGTACAATTAAGGCTTATGCGCCAGCTGTGCCCATTCCTTGAGATGTCAGACCTGGCCATGGTAACACACGCCTTGGTTATATCTCGGTTGGATTATTGTAACATGGTCTATGTGGGGCTACCTTTGAAGAGTGCTTGGAAACTTCAGCTGGTCCAAAGAGCTGCAGCCAGATTGTTAACTGAAGCCGATTACAGGGATCACACAACACCCGTGCTGCAACAGATCCACTGGCTGCTGGTCTGTTTCCAGGCACAATTCAAAGTGCTGGTGGTGACCTTTAAAGCCCTACACAGTTCAGGTCCAGGTTATTTTAAGGACCATATCCTCCCCTACGAACCAATCCGAGCATTGAGATCTGCAGGAGAGACCCTTCTTTCTCCCCCACCACCTTCATAAGTGCATTTGGTGGGAACATGGCAGAGGGCTTTCTCAGTGGCTTCTCCCAGGCTCTAGAACTCCTTTCCCAAAGAGGTCAGATTGGCACCCTCTCTGACTACCTTCCAGAGACAATTAAAGACATTCCTGTTCCAGCAGGCATTTAACATGCAATTAGTATGTTCGTTTTCTCTTCATTTACTCTCAATCCAGAGATTTCTCCAAACTCTTTTACAAGTTTTTTCAACTCTTTGATGCTCTTAAATGGATCTTCAAGTATTTAACTATATCATCAGCAAAGAGTCTAATCTTGTACTCCTCACCTTTTATTTTGACTCCACAGATCTTATTATTCAATTTAACATTCGTAAATTTACAGCTTTATTACCACTCCTGCTGTTTAGAATGGATCAAAGAATGGATCAAGATGGATAAAGACAAACTGTTGAAGTTGAAGGGAGAAGGATTGGCTTTTGAGTGGCATGCCTATCTAGGATACAATAAAGACAGAATACATAGTGAATTTAATAACCATTATATAAGGAAATCATTATTGAAGATTTGGAAGAAATATAGAAATAGATTATACCCTAAAACACCTATGTGGCTTTCACCCCATGATGCTTTTTATAAAAAAGAAAATATATTCTATGGAAGATGGATAACATTTAAAGATCTGACAAAGATAAATGGAGAGGAGGTGGAGTACAAAACACAGGACGAAATTTGTGAAGATGGATTAAAATGTCAATGGTTGCTCCGCAGGCAATTAAAGGAAAAGTGGAAGATAGAGAAGAATTTGAATGGGTTCCAAACTGAAAGAACAGAATTTGATCAGATACCATTTGAAGATAAATTGAAATTGATCTTCAAAATATATAAATTGCTTCTTAGGTGGGAGACTGAGGAGGAAGTTATTAAAGAATCTGTGATTCAGTGGGCACGGAATGTAGGCCACCCAACTGAGTATGTAAAATGGGGAAAAATTAGAAAAAGAGCATAGGATATACTGCTAACCAAAATGTAAAAGAGAATGTATATAAAATGTATTTAAGGTGGTATCTATCGCCTGATAAATTGGCAATAATGCATAAGAATGTAGATAATAAATGCTGGAAATGTAAAGACAAAAAAGGAACATTCTATCCTATGTGGTGGAACTGTTCTAAGGCCAGACAATATTGGAAAATAATACATTGGGAGACAGAGAAAATTCTGAGTATGAAATTACAAATGGAAACAGAATTATATTTGTTAAGTATGACTGATGAGAAAATGGAAAAAAATTAGGAAAATTGTTATTTTATATAACTACTGCTGTTAGAATTATATATGCCAAGAACTGGAAACAATCTGACATTCCTAATGAAGAGGACTGGCTAATTAAACTCTTAGATATGGCTGTAATTGACAAGTTAACTTCCTTAGTAAGAGGAACAAGATTGGGACTAGTTATAAAAACATGGGACCCTTTGCTACAATATTTAAGAAACAGATGGGGTAACCTAGCGGTAGAGCAGTTTACAGAGGAAATTTGAATTTGAATAGAAGACATGGTATAGATAATTTTTTCAAGAGATTTGAGTGAATAATTAATAGAGTTGGTATGTTTGATTTTATAGGAAACCAAAGGAAACTATCTATGTATGATAAAGATCAGACCATTTTATATATAAGACAAATATAAAATGATAGCCTGTCAAACAAATTGATACTAGTGTATATTGGGATTTTTTTTTGTATCATAACACATCTTGGTATTTTGTATAGTATTTTGTATAGTATATACAGTATATAGTATATTTATCTAGCATAAAAAATATGTAATTAGTATGTAGAATGGTGCTGGTTATTTTAATTGTCGTTTGTATGTTGTTTTTTAACAAGTATTTTAAATTGTTCTAATCACTATTGTCATTTAATGTGTGTTTTAACTTTTGTGTACTATAGTTTTAACTATGTTCTCTTTTAAACTTTGTAAGCTGCTTTGAGTCTTCTCAAGGAGAAAAGTGGGGTAGAAATAAAGATAATAATAGTAGTAGCAGCAGTAATAATAGTAATATAAGACCTTAAAAAAAAGAGCTCTTGTATTCTTGGCCCAAAGGGTTGGCTTTCTACCAACTATTAGGATTATTGCTCCAAAATGCATTGTGCCAGATGTTTGACCAGTGTAAGCTGCAAGGTGCTTGTGACCCAGTTATTTCGGGAACCATCAGTCTCTTTCCAGATACAGTTCAAAGTGCTGATTACATGATCTATAAAGTTCTGTGCAGCTTAAGAGCAGATTGAAAGGTCACATTTTCTCATACAAACCTGTCCGCATTTGGAGGCTTGTACACATTTGGAGTGTTGGTATAGAGATGTAGATCTTCCACTGTTTCATCTTCACATGCAAGGATGAATAATTAAAGTAGTTTTACCCTCACTGAGAAAAAAAAAATGGATATTCCTCTACAGTATTCTCTGTTTTCAAACATGTTGCATAGAATAATTCTGTGGAGGAAAAACATGCACTATTTGCACAAAAATGTTTTCCTTGCAGAAAACAGTTTCCTGCACACAAACAGTGTTTTCTTTCATACAGAAAACCATTTTTTAACAACTGGAAAAACCAAAGGGTTGGCTTCCTTTTCTTCACAAAATGCATAGCACTTCAGCATGTCAAATACCAGTAAAAGATTGTGCAAAATTCTTACTAATCCATTACATTCCTGACAAGATTTCCCAACTATTAGAAAACTTATTTTTCAAGCTAAAAGTGAATAATTATGAATATTCTTTCCGTCCTTAATCAAGACTGAATGTGTCCATGTCACTAATCGCTATGCCTATTCTGTTTGGCCAGTGAGGCTGAGGGACAGTTATTTCATTTTGGTTTGCCTCTGAAGAATTTGGCAAGAATTTATCAATAGTCTTTCCATTCTTTCTATTCATTCATAGAATTAATATTCTTTCCATTTATAGTTTGGTAGTAATACCAGAGAGAGTTTCTCAGTGACCGTTCCTGAGCTTTGAGATTTCCTGCCAGAGAGGCCAGGCTGTTTTCTCTCTACTGTCCTTCTGCCAACTGACATAGAGCAACTTATTGAAGTGGGGTGATTAACAGGTTGGGTGTTGCTCTTTTTTCAAACTTTTCTTTTTACTAGTATTTTAAATTTATGTCTTAATCAGTTTTACTTCTATTGTTTAAATATTTGAGTGGAATTTGTGGTGGGAACAGAATGTTGGGGTTTAATAAATGTGCAAGTAGATTTTCTTCAGATCTGTACTGAATAATTGCTGAGAACTAGAGGCAAGTCAGTTTTCTGATTTAAGTGATGGAATAGGCAATCGGCCTCCAATTAACTTCCTCTCTCATTCATCAGTGAATCAAATCCTCAATCACATCTGAGTTAATTCCACCAGAAGCTTCCTATAAAGAGTAACAAGAACACAAAGAACATTATAGGAGTTATTAGGAACTGCAATACTAATTTCATTGGCTGTGTTAGCAAGTTTTGTCCTAGTAGCATAAAAGAATAACCCTTCAGAGTAGACAGTTGTAATTTGTTAAACTAGTTGTTTATTTCTTTTACATTACACAATAGAGGATCAAAAATTAATAATTTAATACAGTGGAAGGATTTTTTGTTTCTGCTGTTGAGCAACGTGGAATGATAATTCTTCTTTTTTAGATGAAAAATGTTCTTCTCCTTCAACTTTACAAGCAATACTGTGGTGGCCTTTCAGCCTCTTCATATATAAAGCGTTTAGCTTTCCCTTTTTTTTAAAAAAAAAAAAAATATTTTGTAGTTTTCTTTTTCATTTGGTTTGACTTGGCTTGTGCTACAATCCAGTGTGACCTAATAGTTAAGCAAATAAATGCTTCACTTTTGAAGCAAGCTTGAAAATTCTCCTAGTTAAATCAGATGATTGGGATTTAGAGCCAAGCAGACCTATAGCACAAGAATGGAAACATGGCAAATGGAAAACTAGAAAATCCTCTCATTCCTAGTTTGATTTCATTCTTTTTTCAACACTGGTGAGCAAAATTGGATAGGATATTTTAAAATAAGCCTCATAAACACTTTGCCTATTGATGGGAGACCTGAGGAATTTGAGGCCTCACTTCATACTAACATAATTGCTTTGTGTTACTTCTGTTACGTTCTCTTATTTTCCCTTCTAAATCTCTCTGATACAACAGTGTAATTATTGAAAGTCTTCTTAATGGAAGACTTTCCATAGAGCCCTGTACTGTGCATGAAAAGATATGGCACAATCTTCAATTAGCCATGAAGGAGTTATATTTAAAACATTGCAGATAGGCTTTATTGAACTACTGACCTCAGTAAAGTGTTCTAGCAGTTCACACGGTGTATTCAATGACCAAGCAAGGATCTGAAGATAGATCTCTCTGTCCAAGTTCAACACTTTAAGCATTTTGCTACTTAGTGGTTATTATTTAAAAAGGATGAATACTTCAGGTACTAAGGTTGAACCATAGTGGTAAGGGGACAAATGCAATGATTAATGTGTTAATTTTCCATTTTTTAAGTGCAAATTAATAATAGGCTTAATTATAATAATTTGCCTAAAGTTCAAATTAGATGCCTGGATTTGAAAGGCTGGCATATGGCAATGCTACTCCCTCCTCCCCTCGTCCATTTCTTTTCCTCTGTAGAACATGCAAAGTCTTGTTAGGTTTTCAGATTCTGGCACACAACTTGCTGAAATCCTTGCTAAATATCGAATAACAATCTAAGAAGTGCTAACTGGCCATTTTCTCATTAATTATGCTGTCACTGCACAAGCTGAAGGCAGTGAATCTTGCTGAGACAAGGACAATTGTGACATACAAGCAAATGATGTCAAACAGTGACCTGCCTTCCTGTTTCAAGTACATGATGTGGCAGTGATACAAAGGTGTGGAAAAATAAAGAGAAAATATATGCCTGCCTAATACAATCCAATACTGTGATTTGCACAGCACTCCCTAATCCTCTGGGGGAATGTCAATGATCATTTCACCGTATTTTCTTTTGTGGAATGCGAGAGACAATAGTGTTTCTCACAAACACACTGGTTGGTATTAGCAAATAGAGGCTAAAAAACAACCAATTCCACCCCACATACAAGTCTAGCAGAGAAATAAAGCAGGTTTAATCATCTTTGGTTATTAAAAAACTATAAGGTAGGATTACTTACAAATACTAAAGTTTCATAATATTTTGTGGTGAAAAGTTCTGTAGCGTGTGCTCTTCAAAAATGAAAGAGAGAGGAAGAACTGCCGACAAAATGGAAGACGAACAAAGTCAAATTAACTGCAGATTAACTGATACAGGAAGAGAGAGGTACACCTAAAATTGAATTGCCATATTCTACTTCCTCCAATCTGGAATTTGCATTCTAATTATGCAAACTAGGTACAGTAATTGTTGCATTCTTTTCTTCTACTATATTTCAACCTTGATGGCAGTTTTTTTTACAGTTACAACTGATCTAAGAGATCCAGTACAGAGCGATATTTAAGGTGCTGAACATGGAACAGAGAGACCCAAGTTCAAATCTCTGCCAGGTCATATAATTTACTGTCACCAAAAGATGACACTACCTCTCAAGAAACCTAACTTACAGGGCTGCTGCAGGGATTCAAAAGGAGAGGGAAACCATTTGAAGTGAATGTGTAAATTTGGAGTAGAGTACATATAAAAGCATTGCAAATGTACATGCCCACTTCAGATGGTTTCTTTCTTCTTTTGAATCATATAAAAGGAGAAGCAGCACTGACCATTGGCCTATGACCATGAAGACAAGAGTTTGATTCTCCGCTTTGATTTCTCCGAAAACCACTGGGTGACCCTGGGTATGTCACTCTCTCTCAGCACCAAAAATGTTGGCAATAGTAACCTTTGCATGCTCTGAATTCACAGCTAGTTATGTCGCATGTTCATAGATTTAAAGGCAAGATCATAGCTTAACTTTCTGTTAGTTCACATCCACTTCCTCCTGCACATAGGCATCCTTACTATCTCTTTTTTATTTTCTGCCTCCTTCCTGAAAGCATCTGCTTGGAGAACCTCTAACACAGATGTTTCACACATTCACACAGATTGCTTATTTTAATTCTTACCTTTCTTCAAGAACATGGACCTGTGTAGATTATGCACAAGTATCTGTAAGTAAACTTTTATATAGTTATAACCAAACTGTTTTTGTGTTTAATTCTGAGCTAGAGTTAAGTGTGTTGGGGAAGAGAAAGGGTGGGAATGGCAAGCTGTTCATCTTCTGTCTGTGCGTTACCAATGTTCTGTTAAATTATAGAGATTCACCAAATCTCTCTCAATTTCCAATAAAAAAAAACCTGTAAAAGGTTTGCCTTGGGATCACCATAAGTGGGAAAGCACACAACAACAGCAACAAACATATAAAAGACTAACAACACTATTATCGATACGATCCTTGTACTTATCAGTATAACTTCCTTCTACATCTTCACTCCTGTTGCTACTGTTTTGTTTCCCCAATTGAGTTTACATTGCAGAGATAAATGGTGGTCCTCTCTTATACACATTTATCTTAGTAGGACATATGTGTAAGTAGACAGTTCAAATGCCCATATCATACTTCCAAGACAAATAAATGTGGAATTAGTCTATCCAAAAAAATTTTTTTATCATCTTTTTATCAATATGTGGATCTATTTCCCAACAATGTGAATATTCACATAAGCATCTACCTTAAGCATCTGTCCACCCTCTCTTCTTGCCTTTTCTGAGGAACTTCTTTTCTTACAGTAGCATCATGAGCTGGACACCTAAGGAAACAGAGCATGTGATCAATTTACTGCTCTGTTCCTCACCTGCTGCAAGACCCCTGCTGCTGCAACCTTGCCTCTTTCCTTGTGCACTTAACTTGCTCTCCTCTGTTCTTCCCTCTCCCTGGATTCTGATATGTCCTCCTTTGTGTTCTTTGCTCTCTGCTGTGGCTACTTCTATGCTGTTTTGTCTACTTGTAATATTTCACTGGATCTTCTGCACCCAGTAGGATTTGATTCCAGGACCCCCTGTGGATACCAAATTTGTGGATGCTCAAGTCCCTTTATGCACAATGGTGGAGTAAAATGGCATCCCTTATATAAAAAAGCAAAATCAAAGTTTGTTTTATTTTATTTTATTTTGGAATATTTTCAAGCCATGGTTGGTAGAATCCGTGGATACAGAATCCGCAGATATGGAGTACCAACTGCATACCTCCCTATCTTGCACCTTGTCCCACATTATGCCTGCCTCTCTTGCTCTTTTCTCTCTGCCCTAGTGTCCTCCTTTCACATCCCTCCTTCAGATCACTCTCACTTCCTTCCTACTCACTCACTCACTCACTTCATCTTGCACCCTCATAATGTTCCTCCTTCTTCTTGTACTATGTAGCTCACAACAGTCGCTCTCCCCACCTTCCTGCCTCAAATTCTGAGGTGGACTTGTAGAGCAATTTGACAACAGAATGCCTCCATGTTTTGTACCATATCTTAGATTCTATGAGAATTGGAGGTTTACTTTGAAGAAAGGGGAGGAGGGGAAAACTTAGGCCCTTTTCTCATGGCATTTGACATGTGAAAGGGCACCTGGAGCGTCGCTCGATTGTGAGGAGGGACCTGAACAACACACTCACAATCACTCGACGCTCCTGAGTAGGGCAGGTGCTGCTTGTGCACGTTTTCATTTTTGGCTTGCAGCCAAAAATGGTGCACAATTGCGTATTGCTCCAGGGTCCCACAAGCACTTGCTGTGCGAGCAGAGCCTCCAGAGCTGTGGTAATCAGGCTTCCTGCCACAGCGCAGCCTGGGAAACTCCCAGGCTGCACTGCAGAAGGAAGAGGCAGGGTTCTTGCACTGCCTGCCTGGGAGCAGGCAGCTTGTGTGGAGCTGAAGCAGCATGGATGCGAGAGCCTCTCGCTGGAGGCTGCTCACACGATCCCTGCACCCCAGCACCAAAAAAAAAGCAAGCTGCGGAAAGGGCCTTAGAATTCAAGTCAGGTGATTTTCTAAATGGAAAATCACAGTAAGTGATCTAATTTCCTACTCCACCACACCCTGGCTAGCCTTCCTAGAACTTCCTGCCCAGATGCCTCCAGATCTATACAGTAAACGGTCTACCTACTTATGAACCACTAAGAATGAAAGTTTTGCTTTCAGACTCCACCGACTTACAGCATTGGCAGCCATTGACTTTTGTGCCTCAAGTTATTATGTAACCTTAATGAAATTATTCAGCTTTAATGAATGAAAGCTGTTAATGCTAAATTTTGTTGAGAAGTTATTTATATTTAATGCATTGTAATATGGTTAAAGGAAATTTGATCCTCTGTGAAATTTAATGAAAATTAATGCATTGAATAAAGATAATGAGAGGAAAACAAAAGAAATCAAAAGTGTAGAACTCAACCAAAAAAGGTGTCCCAAGACCAGCTGCAGTTGCCACCAGAACAGCCACAGCCAAAAATCTGAACAATCCCCAAGCAATTACTCTGTTTGAGATTAGGATGTCAGATGATATGAAAGTACCGTCTGTGATGTTTTTTCTTGGTTTGCTGCTTCACATTTGCAGATCATTAATGGACACTGAAAATATGCCATGCATTTATCTGCTCATAATACAAAAAGGATACATGGAATCTTCTCATTCTAACCCAAACTCATTAATCAACATCTGTTTATTGCATTTTTCAAATTCCTCCTGAATTTCTCCCTTTTCAGGTGTTCTAAAAAAAAGCTAAAAAATATTGTGTCACTAACCTTATCTGATAGACCACCTGTTTTCATTTTATTTAATTTGTTGCTAGACTTTTCATCATTGTTTGTTGTTTTTATTATATTTTATTCTTATGTCTGTGTAAATGGAGACACAGGTGGCATAGGCAGTCTGAATGCCTTTTATCATCTTCAGCTGATTCACCAGCTGCACCCCTATCCATAGAAAGCATGTTTTACCACAATCATTCATATTCTAGTGCCAAGCTAAACTGCTCTTATGAGCTCTAGATGGAGATGCCTTTGATGATGGTTTCAAAGCTTCAGCTGGTGTACAATGCAGCTGCCTACTTTCTCCTGGAGAGCAGGGCAAACAGGTGTCACACATAACACTGATGCTCTGCTAGCAGCACTCGTCAACTCTGCATTTCTGGGCCCAGTTGAAAGTTTTGGCTGTTATCTAGCTCTACATAGCCTAGACCAGGTTATTTGAAGGGCCATTAAGTCATACTCATTTGTAGAGAAGTATTCACAACCAACTTTATCCAATCAGTTGCGCACAAATTTCAGAAAAGCTTGGAAAGTTATCATATGAAAGAATATAATAATATCCTGAAACCATCCATAAATTAAAAATGCTGAGATGATGCTCTGATATCACCCTATGCTGCACAGTTCGAAAGCACTTTATTAAGCGCCTTTCAGACAGAACATGAGGTTACATCAACTGTGTAAAGTCAAAGGTTTTCACGGCCGTAATCTATAGGTTGTTGTGGGTTTTCCGGGCTTTGAGGCCATGTTCTATTAGCATTTTCTCCTGATGTTTTGCCTGACATTTATGTCAATTTGACCTGTACTAACTATGGTATTCACATAAACCTGGATACACATGATTTTATCTGCAAATAATTTCTTGCTGGCTTGACGGACTACCTATTCCATCAAGTATATATCTAGTACATGTATTTTGCAGAAGTGACTTTCCAACCTTGACAAACTATATTAGACTGTACAAACTTGTGAATGTGACTCAGCGCTCCCATTTTGTTCAGATTCTGGTTAGTTAGGGTGGGAGACAGAAGTACATTTCTTTCTCTAAAGAAAGTTGAATCCTTGAATCACCAGCATGGACAATCTTTCCTGGTGTGGCTGAGAGAAGACATTCTACTTCAGTACCGTTTGAATATCTTATTCTCTTAAATGAGATGATTTTAAATTGGCTTTCCTCCTGCAAAAAGTATGGTCCTAACACACCTAAATCATGCAGTTGCAGTGTAAATGCAGAAAATTCTCCAACACTCAAATCATTACCATTCCAGTCAGCAGACAAAAGTAGATTAAAATGAGCCCTGCTGAAGGTGTGAGGATAGAAACCTGTTGGAATAGAAACCATAGTTGGAGGCCATGGTATCCTGAGCCACTCCAGGTAGGATAGCCTAAGTATTCAAGTTGAGGTTTCTCAGAACAAGCCAGGACAACTCTGGTACCAACAGCAACAGTGAGAAAGGAGACTGTTGGGCAGGAAGGTGAATATCTATTCTGTTCTGACACCATTCTCATTCTCTCTCTCTAAAACGAAGAAACATACACACACTAACTGGAAATCTGCTACATAGGTACATTGCTAAACATAATTACCAACTCCAACTTTACTGCATGGGTCTCTGGCCCAGAATCCTTTGCCTTCAACGCTGTGAGTCGTCTCATATTTTCTCACTACCTTCTGTAGACCATAAACCACAATTCTTCTACTTTTTCCCCCCAGCAGTGCCTTTCTTGTTGTTGTTGTGTGCTTTCAAGCTGCATTTGACTTGCAGTGGCCCTAATGCAAACTTATCATAGGGTTTTCTGGGGTTAAATGTGATTTGCCCAAGGTCATCCAGTAGGTCCCCATGGCCAAGCATCAAACTGAATGCTGGTCTCCAGGGCCCTAATCCAACATTCAAATCATTACATCATGCTGGCTTTCTACTGCTTTTCTACACCCATACATCACAGGACTCATATTTCTCA
Source organism: Iguana delicatissima (assembly GCA_948472985.1). NCBI lineage: Eukaryota > Metazoa > Chordata > Lepidosauria > Squamata > Iguanidae > Iguana > Iguana delicatissima. Next base: position 568,396 of record CAOKZL010000280.1, on the reverse strand, counting down.
ACACCCAGCTACCTTCCTTTAGTATTTTTTCCACTACTAGGTTCCTTGACTTATACTTTTTTTCTGCCAAAGTACTTGGGAGCCAGCATAGTGGAGTGTTTTGAGTGTTGGACTAGGACTCTGGTGACCAGGATTTGAACTTTCACTCAGTCCTGAGAGAGTCACACTCTCAACCGCAGAGGAATGCAAAGGTAAGCGCCTTCTGAACAAATCTTGCCAAGAAAAGACCCTGCTAGCTTTATCTTGGGGTCACCATAAGTTAGACATGACTTGAAGGCACACATCATCATCAACAACAGCCACAATAATATTAAACTAAAATACACCAGCCCCTAAACTGGACTAGTGCAACCCATTACTGTTTTAGATCTAGAGATCACCCAGATCTCTAGATCTAAATTATTAAAAATAATATTATTAAAAATAATAGATAGATTTTTGTGTTTTAATGGCTTGCTCATTACCTGTATCAATGGGATGCATATATAACTGTTTCTCTGAAGCCAAATTAAATTTACATTACCGTAAAGGCCAAACAATTCTACATCAGTTCGTAGATATTTTTTTTTCCTAGCATCCATTACTTTTATGTGAGACTGAACCTTATGAAAATTATTTTTTTTTAAAAAAAAAGCCAAGTACCAGTAAATCACTTGACAGAATCTACATTAGCTGAATTACTGTCACCTTTAAATATCAGCCATTCTTATTTTCTGTAATTGGACTTAGGTGGGTTCTTCCAAAGATGTCCTCATTAAGCAGATTTCCTGATAAAGTACTTTATAATTAAATTGGGAAGAATACACTTTAAATTGTCACCTTGAAAACCAACTGAAGTGACTTATTTCAGACCCATATTTTATACTGTGCCTTAAGTTGAGAAGATTACAATCAAGTTTTCAGGTATCTTTTTGGTCTTTTATACAATAGCTTTCTATAAGGGTAGAAAGAGATATGAAATTTTCTTACGCTGTAACTATTATGGCTGTCAAGGTGAATTAACTACTTGCTAATTCAGATAGAAACCATTTTGTCTTATGAATAAGACGGCAAATCAAATCTCTCTTTGGATGCAATCGATCAAGAACTGTTGCTTGACTACCTCCAATCATTTTAATGGATGAGGTTTGATTCCAAGGCAATGAAATAGATTTATTTGATTCATATCGCCATTTTCCACTACTAACAAAAGTGTCATGGTTTTCATACTGCTACAATTCCACCATCTCTGAAAACAATAATAAGAGGTGGGGGGATAAGTCACTCAGGAGTAATTGCTATGGTGTAGACACGGTGAGGAAAAAGATGGCTAGAGTCCTATTGAGAAATTGCATGCTTGTAAGTGGATTTCGGTCTGCAAGAAATAGAATTGTGAAGATGCAAAACATCCATATGCAGTAGAGGGCTGCTGTTGCATGCAAAGAGCCAGCAAAGGGTCTGAGATGCAACAGGACTGAAGCAAATTGGGACCAATTAAATATAGTTCCTGATGTGCAGCAGGCTGTTAACCTAAAAGGCAGAGGACCTTGAGGTCCACCAGCAGTGCCAGTGTCTCCTTAAGTGAGAGAATTATAACTCAAAGGAGGCCTGTGAGAGGGGAGTAACAACTGGATCTTTTCACCTTGTATATACCAGCACTAACTGTAGAACTCCAGTTAAAGGTTTAAACAGAGTGTTCTTATTGGGAGTCAGCAGACATACACTCACAAACCATGCAAGACTAGCAAAGGGAGAAGTGAGGAGGGTTTGACAGAGGGAGCTTTTAGGTGTAGAAGGTGATATTTACTGGTCCAAAAGAAGGTTGAAACAGAGTAGCTCAGACCAAAGTCCAAGGGTAGCACAGAGCACAGGAATCTGAGGGCTCACATGCAGAGTGATGCGCATTGTACTTCTCCCAAATACTACAAAATGCCAGGGTTGGAGCTAGAGGTTAAATACCCTTTATCCTACCCTGAAGGAGTGAGTATTAATGACTCTCTGGTAGAGTAAACAAAGGGGGTTCAGAGCAGGCTGACTATCTTACTTTGGGTGACACAACATCTATAGAGTCCTGATAGCCCCTTAATGTCTTGGTTGGATAAGTGTCCAGTTTTTGTATGAGAATGATATTTCTTGCTAATTTTGCTGTCCTGCATGATGGGGGATATGTAAGGGATGGTAATAGGCACTTTATGTACATTATGCATCTTCACAATTGCTGAAAACTTGAAAACATCATATGGAGCAGAGAATAAATAGCTGTCTCCAAAATACCAGTGCACCAGCACCCCTGCTAGTTAGTTGAGTGAAAGGTCCCACAGGATTCTGGCTGATGATACCGTTTATGATAATGTGAAAAGTCCAGGAGCATCTAACACTGTCTGTTTGAAACATATGGAGGTAAAGGTACACAAACACAATATAGAAAATCCTAAGTAAGCTTTTCATCAGTACAACCTATGTGGTGACCATTATAAAGGTACACAAGGAACATATATTATTACTTAACTCTTCCTCATTTAGGGACAAAAAAATGTTCACCAGTGTTCCTGTTCTTGACACATTGAGACTTCCTATTAAAACACTGAGAAACAATACAATTGTAGTGTAGTCATTTTAGCCTAGCATGTGTACAAGAAGTGTCTGCATAAAACTAGTCTCTTTCTCCCTTTATTAAGTAAGGCATACACATGCACCAAGCACAGAACAGATTTATTCATCTAAAGAAACATAAAGCTGGTACAGTGCTTCTGTGTTTGGAAAGACTATGCTACCAGACAGCAGCATTAGTTTACATAAAAAAAGTTATGGTTTGAGCATATGAATGTATTTATTTATGCACAAAAGGTCATATAAAGGCAATCACCCTGCTTCCTAAGCTTTCCTTACAGTAGCTTCTCAGACTTGAGGTCACAAAGGCTCCTGCTAGTTAAAAATGCTATGGAGACATCTAAAGAAAGCTGATTGGATTCCTTTGTGGAGGTCTATCATCATCTACTGCACACCAAAATAAATTATTCAGCAGTTATCCATTTGTATGTCTACCGTTCAAAGTAAAATGTAGATGTGTAGTGGTGAACACCACTGAATAAAAGGAGAAGTTTAACCAAGTGATTAAACAGACTTAAAGTCAATGAAGCTTTCAGAAGTGATGTCCTTAGTCAATTAATATCTGCCCGCAGGTATTTACTTAGCACAATTACTGCTTATGATCAGTTTCCACAACTGTGCTAAATCCTCATGTTGTATTGGAGCTGAAAAACAGATAATCAATGTGGCTGTTATGCTAGCATTAGGACATCACATTTGAACCAGCCAAGACCTTAAGAGTACCCTAGGGAGGGGCAAATTTGTAACCGTGCTGTTGGTATGCATTTTGTTGGAGCAAACTGGCAGCTATTGAATAGGTAACTGCTGTATACTGCTTTGGGGTATGTTCAGCAGCAATGGACATCACCCCTTCTTGCTACATGGCAGGATGCTTTTCTATCTGCTCCAGTATTTTAACAACAGGTTGAATATGCATTTGCGAACAGTTATTTATTCTTTACCAAAATACTACTAAAATGGTACCATCCATGTTTCAGAGGGAGACTTAAACAAAATCTTTCATGGGGTGCAGGATAAGGATAGAAGGAAAAAATCCAAAAACAGCCCAACAAAGAGGAAATATGTTTCTGTGGTTCCAGGATGTCACTGATGAATGAGAAAAGAGACAGAAAACCAGATTCAAAGAACAATGCCATGGAGCATCCTGAAGCAAGATACTGAACAGAAACACTTAGCACTTCATTTTGTTGGAGGTCTCATTTGTTGACAACAAAACTTAATTTTGTGGGGTGGGGGTATGGAGTTTGGATAACTGGGTGTTAAGAAGAAACCACAACATACTTTGGAGGCTTTGGACCCCATTTTGGACATATAGAAGCATTCCGCCCAATTAAAAAATATAAATGAGGAGGTATTGGAGGCTTGAGAGCTGAATGCACTTTCATCTCCCTTAAGCTAGGTAGCAGGGCAGCAGTCAATGTTATCTGGAGCTGAACACAGCTATCACAGTGACATGGTTGCCACCAAAAATGTGTCTTCACAGCTCAATGTGTTTGTGTAACATCTTCACTGGTTTCTGCTCTAGATTGCCCAGATCATATGGTTTCCCTTTTCCAGCATCAAAGTCACTCATGCAAATGTTGTCATGTATGTTTATGTAGTTGCTTCATGATGCAGCTGAACTTCAGTTGAATTCAGACAATTTGGCTGCATTACCACATAGTTGGGCTATCACTCGCAAGCTATTTTTATCTTTTTTTCACCATCACTATTCCGGCTTTGTCTAGCACATGGTAATATTACAGTATAACTAACACTCTATAACTTATATAGAACATAGGAAGCTGACTTCTACCATGTCAAATGAAAGCCAGAACAAGTGACTTTTTAAACTATAAATTTCTAAATTCTTTAAGATCAATTCTAGGACTTACAATCTGAAAAAACTAACTTGCCTAAGCTCTGGATCAGATTGTTTGCCCATCTAGTCTACTTTTATCTATTCTTACAAGATAATAGATGGGTAAAATTGCATAAGCTGAATTCTAGTTACAGGAATTTACTCCCTTCCTTAGAAACAGCACTGCTTGTTTCCCTGTTGTTATATGCCTTCAAGGCATTTTCAACTTACAGCAACCCTAAGGTAATCTTTTTATGGGGTTTGTTGTGGCTGAGTGTATGCGAGGCACCCAAGTGGGTTCTATGGCCAAATGGGGAATTGAACTGTGGTCTCCAGAGCTGTAGCCTAACACTCAAACTACACCACACTGGCTCTACTTTGTTTCTGCTTTGTTCTTATTTGTTATCTCAATCTTCTCATACCAATTAGATCTCTTTAGACTTTCTAAACTTAGCTATGAAGCATAACAGAATGCATAAAAAGTATTGCTGGATGATGTTGTGTTTTCTGTATATGCAGGTGAACCATACCTTTCAGAAGTCAATTTGCATTCTATTCTAAAAGCAGGACTTTGAATTTCTATCCTCCCCACCCCCTTTCTTTAAAGGTGTTTCTTATTTCACAGCTCTATCAGTCAAAGGCCATTTCTGCACTGGACTGTTATAGCGCTGTTATTCCACTTGCAACATCCTATGGAATCCTGGGGTTTGCAGTTTTGGGAGGGGCCAGCCAGCCCGTCCAGAAACTGCAAACCCCAGGATTCCATAGGATGTTGCAAGTGGAATAATAGTGCTATAATAGTCCAGCGCGGAATGGGTCAAAGTCAGTAGGAAAAGGAATAGAGACTAATTTTCCTAGTAATATTTTTCAGGATTAGTCAGGGCTGGTTTCACCTCCCCCTCTGCTAGGCATAAAATCATGCTTGAACTGTACAAGAAAAAGCAGCAATTCAGAAGGAAGACTGATAACACAGTGCTGTTGCTTGCTTATTTAGAAATAAGTCCCATTCGGTTAAATAAGATAGTGCATATAGCAATCTGGTGTCCTTCTATCGTGTAGAGTAAGGATGATGGGAGGTAAATTTTGGGAAAGGCTGGTCTAATGATGAGGATATAAATTATTCTTACTGAACTGTTGAGCTCTGTCCTACTTCCCTGGCCATAAATATCTTATATTTATTTATTTATGTACGTATCACAGAAAATGCTGTTTTGCAGTTTTTGCAGCTTGGGTTGGTATAAAATCAAAACTTGGATGTGGAAGATGCAGCTAGACAGCTAGTAACTCCTAAGACGTTCCCAAGCACTCTGGTTCAAATTCTAACAAGTATGCTTTGTTTCATCTTCAGAATAACACTGAAGGCTAAATCCTTTTGATCGCTTTGATAAACTCTCTGGAATTTCATCAGGGATTAATTTAACCTAATGCCTGTGACTTTTTTTTTTAAGCTTTCTGTAAGCTATTCATATACGCAAACACATTTTTGGAAACAAATAGAGTTAAAACAGACATTCCTTTCAGAGGCTTTTTCAAAGTCTCATATCTCAGTTGTGCAAAAGTGGGGAATTTAATTAAAGATCCTCCCATGAACACTCAGGAAAAAGATGTAATTGTGTAAAATGCAAATTCACAAATTGAATGTTAAAATAACAAGTCACAAAAATGGATTTTGATTGTTATGACAGAATATTTCCTTAGTAACTCTCTGTCACTAACCATGTTATTTATTCATTGATATGTCTTCTAGCTATGATTGGTAATATTATTGGTATTACTACAGTAATGACTAGTATCATTTTTACTGCTTTTAAAGTCTGTTGTGAAAGTTTTTGACTGACTCTCTAGAGCTGCCTTTGGAGAAAGGCAGCATACAAGTGAAACAAATAAATAAATACTACTGCCGTTGAAACGTTATATGATTAAACAATTTCAAACAGAAAATTCCTGTCTCAGATTAACCAACAGCCTAATTAATATCCCACATTGAGTTTATAGATGAGAACTTGTTTTTTTCCTTCTTTTTTGTTTCTGTACAACACCAAGTGCTTTTTAAATATGCTGTTCATGAATATTGATCATAAATCTGTATAAATGAAATGAAGTTCCTCTCTGTCTCTCTGTTTGTTGCTACAGCATTAAAAAAAAAGGTTGGGTGGCTTTCTACCAAATTTGGAAGGAATCTTTTGGATAATCTGACTTAAAACCTAGGTTATGGGGTATACAGAAAATCAACTTTTGGTAGAGTCCCCCACTGATTTCCTCAAAAATGGCTGAATGGATTTCCATCAAATTTGGAGAATATGATATCAATGGTCAAACTTACAATATAACCTACCTGTTGTATGTGAACTCCAGTTTAGAGGAGTCTTCAGTGGGACACAACAATAATAACCCAAATAATGTTGCATATGTTTGCTAATGGAAAATAAGCTGAATTCATTAGTGTCTATTTCTCTCCCTCGCTCTTTATTCTCTTTGTTTTTTTTCTTCTGTTCTTTTCTTTCTGTATAAGTATGTGTGTGCATGTGTGCATATGCACAAGGACAATATCCCATATATGATCACGTTCCAACAACAAAAAAACAACTCTGCTATCCTGAGGAGTAGTACACAAGTTTGTTCTGGGCTACAGCAAACATGCTATTAACAGATCAAAACAGTATCTTAGCAGAGTTCTATTGGATTAACTGGTTGAACATGTGTATGTGGAACAGCCTTTGTCCTGTTCAGGGGAGTTAAGAGGACACTCTTAAGGGGTGTGATGACACAGAGAAAAGGGGGTAGACCTGTACAGCATAAATTCTAGCCTGCTTTCTTATCCCATGGGCACCGGAGACTGTTGCAAAATATACCTTTAAAATACATCTAAATGAAATTTTGCTTTATCTTTTCCAGAGAGAAAATGTTTCAGTCCAAAATGGGACACACGTAGCTAGATACAAGGTGATTTTTCAAAGAGTCTTTGAAATAGGTCTCCTCTGAAGTTACATAATATTGATATTTGGACTTCACTCCACACTTTATGCAGATTAGTTTCTTGATCTGGGTTTGATATTTTCCCTAGAGAGCTAAGTTCTTTGCCAGCCAGTGAAGATTAGTTCTGATTTTACCACATCGCTTCATCCTGCTTTCAGCCATTTGCATTTTAGAATGAACTATGCTCTTTCTTCCTGGTACACCAACAGATTGCTTATGACTTCGACACAAAAGTACTATTATTTAGACACAGGGACAGCCAAGTGGATAGATGCATTAAAATACTAATATTCCAATTACTAGGGTAAAATCAAACTTAATGCATCTAACAAAGGAATCAAAATCACCACAACAAATTAAATTCCTGTTTAAATAAAATAGGCATACTCTTTTCAAGTGTAGTTGGATTTCATTTCCTTTGAACCAAAATGGTTGTTCTGTCATCTTAGAAATGACCTTTGAGGTCTGGCTTCCAGTGTCATCTTGTGTATATTTATTCAGAAGTAAATCTCATGGTGTTCAATGGAGCTTACTTCTTAATAAAAGTGCTTAGGGTTGCAGCTTCAGAATACTATGCTATATGTGTCTGCTCAGAAGTAAGTCTCTTTGGATTGCAGTTTAAGCCTGAAAAGTTGCCCACAATACACCATACAGGGTGGTCAGGACTTGAAAACATTAGTTAAACGTAGTGACATGCTACTCATTGCTTATTATTTTTAACAGGTAAGGGGTTACAAGATGATATAAAGGAATCCTTTAGCACTTCTTAGACCATTTCCGCACTAGACTGTTATAGTGCTATTATTCCACTTTCAACATCCTATGGAATCCTGGGGTTTGCAGTTTAGGGAGAGCCTTTGAGGCCCCTCCCTAAAACGCAAACCCCAGGATTCAATAGAATGTTGAAAGTGGAATAATAGCACTATAACAGTCTAATGTGGAAATAGCCTGAGACTTAGAAAAAGACATTTCTAGCATAAATTTTCATGGACTGCAATCTACTTCATCAGATTCTGCAGAGTTCACAAAAGCTCATGCTACAAATTTTTTCTCAGTCTGAAAGGTGTTAGAGGATTCCTTTATATCTCTTTATATAGCAACAGACTAACACAGTTGTGTGTTGAGATACTAATGTTAAGTAATGTTAAATACTCATTATTGCTATTAGCTATTCACAAATAACTAAGAAATTCATGGATGAGTGAAGCATTATTTTGGATGTTATTTTATTTTGATTTATCTGTAAAAAAAAAAAAAAAACACAAAGCCCCACTTTTCCTCATTTTCTTCTTTCTTTTTTGCTTCCTTCCTTTCATCATTTATTCCTAACCAAATTACAGTCTGAATGGTTTATCACAGGACTCTGGGAAGTCTTCCAGAAATGCCAATGGGATTGTAAACAATGTAAAGAGGTCATCCAACCACCAGCTTCCTGTGGTATTTCAAACAGAACCAGGGGCCCCACTAGCAAAATCTCCTGCCCCTGTTATTTTCATAATTTTAAACACTTGGGCAGCACAGCTGCTGGAATCTTCCATTACCACACTGCAGCTCTTCTGTTCAAGCTAATACTCCTCCACTGTCTCAGTCTTTGGCCCTTTCCGCATCATGCTATTAAAACGGTGCAGAGCAACCTCCAAAGGAGGTCTTCTGCACGGTAGAGTGGACTGGGGAGGACTACTATTTGTAGTTCCGCACTTCAGTCTGGTTCAGAGCGACCGGAACTGATTGCTCAGCGTGCTTTTCAAAAACCTCTTTTTAGAGGTTTTTAAAAGCACGGAGTGCGCAACTCCGCATTGCTCCGTCCCCGCGCTCCAGTGCAGATTTGCAGGTGCACACAAGTGCGTGCCTGCAGATCTACTGGGGGTGGGCTTTAGGCTGGGGAGCTTCTCCGGTTGGTGAAGAGCCTCCACCAACTGGAAGCCGCCATTTTGGATGCCAGAGCAGTGCGGAGCGACGAGCTCGCACTGCTCCTCATCCCGACGGACTCACCCGGATGCTAAAGAAGTCTGGTGAGTAGCGTTTTTTCACGGTTCCTTTCCCACGTGCAGAAAGGGCCTATGTTATGATCTTTGCTTCTCCGGGGCATATATCACTTGTCTATTCTCTTTCCTTCTTCCTGCTCTAAATTATTCTGTCTTCCTTTGTGTCATAAATGCATTAGTGTGGAAATGGGTATCTGGGAACATGTACTCACGCTACTGACCAAAGCCAAAAATAAGGACCAGTAGGGCACTCTCACTTTCTCTGCTGTTTTCATTTTGTTCAGGACATCCCAGTCCCACTCAGAAACAGCAGAAGGGCAGGGGATGATTGGTCAGGGCACCTTTGACTGGCACTTTAGGCCCCTGAAGTCTCCAAAACTCCTCTTTCATTGCTTGTCTGTAGTCAGAACTGCAGCTGAAAGGAGCAGCTGTTCACCTGCTCGAAGGGGAATATAAAGTCTCTAGCTGCGCAACACATTTTATAGGAACATGGAATGTGAGAAGCACAAATCAGGGAAAACTAGACACAGTAAAACAAGAAATGGCATTTATAAACATTGCATTAATTGGAGTGAGTGAGGTAAAGTGGTCATGAATGGGACATTTTGAGTCAGATAATTACACAGTGTTTTACTCAGGAAATGAAAATCTAAGAAGAAATGGAGTGACATTATTAGTGAAGAGAAATGTAGCAAAAGCAATCAAAGGATATAATGCAAATTCTGACCAAATCATATCAATAAGACTTTAGGGAAAACCCATCAACATAGCCATAATCCAAGTTTATATTCCAGCTGCGGAGACAGAAGAAGAAGAAACTGAAAGATTCTATACTGGAGTCCAGGAAGAAATTGATCACACATCAAAAGAGGACTTGTTGTTAATCAACGGCAGTTGGAATTCAAAAGTAGGAAAAAGAACAGATTTTAGAAAAAAATGACCTAGGATTAAGAAATGAAACAGAAGAGCACCTGGTTGAATTCTGTGAGGCCTACAGTTTGTTCATCACAGACACATTCTTCAAGCAACCCAGGAAGTGACTGTATACATGGATATGACCTGATGATTAATAGAGAAATCAAATAGATTACATAATTGGAAGCAGAACATGGAATAGTCCATTCTCTCTGTAAAAACAAGACCAGGAGCAAATTGTGGCACAGATCAAGAACTGCTAATATATATTTTAAAAAATGGAGTAAAACCAAAAAAGGTCACTAAACTAACCATCATGGCAAAATACAACCTTAATTTAGAGATAATTTTAAAAAAATAGATTTGCCCTATTAAACCTAATTGACTAAGGCCATTTCTGCATTGGACTGTTATAGTGCTATTTATTCCACTTTCAACATCCTATGGAATCTGGGGTTTGCCATTTAGAGAGAGCCTTTGAGGCCCCTCCCTAAACTGCAAACCCCAGGATTCCACACAATGTTGAAAGTGGAATAATAGCACTATTACAGTCCAGTGCAGAAATGGCCCAGGAGCCAGAAGAACTCTGGACTAAAGTCAGAGATATTGTCAGAGAGGAATACAAAAAAGACACTGCAGCCATAGATAAAACTCTTCAAGCGGTTAAGAACAGATGAGAAGCAACGTGAAAGGGGACAGGAATAAAGTCAGAATCCTAAATGCAGCTGTTCAGTGATTTGTGTGCAGGGACAAGGAGTACTACTATAATAATCAATGCAGAGAAAGAAAAGATGACAACAACAACAAAAAGTATGATCAAGGTCTGAGAAATCAAAGATAAATTTAAATGAGTCCTAGAGCAAATCAAACCTGAACTCTCCCTAGAAGCCAAGATGATGATTACCATAAAAAGACATGACTTACTAGAAAAAGCAGTAATGTTTCATAAGGTAGGAAGCAGTAGGAAAAGAAGAAGACCACATTACAGGTGGGTAGGCTCAATCAAAAGGAGCCATGCCCTGAGTCTGCAAATGCTGAGCAGGGCAGTTGATGATAGCCTTACTTCAAGGTCTCTCATCCATAGGGTTTTAACAAGTCGAAGTCAACTTGATGGCAGTTAACAACAACAAATAGACAGTCAGCCAGTCAGAGATCTCTTCTTTGCTCACTATTGGGTCTGGAGACCTAGATGGGCATGCCATCTTTTTGAAAGGTAGAATGTTTTAAATAAAATATTGCCTTGTCTTTACTTTCCCTGCAAGCAGGTTAGCACTGAAGGTGGCATGGAGAAGCCTGCATGTGTGTTCAATATTTTTATCTCTCTCTGTCCCCTCTCCCTCTTTACTAGCTAAACTTCTTTTGTTCAGTATGTGTAACTTGAAGCTAATTTGTACTACTGAATATCTGACTGGAGCCACAGATACAGGATCTGTATTGTTCTTACTGAAACACAGCATGGAATGAACATTAAACTTAAATAAAATGACCCTAAATTTTAAATAAATAAAGGCCTAGTGCATCTCTCCCATCCAGCAAAAAGAAATGAGAATGCCTTTACTTGAAATGAGAGAACTGCACTGCATTTCTTTAAAAATATTGCTGTGATTTATCCTGGAATAAAAAGAACCGAGCTTCTATATATGAATAAAATATTTCTATTTGTCTGGGGAATTCTTTCTGAATGTTCTGTGAAAATGGAAATATCCTTCAGGTGTTTGGGGGAAAAACCCCTGAGAACTTCAGCAACAGATAGAACAACCAACAGAAATATTTCCTCTGTCTGTTTTCCTGCAAAGAGCAGCAATATAGGAGTCATTTCTCCCTCCCAAGGTAGAGTTGTAAATTGTAAAATGGTAAAATTGCACAGTTACAATCATAAAAGTGTAAAAATCAAAAGAAAAGGAAATCTTACTGCTGGCCAAGGTGACTTCTCTACTTCTCAACTTCCCATCTCATTGTTCCATCTCAGGTTTTAGTTTGGTGTACATATGTGTGGGGTCAAAATATCCTAAAGAAGTGGTTCTCAACCTGTGGGTCCCCAGATGTTTGTGGACTTCAGCTCCCAGAAGCTCCAGCCACTATAGTCAATGCTCAGGGCTTCTGGGAACTGAAGTCCAAAAACATCTGGGGACCCACAGGTTGAGAACCACTGTCCTAAAGGCTCCAGATCCTGTCTGATCTTGGAAGCTAAGCAGGGACAGTCCTGGTTAGTGCTTGATGGAAAACGGTCAATTAATACCAGGTGCTGTAGGCTATATTTCAGAGGAAGGAACTGGCAAAACCACCTCTCAATCTTCTTTGCCTGTGAAAACCCTATAAAATCATGGGGTTACCATAAGTCAACAGGCAACTTGAAGCAGATACATGCACATGTGTGTGACAGAGAGATTTTTAATAGTTGCATTTAGCTAAAATGCTTCTTTGAAAGAGCAAAGTACAGTTCTGAAAGTTCTGCACCTTTTCTCTCAGTTCTGAACCAAGTATGACCTTCTGAATGAGAATACTGTTCTTCACTTTAGTTAGCTATTAAGTGTAACAAATAGGATATAGATGACTCTGTCACTGCTGATCTCTTGGATAGGCCTCTGCTGATCCACTCTCTGCCTCACCTACTTAAATGGGTGCCAGCTGTCACTGATCAGAAGAAAGGCACCCAGAATTTATTAGGAAGTACTGAAAGGCTGAGAGTTAATATGGTGTAGTGGTTTGAGCACTGGTCTACAACCTTGGAGACCAGGGTTAGATTCCTCATTTGGACATTTGGGTGACCTTGAGCATGTCACACACATTTAGTCCCAGAAAACCCCATGATAGGTTCACCTTAGGGTCACCATAGAATCATAGAATCATAGAAATGTAGAGTTGGAAGAGACCACAAGGGCCATCCAGTCCAACCCCCTGCCATGCAGGAAAACCCTCAAAGCACTCCCGACAAGTGGCCATCCAGCCTCCGCTTAAAAATCTCCAAAGAAGGAGACTCCACCACACTCTGTGGCAGCACATTCCACTGTCGGACAGCCCTGACTGTCAGGAAATTCCTCCTGAGGTTCAGGCGGAATCTCCCCTCCTGCAGCTTGCATCCATTGCTCCTTGTCCTGGTCTCAAGAGCAGGAGAAAACAAGCCCACTCCCTCCTCAACATGACACCCCTTCAAATATTTAAACACGGCTATCATGTCCCCTCTCAACCTTCTCTTCTGCAGACTAAACATACCCAGCTCTCTAAGTCTGTCCTCATAGGGCATGGCTTCCAGGCCCCTCACCATTTTGGTTGCCCTCCTCTGGACCTGCTCCAGCTTATCCATATCCTTCTTGAATTGGGGTGCCCAGAACTGGACACAGTATTCTATATTCTATCCATAAGTCAGAAATGACTTGAAGGTATGCAACAACTGAAATGCTACTATACTATGTAATTATCTTTGATTCATGTCCAAAGGTTTTGTCCTAACAAAACACCATCACTCAGTCTTCCTCAACATAGCACCCATTCATTGGGTTATAATACAGTTCTTGTCACCTTCCCCACTTCTGCATCTGCTGCTGCAGCTGTGTTAAAGCAAGGCCAAAGGACCTTAATACCACCATTTACTGAGAATTAGATAACAACAACAACAACAAAAGTCTTAAGTGATAAGAAATCTACTAAACAGAGCCATTTGCCATTTCCTGGACTTACTGCATAGGAAATGAAGCCCCCTCCTCTGCCAACAGCCATTCCATGCCAGATGAGGAGCAAGAGGGTCAGAGAAGTGCCTGGATATGTCCTTACAGCCAGAAATGAAATGGTTGGATCATTAAATGGGGTCATCTAGAGGATGTAATCATTTCATGTCTGGGTACAGGGACACAGACAGACACTTTATCCAATCTTTCTCCTCCCCTATTCTCTACCACACATAAAATGGCCAAGTGGGTAAGTACTTCAGCAGTTCTATGGTAGGTCAGGGAGGTTGTCACTGCAAAGAATACAAACCTCTACAGCAACCAAAAGGGGGAAAAAAGACATACTCAGGCATAAGGTTCACCTATACTTACATGTATGACTAAGGGGATGCCAACCAATATTAGAATACATATACCTCAACTACTAAAACCCACTCTTTAATCACCTGCAGGAACTCCCTTATCAGTCAATAAACAAGATCTACATACTCATCTCTATAACAGAGACAACCCCCTGCCAGCTGTCAGAGGTGAAGAATACTGTAGTCTAACACATCTGAAGGACATCAGGCATATTAACACCACTTCTTAATTATTATTTTCATTACTCATAAACTGATAATCTATATGGTTAATACCCTTCCAGACAATTAGTTTGCTGAAACTGGCATTTTTTTTAAAAAAAACTCTCTTCAACATTGCTGTAGTCCTTGGCCTTCATTTAGAGTCAGTCTCTGCATAAAAAGATCAATTCTGTTTCATCTTTGAGAGATGCCAGTTTGAACCAATTTACTTCATGGGCTTCAATTTGTTATATTATGACAGCCATGGCAGCCTCCTTTCATGATTGGTCTGTAATTCAGATACCTGTCAAGATAAATCCTCAAGTATCCTGGAAACTCCCTGTAAATAATAGGGTAAAAAAACCTGCACATAGTGTGAAATGTTACCAAAAAAAGGCCAATGAAACTAGAAAATATTCACAGCACAGACAAAACAAAACTGTTTCTCCCAATCAGTTTTTGATTTCTGACATCTTGGACTATCCACAGCCATCAGATGTGGTGATGGTCACTCATTTAATTCCATCACAACATCTGATGGCTTCTCACATGTAAGCATGAAAAATTTATTATACTTTCTCTCCATTGGGTGAGATGAGGGCAGTTTCTGCACATTTTTCAGTAATTTTTCATGTCTTGAAACTTTTGAGCAAAACAATTAATCTGTGCAAGACACATTTTTTTCACCAAAAACCTAAATGTCTTCTGTGCCATAAACCCATTTTTTTTTAGCTTTTTTGCCAAAAAAGCCCAAAGAAACCTCAAGTATGAAACGTTTCACAGTGTCTTCTTTTAGTGGGCTGCCTTGGTGTGTTGTTGGTGTTCTTCATTTTTATATTTTTATGTTCTGGTGACTCTGATGTTGCCATTTTAGTAAGTGATCTTATAGGTAGAACTGGCTTGTTGTATAAGGGTTGTGTTTAAGTGGTTGTGTGTGTGTGTGTGTGTGCATGTGTGTGTGTGTGTATATATAAGGGTTTTTGGTTGAAAAAGGGAATAAAAATACTTTCAATAATAAAACATGGATAAGAAAAAACTGAAGAGACCTTGATCTGCCATGGACAATTAATCCCAATGGTATATAGAACATCCATGTTTAGAAACAGTGTGCCATCAAACACCAGATGCTGAAAGCAGAGGACAGCGGGGAGAAGCTTATGACTATGTGCATCATTAAGCATGCCTTTGAGAGCATCCATTTACTCACAGGAAAGAACCCAGTGCAAGTCCTTGTGAATGCCGTCATCAACAGTAGCCCTCATGAAGACTCCACCCATACTGGCCAAGCTGGCACAGTGAGGAGACAAGCGGTTAACGTGTCACTGCTGCATCATGTCACAATCAGGCTATCCGGTTGCTCCACACTGAGGCACGTGAAACTGCCTTCCAGAACATTAAGACCATAACTGAGTGCCTAGCAGAAAAGCTGATCAATGAGCAAGGATCCATCCAACTCCTATGCCATCAAGAATAAGGCCAAGCTGGAACATGTGGCCAAGTCCAACCATTAAGACTTCTAGAGAGGTTCAAAGCAAATAAATAATTGGTTGTCCAAGAAAAAAATTCCGCATCTCAGTACTTAATCACTCTCCATATTATACTATAAGCAGTAATGAGATATGTTTACTTGCAGTCACTGTCCAGAAAGAACTGTAGAGACACAATTCCCCCTTGCTCTCTAAGACAAAACATACACAGGCAGAATATGAACGAAGAAGCAGAGCCAAGTCAAGCAGTTCAGACTTTGAAAACTCTTAGACCATTTCCACATTACACTGCTATATTACTATCATGTCACTTTCAACATCCTGTGGAATTCTGGAGTTTGTAGTTTACTGAGGCTAAAGAGCTCTTTGGCTGAGAATTCTAAATGTCCCTCCCTAAACTGAAAAAAACAGGATTCCATAGGATGTTGACAGTGGAATAATAGCACTATAACAGTGTAGTTCGGAAATGGCCATAGAGTACTTTTTCCCAGCTAGGCCTCATCTTCACGCAACTGGTGGACAAGCAGTCATAAACAAACAGCCATCTGAACCTGAATCTTCCTGAATCTGTATATTGATTCACACTGATTCTTCAGTGACATTTATTCCATGTCTTGCCAAGATGAAATGACACTGGGGAAAGTTGAAGATTATTCCCAGCATATTAACAGGGCCAAGTCAATACGTGTTGCCTTAGAAGTTCTCATAAATAGCTGTGGACAGGACTGCATCTTATGACACTATTCAAACAAAATGCTAAACCATTTCTTGGGTTTTCTGGACTTTCTAATTATTAACTTTTCTTCTGTTTAGTCTTTTGGAATAAGCTCTTGGAACCTGATGATGATGAGGGGCAAGGATGACAATATCATTTGGTGTCCAAAGATCCACAACTTTTCTTTGTTGTTATCTGACACCCTGCTCCATGTTTCTACTGCCACAAGCCAACTAAGGATCATGTTTGATGGGTATCTGAACTGATGATTTCTAAACACCTAAACTGATAGGATGTTTTAAAATTAGACTGAAGTCCACAGCTGTGCACTTCTGTTTCAACTGCAAAAAACCTAAGTGGATTCCATTATCCCCAGCTCAAACTTTTGCTCTTTACTGTGACTGAATGAAGCTGAAGCCACATTTTTCTTTTGTTCACAAAGCACATTACCCCTTTCTTTCAGCTTGATTACTTGTCACTGTTTTCAATGCCATGCCAAAGGAAAAGTTTAGCTCCCAGAACATTTTCTGTTCAGTTGTAGTAATTTTCAAAGACATTTGTCTTTACTCTTATACATGTTAGCAGCATCTCCAAAACTGTTTTGCAGGGCCAGTGCTCAGAATTCAGTATAATTCAGTTTGCACCTGTTTCTGAATTTATGTGCTATGCTTGTCAAAAAGTGTCATGGGAGAATGGCATTCCTTTGCTCCAAATTAATGAACTAGTTTTATTCTCAACCATCATGCTGACACTTCTCTGGGCTACAACAGACATTGAAATGATACTCAAGAAGTTCATCAAAAGGTTCAGCAATGTTTCCTGCGACTTGAATAGAGACAAAGGTGTTTATCATAATCCATGTTTTAATTAACACATCAGTGTAAACTGGGCTAACTCTCAGATTACAGAAGGAAAAAAAACAATTTTTTGTTGTTGCCCAAGGTTAAAAAACGGGGCTCCTGACAGCTGTTGTTGTTAACTGCCATCTAATCAACTTCAGCTTATGACAATCCTACAAATGAGAGATCCAAAAAGAGATCTTCAACAGCCCCGTCAGGTCTTGCAAAGAAAAGGTTTTGGCTTCCTTGATTGAGTTTATCCATCTTAAATGTGGTTTCCTATTTTCCTACAGCCTTCTATCTTATCAAGCATCTTTGTCTTTTCTAAGGAGTCATGTCTTCTTTTGATTTGTTCAAAGTATGATGATCCCAGTTTAGTCTGTGCACTTTAGGGATAATTCAGGCTTGATTTGTTTTTGGACCCATTTATTTGTCTTGTTAGCAGTGCATGGTATCCACAGAACTCTAGCACAACATTTCAATAGAGTTGACTCATTATCAGCTTTCTTCTCTGTCCAGTTTTCACAGCCATACTTAGAAATCAAAAATAAGATGGCACATCTCTTTTATAGAAGACAATATTCCACCTCGATCTAAAATAATGGAAAACATTTTGGATAAAGCATAGATATGTATTTCCCATTGTCTTAAAATCCTCTATTGAAAAGTGAAAGTACACAGAAAATATGCATATTTATAGGTATACATAGGTAAAAAATAAGGCAATTACTGTAAGTTTTATTGTGAGATATAAGTTATATAAGATATAAGATATGCCAAAGCAAGCGAGAGAGAGAGAGAGAGAGAGAGAGGGAAGTAATTTCTCAAATTTCCTTTTAGAGAAGGAAGTTGGTAAACAATAAATGATGGAGATATTGGATTTGTTTGCTATGTGACTGGAGATGTATTATTTTTAGAATTACTGTGATGTTTTAAGTTTCAGAGTGTAATAGAATTTGATTCAATAGTTTTAAGGTTTTGGATTTAATAAAAATATTTTAAAAAATAAGAGGGCACAGACAATCCTAACTTTACTGCAGTCTCCATTCTGATTAATGATTGAGCCAAAGTATAGGAAATCTTTGACTATTTCAATATCATCATCATCTGCTTTAAAGTAAAATCATCTGTGGTCATTATTTTTGTTTTCTTCATGTTAGTTGTAACCCTACCTTTACACTTTCTTCCTTGACTTGCTTCAATAGTTGTTCCATGTCTTTGCCAGAGAGAAAATCTGTCTTTGCCCGGAAACACAGCTGGGAAGGATAATAGACTACCAAGAATCTTACACAACACTCGTCCCATATTTGAACATCCCAAAGTGTTTCAGAGCAATTATTCTGCATAAAGAATGTCAGTTTGGGGGCAAAATCCAGTTTCCTTCACACACAGAAACACACACACAGGCAGAGAACACTGTTTCCAGCCCAAGAAACCTATTTTGTTGGGAAGAAAACACGGGTTTTGAATTATTCTTTGCAAAATAATTTTTCCACAACATTTTGGGATATTTAACTTGGGGGAGGATTTTTTTTCCCCTCATAGTGGGGAGAAAACTACTGTAGTTGTTCATCTATACATGCAAGGATAAAGCAGGTCAGGATTTATATCCCTAACTCAGATACTGCTTTATAATTACCCAGTGTTATGGTAGTTATCACTGTCTTCAGTTTTAGCAGTACTGGTCTTTTGCAGTGAAAACCAAGGAGTTTTGTAGCACCTTAAATTCCAAGAAGTTTTATTTGACGTAAACTTTTGTAGACATCAGATGCAGATTTATCATGCATCTAATGGAGTCAGTTGTTCATAAAAGGTTATGCCAAATGAAACATGTCGGTCTTGCACAAGTGTGTGTGTGTATGAAGGAAAGAGAGAGAGAGAGAGAGAATGAGTATATCCTTGCCAGTTGAGGATAATACTTTGTGCTTTTGATGAATTGGTTTCAGACTACAAAAGCTTATGTCAGTGATGTAGACTCAAGTCGATAGACTTGGACTCAAGTCGGATTTAAGCCACTTCAGTGACTTGACTCAGACTCAACTCACATATAAATGATGCACTGACTCAACTCAACTAGAGACTTGTATATTTTTAATGACTGATTTGATGCCCTTGGTTCAGTAACATAACATATTCATCTAGAAACCTTACAACTTTGAACAATGCTTTCCTCTCTTTTTACCCACTGGTCACACGACAATCTGTCTCATGCCCAAAGTGTGGATGCATTTTTTAGAGGGGAACAGCAAACAGGTTAGGCAATGGACTTGAAGCAGGCTTGAGGTCTGCTCAGCAGCCTGTCCCTGTTGCATATTGGAGGAACCTTCTAAAACGTTTCCTAAGATCAAAAGAAAAGACTCGCCTCCAGAGTGCAGGGTGCATTTCTCAGCAAATGTGTTAGGCAACAGGCTTGAAGAAGAAGGATCCTTCCTTCTAAATCTTTTGAATCTTCAATAATGGAGAGTAAGGCCCTTTCCACGTGGGGCAGTTAAAACAGGCCAGGGCGTCCTGGCATGGAGTTCGTCCGCACCTTGGATCGGACTAGGTGCGGATTATTTAACTTAGTTCCGCACCTCAGTCCAATCCAACCCACCCCCGAGTGGTCCTCCCCCGCGCTAAGTAAAGAACGGAAAAATCAAGTCTTTACATTTTCTGGAACGCACCGTTGCGTTCCTTCTTACCTGTGCAGATGTGCAGGCTCACACTAATGCGAGCCTGAGATCAGTGGAGGGCAGCCTGTGGGCATGGCCAGCGTCAGCAGTTGGTCCACTCCCATGAAGACACCGGAAGCCACCATTTTGAGCAGGAAGCCACAGGAAGCCGCCATTTTGAGCCGGAGCAGTGTGGATCTACAGACCTCGCACTGCTCCAATTCGCCCTTCACTAATGGAGGAGCCCTGCGGAAGGGCTTAAGGGAAAGTCTGCGTTACTTCAGACCCAAGAAGAGCCAGTAAGTAACGGCATGGAGCGATTCATTCACCTCGTGCGGAACGGGCCTAAGATAGGATCCTATTCCCCACTTCCAAAGCTGCAGATAGCAAAATTGCAAATGTGGAGAGCCGACTCCTCTTAAATTGTTAAAACTGAATTTATTTCACTCTACCCAATAATTTTGGAATTTTGGTTGGGCTGTAAAGTCAACTTCCAGACTTGAGACTTGACTTGAAAATATCTTCAAGGACTTGAGACTTGGAGTAAAAGCCTTAAATACATCACTGGCTTATGTTACGACATGTTGCTGAAAACTCTTGCTTGTTTCTGCTGTGAAAGCCAAAAATGGCAATTATTCTGCTATCTGTATATGCCAACATGGAAACCATTTTTTCCAAAAATAAAAACAGACACTTAAATGCTGCAGCAGCTCTGATCTACAATAATCACACACCAAAAAACATTTTAGTGTTTTTTGCTAGTCATTAGGAAGATTCTCTCCATCCTACTCAATTAGGCTCATATTCACAAAGGTGTTTCAGTAAACACAGCAAGCTGAGCATGGCCAGTGGGAGGTTTTGTTTTGTCTTTTTTAAGTTTTCTCATTTGATAGGAAGACCACCATGCCCTATCATAAACCATTTTTTTTATTTATTAAAACCGAACCGTCCCAGTTGAACATCGTTATGTCATATTCATATTTCCATTATAAAAATGAGCTTATATATTAAGTTGTACATATATACATATTAATATTTAAGATATCTTATTTGTTTGCATATTATACTGTACATTCTTCTATCTTCTATTTTTCCTATCATCTAGTTATTGTCTGTCTTCCATAATCCAATTCTCTAAACTTCCTCCCTCCCCTAGTTTGAACAGCCCCTTACTATATTCCATCTGTGATCTCTTAAAATCTGCTATGTCTTTGAAGACTTGCCTCTTCACATTGCAATATTAATTAACTAAATAATTTCCTGCTAAACTGCTATGTTTTATCTTAAATCTTATTTATTTATTCTCCTCTTGGCACAACTTTAACCAGTTTTCTTCAATATATTTCTTGATTAACCTTATATCATTTCCTTTTTTACTGCTTTTTTCCCCCTTCATTCTTCGTGTAAGATCATCTAAAATTACATATTCCTGAACTTTATCTAACCATTCTTCCATTAAAGGTGTTTCCGGTCTTTTCCAGTATTTTGCGTATGTGATTCTTGCGGCAGTTATCATATTATCATAAGCCATTTATGAAACTTCCCTCATTACCACTAGCTTCTCCCTCACAATGCAATCCTGCACACATTCCATCAAGAGTAAACTCTACTGAATTCAATAAGACTTATTCCCAAATCAGCAGGTACAGAACTGCAGCCCCACGGTCCTGTATACTTGCATTTGAATGTAAATCCCACAGAATTTTTGGCTTACTCCCAAATAATGTTTGCAGAATTGTAACTTCCTCCATACATTTTGGTGGTTATTTTTCCTATCCTTCGAATAATACAAAGGAGGCAATCTTTGTATATTATACGGCAGGTAACTCCACAGGGTGAAAAATGCAGACTCTAGTTTAAATCATAGAACAGTATTTCTTTGACTTTCATTGACTTTCTGCTCAGCTATTCTCAAAGGTCTCACAAATCAGAAATTTTCTGTCCTAACTTTCTCCTTGACATGCTTTTCTATCCAAGGACATTTTCATGAGTGCTGTTAACACACAAACCCTACTTGCATTTTGAAATGTTGTTAGGCAAGCTGTTGCACTGGCTGCTAGAATTCTGTTCAGTGGCTGGCCCACCCCCTCCTACCTTAAAGCTAAAGACAAGAGAGAAGACTTACATAGACTTACTTGAATGTTTCCTAGTTCTGTTAAATTTCAATAACATTCAATTGAAATTCTACCACAGATGTTACCCACTCAGACTCCTACATATACCCTGCATCTCCTATTTTGAGAATATTTGAGTAGTAAGTCAATGTAGAACAGTAGCTAAGAATTTGAAGTACTCAACTGAGTCCGTGGAGAAATACACATACGTATTTACAGTTTTAAAGCCCAATTCCCCTCACAGGGTTATTACGGAGATTAAATGTGGAAAGGCATATGTTGCCTGACCTCTTCACAACCCATGCTGAATAATCCACCAACTACAATCAATTATTCTCACTCACTTTCTTGTCTCAACAGTTCTCCTCTTCTCCACCTCTAGTACAGACTCAAGTGGAGTCTCTCTCTTTCTCTCCCTCTCTCTAGCCATTTCCACACTATATTGTTATAGGGCTTTTCCACATTTTGGGGCAGAAACAGGGCAATCCGTACTCACTGGACTGTCACACTCCCCCCCCCGACAATCCACGACGATGTGGAGCAGCGCCCACCCATGCTACACACTCTCCAGAGATGAAAATGGAGGCTTCCGGTTGGCGGAGGCTCTCCACCAACCGGAGAAGCTCACCAGCCGGAAGCTCGCCCCTGGAAGATCTGCAGTCTCGCGCTGGTGCGAGCCTGCAAATCTACACTTAGGGCAGCGACGGACTGGACGCGCGGGCTATTGAAAGTCCTCTTTTAATCGGTCTTTCAATAGCACGTTCTGGGCATTCCGGAGCGGGCTGAAGTCCGGACAAACATTAAGTAGTCCGGACCCAGTACGCCCCCAAGTGTAAATGTCCTCGCTGGAGGACGCGCCGCCCCATTTTAAATATAAAATGTGGAAAAGGCCATAGTGCTATTATTCCACTTTCAACATCCTATGGAATGCTAGATCTGCAGTTTAGGAAGAACCATTTAGAATTCTCAGTCAGATAGCCTTTTGGGCTCAGTAAACTACAAGCACCAGAATTCCACAGGATGTTGAAAGTGGAATAATAGCATTATAACAGTGTAGTGTGGAAATGGCTTTTGTCTCTATGTATCTCTAATTCCACAGTGACTGGCAGTGCAGAAACAGTTTCCAGAGAGTAATGCTGCTTTGGAATTTCACTCATGTGTTCTCCTCTCCTGTTAGTGACTGTAGATTGTTACTGCCCCTCACCTTATTCTTGGGCATGCATATGCTCACAAAATAACTCATGACAACACAGCTTGCTTGGAGAGAGTTTCCTGAACTTGCATGCAGCTGAGGGAACGTCTTGACTCCAAGAGATTTCGCCTGGAGGTGTCACAACCATAAAAACTGGTCAAATACATGCCACTTTTAGAGCATGAAACATTCCATTGTTTTGGCTTTATAGTCCCACACCAACCATGTTATTGGAGCAGTATTATTTCAATAAATAGTTGTAAATTAGATATAATGGAGTTGGGGAAGCTTTCAAACTGAAATGAGTTTAGCTGTGACTAGACATCCAACATCTTATTTCTGTCAAAAGTAAAGATTTTAAAAAATCATGTCCACAATGGCTGGCTATTCCCTTTCAAATGTCATGTAATGGATAGGTCTGGAAAGCAAAAACATGAACTAACTTCCAATAACTTTATTTTTTCTCAAACAACTGAAGAAAAGATTTTTCATAGAATAAATATCAGAGCAAAAGGTTGCCTGGTGGACAGATCAGTGTATTTAATCTCCATCAGTGTCCATGGAAACTGTAGTAGCCTAAAGCTATGGCAATAGGAAATCCTTGTTCATTTTCATTCTCATCTATATCAGGTAGAGAGAAAACAACAATTACATTTCTCCTCTTCACTCCCAGTGGTTCTTATCTGCATATAATTACTCATCAGAAGGCAGAAGGCAAAGTAGAAATTGACCACTTTAGTTTTGAAAAAAAAAATCTTAAACCTTGTTTTTTCCTTGGCTTCTGTGGGCTTATTTGCAGTTCAGATAGATCAAGCATATTTCTTTGGGATTGATACCTTCTTCATATAACCAAAATCCAGTAAATCTTGGGTTTATTCCACATTTTGGAGATAAACATGTCTACTCAGAAGAAAATCCTGTTGTGATTAATTCCCAGGAAAGTACTGAAAAATTATTCATAAGCTTGGGATTTTGACATGTCTCTGCTTTCCTGACCCTCTAGCTAGCACAGATTTTTCCAAACTACCATTTCCCCTGGAGGAATTGGGAAAGTATCTCTGATCCTAGATTTAGGAAGAATTTAAGAAAGAATTAAGACCCAAAGGCCCTTGTTTCTTTGATTAACTCCTTGCACTTTTCTTTTTAAAAGAAGAATTCTTCAAGGCATAGCTAGTAGTGATTAATGTATAGATTTGTATCTCCTTAAGTGGTGGTTGTATTATACAGTTGACCCTCCATCTTTGTGGGTTTGACTTTCACAGATTTGATTATTTGTGAATTTTTTCAACCCTGCCTCCCCCTCACCTCGGGTGCTTGTTTTCCAGGGGAACCTACCTTCTTGTCAGCTCCAATCAGCCCGTGCAATCCTTTAAAAATCTGCCCCTAGTCCTCCTCCTCCTCCTCCATCAGATGCTATCCGGCCAGCAATAGATGGCTTGCAGCCTGATTTCTCAGCATCACAAAAACCCTCCTGAAGCCTCCTCCCCACCCAAAGAAGGAGATAGGTAAGAGAGAGGAAGTATAGGGCCACCATGCCACCTCCTTCCCTTCCCCTCTCCTTTCCCTGATCTGGTTTGGGCCCTGGATACTGATTATTCCCACCATGCCTCGCCCCCTTCCCACATACATTTTGATATTTGCAATTTTTCCACTTTTGTGAAGTCCTGAACCCTGACCCTGGTGTGGACGGGTTCCGCACAAGAAGGTTGTGCTGCTGTGGGACCAAGATGGCAATGGTCGGCTGGTTGTGTTTCTGCACAATGTTGTCACTGGCCCATGATCATAATGCCCCCAAGTGGCGCATGTGTGCAATATTTGTAAAATGGAAAAACCCTGTTTTTCACCTACCATTGCACAGTGCTGCCACCCTTCCTGGCCATGCAGAAGGTCTGAAGCACACTGGCAATGCCTCCCTCCCCAGCACAGCAATGGTAAGTGCCCAGCTGCACTGTGGAAGGGAAGAGGTGGGGCCAGCATGCTTCCCTCCACAGTGACCCGGCAAGGTGTGGCGGGGAATGTTCCTGGTGTACTCCCCTCCCCGCCAGAGCCCTGTCATGGCGTATATTTTCATTGTCATCACTTTTATAACTACTTTCTTGCTTACAGTTGTATCCATTATATGGTTTTATAATTATGTTGTATTCTACTCTAGCCAATTTTAATAGAAAAGTGAGATGTAATTATTATTAAATTATATCCAACTTATACCACTACTACTACTAACATAATATACTGCCTTATATTTGTACATTTACATAACCAATGGCACAACAAATGTCATTGTCCACAGCATAATTGATTGTGTAACCAGTTTTATAAGTGACAGTGGAGATAAGAGACCACAGCAAGAAATCTGCTACCACCTCCATAAATGGAAAAATGAACTGAGCTGCATTACCACATTGTTTTCTGTCATTGTGTTTAGGTCATTTTTGAGGAAAGTTGCGTACATGTTTAATTCCATTATGATATAGTACACATTGACTGGAATCATACACTATGTGTGGAAAGTGTATCACCCCATTCGTGCATCTCAATGTGCCTCCTGCACATTGTACTAGCCATGGGGCAGGGTAAGGAGACACCCAAACAGCCCATGGTTGCAGTTCTGCAATAGAGACAACATTATTGGTGCCATCCTTTCAGATATCTGGAGATATGGAAGCCAACATTTATTCCCTTTCTCAGCTGCCTTCATGGCTAACTCCTGCTCCCTCTGTTACCCCAAAATGTGGGTGACTCAGGGGTCCAGCCTTGATGCTGGTGCCTCTGTGGAACAGTAGGGAATGTTCCCTCAAAGGAGAGAGCTGCGAGAGGGGGGTAACCTAACAGGATCTTTTACACCTGTGATACTGATAGTGACACTCATGCAGGGACACCAGCTGGCAATTCAAAGAATGTTTGTTTTATTGGGGAAATTAATAATTGCATGCACAAGAGACCCATTGTCATGGGCCCGAGCTCTGCAGAGCTTGCCACTGGCGCGGAGGAGGGCCTGCACGTCTCGGAGGCTGCCGCCACCACGGAGGGAGGCCCAGACACCTCGGAGGCCGCCACCGCGGGGGGAGGCCCAGATGCCTCGGAGGCCGCTGCCGACGCAAACGGCCCCGTTGGCAGCGTCAGGGGCGGCTCACCGGGGGAGGCGGGCTTTGGTCCCAGCCCGGGGTCTCCGCCCACCCACGGCTCCGACTCGGAGGAAACTGCCGCCCCTCCTCCCATGTTCCGGCAGTGGCGACAAGGGAAAGAGGCAGTCCGCCGGTCCCGGCGGCTGATGGAGAAATAGCTCCAGGCTGAGAGCTCCCAGCTGGGAGCCGAGCTGGGAGCCCTCAGCTGGGAGCCGGCGCCGGATTGGTCACTGCCAGTCCAGGGGACTACTTAAGATGGGCGTTGGGGGGGAGAGCCACAGAGCAACAACTGTCAGCCTTCTGTGCTCTCCTCCGCCTGTGTCTGGATCCAGCCCCTCCTGCCAGTGACCACGTCCAGCCTCCTTGCCGGCCAAGTGCTTGGTCTGCGTTTGGGTGAAGTAACCCTCCTTTGTTTTCTGAACTAGCCTGCTTGCTTATTGAGGCGTGACTTGTGTTTGGGACTGTTTACGTTGTGCTAAGGCTCATCTGTGTGTGGGGGGGTGCTGTAACCCTCTGTTTATTGGCTGCCAATAAACACTGTCAATTCCAGCCGCTTGTCCTGCGTCTGCTTGACCACCGCCCACCGCTGACACCCATGCAGTCTCACAATCACACAAGGCTAACCAAAGGAAAAGGGAAGAAAAGTTTGGATAGCGAGAGTTTAGGGTGATGCAGGTGATATTTACCTATCCAGAAGTGAAGGGACAAAATGATGGGAATGATGGGAATCGGAGCAGCAGAGTAATAGCCAGTAGGCCAAAGTACTACAAGCTTTCTGGCTCAGAGACAGGGTTTAAATACTCTTTTTCTACCCTGAGGGGGAAGGTGTTAATGGCTCTCTGGCAGACTGGACAATTGGGTTATCAGGGTAGACAATGGGGTCCAGAATGAGATAATGGCCTTAGCATTAAGTGACAAAGGACTGATGGGAATTGTGATAGTTCTTTAATGGCAGGACAGGTTTGGAGACAAAAGGAGAGTTTTGGTGGATAGAAGAAGAGGAACAAAAATAATCAGTCACTCTGTGGAAGCAGTTTCTGGTGCTGTTGTTTCTAAAGGTCAAGTTAATTGAGGGTCATCTGCAAGTCCATTATATTTGGATTTTCTCTGACTGTGACCTAGTCATGCCTTGAGGTCCCAATCTGACCTAGTTTTGCAACACACATGTGCAGCCAGTTCCTCTTTGCCAGTGTGTGTGTGGGGGGATGCATCCTTGGTAATACTTCTCCAAGATTTCTGCTCTCCCTCGAGTAAGTGCCCATGGCAGTATACCTTGACACTTGGAAGCCCCCAGTGGGGAACTCTTTGGACATTATGCAAGAAGCTATTGAACACCTCCTTCACAACATCTGAGAAAAGACATACCCCTATATAATTCCAACTATCTGCTCTTTACATAAGTAATTTTCCTCCTTTCTAGCTGAAGCAGAATCATTGACTAGATTATATTGCTCTCTTGCTATCTTGCATGGATGATACTGACTTCACTCTGGGTTAAACTCATAACATAGAAATATTCTGTGGACTGGAGTTTAAACCAACACAGTACAGTGCCAAAATATTCCCTGACAACAGCAATACAAGTGCTCTAAACGGTGATGTTCTGAACATTAGCCAGAAATGTCATAAATATGTATGACTTGAAGATCTAATACCATTTGAAATTTTGTTTACATATCTCTCAGAACCAGAGACTAATTTAACACTGTATACTTTATATGCTATCTGTAGGAGAGTCAAGACATTGGAAATCACATGGGAAAGAAGATAGGGAGAACAGAGTAGCAGGAAACTGTTTTATTTATTTAAAAGCAGCAGAGACACTCTTATCTTTCACCTTTCAGAAGAGCAATTGCAAAAGAGTTGATTAAAATAGAAGAAAAGTGTATTTCAAGGTAAATGGGTAATAAATGAGTGCGCTTGCTGAACTTCCAGTCAGCAAATAATCCCACTAGTTTAAAATTACAAGCATTCCCCCACCAAAATCAAGTGATGTTAGTAGAACAGACCTGAAAATCAAGTTTTTGAGTAGATGGGCAGCTAACAGAATACAGCTGTTATTTTCATCCTCCAAATCACGGTGCTTAAAACTGCTCTATAGTTTCCCTTTTCCAGAAAATAATAGCTCAGCCTATTTTAAGGAAAACAGATGTGAGGTTTTAATAACTTATTAAGAAGTCTTAGAAACAGATGAGAAAAGAGATGAGAATAATGGAAGAGGCTAGGCAGAGATGAGAATAATGAAAGAGGCTAGTAAGCACAGATGAGGAGGTAATGGACTATGGTAGTATGTTCTCCTTTGGGTAGAAATTTACCATTTTCTACTTATCACTTCAAATATCTCTCTCTCTTTTTCATTCAGAAGACTTAGTCTATTTCCACACTATGGTCTCATCCTGGCATGGGGATGCATTGAAGCTTGACTGTGACATGTCCTGCTGCATGATGCTGTCACAGTACCACTCCTGTCGCATCTGCAGCCATCATGACCATGCATTATACTATTACTGAAAAAATCCGGTAATAGGACCCTTTTGTGCAGAAAGGGCAGAAGTATTATCTAAACACCTCCTTCCTCAGGTTAGCACAGAAAGAGGTCGGCTGCACTGTGGAAGCAAGGAGTGTGTCCTAACTACTACCATCCACGAGCAACTGGCCCGGTGTGGAGAGGAGCGTTCGAGACACACTCCCATTTCAGCAAAATCACTGCCAGGATGCAGATAAGGTGCAGAAAGGGACATAGTGAGAATTGGTTCTAAAAATGATTGTCTTGTGTTGCAATGCTGTACACAATTACCTGGAAATAACTGGATGCACTGAGGCTTACCTTTGAGTACACATGCAAGAGCCAATGTGGTATAGTTGTTTGAAAACTGGACTAGAACTCTAGGAGACCATTCAGCCGTGGAAACACACTGGGTAACCTTGCGAAGCCATGCTCTCTCAGCCTCAGAGGAAGGCAATGGCACACCACCTCTGAATAAATCCTACCAAGAAATCCCCATGATAGGTTCTCCTTACAGTCACCCTAAGCTGGAAATGACATGAAGGCACAGATCAAAAAGACATTTATAGGACTGTATTGTTAAAGATTTTAGTTTTGGCTCTTTAACAGTGCATACCTATTAGTATCTGCTCAAGAGAAAGTCTCACTGAGGAAAGGCAGGATATAAAGGCAATGACTAATATAGCTGAACATTTTAGAGAAGGCTATGGAAAATGTTTGCAAGTCACCATCTGACATTTTCAGAGCAAAGGGTCTTGGGAGACATGACAAAATATTTGCCAAATTTCCTCTTGTTCATCTTTTTCACCTCTGTTTACTCTCTATTTTTTTTTCTCTGATGAATGCCGTTTTAAAAAAATACTCTGATTTTTAATTTTTAGTGAAATCAATGAGTCCAGCCAATCAGGGATCATGTTATGTAACCATACAGATAATCAGATTTGCCCTGGTTCTGCATAGACTCATCTAGTCAAAAAGATTTTGTCTTTTCTTGTGTATGCTAAAACTTAACTAAAAGGGGGAAAAATGTCCCATCTAGCTAATTTTTGTCTTAATATTAGATACAAACACCTGGCAATGTTGTAGATTAGTAAAGCTCTGCTTATTCATGATAGATGATATTTACCAGCCACAGATACCTAATAATTTGAGTCATGTAACTTCAATCATTTTGTCTGAATAACTCTCCATAGCACAGATTTATGGTAATTGAAGTGAAGGTGGAGATGAAGACGTCTCCTCACCAGTACGTACTATCAAAAGATAAATGGGCACTCCATATGCAAATCCTCCAGTACTGTTTGAGACATAAGAATAATACATAATAATACATTTGTATGCCAGGTGAGGATTCTGCAGTCACAATTAGTCAAATCCACTCATCTCTCCCTACTCTTGGAATTGCCTCCCTGAATATATGCAGATTGTTCCTTACCTCATTATTTTTAAATCTCAGGACATTTCCACACTATACTGTTATAGTGCTATTATTCCACTTTCAACACCCTATGGAATCTTGGGGTTTGTAGTTTAGAGAGGGACATTTAGAATTCTCAGGCAGTGAGCTCTTTGGCCTCAGTAAACTACAAACCCCAGAATAATAGCACTATAACAGTGTAGTGCGGAAATGGCCTCAATTTAAGACTTTCTTACCTACCAATGTTTTTAAAATTTTAGTTTAATATTGATTTATAATCTTGCATATTTTGGTCACGTGTATTTGTCAGTTTGCTTTACATTATATTTTTTTTGTATTTTATCTGGATAATTTATTTTACAATTATACTATATAGTTTTATATTTTATTATTCCTTTCTCCTTTCTCCATGTGTATACACATATATTTTAAATTGCGTGCCTTTGGCAAGACCCACTGTTTTGGGTCATTTTACTTGTAAAATGCCATGTATACTATATAAGTAAATGATAATAACACCAATATGCTATAGAACAATGACTCTGAGATTCCATTGGTTAAATAAGAAAAATCTTTCAAGGACCTAAAGCTCTTTATGGATGACATTTTTGTCCTCTATTTAGTGTTGAAATAATAGCAGGCTCTGCTAAAAATAGGGTAGTGAGTGGAAGGGTTATTGTTGACTAAGGGGCCTAATGGAAGCCAGAAAATGAAGAGACTGTGGACATTTCTCACCTTGAAAGTCGCTTTCAAAGCTGAAATGCATTATTTAAATGACACTCTAATGTGCACCTTCTCTATTTGGGCTTTTGTGACCTCCAAATTCATTTTTAATTCCTCTTCTGAGGGAGCCAGTTATACCATTCATACAGCATAACAGAGCACCTAACTGAAGGGTCTCACTTAAGTAATCTGAACACTGGCACATGCTAGGTAACAGTTGCTACATATACCATTGATAGGAACCATGGGAACAGAGGAGAGATAACTGATAGAGATGTGGATGCAAGCACAAGGATAAACAGGATTTTCAGCTGGGACTGGGATGAAATTCTTCCCCTCCCCCTTGCCATTTTGTAAATCTGTTTTTAGTTTCTGAAAATATTTAGCCTATTTTTGCATACCTCCTGCATAATAGTTTGCTGTCTTATTTATTTATTTATTTTACTCACACTTTTTTCTTTCTGCTATTGATAGCATGCCATCATATAACAGCAGCAGGACATATGCTCAGCACTGGCAAAAGTGGATTTTGCCATCAGAAGGCACTTGCACCTAATCTTACCCACTACAGGTGGGCTATCTTGTACTTAGAATTATGCTGATAGGCATGTAGGACTCTACTGCACCCACTGAGTGTATAGCGCTATACACAACTTAATTTTGATTTTAGAATTAATCTAACTATCTGTACTATAAAGTCTCTTAATCTATATAAATTGATACACTTGATTACAGACTCACTAAACCTGGCACATTATCTAATATGACCAAAATGAAGAACACAGTAGAATTTTGGAACCCCTCTTCCAACTTCTCTGGATGGATTTAGCCCCCCTCCAAAAAAAAAAAAATGCTTCTGTATTTTTTTTCCCTCAGGAGTACACATTTATGAAAGTTTTTCTTGACCAAACCTGATATTAACACTGAAGCTGATGTCCTAGTTTGATCCAAACTGACAAACTGGGTTTTTGGAGGGGGAAAAATTCCCATTCATTTTTCACAGAACATTGTGTGAAAGAAATTTTACAGATTGTAGGTGTTACTATTCAAACTTTTGTTTCAACACAGAAGCAAAGCTGTCAACATCAATGCTGCGTTAATTTCCTAGTATTTTATGGTGTTAGATTTTGCTGTATACCAACCTGTGAAACTTTATTTTAAAATATTGTTTATTTGAAATAAGTACCATCAATGAGTCAATTTAAGTGTGGAGAAATTGTGGTATTATTGCAGTAGCCCTCAGGGGTTTGTGTGTGTGCATGTGTGTTTAAAAACACCAAAATGGCATTTCTGTTGTCACAGACTATTTTCTGGCAAGTCCCAGCACCTGCTGCAACATTTTATTCCCATCCTTAACTGGAATTCTCTTTAATTTCAAGACATATTGGAATTAATTAATTCTAAGACATATTGTTCCTTTCTCTTGTTTTTTTTTTTAAAGTTATAATGGAACACTGCATCAGTGAAAGAATATCTTTGCACTATGACACATTCACTCTTAAAAAAAATTCAGAAAGGAACCAATTTGTCCTTCAGATCATAGGACCACCTCAGAAAGCTATGGTCCAGAGTTTTTTTAAAAAATAAAAATAATCTTTAGTAGAGTCCTAGTGCAGATTCAAGAAATTGCTACAAACAGTTTCCCAAAAGTATGGAACGCATTGATGTGGAAGCAATGACAATTGGCAAAACATGGCAAAACCCAATGAGCTATATCATAACAACACATCCACCTTTATACTAGTTCAGAAAAGCCTCTAACTTCTTCAAACTTGTTAAAGCTGTCCAAGCTGAGAAATTGTTCCTCATTAGAGAAAACAACTCTAAACTTATATCTGGATGTTCCACAATTCACTACCATACCTGTACCTTTTTACTGTTAGTTAACTAGGACATGTGAACATGTCATTTCTCACACTCCATCATGGCATTGACTGCACAATGTTTAGACACACCATTGTCTGTGCAATGGAAACAATGGCATGGACACTGAGACAAATGCAGACACTGCAGTCAACAGCAACTCTTAGTATACACCAAGGCTTTGCTTAAAATACACATACCAATGTCCCTTTCCCCCACAATGAGATGGAGGAGCCTTCAGTTTTATTTGAGGAAAGAGCTACTTCTACCAAAACCTAACTTCTGATTTTGCTGTAGTCTTTCTTTAAACCCAAAGTCAAGCTGTGTAGGATACAAACAGACCTTTGCATAAAAGCTAATGGTGCTTCAGAAAGCCTCGCTGAACCATTAATAGTGTGATTTCTGGGCATATATAACCAAAGTCTCCTAGAGTCATAGCTATAAATGCCCCTGAACTAGGATGTTAGATTAATACATAATACTGTTAGTACTTTCAGGAGGTTCCAGAGCACTACTGACCTTGCCAAGAAGCTGTGCATGTCCCATAAGGATTTTGTTTAAAGAAACATTAGAAGTGAAAACAGAGGTCAGTTTTCTGGGACAGGGCTGGCTGTTGCAGCATCACTGGGTAGGGAATACTGTTGATGTTAATGCATTAAGACTATGTAATGCAAATTTACTCACAACAATAATAACAAACCAGGCCATCTGAACGTGAGATGAGATTAGGCAGAAACACAGACCAAGAACGCTGTTCCCATGCTGCCAGACAAGAGTTTAGTAAAACTGTAAGGGACCATACAAGGAATAATTTTTTTTTCATTTTCTTGAGGAAAGAGCTATGTATCAATATTTATCTACATATTTATATGAATGCCTTTTTTTCTTTCAGAGATAGCAATGATTTAAAGCATTACATTGTTGTTTCCTGAACTTCTGATTTTTATTTTCCTTTGTTCTGAAGTAAGAATACAATGGGTCATCATTTCTGTATACGTCCTCTGTGAAGTTGTTGGCAGAGCTCAGGCTTTCGCTATGGAAGGCTGTGACTGCCAGTATCTTTCCCTGCAAGTGTTTTAGAAAAAGCTGACGGAGACGGGGGAGGGGGCTGCTTCTCCTGAAAACCTCAAGCCCTAATCTTCACTACCCTTCAATCAAGAAACTGCTCAAATGTTAAATACAGATCCAAGTGCTTTCAGCAGATTTATACAGAAGAAAATTAATAACCTGGAAAAAGATGGGAAACAGTTAAACTTCAAACTATCAGTGAGATTGGTGTCATTGACCATGGAGGTTTGGAACTTTATGTCAGTGGGATGGTGAATTAATTCTGGGTTTTAATCTGAAATTTCGAGAAGCTATTCAGAGGTGGGAAAAAATTTAGAGGCAGAGCTCAGTATCTTTAGTAGCTTCTTTAAAGTTCAGACTAAAACTCAGATTGGGTTCATTATCCAACTGATGTGGAAGTAACAGGGTGCCAGTGATCATTATGATGTCTTTGTATGGAATCATATTGTATGAAATCTTGATGTACAGGAACATCAGAATTACCTTCGGCACATGGAAAAGAACATTCCTTGACAAATTTGAGCTGGGTGGAAGATAGTTGAAACCAATAGCTGGAACCTTGTCCAAAATTGTTCTGGACCGATGGGAATTGCTACCTAAAATATAGCAGTTATATAGCAGTTATTTCTATACCGCCTATCAACTAGTGTTATCTAAGCGGTTTACAATGTATTTTAGCTAATTGCCCCCAACAAGCTGGGTACTCATTTTACCGACCTGCGAAAGGATGGAAGACTGAGTCAACCTTGGAGCCTGGCAGGATCGAACTCACAACCTTGTGGTTGCAGTACTGGCATTTAACCACTGCGCCACCAGGGCTCCTGGAAGCACTACTTTGGGTAAAACATCTGGAAGCACCACTTTGGATAAGACAGATCCAGGGCCATTTCCACATTAGACTGTTATAGTGCTATTATTCCATTTTCAACATCCTATGGAATCCTGGGGTTTGCAGTTTAGGGAGGGGCCTTTGAGGCTAGTGCTGAAATGATTATATGGTGTTATGATGCTGGTAGCAGTCCTTCCATAAATGCATAAATCTACTACAGGGAAGCAGGCTAAGAGAAACATAATGCTTAAAAAATCTTAAAAGGACACATTTTCAGCTGGAATACAAGGTGAGTCGATAGATAGATAGATAGATAGATAGATAGATAGATAGATAGATAGATAGATAGATAGATAGATAGACGGATAGATAGATAAGTGAGTAAAAAACAAGTCCACTGTCACAAACACTATTCTACATTTCTACTGCTTAGAATTTATAGAAGCAAACACAACCTTCTTTGCTCTTATCTCAAGCAAATATATAACCTCCAGACCTGTTACAGAACGTGAACAAGGTAATAAACCCAGAAGACATGAAATGGTCCATCAATCTCTGTCTCCTTCCTTGATCTGTACATGCTTTCTTCCTATTCTTAAATTACCACTGTCTACAACAAAAAGTTGTCAGAATATATAAATCAGAATTAGGCAGATGCGGTTGATAACTGAACCATGACAAGATGTGGTTTAAGCAGTAGTGCATGCTGCTTGCATGACAATCCCACAACCTTGGAGGCTTAAACCATTTACTCTAGTAGGATTTATCTGGCACATACAAGACTGAAGTCTTTAATTCCACCTGCATTATTAAATGTTAAGGTGATTTCAGCTTCCATTCTTCCCTTTTAATCCTCTGAGTCACTAGTTCAAAGGCTCAAGAGTATAATCTGCCTAGCTATGATGTTTTGCAATGATACTGAGGACTTAAGCCCAATAGCAGCTACGTGCCCTTTCACATTATCCAATTACAGTGCTTGAATCCATTTCAACTGTCATGGCAACATCCCATGGAAACCTGGGATTGATGGAGTAGGAAGAAGTATTTAGAATTTTTAGCCAGAGAGCTCTAGTACAGTGGTTCGCAACCTGTGGGTCCCCAGATGTTTTTGGACTTCAGCTCCCAGAAGCCCTGAGCATTGACCACAGTAGCTGGGGCTTCTGGGAGCTGAAGTCTACAAACATCTGGGGACCCACAGGTTGAGAACCACTGCTCTAGTACTTCACCAAACTACAAACACCAGGATTCCTTAGGATTCTGTTATAGCAGTTAAAGTGGAATCATAGGCCATTTCCTCACAGGGTGAGGGAATCGCCCCATGCTGCTACTTACCGGACCTCTTGGCTCCCCGGTCTGGTCCGTGCTGCTTCGGAGTAGTGCATGCTTGTTGCTCCACACTGCTCCGGGGACGAAAATGGCGGCTTCCGGTTGGTCAAGGGTCTCGACCAACCGCTGAAGCTCGCCAGCCTAAAGTCCGTTCCCGGCACTGGTGTGAGCCTGCAAATCTGCACCGGAGAGCGGGCATGGAATGGCACACTCTGTGCTTTTGAAAGACCTGTTTTAAGCGGTCTTTCAAAAGCACACTTGACCACCTGGGGTCGTTCCGGAGCAGGCCGAGGTGCAGATCTACGTTAAGTAGGTCTAACCCAGTCCACTCCCAGGTGCAGACGTTCTCCTTGGAGATCACTTTGCACCGTTTCTATTAGCCCGTGCAGAAATAGCCATAGTTCTATAATTGCACAGTATGAAAGAGCCTGAAGTCTCATTCTGCTGTGCCAGTATTCTCTTCTTTCCATTGTATGGCATATTAGTTAGGAAGCGGTAGAATAACGTAAACTTCCTATTCCTTTAGCCCTTTGTTGGCTTTGGACTACAACATGTCTGCTGCAGTTCAGGCAATGTTAGGTGCAGCTGAATAGAGTAACACTACACATCTTCTCATTCACCACAGTTAGGAAATGGGGCAAGGCTGAATGCTAAACACTACCAGCCCAGGAACAGGGCATGGGAAAAGATATCTACAGCCTCCCTGTTTCCAGAAGTGTTTCTCTTTTGACAATATCACAGTAGAAGAAGTTTGTACATGAATGTCTATGTGTGTACACCATTGGTCATAACAGAATATTTGACAGTTGGGGACCTTGAATTGTTTGTTCCAATTGCATCATTGATAATCAAGCCTTGGGCTTGTGATTACTGCTGTTTCTGTAAGAGCTTGATTTTCCATAATGTTATGTCACAACCTGGAGATGAAATGAACTGTTCAGTGGATTAAAACATAGCAAACTCATCCCCAATGTTCATCAGTGGACTTCACCTCAAAAAAAGAAAAGAAAAAAAAGAATTAATCTGTCATCCTGCATGTGCTCTGGTCATGGAATACGAGTCCAGAGGCCAAATATACTCAAATCAAGTTGCTATTTATATATAACCAATCCCGCATGCCTAGCATTCAAGGATATCCTTCAGTCAGAGAAGCCTCATGTTCACCCAAGTGGTTCTAGTTCCACAATACAAGCATATCAGTAAGAGTGTATGTATATGCTATCAATAAGCACACACTGGCAGTGTCCACCAGGAAATACATTCTACACAACATAAATGTACTCTTGCACAAATTTCGTACACTGCACTGGCATTTAGATGGGAGATGTACCTGTACCCATTGTTTTATTTTCTGTGGGTGGTGTGTGAAAAGAAATGTATCAGTGACAAAGAGACAGATTCTCTTGTCCCCAGTGGCCTCATTAGGTTAATAGCAAAATTCTTTTTTTTTTTCTCCAGGATAACTGCAGGCACTGCTCAGTTAGTCACTACTTCTCATTATAACTCAGACCAATAGTAAACTCACTGCTGCTCAGGGGCGACTGTATATTGGATTGTTACCTCACTGTTGTTGTTTTTTTCCTGGGAGATGTGACATGTAAAGAATTCTTGGGGTGGTTATACTGTGCAGGAGCTGGATAAAGGAATGTAATGTATCTCCATATGTTAAAATTTGGAACAGAATTGTGAATGTGAACTGGTAACCTAGTCTGGAGTAGACAGCTCAGTGAACTGCTGAAGCGGAATTGCCATATTACATTATATTATATTACGTTTTATATTATATTGTATTGCATTGCATTATACTATACGATATTAACTAGAGATGGGACGAATCCAGAATTTTCCGAATGAATCCGAATCCCTGAAAGGTTCTGCAAATCCACAAATCTCATAAATCTTGAATCTTTCGAATCCTTTTTTACAAACAGGTTTAAAAAGCAAGGGAAACAAAGCACTTCTACTGAAAAGTGTTTTGAAGCAGAATTTGACATCTTTGTTTAATAAAAAAACAAATTAAATAATAGTTTTCACTCCCAGGAAAACATACCCATGTACTTGTTATTATACAATTATTAATTTTTATACAATTACATGTAATTTGGAAGTAGCTTCAGATGTTGGAGGATGCTCAAGATGAAACCATCTCCTGGGTTGACTATTACAAAAAAAAGGGGGGGGCAGGGATAATCTTGGGAAAGACACACTCTCTCAGCCTTAGCAAAAGCCTAGGCAGATGCAAACCTCCCTCTGAAGAAATCTGGCCAGGACAATTGTCATCGTTTTGCCTCAGGATCTCGCCAGATTGAAAACGACATGAAGGCCCTTTCTACGCAAGCAGGAAAATGTGGATTATTAATCCCACATCTTCCTGCCTGTGTAAACAGGGTCACATACTAGAGTACAGAGCTAATCCTGGCTTTTCTTTGCGTAGCTCCTTAGGGCATCCTGGGGTTTGTAGTTTAATGATACACTAGCACATTTTGGCAGAGAAAGCTCTGACATCTTGTCCAATTACAAATCCCAGAACTGTGTATGAAAGAGCTTTGCAAGGGGGCCATGCAAAGGAATCTTCTTCAGCTGTCCTTGAAATCTCAAGTATGCTGTACTTTCCAGTAAAGTCTCAAGACCTGCAACAAAGAAGACACTTTAAAAAAACAAAAACAAACTAATACCAGCTTCTAGTCCAGTCCCAATCCCTACCGTCCAGTCTCAAGTCAAAAGAATAGGAAGAATAGAATAATTACCTTGCAGAGGGAGGCAGTCACAGGGGCAGGCAGCAGGACTGAGCTTCATTTGGGGCTCTTGTGCTGGCTCAGGCCTCCGAGCGTGCAGGAAAGTGGCTCTCGGCAGCCCTGCGTGCCTACGTGGGCCTGATCTGGGGCTCTTGCACCAGCTCAGGCCTCCGGGTGTGCAGGAAAGTAGTTCTTGCCATCCCTGCATGCCCACACAGGCCTCATCCAGGGCACTCAGGCCCCGGGGCATGCAAGGATTCGAAAGATTCGATTCACCTGTTTTGGCCCAGAGATTCGGATTCGCGAACCTCGAATCTTTCCCAAGGATTTGAGGATTCACGGATTTAGTTGGGCCATTCCTAATATTTACAGATATGTCTGGCAAAAAAACAGAAGCCATACTAGCTGGAGAATTTTGGCAAGAAGAATCAAGAAGCTTTTGTGACGTTTTCACCAACTGCAATAAGTTATACAATTGTTCTCAAGCATTTTAGGGCAATGCAATAGTAACATGGTGATGAATAATGAAATTGTACCATTAGACTGGGGATATGAACCATGATTCAACTTAACTTTTATATAGGAATCATGTAAGCCACTTAACTTTTACAAGACTAAAAAGAAAAAAGTACATTTGCCTAAAGCACTGAACTTTCTAAGCCTTGACCGATCACTTACTTATAAATAGAAAGCTTTTGACAAACAACAGGTTATAGAATCTGATACATGGCATCCAACAGTGTCCTTAAATATTGCAGAAAATTCTGGGATAGTGGGATAAATTCTATGTACAGCAACTTCTTCTATAAATCAAAAATCTCAACCTCCAGTTCACCAGAGTACCTCTCCACTGACATCAGTATTTTTCCCTCTTTCATTAAAAAGAAATGAGTTTTTGAAATATAAAGTCTGGCCAAACACAGAACTGGATGAGCATACATACCAGCAGCAGCTCTTTGAGATCACCCTCAACTGGTTGGACATCTATTGGCTGTCTGTAGTATAGAACTTTAGAACTATAGATTCAATAGATTTTGTTGAAAGATTGGGAAAGGCATTTATCCCTGATGATCATAGGCCAGATAGCAGATGTCCCCAGTCTACTACTGGCCCTAGTCATTAACCTGACATTAAGTGTCCATTTGGCAGCTTTCTTTCAATGGCAGATCAGAGTCTTAGGGGAACATTTGACAGGGAGACTGTAGCATCCAACAAACTTTAGGAACCACTGTTTCTTCAGCATCTCATCTAGAGCTCAGAGAAAAAAGTATTTTTATGGACTACAACTCCCAGAAACCCCACCCAGCATGACCATTGGGAATTATAGTCCGAAAAAGTACTGTTTCCAAGGTCTGATTTCCATCCAATACAGATAACGGCCAGTATCGGCTACTTTGCTATGTAACTTCTTTTGTTAAGTAGCTAAATAGTGTCTCTGAGTTGACCCCCCCGCTTCAGGCCTACCCTACTGGGCAGTAGGCTCAGCAAACAATTGGAATCTGTTCTGTCGATCAAGATACAGCCGACTGACCTCCTCTTTCAAGCAGTCTCTCTTGCAACAGTCAGAAGATAAAGCTTTCCTCCAATTGCTTCAAGCACAGGGAATTGCTGTGGGAGTAGATGACAATGTCAGCCTGCTTCGTCCCAACTGTCAAGAGAACAGATTCCCCGTTGCCCACCACGGCAAGATTTGGGGGCTTTTATGATCCATAGGTGTTTCCTACACTAATGAATATGTGAATACAGATCAGTTGTGAATGTGTAAAACTCAGTTAGATATCTGCTCACTGTGATCATTAATTCCAGCCAACATTTTCTTTCATCAGAGTTTTGTCTTGATGAAGCATCAATCCTACACAACTGTTGTATTAATATATTTATATCTCTCATTCATATCCTATTTTTTCCTCAATATGGCACTGAAGATGCCACAAAATTGGTTTGAAGGCTCTCTCACTTCCACACATTAACCAGATTCAGACATGTTTTCAAACCTGACCCATACACAGAAGATGTATTCTCACTATAAGCTACCTGATGTATGGGTACACAGTGTTGTATTTGATTGCCTACATGTTTCTTCTCTTGCATATTAATAGGCTTTTGAATGCAAGATCTCAACATAAAACCCTGATATTGATTCTGGGATGACTTCACTATAATTTTGCCCTATTAACAATCCCACAGGAGACAATTAGCACTGTTATAGCCCTGCATGACGTGCTAATAAAGCTTACTCAAGACCTAAGATACTGTAAATGGTGTTTTTAATTTTCCTCAGATATTTAGCAGTCTGTGCCCATTCTTCTCCTTCTTTTCTTAAACTTCAAAGGATGCTGTTCTGTGGCTCCTGCTGTACAGAGGATCCAAATTTGCAGAAGCAGTAGACCACAGGAAACACTAGATTATTAACAACTATGCACAGTTATTAGTATGCACAATTTACAAGGTCACATTGTGACTGCTGGTAAAGTTTGAATTAAAAATGAAGTTTTTCCTTTAGTATACTTAGCCATTCCTTAGAAGGACATTTGTTATTTGAACTCATTATTATCCCACTGTTCCAAGAAGTTCCTTTCTCTGGCACTTTTCTGTGAACAAAATGTGCATTTGTCATCAGCCACCTGATACGTCTTCGACAAAATTCCTCAGTTTCCTCTGCTGTAAGCTGGAATCTGTATTTATTCATAATTGTGAGGCATCTAGCATTGGCATTACACTCACGGCTGGCAATTGTTTTAAATTTGTGTTTTGAATAGAATTGTTTATTTAATTGTTTTAAACCTTTGTATAATACGTTTTTAGTGGTACTTTGTTTTAACTTGTTGTAAGATGTCTTGGTTCCCAAGCAAGGAGAAATGCAGAATATAAATTACATACATACATACATACATACATACATA
This sequence comes from Iguana delicatissima, assembly GCA_948472985.1. NCBI lineage: Eukaryota > Metazoa > Chordata > Lepidosauria > Squamata > Iguanidae > Iguana > Iguana delicatissima. The sequence continues at coordinate 526,370 of CAOKZL010000280.1, read as the reverse complement.
GATAAATAGCAACTAGATTTGAAAAAGAGATAGACTAAGAAAAGAAGGGAGGAGAGGCAAAGCACAAAGCTTGAAAAAGTTACATTTTCAGACTATAATGGGCAATGGAATCTGGATGATACAATAAAAAAAATGATACCTTTTCCAAACTCCGCTTAAGTACTATTCCTGTCCTTCCAGACTTGGGCCATTGTGATAGCTCATGAGAATGGAAATGAGTCTTGTGCTTTTCCTGGATATGGAGCTTGAAATAAAATTCCCATGTCACACTACTCTACCTCCATTCAGTGTAATGCCAAAAGACTGCCGATCATGATGACTGCTTCTGCTAGTCGTCAATTTTGCCATCATCCAGCCTACCTGAGTCTATCTGGTGTCTCATCTGCACCTCCCTCTAAAAGGAAGAAACCTGGATTGTGTCTACTGCCAGGTACTCAGCCACTCTGCAGATTATCAGAAGAGATGCTTCTGTAGGTTGACATTTTTACTTCTGCAGTCCCCAAGCACACTGGCAGCTCAATTTGACCCCTTCCTCTGGGAAAGATCCTGGGACCTGGACTATGTCATCACCTAATGGGACCAGAAGACATTCCTGTAAACACCTTCATAAATCCCTAAGGTAATGTACCTAATGGTGGTTTTTTAATTGTAAGTTGTTGTCAAATCCAATTTTGGCTGAAAAGTAGAATATAATACATACAAGCCATACAGATTTTTTTTTTTAACTCTAGGAAAGGCAGCCAAATATATCAGAGCATCTCCACCACGTTCTGTTGCAGTAGCGGCATCCAGCTCAATTTCAACTCATGCCCCACAAAGGGAAGGCTACACCAGCTAATCACTAAAAGGGAAATGGGAAACAGAATAGAGAATTTACCCATGCAAATACTTCAAGAAATTAGCTTCTGCACAACTCTTAGAATTCCTCCAGTCAACATGACCATTCATGCTGGCTGGGAGAATATAGAAGCGGTAGCTCAACAACTCCACCACACAGGTGCCATTTTCAAAGTCAAAGACATACATACAAAAGCCCACCTCATGTATTACAGCTCATTTTAATGTGAATAATTTGTAGTGGTGAATCATGGTAGGCTCTGCTTCTTGCTATAAACATTGAAACTTACATCTCTAGAGCACATCCATCCATCTGTCTGCAGGATTCAACATGAATGAAGCGTTGATTTTTCAGATTCCTAGCCTACACATTTACATCTGGGTGCAGGCTATAGACAAGTATTTTGTGTGAGGATGAAGGGGACAAAGTTCGCTCCTATTCACTACCCACAAGCCTGTCCAAAGATATTTTGCTGCCTGAGGCAAAGGATAAAATAATGCCTTCTTCCCATTCCATGTACTGAAATTGATACAATAACACTGCTGATGGGGCAATATTTTCAACCTCATGCCCCACAAAGGGAAGCTGGCTTGCTTTGGGGGAGCAGGGCTGCATATAGCTCTGCCTCCCCAATATTTGCTGCCTGAAGCAGCTACCTCACTTTGCCTAGTGGTAGGGCTGACCTTGACCATGTATATGCACAATTGTATCTGTGAGAAAAATCCTAAAATGTGATCAATCCTCTTGTGGATCTGTTCCCTTTGGTACTCACCTGCATAATGTCTCTTAGAATTGGGCATTACATGGTGATTGACTTCTGGGCAAAATGGCAGACAGATACTTCCAGCCTGTTCTCTGCAGTTACAAGAATTTTCATGGTTAAAAGTCTCAGCCAGAGCGATCTCTGGCTGGTGAAACTTGCCATGGATTAAAGGGGGAACGAAGGAATTGCCCTCAAGGGTTTAGAGTGAAGGAGTTACACCTTCACTCTTGCTGTGAAACGCAGCTGTTCTGATCTGGGACATCTGACAGACACTAAGGTCCTTTCTGCTTGATGCATCCAACCCACACTGGGGACGAGAAGAGGACAGGACCTGGATAACGCTTATGTATGACATTGTCTGGGTCCCATCCTTCTCCCGTTCCCAGGCGATGCAATCACACCACAAATCATTGATGGATTTTCCCCATCAGTGACCAGAGACCACACCGCCCACCTGCCATGCACCTGCACTTACCTTGCTTCTGGAGGTCCAGGAAGCACAATGGCTGCAATGACTTCCTGCCCTAGTGCAGCCTGGGAGTACCTGGCTGCACTGCAGCAGGAACAGACAAAGCCATCACACTTCCTGGATTCTGCAAGCAGCCAGTGCAGAGGGGAGCACTCCACTGTTCTGCCCTCCTGGGAGAGCTGCTGCCTCCATCATCTGCGGATGCCACTGGGATGCAGGTAAGCTGCAGAAAGGGCCTAAGTCAGCACCTGCCTCTTTTAAAATCTGTAAATAAAAGCTTGGGAGCACTTAAGGATTCTTCCAATAAAGACACTGTATGAAGCCTTGCCATGATGCTTTCTTTTTGCAAATAAGAACTGATTAAGGGTGTTTATCCTATAAGATTGGAGTTAAAAAGACTGAAGGTTGACATTTAAAGAAAATTAACAAAGGATTTAAGAGCAGATATCTCTGTGAATGGTTGGATTTTCTTACTTATATATCTGAACTGAACTTTAGTAGCAAGAAAGCACAGCATGGGAAAGTGGAGGCACTATCTTTGAAGTAGATAATGGCTATCTGGCTATAACTGATGGCAGAGAGAACAATATGACTGTTAAGTGTGTAAATGCTGGACTGAAGAAAAATTGAATCCCAAGATTATTTACAAGAACTCCTGTCTGAGATCCAAGAAAAAGGAAATAACAACAAGATATAAAGAAGATGAGCTGGGCAGACTGGGGGAAGGTCAAATTAGGATGGAGGAAGAAGAAAGCAAGAGTTAAAATTAAATTTATAATGAAAATACAAAATAATGTCTGGCTGAAATGAGGTTTGTAAGGTTATGAGATTTGGCTATAGGTATAGGTTAAAAGAAAAATGGACTTGGAGATTATTTTGATAAGTATGATAAGAGAAAATTGAATAGTTGGCCCTCAGTACCTGTGAGGGATTGGTTCTAGGACCCCCGATGGACACCAAAAAATGTGAATGCTCAAGTCCCTTAGTCCTTTATACTGTGTAAATGGCTTGTATATAAAGGGTCTCCATTCAAGTGGATTCAGTGATCCTTTCCACCCCATGACCTCCTATACAAAGGCAACTGCCACGTGTGCACAAGCCCCAGCCTCCTCAACCACTTCCCTTTCTTCCTTCCTCTCACTCTCCCCTCCACCCTGCCTCAGCCACTTATTTGCCTTCAGTGAAGTTCCACAGAACAGCTTCCACCATGATCCTCTGGCAAGACCACTGGGCACAGCAAGGGAGGGATAAGGCATCCTGTGCAGCTTTTTTTTTTTTAAGTCTGAATACTGTATTTTTTAAAAAATTGGATTTTTTATTATTTTTGATCTGCAATGAGTTGAATTTGCAGTGGATGCAACCTCACCACCTCACCTGGCAGTTTCCATTGCTGCACTGGGGAAGGAAGCACCACCACTGCGTCTCCTGCCTTTCTGATAGGACAGCAGCAATGCGAGCGCTGAGCAAGTGGCAGCACAAATGGATTTTTTCCATTTGACAAATACTCTGCGAGCGTGACTCATGGGGACAAGACGGCAGTGGGACTAGAACAACATCATGCAGAAGCACAAGCTGCAGACCACTACCATCCTGTCCCCACAGCGGGACAACCCCCTACACAGAAACGGCCAAAGACAGCAAGTGAGAAAAGAGATTTTCCCATTTACATTAACATTTTATCTATAAGTGTAGGAGGAAGCACTTCTAAATTTTGACTGGTATTCAACAGTGCAGCTCCATAACCCAGAATTACGGAGCCATGTCTATATTCAGTAGTAGTGTGTAGTGTTACTAGAAACTTATGTAAATACCACTCCAGCCACTGAATTAAATGAATCAGGTCCATATAGCTTCCAATCAAGGCAAAAGGACAACAATGTCTCTCTGCCAGTCTCTTCTACCAGAGAGCAAGTCTGCAACAAGCTTTGTGACAGAGCTTCTTCTTCTGATTGTCATATATTGGTAAAAGTATGATGGAAATGTCATCTTCCTCCATATTGGAACCTAAATTTATTGGAAGCTGAAGACCCTCTTCACCTTAACCAGTGGCTGGGGGTGAGGGGGTCAGGCTGAAAGATATTACTTAATTATGCAGATGTAACTAAGTATCTGGCCTAGGATTCCAGAGTCTGTCTTTGCATTTCTGACTACTGTGAGTAGCAATTGCTTAAAAAACGGCATACTTGAATCTTCCAGTTGGTGGCAGATGCTTCAGAAATCTGGCCTTGACCTTGGATCTGGCACCTAAAAATGTCTTGCTAGAATTCATGATCTTCAAATGACATATAAGATCCTCATGCCCAGTCACATAGATACGAGGGGCGGGTGGGATTTGCCCCACATGGCAATGTTTTTGAAGTGTCCCGGCCTGTAGCCACACCTCCGCGTGCCCCGGCCACGCCCCACCCACAACAGCCATGCCCCCACACACAGTGGCCACACCCCTCTTGTCATAGCCCCCTCCCCCTCCTGCCCCCCTCCATACACTCCAAAGTCGGCCACTGTTCATGCCTTTGAAACCAATAGACTAATACAAAAGCATTGCTATGCTCCTTCTTCCATCTTGTCTAATCAATTAATAGGAGCTGTTCAAGATAAACCGTATTTGAACTGTGTTTGTGATACAGCTAATGCAAGCCGCTGTCAGAACGCATAAATATATTCCCAGAAATATTCATTATTGACATCAAGCAGAAGCTGACATTTGCCTGTAGGAGCTTTCCTGTGTATTTTTGCAGTACTACTGATATATGAAGAAAAATACTGAGAAAGAATTAGATGTTAAGCCACATTTAGTGATGAATATGATAAATATGTATCCTTTCCCTTCTCTAGGAATGTTATTTGTTATCTTTTTATCTGCACAACAAGCCTGCTTTTTTTTTAAAAAAAGAGAATCATATTAAATGACAAGTTCAAGGACACCAACTGTGTTTAATAGCCAAATCAGGATTATGGGCCTGGATCTCCCAGCCTTGGTCTGGTACTCTAGTCACTACACCACACTGAAAGACAGTTACAAAATAGATTCTAAAAAAACCACTTATGTTATAATGAAACTAACGTATATACTTGCTGTTGCCCAGGATTTTATTTTCTCATAGGTAATACTTGTTAGAAAGATTTGAGATCCTGTGTCTCTAATTCCCCAAACTGTCTTGTCCAGTACCTGTAACTTTTCCCTATATTCCCCGATCCAATCTGTATTCAGAGGTTGGGTTCCAGAGGGAATACAATGCCCTCCTCCTTGCTGCTAGGCCTTATCTCCATAGCAACTGGCTATTCAAGACAGGCCAAAGAGCCTTCTAGCTGAGAATTCTAAAGGCCCCTCCCTAAATTGCAAACCCCAGGATTCCATAGAATATTCTTAGACAGCCAATCATATGAGGTCTTCTCGTCTGACACAGACAGACAAACAAACTTTGACTTTTATATATTAGCAGATTATCATGGTGCTTATTAAGCAGTTTGGATGACATGCCATGTAGTGTTTCAAGGACTGCAAGTTTGGCAGGTTTTATTGAATGTTATCTGAACTGTGTGTTTATGTTGCAGCTACAGCATAATCATTTATTAAGGTTTTATTTTCATGGCAAGTTCACTACACTGAAATGTGTGAGCGCTCCAGTGAGAGCTTCACTAATCTAATCAAAGCTCTCTCCCCTCAGTTCAAAACATTAATGTTGCCTGAGCTAGATGCTCCAAATTTGTTTCAAATTGACTTGAGGCATATTTGACAACTCTCACAAATGCAGTTACTTTCTCCATATTTCCATTCTTTCATATAAAAAGCATTTATTCCTATTAAATTAGTCACTAAGGAAATGAAGGGAAAGACAATCTCCTGCAGTTGCTCCTCATCTTCGTGCATTTTTTTTTCTATTCAAAATAAAAGAATCAACATTAGAATTCTCCTTCCGTTGGCTAGATTCAGGGCAATTTAATTTCAGTTATATATATTCTCATTAAACACTGTGGATCAGCTGCTTTTCCTTTTCAAACCCAGCATAAGTTACAAAATTTGGATCCTAGCAACTAGAATGCTGCAACAGCTCCTATATGAAGCATTTGTTCCTTGTTTTCCAGATGCTATCCGTAGACCTAGACCAAAATAAAGGTGGAAAGAATGCATAACTGCAACATCGTTTAATCCTTCTGCCATTTAGAGGATTTTTAAACACCAAAATAAACACTGAATCATCATCATCACATCTTCTCTTCTTCTCCTTCTACTCTGTCTGGAAACATTTAAAAACCACCATCACTCTGTATGATATTTTAAAACACTTTATGAGAAGGAAAAGAATTATGAAACTATACTGATCAGCAGCGGTTGAATTGGATGTATACTAATATTAAACCTGCATTTATTGAAGTGATTAACAAACAGAAGGTAAAAATATACATCAAGTGCAAAACATTTCAGCTTCTGCCTTCTTTGCTTGTGAAGATGAAATTGAGCTGTATAGTGAGTGATAGTTTAGAAAACTGTATTATCACAACTATATTAAAAGGGAACGCAATAGAATCATATTTAAGAAGATGGAAACCTTTCATGGAGCATGTAAGGGAAAAGAAAGGAGAGTTAATGGTTGGTGGTTTTGGTATATAAAAGGTATAAAAGGCATAAAAAGTAAACATAGGAGTGGGTTTTAATTTGATGAGAAGAGCAATGAGAGATAGATAGTAGGAAGTTTTATAAAAGTAATTTAAAATGGATATGGGAATTATAGAATTGTATATAGAGAAGAGATAAATAAGGGTATGAAGTAGCATACACAAATTTATATAAGGAATCATATATATAACTTATACATAGTATTTATATAGTTATGCATATACTGTGATTATATTTATTTTAGAGAGAGGTGTTGAAAGCAAGTGAAGTTACCACCAAAAGACGAAGAAAACTGGAAGCAACTTAGCTGCTTTTTTTTTCTTTTTCTTTTTCTTTTCTTTTCTCTTTCCTTTCTTCTTCTTTTTTCTGTGGATTACTCAAGTGTCTTGCTTTGTTTTTTCTTCTTCTTCTTTTTTCTCTCCTTCTCTCTCTTCCGTTCTTTTTTTTCTTCTGATATTGCCTTTCTTTTCTTTCTTTTTTTTCTTTTCTATTCTTCCTTTGTGAATGTATTTGTATTTGTTATTGTTTTCCATGTATAAACTAATAAAGAACATTTTAAAAAAAGACTGTATTATCAACATTCTTATTGGATGATGGTATCTTCTTAAGTTGAAGGCATATAGAATGGATAGTACTGATGTATAATATAAGCTTTTCTTTTCCCTTAGACCAGACCATAAAGATATCATCAGTATATTGCCACGATACGAGAGTTAGTTCACATGCCATGTGAGTATCCATCACTGTACCGTGTAGTGAGTAACTAAATTTGAAATTATTTCAAGTGAGCTAAACTGGTATCAACTTCTGTTGGAAGATCAATGGGGCTTCTTGTGTTAAGGATTTTGTGTAAAGCTTGTGTAAAGTCCTTCAGTATATGGTATGTTAATATAAAGGGATACAACATCCAGTGTAAACAGTATGGTATCCTTACCAAATTGATACTGTTGATTTAAAAACTCAGTTCTGAGTAAGAAATTATTAGTATCTTTGGTATATCATGGGAAGGTTTTCACCAAATTCTTCAAATGTAAGTCAACATATAGAGAGATCTTCTTGGTAACTGTGTTATCACCCAAGACTATAGAACATTATAGATGGTTGGTTTTGTAGCATATAAACATTCAGCATGGGGATTTGGATTTTTAAAATGTTTTTATTAAGTTTATATCATATAGAATAGAAATATAATAAAATAAACAATCTACATGATAAAAGATTATGATCACAGTACTATAGATTATGCAGTGCACCCTACATAAAAGATATTTTCTAACTTTTAAAAAATAAATATAAGAATAAAATAAAATAAGAGATTAAATAAATAAATAAATAAAAATAAGAGAAAAATAAATAGAATGAACAATAGAGAAAAAATAAAGAAGTAAAAAAGAGCAAGAAGAAAGAGTAAAATGACTTCCAATCCTTTCCCACTGTTGCTGGACTTACAAGAAATCCTAATTAAGCCTCCTCAATCTTAAAACAAAAACAAAAAAAATCAAAGATACTTGTCTTTCTATAATCGGTCAATTTAATTAATACACACATAAAATAAAACTTAACTGAATATTTATCCTGAAGAAAGTTTATAAAAGGCTAGCTCTCCAATATCTATTTATTAATAATAATTGGTAATAATAATTGGGTTCTGTTTGGACAAAAACAATCCTTTATTCTTCAAAACTCAAGTAATCCTAAAATTTAATATTGAAACATTAAAATGAATAATTTGAAACATCCATTATCCATCATTCTGATACCTTTACTTTGATACCTGTGTAACCCCAACATAAAACATCATATACTTTGCTAAATAAAAAATTCTTTTCTCCTTTTAATCGTAACAATAAAGTATATTCATCAGGACCATTTTATTAGACTATTTAAACTCATTTTAATCTTGTTTATATCTTAATCTTAACACAAAGCATTTCCCCCCGCCGCCTCCAAAATTGGCAAAATACATATTGAGGTAAATGCCTCCCATTTAACAATACATAGTTTAGATAAGGTTGCCCATATCTAACATTGCCTTTTCTCAATCTCAAACTCTTCCTGGATGAATTGCCAATATTTTTCCCCAATCTCATCCCTAATCTCTTTCATTGCCACTTCAGTGTCCTCACTGATAATTTTAGTTCCAATTCTCTCAGTCATAAAAGCCTGATCTTCATCCATCTGCTTCTTGAACTCTTCCTCTTCAAGGGTATGTCAAGGTTATGCAGTCTTCACCACTTTCCCATTTGTTCTTCTGCAGTATGGCTTTAGTTTCCTTGTTTGGTCTTGTCATTGCATGACTTCTTCATTTCCTTCTTATCTTTTGAAAATACATCTGGCCATTTCACCACATTAAGATCCTGAGATACTTGGTCCATCTCTTCCTCTTTATGCTCCTTCGATTGTTCCAAACATGTGCTATATAACTTGCCATGAAATTTAACATCCCTTGTATTCCTTTCAGTTCACCAAACTACTTAAAAAGAGTCAACTCTGTTGAGCATGGAGGGGTTCCCCTTTTCGTTCTTGAAACACAGACATTTCTCCACATCCACCATAAGAGTGCCTGGCAAGCAGTAACTGACTTTAGCAATGTTTTCTAGTTTTGTCCAATCCAATGCTTCCTTTTAGAAAACAAATACAGTTTCTTACAATGTCTCTATCTTATAATCAAAAATTAATAAACCTGAATTAATAAATCCAATATAAAAATCAATTAAACTTTCAAATGTTGTTTCTGTTAACCCTTTGTTTGTTGCAAACTTTGTTGTTTCCAATTCTAGTTGAATTTTCTATCCATGTTTCAAAAAGAAGGCAGCAAATGAAGCCAAAGTATCATAAAATTCCTGGAATTCCTTTAATTCCAAATGTTATAACCAAATCTAGAAACCAGAAATTAAATAAAGAAAGAGAAGTTTTGGGATCCAGTGTCCATAAAGAGCTTTTTACGAGCCTTTCAAGTGCACAGATGACAGTAGGGCATGATGAAATACCAGCATCCCCAGTCAGTTTCATTAACTACTTTTTGCAGTCTCCATGGGAACAACTGAGTTAAAAAGGCCCTCATAGGCAATCTTCCTTCCTAGATCAGTGAAGATAACTGCAAACCAAAGCTTCTCTCCAGTCTGTAAAAAAGTTGGCATTATGTCTTTTCCTACAGAACCCCACTATAGAGAAAGCTTCAACCCTACATCTTCTCCCAGAATTCCCGTGGAGATTTGGATTTATAAGGAGATCAGTCGTCTCCTTTTAAAGCAGTTCATTGTTGGTAAAGTTTTGCATGGTTTCAATGATATGTTCATTAAGTTCTGTGATTATGTCTTTATCTAAACATATGTATGTTTTCTCATTTTCCTGCTGTCTTCAGCCTTCTGTTATGTCATCTTTAGTGTTGAACATAACAACAGCTCCTCCTTTATCAACAGACTTTATGAAAATATCTTTTTGTGTCTGAAGATTTCTTAGGGCCACTCTTCTTTAGCAAGGTTGTCATAAGTAGATCTTGTCCTTTAATTGTTAATAATTACGTTATGTGAGAAGGAAAAGGTTTCTAAAACTGGATATCTATCACTATTAGGTGCCCCAATATTTTGGTGGCCAAAACTGTTGTAGGTGATTTCTTTTGTGAATATTTATATTATCTTTGGAGTCATCATGGAAATACTCAGTTAATCTGCACCACCATTCAAATGCTTTAATGTCTAAATAATAACAACAACAACAACAACAACAAACACAATCTAAAAGTAAATAAAAATAATACTAAACCTATAGGTGTAGATGTTGGTATTTTCCTGTATCCTTCTCTGCTTTCAGCCACAAATCCAGTTGCAAAACACTAATGTATTTGTCTTGGCAATCTTCTCTGGCAATACAAAGCACATGGTGATTACATATTTAACAATCATTATTTGTGTTAGTTTTAAATATTTCTGCTTAAAGAAAATTACTAAGAACAGCAGTTGGCTATCCTGATTTATACCAGCAGGAGCCTTGATGGGGAACAAAACAATGGAACAAATTCTCTCTGATTCACAGTAGAAAAAGGTCAGAAAGCTGTGTGTTCCTTAATGTACGTATGGATCCCAAACGGCACATGGGAACAGCTGTGACCCAAGGGCCATTTCCACACTACACTGTTACATCCTGTGGAATTCTGGGGGTTATAGTTTACTGAGGCCAAAGAGCATTCTGGTTGAAAATTCTAAATGCCCCTCCCTAAACTGCCAACCTCAGGATTCCATAGGATGTTGAAAGTGGAATAATAGCATTATAACAGTGTAGTGCAAAAATGGCCAAAGTTAAGAGTGCATAGTTTTCATGGAAAAAGTTTCAGGCTCAATCCCCAGTATCTCCAAGTTGTTACCCCAAAAAGTAAGTCCACCTGCAATACCAGTACCTCCATGCAAAGGTGGGGAATTATTAGGAGGCCTGCAAGAAGGGGTTAACCTAGCAAGATCTTTCCACCTATGTTTACTAGTATTTCTGCAGGGAAGAATCAGATAGAAATCCAAAAGCAAACTAAATTGTGGAATTTAGTTTAGAGGAATTAATCATACACACAAGATCCAAACAGTCACACAACCACACAAGGCTAACCAAAGGGAAAGGGAGGAAAGTTTAAGATAGCAAGATTTCAGGGCATAGAAGTTGATATTTAGAGATCTTGAAGAGCAGTGAAGAAGCAGAGATGTGGCTTAGACTTCGCATTTAAGGACAGTACACAATCAGAAATCAGAGTAGCAAAGTGGCAACCAGCAATCAGTGTACTGTGAGTTGACTGGCCAAAACTACAGGGTTTTATACACGATTTCTGCCTGGAGGGCAAAAGTGTGGCTGGCTCTCTGGCTGAGTAAACAGTGGAGTTCTAAGAGTGGACAATGAGGTCCAGGACAGGCTAATGGTCTTAGCGTTAGGTGACAAAGGGCTAATGGTTGTCTTGATAGTGCAGTGGTTGTTGGGCAGGTTTTAGGACAAAGGAAAATTTGCTTGGTCAGAGGAAAAGGAGATAATGCAATCAACAGTTTGATGGGAATCTCTCAGTTGCTATTATCCAAAAGACAGAGTCATTAACGCTATCTGCAAGCTTATTATCTCTAGAATTACCTGGTGATTTCCTGACTGTGACCTGGTTATGCCTAGAGGGAGTTTCTGATCTAATTCACAGTGCATATGTTTAGCCACTCTTTTCCTCTTGCCCAGCTTGGCCATGTAGCCATAGCAGGACATGTTTTATATCAAAGCAAATTAATATATTTTGCCAATTACAGTCCTCCCTCCACATTTGCAAGGGTCCAGGGCGTAGAACCCTCACAAAAATTGAACAATTGCGAGTTACTCTCCCATCTGTTCATCTTCCCATTCCCTGCTGGGGCTCCCCACTTCCCCTTCTCATGCAAAATGGAAGGCAATGAGGTGGGGCAGAAGGCTAGGTACCACCTATACATTATCTTAAATTGATTTTCTTTTAAATTACTGCACAAATTAAATTATTGCACTCCTGAGCTGGAGCGTTATCCAGGAGACTGCATATCTGCCCTTGTGAAATCCTTCTGCATCTTTATACCCTTAAAGATAACAACAGTAATAAATCCTGCAAAGCTAGGAACATCATAGAAATCATGCTATTAATAGTCAGCCATCTTGGCCAGAGTCGACCCGTACAAAGTCTTCTAGGGAGCAAAGCTGGTTTTGCTTATATTTTAGAATTAAATAATTACACATACCTTATTATACATTAGCCTTTCTTTAAAAAAAGAAAAACTTTTGTTTGAGTCATCAGCTGACTGTGATCCAGCATTTTGTGCATGACGATGATCTAAAAGGTATCCTGCAGCACTCAGTATTCCAGCACTATCAATCTTTCATCCAATGCACTTTGGTTGGAGTCATTGCATTGTGATGACATTTTTAAACCAGCTGGGAACATGATATGACTCTAAATGTATGCCTCTAATATAGAAAGTGAGTAATTTTTAGAAATGATTGACTGACTGGCAGCTAGTGGTGTGCAATGTGTGAGATGAGAAAATATTTGCTACAGTCCTAGGAAGCTTTAGAATACTTATGCTCATTGCTGAGAGAGCAGCACTGTGATTACAGGTGCATGGCCACTTCTGAGTCAATCAAATACAGCTTAAGCATTTCCATTTTCTCCTACATTTCCCTGAACACTGAAGTCATTTTTGTAAGGTGCAGAAATCAAAGAACTAGCACATCAATGTATGAAATATAACAGTAAACAGAAAAATGAACTATTAAAATCTAGACCTAGCCAGTGTATCAACCTGAGTTTTGGATTTGTATTCATCCTTTGATGGGATATTTCAGGTTAGATTTATCTCTTTTAGTGGCCATGGATCTGCCAGTAATACTACTGCTCCAGAGTATGCATGCATAGAATTAGCCTGTACTTTTTATGTTCAGTCTGAAGATGTCCAAATTTGGAAGAATTATTTCCGATATCTTCTTTACATTTTGCTTTGGCTCTCAGAGCAATTTGCTGATGGAAGGCGTCCATTCACAAATTAGACTTCATTCTCTGGGCTGAAAAGGTTTTCCCACTCTTGTTCCTTACCTATTTTGTGGGCCTTTTTAGTACAAAGAATCACCTGAAGGACCTGGCCATGCTGGAGTCTGGGAAATGTAGTCCAAAATTAACTTTTCCAAGCTCTGGAAGAACCTTTACCCTCAGTATTTGCCCTGTTGCCTAGCTTTTTACACTAACTGGACAATCAGCAAAGCACACTCTGGTCAAAATCCTGCTGGTGATGTAAGTTGTTCTACATATGCAGAGTGACCTTTTGGGGCAATGTGGAATAGACGCATCTAGATGGATTGTGTTGGAATGGACTTCTGCATGCAAAACTATTCTAAATGTGCAATGGTATACACAGAGTATTGCACTATGATGTAACAACTATGCACATTAACCATTTCTCACACATTGCGCTACAGTGGTGTTCAGTAGAGTGATTCAATAGTGCTAGCATAGCATAACTCTACCAACAGATATTTATGCTACACTAAGATAATGTTGGAACTTGGTCTGTCTCCCACTACACTGCAACTTCCTCATAAATCAGTGATTGTCAAGCTATTTAACACAGCAAATCAATATATTTTTCCTAGTATATCATGGGCCAGTACCATATTGGTGCCATGCTATTATTGTGTTTGTCTTATTTCCTTGAAACTCACAGTGACTAGCAGCTTATGGCTCATGGACTGAAACCAGCCTGTTGATCAACATTTTGGGTACCTCTGTGCTAAATCACAACTTATGGATGTAGATTTCTATGCCACAGGACACATTCTTTGCTGTAGTAAAATGCATGGGTGACTCACATACTAGCAGCCAAGTCATATAAGCATTTGTGTCCCAGATATGACTTCCATGTGCCATATCCCCTCTGTGCAAGGATAATTCAGCCCACATCTATTTATTATTAATTATTATTTACTCCTGTACCCAGCCTGTGGTTACCAAATAGGTTTCATGGCTCAATGGGGAATAAAATCTGGATTGTCCAAGTCCTAGTCTAGCAATCTAACCACTACAGCACATTGGTTCTGGAAGTAACATGGGCAATCAGTCTAAACAAAATGATCATGGAGAGGCAATAGGATCAGCTCTGAAACTCTCCATCATTTAAATCTCTGTTTAGAACAAGGAGGGCACAGTGAAAGTACTTCATAGGTAACATTATCCTGACCTCAGTATGTTACTATGGCTTTGCCACTGACATGCTTGAAGAACTGGATGGAGATTTATTCTCTAGCTTTCATGTGCCCAGTGGTATCATTATTCTGGAAACAGGTTATTCAAATCATATTTCAAATGATCAGACCACCTCACCACTCTCACAGGTACACCTGGGGGAAACATAGAAGTGGGCCTTCTCAATGGCTGCCCCCAGGCTCTGGAATTCCCTTCCCAGAGCAGTTAGACAGGCATCTTCCATACTTTCTTTTAGAAGAAAAGTAAAGACTTTTATGTTTTGATAGTATTTGATGAGTGATCATATAAAACTGTGACACTCAACAATGCTCTGGATCTTAGAATCATAAAATCATAGAGTTGGAAGTGACCTCAAGGACCATTGAGTCTAACCCCCTGGTCAGTGTAGGATCTTCTGCTAAAGCATCTCCAGCACGTAGCTGTCCAGCTTCTTTTGGAAGATGTCCAGAGAAGGCAACTCCACCACCTCTTCAAGCAAAACATTCCATTTCTGAACCACTCTTACTGTCAAAAACTTCCTTCTAATGTTCAGTTGAAATCTCGTCCCTCATAACTTAAATTCTTTAGGCTTAATTCTAACTTCTGGGGCAGCAGAGAATAGGCCTTCCTCCTCCTCTCTCTCAGAATTTTGGAAGGTATAATCAAGTTACCTCTCCGTCTTCTCTTCACCAAGCTGAACATGCCTAGCTCCTTCAACATTTCCTCATAAGTTGTGTTCTTTTAGAGGTGGGATGGTTTGCAAACCTGTAGATCAGTGCTATGGGTGTATACTCCTTCCTCCAGTTTTGCATTACATTCATATTGGCAGACTCTGGCTTAATGTCAGCTAACAATCCAGCAAAACATGATGACTTGTGTGGGGCCACTGACAATGTATTGACCTGATAAATATCTATGATTTGTGAAACCTTGAACAAGCATCAAAATGTGGCCAGTGTAACCACACACCCTTTTGATCAGACACAATCCTTGATTTTAACTTTGACATCTTCCCAATACAACAAAATCCAAAATCCGTAAAACAAGAAGAAGTCAAATGACTTAATTCTCCGAGGTTTTCTGCTTCCATCAAAGTTAAACATCGCTGAACTACAATTGGCATGATTTGCCTACATAGCACATAAAGGTTTTTCCAGATGACACAGTACAAAGACTCCTTGAGGAATTCATTGTTCTCTGCCTAAAAAAGGAGCAGTCAGTTTTGCATAGGCCAAGGACAGTGATTATTTCAAGAAAAGTTACTTTTCTGATGCTAATGGAGTTGAAATTTTATTATCTCTCTTTGTTGTCTTTTTTCCCTAGTCATCACATGTCCAAGAAGGGAAGTGGCCTCTGCCTTCACTGAGATCCCTGAATACCATCTTAATTCTTGTGCTGGTGTGGGTGTGGGTGTGCACATGTGCATATTTAATAATGTGCCTTTCAATCTGGTTTTAACTTTTTTTATTGTATAATCTCATTTTAACTTTTGTGTCTTTTGACTTTTTAATGATGTGAGCATTTTTAATTTGTCATAAGACACTTTGAGTCTCAAACTGGGTAGAAGATGGGATAGGTAGAACAAAAACAACAATAATATATATGCAGGGTACTAATCCTGGAAGCAGTAAGTGTCACCCCCAAATACAAAACTCCATTGAGAAGCATGGGCTCTCAACTTTCTGGAAGCTCCCTTCTGGCTGAGGGAGGGTGCAGAGAGAAAGGAGAACCATTTCCTGTACCTAGCACACTGTCTTCTTCCCAGAAATCTCTGCACAAAAGCACAGACTTCCTGTAAGTTGCAGAAAAAGCCAGTGCATCGGGAGGGTGGTTGGCCACATGGAGGTAGGACTCTCCAGGTATCGATATTGGAAAAGAAAGTCTTCACTCCAGTCTGCCTGGTTCTGACTCCAGTCTTCCTACAGTGGTTCTCCCCACCATCTCTCCCTTAACCTGAGTGGTATGTGTGGTTTCTAATTTGCTGATTAGGTATGTAAATGTTTTGTGCTTGTCAGAATTTTGGATGTGGTAGTTTGGGCTCTGCACTGGATGAACTGGAGGGAATCAAGTTTCACATGCCCATTTCCCCACTTTGGGGGTTCCTTTGGGTATTCTTGGGAGTGGGCCCAAGATAGGGGGCTATCACCATCGTCTCTCTCACACACACATTTCGTGGCAGCAGAAATCATATCATGGCTGAAACCCTGTTGGTACCCTGTTACTGCTTTTCGGTGTATCTTCCCTCAGCATAATATTTTCATGTTATGTGGTTATAAGTGTAAGGAAAGAATAGGAAAACAAAAGCATGGTAGAGATAACTTTCTATACCTTGCTTGACTGAAATCTGAAGAATAAAATAACAAGCAATTTTAATCCACTTTAAAGGGAAAAATATGTGAACTTTTATTATTATCACCTTCCTCTGCTCTGCATACACACAAATGAAGGTTTTTGAGCATTTTTCAAAAACCACTGCTCTGATTTTCCAGTTGTTTCCTTCCAGTAAATATCACCATGAAGATATTTTCTTTGAAGAAGGAATCAGATGAATACTAAAAGACATACCTATAGCATAAAAGCTTCATTTTTACATTTCTTTCTTGATTCACTCCATCATGTGAATGTTTTTATTTTTCAGATCTCATTCCAGATTTTTACCCCCTTGGATCTCTATTCTGACTAGACACAGTCTGGCACTGTAATCCAAACACTTCAATCAACAGAGCATACTACAGTGCTGAAACATTTAGTTAACATTATGATCCTGGAAATGAAATAAAAACAAAGACGGATGTGTTGTTAGCAGTGTGTTAGCACAAGAGGCCCTACTTGGATCCCAGAAACACATCAGGAAGAATACTTGGTAAGAGATGGGATCCTAGGTATTTTATAATATACTTCTTATTTTAGATATAAAATATATAAAGAAAATATCTATATACTCACTTGTTTATATCCACTATCACTTGGGATGGACAACTTGACATGGTCTAGAGGTCATGTTTCCTCTCCCACAAATTTTGGTATGCTACTCCCACATCTTCTGTTTACATGAGGAGGAGCTGAGCCCATCTTTACACCATTTTTTCAACTTGAGGGAAATCAAAAAGGGAAGTCAGGAAGGGGAAGCTGGAGGACTGCATGCAATCCATGGGCTTCACTTTGTCCTTCTCTGATAAAAACACCTTGCTCACTGCTAATGATCATAATTTGGCTGGTATTATGAACTCCATTAAAAACAAATAAAAGTATCATGCAATTCAAAACTGGTTGCAGTTTTATGTAGTATGAGTGGAGGAATATCATTTGTTTCATTTGTTGTCCATAACAAAGAAATGATAAGACAAAGTTTTAAAAAATTAAAATTAACTTTAAAATAAAACAGACAACCAAAGTGTACACACTAGACAAAGATGGCTGAATTATACTCAAATGTTACTTAACAACCAACATCCTAATTCCATCTGCTATGCATAAATCCAAATATACTTGTCATTGCTTTACAGCTTAGAAAGCAAACTTGGCTACACAACTCAGATACATTCATTAGCCAGTACATATTCTATTTTCTGCTCATCCAGAAAATAAGAGATATTTTTCAAAAGCTGTTCTGTTCTTCTATACATTCTCATATAGAACAGAGTGAAATATATCATGATAAATGTCTAAAAATGTGTCCAAAACTGCAGCAGACATATGTTAGGAAAATTAAGTAACATTTTTAATTGATCAGAAATAGTTAATCCTTAATAGACCATAAAATAAAAACATGTTTCAAATTCTGATGTTTTTTGTTTATAGCTTGGACTATTGTTAGAGAAAGACGGTTGTATTACAGCTGCAGTACGGACTTTCAGTTACCTGGCTGGTACAATTCTTATTTTAAAAAAATTGTCCTATTTTAAAAGCATGTTAAAACACATTCATTTCAGTACTACATTGACTAAGTTTAAATGCTATTTAATGATTTGCCTTAATGGAACACATGTACCTCTGCAAAACAGCACATTCTCTTTTATAGAAACATATGTAGACTTCAAACATTCCTTTCCTCTCTTTGTATTGTTTTTAGATTAAATTCAAATCCTTATATAATTCTGAAAGCTTCTTTCTCAAGGTTGCCATCAAGCAAACTGTATAATCATTGCTTATGAAAGCCAGACGAAGTCTTGAATACAACTAGACTCTAGTTCAAATTCAGGAGCTGAGACCATTTATAGCTAAGTGTAACTGGATAAACTATTACTATGAATACAACTCCTACTCTGTGATATGATATAATTGGCAAATATTGTTTAATTGGCCTGAAATATAGATTAAATACTGCTATGGCTGAAGAGTCATGCTGACAAAGAAAACAGGCTGAACATGTGCAAAAGTAGGCTAGATGGGACCTCAGGGCATGGCCAGGTCATAGTCAAGGAGGCTGTGGTGTTCACAAGTTGGCAAATGTATGCTCAAGAACTCAAACTTCGGAAACTACCTACTGATTGTCTTCGATCCCCTTCCCCTTCCTGCCAAAATTCTCCTTTGTTTCTTCACTTGCCCAGCCCTTAAGAGCTATCACAATTCCCATCATTACTTAGTCACCTAATGCTAAAGCCATTAGCCCATTCTGGACCCCATTGTCTACTCTGCCCAGGAGCCATTAGCACCTTCTCCCTCAGGCCAGAAACAGGGTATTTAAACCCTGGCTCTGAGCCAGATAACTAATGGCGCTCGTGAATAGGCCCTCACTCTGCTGCTCTGATTCCTGTTCTTGTACTACCCTCGGACCCTTAGTCTGAACCACATCGTTTCATCTCTTCTCTGCAAGTTAGGTAAATATCCCCCACTTCGCCCTAACTTTTTGCTATCCAATTTTCCCCTCAGTTAGCCTTGTGTGGTTGTGAGATAGCTTGGATCTTGTGCGTGATTGTAATATCCCCCAATAAAACATACTTTTAATCTCCAAGGTATCCCTGCATTAGTACCAGTATACATAACTGTTAAAGATCCTGTAATGTTACACTCTTCTCACAGTCCTCCTGTTTGAGCTAATAATTCCACACTGTTTCACAAAACGCTGGTGTTGCCAGTGGACCTCTGGGTCATTCACCTTTTGGGGCAACAAAACCTTCCATAGAATAGGACTCTAAGGCCATTTTTGCATGGCATTGCAGTCCTGCAATGGGGATGTGATGGCAGCAGTCTACTGTTTGTGCTTTCACAGAAGATCAACACAACCCCACAGCCAGCACGTCCCCATGCATTGTGTTCACAGGATATTTGCTTAACATCCATTAAGCACCCATGATTGCATGATGGTCCAGTCATCCCCAGCCATTCAGAAGGGGCAGAAGTGTGATCACATACTTCCTTCCCCAGTGTGGCATGGAAAAGAGGCCAGCTGTGGTGCAGAAGGCAGGTGCGTGTTGCTCGCTCTCCCTTCTGCAGAGAGCCAGCTGGGTGCAGAGGGACGCGCTCCTGTCGCACTCCCATCCTGGCAAAGTTGCTGCTGGGATTGTGATGGGACATTGGCAGGACCCAATCAGATGCAGAAATGGTCTGAGTAAACATGTCATTTCAAGTACATTAAGTAGAAATGGAGAAACAGTTTTCTCCACTGCAATATCCTCTTGCTACAGGGTTGCCATATCCCAGTTTGCTTTTTTCCACCCCAGTTCCAACAAGCCATTCAGTAGCTGTTTATGCAATTAGATTGCCAAGATTCTAAGTTTTCTTCCCTCTTTTTTTTTTAAAAAAGTTTCTAACCCTTCTAGAAGACAAGAAAAAACATGCAGTTTTGTCAGAAGCGAGCCTGCAACTGCTTTTCAGTTATGTTCAGCCAACGAGTGAAGCTGTCAACAGTTTGATAAATATTTTTAGGACCACATAGATTTATAACTGAAGAGGGATATATCAATCTTTACAGTACCAGTTTGCACAATCTTGGCTCTGATATGCATCAGGATCCTCACGTCTTTCTCTGCAAGACTATTTCTGTAGACTCAGAACTGCTTTTTAAAGAGAACGTAATCTCATCAGACTCCAATCCATCCTATATGCCTTTCTAACTAAGCCAGAAGTGCTCCATACTAAATATTTATAGGCAGACATCCTTGCAGTGTCTACCTATAAATACATTTTTTAAAATGTAATTTTATGTCAGAGTCAATAAATCTACACATGTTCAGAGAAATTGTGTCAGCAGCTCTGTTTTTGAAAACAGAAGGCACTTCCTTTCTCAGATGACTAATAATAACATACCAAAAAGATCCAGGGTTCTCCAAGGACTGAGACGAAGAAAGAAGAGCCTGCTCCACCCTGCCTGCCTTGTTTTCCCTTGCTGCCTCCACTACCTCTTTCCCCTCCTTGCCTTACTACCCTCTCCTGATTTCTTGCCTTATTGTGGTGGTACTAGAGGGAGTAGCTGGATACAAGGGAGAGGCAGAACAATCTGTAGTGAGGTAGAAAGGAAAACAGAGGAGTGGGAGACATAATAGTGCAAGATGATACAACATCAAAGAGAGCATAGGAAGCACTGCACCAGGGCAGGTGGTGTGACAAGGTAAGGATGAGTGAGAGGGTAGGAGGCCAGTATTTGGGGTATGAATTGCAAAGAGTCAGAGTTATATAAAGTAAGACAAAGAAAACAAGAAATGTGGGAGGCATAGTTGTGTGGTACAAGGGAGAGACGCAGTATTAGAAGATGAGTCAAAGGGAGAAGAGAGAACAAACAGCATGGTGGCAGAGCATGTGATGTAAGGGATAGAGATACATGAATGTGAGTCAGTGAGAAAGAGAGAATGGAAGCATGAATGAGGTACAAGAGAAGGAGATATCACAATGCAAGGGGAATGTTGGGAGAAAATAGAGTGGAAAGCAAGGGAGAAGAGGCGTTGGGAGGTAGTGAGTTGAGACAATGGAGAGGTAAGAGAGGGGACCAAACATAGTGGTGGTGGTATGGTAAGGGAGGAACCTGAAATAGTAGAAGTATAGGAGAATGGAACGATGGAGCTCATCATTCCTGGCACTACACCATCTGAAGCAGCCACCTTACTCTGCCTAATGGGAAGACTGACTCTGAATAATGGTCAGCATTTTGGTGGTTTGTTTTCTTTTAAAAAAAACAACTATCCTTACAGCAATCTTAACTAGATCAATATGATTGTTTCCATTTTGCATATATTGCCTTAATAGGTGCAGTTAGGTGATTTAGACTCTACACTTAACGATTACATGGTAGGGATCTTTTTTATTTGTGCATTACTACTCTCAGTTCAAAATGTTTTACTGTTCTTCCTTGACTGAACTGCTTCCATACTTTGTGCCTACGGCATGCTGCTGCTAGAACCCTCTGTTCTGCCTGCTCTGAAATGGGTGCTTGCAACTATGGTGGTGGTGTTCACATGCTTGAACAGACTGGATATGCCTTGGGCATGCTGAAAGTCTGAGGTATGAAAAACCTTTCCCAGTTCTGAATAATGCTTACAGCTCCTTTTTGTTCACTTGCTTACACACTCTGTGTGCCTCAATCATATTTCATGTGTCTGGGTCTCACAAATTTTCCTGTTTCTTGTGCTTGCCGCTCTGTATCTATGAAACTTCTGTTGCAAATTTAACAAATATAATTTTTGCTGACTCAAGCAGGATCCCAGCTTTACTGGAGTTTTTATGATAGAGAAAGCTCCGCCTGTTGAATGTGCACACTTTGAATTAAAGACACAGGAGCCCTGTGAGGAGGAAAAATATGGGTAACAAGGTAGAAAACAAAAATATTCTACAAGGGTACACAAAATACTGTTCAATTCCTGAATTAATAATATAGTGTACAGTCCCTGCCTAACACAGACTCTCACTCACCAAAAATAGCAAATTGATCAAACCCTGTCTGTGTGTGCATAATACCATAATCTTGTCTTTTTCAGAGGCAGGATGTAGGAGAGCTCTTTGGATTATTTTCTATATACACCATATCCACACTACATTGTTATAGTGCTTTTATTCCACTTTCAGCATCCTGTGGAATTCTGGAGTTTGTAGTTTATTAGGCCAAAGAGCTCACTGGCTGAGAATTCTAAATGCCCCTCCCTAAACTGCAAACCTCAGAAATCCATAGGACGTTGAAAGTGGAATAATAGCACTATAACAAGTGTAGTGCACAAATGGCCATAGTGTACCAAGGATAAATCACTACAAGACCAACTTTCTTGTTTTCTCTAAAAAGTCCACTCAGCGCAGGTGGCAATTTAACAGCCTTGACACGGAACAGATCAGGCTATACAAATACTTGTAAGTAGGGTTTAGTCATTTGTGGCATGGAGAATGCAAATACATGCATGACATTAGGAATGCCCAAAGATGAGCTGATGCCATCCTTAGATTTTTTTTTTTTCACTTCAAAGAAGTCTCAGACGATATCATCTATGATAAAGGTGTTCCAGAGCAAAGTAATATTCTAATTCCTGTACAGTTCTTGATTGTGATTTCTAAAGGCTTTCAGCCCCTGGAGGTAGTACAGCCCAAATTTCTGGATGACATACTTGGTGCCCCAATTTGTTTTCTAAATACTGTGCTTACAGTAGAATCTAGAACAGTGTCATTTGAAGAACACGTTTGGTTCTACTTAACTGTTGATTTAACTTTATTTCAGCTGGACCTTATGTCTTCTAGTCTAGCTCCCAGTTTTAATAGACAATGTTTCCTG
This sequence comes from Iguana delicatissima, assembly GCA_948472985.1. Taxonomy (NCBI): domain Eukaryota; kingdom Metazoa; phylum Chordata; class Lepidosauria; order Squamata; family Iguanidae; genus Iguana; species Iguana delicatissima. Next base: position 503,276 of record CAOKZL010000280.1, on the reverse strand, counting down.
GTCCTGGTGGAGGTCTGTTAAGTAGAGATTACAACAATACAGGTTTTCCACTTCAGCTTTACAGTGCTTGAGAGTACCATTCTGTTATCAGTCTTTCTAGAAGACAGATATTTACAAACTTATTACACACAATGTCTCTGCCCCTGATAGTCAGGCTTCATCAAAATATGATCTGCTGTACTGGCTGAATTATAAAGATATTCATCCCCAATTTATATCTGATTTTTGAAAAAATTCCCTGGCAGGTGCAATGGTTTTCTGCTATCCTTCTTCATTCAAATTTATCTAAAGAACCTTAGCATATTTCACTAAGAGCAAGTCAGTCAGTTTGCATCAGGGCTTACCCTAAACCTAAATAATGCTATTTGGTACTGATTTGAAGCTGGCTATTGAACTTACGCTTATTTATATACAGGAATACTTGTACCTTGGAGCTGCTTTTAAAAAAAACTTTGCTTTTCTGCTGTGTTCTGCTTTGTTCTTTTTATAATTAATCTGTGATTGTAATAAAGTTGATTGATTGAACATTGTGTACTGTACTTGAGCACATGTAACCCATAATCCACAGGTTCTGTTGTTGTTGTGTGCCTTCAAGTCATCTCGAACCTATGGTGACTCTAAGACAAACCTATTATGGGAATTACTTGGGCAAAGTGTGTGACATACCCAAGGTCATCCAGCGGGTTCCCATGGATAAGTGGGGAACTGAACTCTGGTCTCCAGGGTCATTGAACAACACTCAAACCAATACATCAACCTGACTCTCCACACATTGTGTTTCCCTGTATTATATGAAAAACAAAAATCTAAGTGACAAACTTTCTGTTCCCTATCCGTTAAACAACTTTTAAAGGAGGAATTTGAAGTGCAAAATTAACAGGGAGAGGGATCTGTTCTCACCACATTAATTAAATAATGAGCAAATATATTGCAAATGAGGCTGTCTGGAATTTAAGGAATTAGAATATGGAAACAGATTCCTTTATGGAACAAATTCAAATTTAACAAGTGTTGATTCTGACTCCTACATATGCAGAGGTTCCCTTGACCTTCTGGGTCAGTCTGCTCCATTCTTTTGCCAAGAATGTGATGAAATGATTGAAATTATAGATGACATTTCTTTCTTTAAGCCAGCTGGATTGTGTCAGTAATGAAACCTTCATCTCAATATAGGTGAATGTAAATCTTCACATTCAAGCTTCACGGGCAGTTCAGCGCTTCTCAATTTTTCAGTGATGACAAGTGCATTGGTTTTGTAAAAATGTATAACATTTCCATGGAAATGGAACTGCACAAACATTCTTGCAAAACCTTTCCTGCTTGCCTGCTTTGAAATTTAATGAGGAAGAAGGCAAAGAAAAGTCTTTACCCTCCAGATAAGTAGCATATTGAAATGATATATTGGTGTCAGGGTTGTTACAGCATGTTATCTATCATGGTCATAATTCATTATATCATGCAGAAGAAAACATGTATATTTATTCTTCCCTGGGAATGCAACAGGTAACATTGGTGAGTATGACATCTTCCCTCTCCAAACTGGCTCTACTGTTTTGACTCTTATAACTCACCTTGCTCTTATGACCTTCAAAGCCCTTCCTGAGCCTGATTTTTGAGCTCCAAGATGACACTTCTGCTCTGGTAACTGTGTTTATTGGTGGATTCAGTACAGTAGCATGTAACTTAACTTTCTTAATCAGCCAGAGATATAATATGTCCAGATAAACAATATAATAGAAACGTTGGATTATAACATACAAGATAAACATCTAGTATTAATATTGACCCTATACACAGTAGTTAAAACAAATTTATACTTTTCCTAAACTATTTCCACAGTTTCAGCTCCCATCAAACCAAAGTCCTTGGGCTCTTTCACACTACACAATTATGACACTATGATTCCACTTGAATGACCATAGCTAGGTCCTATGGAATCTTGTGGTTTGTAGTTTGGTGAGGCACTAGGGCTTTCTGGCCAAGAATTCTAGGTAGCACTCCCAAAATTCCAGCTCCCATGATTCCATAGGATGTTACAATGGTAGTTAAAGTGAAATCTTAGCACTACAAGTGTATGGTGTGAAAGGGCCCTCTATGGTAATCTTACCCATTCCTATTGCTAATATTGCTCTACTACTAACTCATCCTATACCTGTCCCTCCCAAGATTTCAATCATTCCTGTCACTTAAATGGCTGTATCTAACCACCAAATAGACAACCCTTTGGTTTTATGTCCTTTCTTCCTGTAGCCCCTCCCCCACAGCATTCCATGATCTGTGATTGGTTGGCTCTTGTTAGGCTATGGAGACAAATTGCTTAACCTTCCTTCAGAGTGAGACATTAAAGATTTTACTTTAATGAGATCAAGGGGGTGTCTATGACTTTCTTCTCTCTTTTGCTTGGTGTTGCTCTTGGTAATTTTTGCAACAACCCTGAGAAATAGACTGGACTGGACTAGAAATAGAGACTGGCCCAAGATCACCCAGAAATTCAAAAAGACTAGAACATAGGCCTTTTCTGCACTTTGATTTAGCGACAGGGCAGAGCGTCCTCCGGTGAGGACGTTTGCACTTAGGGGCCTACTGGGTCCGGACTACTTTATGTATGTCCGGACTTCAGCCCACTCCAGAACAACCAGAACTGGTGGTTTGCCGTGCTATTGAAAGACCGCTTAAAAGAAGTCTTTCAATAGCACAGTGCGCCCCACTCCGTCGCTGCACTAATGTATAGATTTGCAGGTTTGCACCAGCATGAGGCTGCAAATCTTCTGGGGGCGGGCTTTAGGCTGGCGAGCTTCCAACCGGAAAGCGCCATTTTTGTCCCCGGAGCAGTGTGTAGTGCAGCCACGCAGTGCTCCGGATCAGCCTGGATCAGCGGAGGGAGTGCGTCAGCCCAGTAAGTATCAGAACGCTCGATTTTCTGCAAAAAAGCCCATAGTCTCAGTCCAACAACCTAATCACTGTACAGCACAAGCTCTCTATTATGCAAATTTCTCTGTGTTTCTGAGTCTCTTACAGAATCCAGCCTAGTAGTCCAATGCCGTGTAAACTCCAGTCTCCCTGCTGCCTGAATTGCTATTTTGATATACCTGTTTTGAAAAATGAATCAGTACAACTTTTTTCACATAATATTTAGTAATTATCATCAACAATTCAGATTAGGCAGCATAGGATTCTGGACCTGTCAAGGATGCTATGCCCATCTGTGCATCATAAAAATCACCCAGAACTATAGCAGGGGCATGAACTGTGTGACCCCCCCCCAAATGTTGTTAGACTGCAATGCATTGCAGCCCCAGCCAATGTAGCCAGTAATGATGAATGCTGGGATTTAAAGTTCAGCAACATCTGGAAGGCTGCACAATTCCCACTCCCAGTCTGTAGGATGATTCAGATCTGACAGTTTGAATGGTGAATGAAAGCCATTCTGGCTTCTAATGAGCCAACTAATATCTATGTTGTCTCCTGTTCAGCCAGTAAATTGCATCGTCTTTCAGATTTTTCAATAGGCAGCATATGATTCTGCAAACAAAAGCATATTGCATGCATTATTCATAGGAGAAAGTGGATCTGCCATGTAACCTCAGAAAGCACATGATCACAGCTCTGGTTAAAAGTTTCTGCCTCCTTTCTCCATTTCTACTAACTTTGGGGAGGGTTTAATTTCAATATATAATGTCAAATCTTTCTCTCTAAATCAGGAAGTGCTGTGCAGATGGTGGGGAGAAGTATTTTATCTTACAACTGAAGAAATAAGGTTCTTATATTTACATTTGTAGAAACATGCCTATATCTTCCAGCCGAACACAATGCTGATCTAACAGAAAGCACTTCAGATTTCTTAAGTCCCCAGCTTTCTCCACTGCTTGTTTAAATGAACACTGCCTTATGTTCCTAATAAAGTAATATGCTTCTGGTTACTTTCAAAAGTTACTTTAAAAGAGTAATTATCCCTCCTCTCTCTACATTTGTTTGATTTCCATGAATTTATTTGTGAGGCACATGCATGCCTTCCCTCCTATTCTCCTCCTTCATTCTCTTGACTTTGCCAGGTGAGAGAAGGAAGGCAAGTGTGCCCAGGGAAAAGGCAAGGGAATGGGGGGGGGGAGGAAGGCACACAAGTGCCTTCCTTCTCTACTTCTGATACTCCTCCTCCCATTCTCTTGCCTTTTGCCCCAGCATGGAGAATGCGTACTAAGAAGAAAAAAGGCAAAGGAATGTGGGAGAAATCACATGCATGCCTTCCTTCTCCATTAGGGGTGCTCCCTCTCCCACTATCTTCTCTTGCACAGAATGTGTGCTGAGGCAAAAGGCAAGGAAATGAGGGGGTGGCACATACAGACCTTCTTTTGTTGTGTACATTGCTTCCCCCTCCTATTTCCTTGCCTTTTGTCTGGGTGTGGAGAAGGAAGCCTTGCACACCAGGACAAAAATCAATGGAATGGGAGGAGGAGCATGGGAGGAGTTATTTGCTGTGTTTCCACTTCTGTGAGGGTTCGGTGCACTTGCTGCTGTACTCTTATCAATCCTTAGGCTCCCCTCTTAACAATGTAATAGAAAACTAAGAAGGAACACAAAAATAACATAAGGAATTCCTTTCTCTGCACTGCACCAAGGAATGGTAATGTGTAATATCTCCAACATAGTAATGACTAATGGGAAGAAATTATTTTTTAATTTTTTTTAAGCCTTAACTCTGAGTTCATGTATCTTAGGCCACTTCTACACTGCACTGTTACAGTGCTATTATTCCACTTTCAACATCCTGTGCAATTCTGGGGTTTGTAGTTTACTAAGTTCAAAGAACTCTGTGGCTGAAAATTCTAAATGCGTCTCCCTAAACTGCAAACTCCCACATTCGATAGGATATTGAAAGTGGAATAATAGCACTATAACAGTGTAGTGCAGAAATAGCCCTAGTTTCCTATGATACTTTAAAACAAGAATAGTCAAGCTGTGGCCCTCCAGATGACGTTAGGCTGAAATTCCCATCAGCCTTGGCCAGCATAGCTAATAGTTAGGGCTGGCATTGGCTACATGTTCTTTACCACTATTTTAAGCACGTGCTATTTTGGGGGCAGCAAATTGGCATTTTCCCCCACTGTCTTCATTGCATCTTGTCAAAGCTGACCAGCAAAAACCTACCCTCAAGTGACATTTTCAAAATGCCAAAGTGAGTTCTCTTAATAAATTGAAGATAGCCAATACAGGAACTGTCACTCGAATTTTTATTACTTGAGAAAATAAAACTCTCACCAACTTCATGGACAGGATTGAGTTATACCAGTAAAAATCTACTGAGCAGGCCAATATTCAGTTCTTCAGAGGAAATAAAATCAAACCCCAAGTAATTAAAAATATAATAATATGGTGTTACAAAATTATGAGTGTACAGTAAAATATTGACTTGTTAAAGGCTTGGAAAAGATCCAGTCACTTAAATGACTGAATTTTGTTCAAGCCTCTAGCCTTGTCTGTATACACAATAAAAGAAAAAAAAAACCTAGAAAGAGATTAAAAATGTGGTAACAGTCCTGCTAACAGCTAAACTTACCAGGCAAAGTCTCATTACTCTTGGTGACTCAAAACAATTTCTGTCATGAACTGGGTAGCAGAAACATAAAAATAGACCAAAAATAGGGCTTTCCATTTGTCAGCTCCAAACAGCACACTTCTGATCTTCTGACTGGGTGAAAAGGTAATTCTTTACTACTTTTCTTCTAAAAAGAAGCAATGAGTGATTTTAGCAATTTTCTTCCCACTGCAAGAAAGTCTTCAGAAATCATGCAATTTTCAAATCCTATTTGCAATTTGAGACTTAATTCTGTGCAAAAAAACAACAACCCTCTCTATGTAGAAATAGTTTTTGCATAGAAGATGCAAATTTTGCACAGAAAATGAGAACATATGAATTTTGCACAAAATAAGACCTCAATTACAGGATTTTCTTTGACGGAATCTGCTTTTTTTGTACAAAAAATGTACTAATCAAAAGATTGCCTAATCTTTTGCATTAGCTAGTTAGGATATTGATCTCCATGTATAAGTAAATGTAAAAGGCCATTAGTAATTTTTTTCTAAGTAAACTGAAACTGCCTGCCTTATTTATTTTGAGTCTGTTTCAGTTCAGGGAAGCAATATGAGATTGAATCATGCTCACCTGCCATTCTGCTACAAGGATGTTGATTCCTAAAAGTTTTAGTTTTCATATTTTTCCCAAAAAGAGCTAACACCCTGAGAAACTCTGATTGCCAACTTAATAAATACATACAATTACAGTATCAAGCAAAGAACAAACATGTAGGACCCTGTTACATGAATGCGAAGATGCAAATCAGTTAATGTAATACAGCCACATCTCCACTACATTAGTATTAACAGCAAAAGCTATGCAAACATTTCAGAAGATACAAGATTGCACAAAATATTCTTAAAGTCAAGTGCAAAACATGGGTTGAAGTACAGAGAATCTCCTGAAGTAAAACCTGGAATTAGGTGTGCACAGTGAGCTGGTCACCTTTGATGACAAAAAAAAATATTTGCCATAGTGAGAACAAAAAGAGATTGTAAAGAGTCCCAAAAGGTCTGTCTAAACTGGGAAACTGGGCTTTTAAATGCTAAATGGAAATTCAATAGAAACAAAGTGATGATATTGGGACAAATATTGCAGGCATTAAGAGTATGATGAGCTGGATGCAGGGAGTATATATTGTGCCACAGGTCAGCAGTTTGTGACATTCAGACATTTTAAACTAAAAGTAACTAGTGTAGTTGCTTTTAAGAAATAGAAAAGGGGAGATATCTTTTTAATTAAAACTTTTTTAAACAAATAATGCTTGTGCCTCCATACTATAAGTAATTCATTACTTTTAAAAAGTAGCTTTCTTGACAAAAGCTTCCTACTTACCTTTAGAAAATAATGCACCTATACCCATAGAATCATAGAGTTGGAAGAGACCACAGGAGCCATCAAGCCCAACCCTCTGCCATGCAGGAATATATATCAGAGCACTCCCAATAGATGACCATTCAGCCTCTGCTTGAAAACCTCCAGAGAAGGAGACTCCACCACACTCTGAGGCAGCATATTGCACTGCTGAACAGCTCTGACCATCAGGAAGTTCTGAATCCAGTATCTTCAGAGTTAAATGTTTAATTCTTTAATTTTCATAAAAATTATTCCAAAATGTTGAACCTCACTTGAGACATAAGGATCAAGGATAAAAAATATATAATAAAGAATATATTCATGAATAATGTGAAATTTAATCTCACAGCATTCCTAACTTCACATGACATAAAAAGGCCAGTCATCAAGTTGAATTCTGTCAACATGCTGTCAGCAGAAGACCTTAAGTGCAACATCACAGAAGAACAAGGTATATTACAGCTTTTGTTCCATTAGGATCATGTTAGATTTATAGCACCACTTTTTTGGTTCTTGCATTCATTTTTTTTAAAGATATGTCAAAATATGCTCAAGGGCTATCTGCTTTGTTCCTAGCATACTTGAACAAGTGTCCTTTTTCTGAGCTCTCATGGCATTTAAGATCACTAGCAGAAGTTCCACTTTCCAACTTAGTACTGTAGTAGACAGCAGGAATTCTAAGCAGAGACTCTCTTAATCATTTTAAATCTTAGGATTATTATTTTTATAGTTCTGTGATAAGGCTTATAATGTGAATTTAGGATATGAGCTATTTAGTTTTCTTTTGTGCTTGCAAAAGAGGCCGGCATGACATACAGGCACACAACTGGAATCTATGACGGTGACATGACGATCCTTGTTGCTACATTTCCTAGTAATTAGTACAGCCAGCTATGATTATTTTCATAATGTCTTTCAAGTTTTGGGTTTCCAGCTCTCCATTCCTCCCTCTAATGTACAGGTTGGGAAGCTTTATTGGCTTCCAGTGTGAATTACAATTTGAGAAGGGTCTTCAGGGCTGCCTTTCAGTAGTGGTCAGGACCAAAACAAAGTGGGTAACCAAGATGTAGTTCTTACTAATTTGGACATTTCCCCACAAAGAATGTGAAGCACAGTTCAGTCTACTTAGGAATAATCCCCAAAACAACTTCCTAGGTTGCAAAGCAGATCTCCATTTCAATCAAATATCTGGACTGCAGAGAGCTGTTTCCTGGCCTGTAAACATGAGCCACATTCCATGCAAGAGATCCTCAGCTTTAAACAGCATCTTATATGCAATGATAGGATCATCTCAATCATACGATCAGAGATAAGAGCAGAAATATAATCAGAGATAGGAGCAGAAAAAACCTGAAGAACACATGGCAAATCCTAGCAAGATGTGTCTTATCTGAGGGTTGAGAGTTCCCAATCCCTGTTCTAAAAGTGATCATTGTTCATCTCAAAGATGAAAACAGTGGCAATTTATTTCAATGACTGTGGTTGATTTTTTAAAAATGCTTCTTTCCAATAGTCAATGTTTCATCATACAAGTGCAAGAACTATACCTGTGGCAAATCAGAACTGTGCGCACTGAATAGCAACGTTATGAAGGAAGGTGTTCTATGCTCATCAATAAAATATTCCAAAAACAAGACCCTAATTTTACTTTTTAAAGTATTTCTTTCTAGAGTTACCATCCTCAAGTAATTGAGGTTTAAAGTGCATTAAAATCAATTTTATGGCCTTCTCTGCCCCCAAAAAGGGCACATACTTTTATAAAATGTCAAGGTAATTACATTTTCACAGTGCAAAATCAAAGTTATGGGTGGGTTAATTTCTAATAAATATTATATCTGAGCTAATACTAGATGTGAATATATTCAAGAGAATGCCCAAGGTTAGTATTTTTTTTATCTCTTTAAGTTTAAAGTCAAATGGAAGTTGAAAGTATAACAGCATACTTGTGGTAAACTGCAATCCATCAAACTGTGGATACCTTCAGATTGAATTTCCTAAGTAGTTATCTGCAGTGATGATAGGTCAGAGGTCTGGAAAGCTCAAATGTTGTTTTCTAGACAAATGCATACTGCTGGGCTGCCTTCAGTGCTAGGAATGAAGATGCAAAGCCATGTTCAGTTCTTGCTCTTTTGAATACTGTGGGAAGAGTGTGCACATTACCTTATTTTAATACAACAGTCATAAAGATGATAAGCTATGATAACCTATCATAATAGGCTAGTGCTATTTACAATTTGGACCCAGCCTCCATGTCATTTACTGCATACTAGCACATCTACTGAATTCCATAACATAGCATTTAGTATTATCAAACTTAGCAAGATAGGCCAAAGGCAGGCAAGAACCATGTTCCTGGGGGAAAGAGGGAGCACCCACACCTGAAGAATCCCCAGAGGGTTGACAGAGTCCTGTTTCCCTCTTTCATGAAGGCATACTTATCCAGCATGAAAACACATGGTGGGAGGTCTCTTCATGCATATTACTTATGCTCCAGAACATGCTGTAAGTAACTTGTACTGAGTGCAGGGCTGTATGAAGACACTGAGGCAGTGGTGTACAGACACTCAACAGTGCCCAGGTCAAGGGGGTGGGGGCGAGTCAGGGTGGGTGGCAGGCAGAAGGGGGTGGGGGCGAGTGGCAGGCAGAGAAAGGCATGTGGCGAAGGGAGAGCAGGCCAGGGGTCCTCTTTTTTGTACCCACCGATATTGGCACCCGGGGTACCCATCCCAGTTGTCCCACTCTAGATTCATCTCTGCACTGGGGAATACAGAAAGGGCCCATCACACTACCTGTATACCTGTTGACAGAAGGGAACACATCCATCTCTTATTTTCAGACCACCTTGTATCAGTAGATACCAAGGAGAGGTCCAATCCATGAAATCACTTTGCAACAACCTAAAGCAGCTTAAAACAATTTACCAACTCAGACACAGGGAAGTCTACTAACCAACAGATTGAAAAGCAATGGCTCACCATTCCCCAATAGCTTGGATGAATGATCAGATTTTAACTTGATGCTGAACTAAGGGCAGTTTGGCACCAGTCAAGCCTCCATGTAGAGATTTTGTTGGGAAATGTGAGAGATAGTATTGGACCTCTCAACAGAGCAATCACAAAATAGAAGCAAAAGAACAATCAGTCCCATGCCCTCCCCCGACCTCCCAAAGGTCCAGTGCAGAAAGAAATAAGCTAAATTTTTGTAAAATATACTAACAACACTTGTCCGTAATCAAATATATGGTCTGTTGGAGGAGAGAGAAAGACGAAAAATGGCTGCAGTGATGCAAGAAGAGAATGTGGTAAAACAAGTAAAGAAAAAGTCACCATAACACAAACTAGCAAGTAGTAAGTATAAGCATACAAAATACACTAACTCTTACATTATTCTACAACCAGGTGCTACAGCCAGGAAACAGCTGAAACATGGCTCTGCTGAAACCATAAGGATCCTTGATCCATGCGTGCTGTGCCCAAGAGGGGCTGGATTGTGTCCATAGGGCTCCACAGTGGCATTTTGCTTGTGGGAAGTGGTCCAGATGTCTCTGAAGGCCATTTTGCAGCATCTTTATCCAAGTCCCAATAAACTCAAGATTCACAGGACTTTAAGCTAGTGTGTCCTGTTCACAGAATATTTTAATTTTGATTAAAATAATCAGTGAGGTTGTAACCAATAACTTTACTGTTAACAGAATATCAACATGAGATCAGAAGGGTTTTTTTTAAAACCATCCTCACTCAATATGCCTTATTACTACTGATGCTAGATTAAACAGTACAGCTCCAAGTATTCCAAATGCCTATACATGTATAGGAAAGAAATAAGAGAGAAAAAGTCATGATAAATAAAATCTGGATGAAAAATAATAAATGATGACAACTTTCAAGAGAAAACAATCATCCGAATTTCCTGAAACTACAGTTTATCTGATTTGTTAGATAAGCACTTGATTAGCATTCATATTTTTGAACATGTTCATTTCTCATAATCAAAACATAAATTTCATACTTACAGAATATGACCTAGTTTGTGTCCTCTCTAGGTAAGCCTATCCTAGTATCACGGTTCTAGACCCAATGGTTAGTCCCAACTACACAAAATCATCAAATCAACATTTGATAAATCAAATGACTTGATGAATCACTCGGAATTTTAGTGCTGTTTTAGCTATCTAGTTTTAAATTATTTTTTAATTCTTTTTTATTGGAACAAATATATACATTAGACATCTCTACATTATTACATCATTACTATTTTCTACATCAATAAAACCTAACAAATACCATGAAGATTTATCCATGTCCCATTTACAACTTCATTTTCATAACATGATTTCACTATCAGAATTCAAAGTCTTTCTTTCAGTCGCTCCGCTTCCCGCTTTCTTTGACTTGGTTCTTTAAATGCCTCTAATATCTTTCCGCTCTATATTTACATACTTCCTTGTTAACTGTCCTCTTAAAATGTTGCTTTAGCTTTCTTGACTCTTTTTGTTTATCATTAGGTATAATCCTTACACTACTCATTACAGATCTTTTCCCAATTTTCCTCAATATATTTCTTAATTTCTATCATATCAATCTTTTTAGCTCCTCTTTTTTCTCCTTTCATGACTCTCGATAGACTATCTAACATTGCGTATTCTTGAACTTTATAAAGCCATTCTTCCAGTTCTGGAGCCCTATTCCTTTTCCAATATTTGGCATATGTTATTCTTGCTGCTGTTGTCATATACAATATGCTGTTCTTATGGGTTTTTTTGCTCTTTCGTTAATTGGTGTAGTAGTTTTAAATTATTTTAAAAGAGTGCTTTTAGTTTGTTTTATCATTTTTATTCGCTGTATTTTATGTTTTTATCTGTTGTACATCAGGAACAATCATAAATACAGAAATGCCTTATATCGACATAATTAGCTTCATCAGTTCAATGGGTCAACTCTTGTTAGGACTATCCATTGAAATTTGGCCATGTTAACAGTCTGAGGTCAATACTGGCAAGAACACACAGCAAGTAGACAAACAAGTGGAATCTGGAAACAGAATTAGGGAACAAGTCTAAAGCTTTTTAAAAAATAGAGTTGTGTCAACAAGTCAGGTAAACAAATGGAGAGAGATCCAAAATCAAAGTCAACAACGGTTCATGGTCTAACCAGTTAAACATAGAACGAAGTCAGTCATCTGCACATCAAACCACTATAATATCTTGAATTCCAAAAAGATTCTCAGTAATTTGACTAAACTAGCTCTGAGGTTCTACTAGCTGAACTCCTGTATTAAGTCTCCTTAGAAAGAAGGCTCTTCACTTGAGGAGATGTCTTACACTCAAAGAAACCTACCCTAGATGCAAGCATTCCTCATAGCCTCCAGCTTCCAATGTGAGCATTTTCTCAGTGCCACTGGTAGGGGGGTGTCTTGCTGATTGTGGACCTATGAAAAACCCCCCCCCCATCTATGGATGCAGCCCCTTTTATATCTGAGGGCCCTAGTTCTGCAGGGATATTCAAGTTGTTCTCATTCTTGGCTTGGAAAGCTTGAGTTTTCTCTTTGCTGACACGATGGATGACCGGATGCACACTTAGGCCTATACATAACATTATGCTTCTGTTGAGTCACCAGAACTTTCTGTGAATGGAAGGAAGAATGAGTGATTTTTTCCCCTTTCCCCCATTCCTTTGTATCTCTTTCCTATCTGTTCCAAGGTGTTGGCCAATTTCCATAATAGTGTGGGAAGAAGTATGGTATGGGGTGCAAAGATAAGGAAGAAAGTCATCTCCTTTCCCCTCTATCCGTGGAAAATTCTGCTAGATCAAAGATACATCCATAAGCACAAGGACAGCACTGGCTAAAAACTATGCTGTATAATGCAAGATCAGGCAGTTAATTGACAAAAATCATAGTGCTACTAATTCACTTTTGTTTGGTGGAGCAAAATTAAGAATGTGTTTGGAAAACTGGGTAGGTTCCTTTGAGCATGTTTATCAATAATGCCTAGAATTCACAACTGTAGTTATGAATGAGTAATCTAGAGTTATATATTTGCAAATTATTCATATTCACAATCCCTACATATTCAACAGTGTAGGAAATATGTAGGAATTATAAAAAAAAAAATACCAGGAATCAGCTATTGCAAGTGACAGGGTCTGTACTCCTGCACAACAGACTGACATTTCCACCCCCGTCCAAATGAACAATCTCCAGTGCAAGGAGGAACTGTGACAGAGATGCCACTTTTGACTGTCACGCCTGAGATCACTATTGGGAGGGGGAGAAACGTCAATAACTGAATCCCAATCAACAGGAGAACAGACGCTCATCACTCACGGCAGGTGATGCCCAATAAGTCAGGATTGGGGAAGAGTCAAACCAAGAGATGCTGCCTATTGAAATATACTTAAGTAGCTGATCTAAATCTCAGCCAGTGCACCTTCATTTACACTCACTTGTACCACCACCTCTAATATTAACTAACTATAACCATGTTTTGGATTGTAGCCTATGATTTGCACTTCAGAAGTTTTCTCATTGCTCCCCCACCAGACACTACTATGTATTTAAGGTAGGACATCAACACATACTATAATTATGTTCCAGTCCAGAGCTCCACATGATATGTCCCCTTAAATAAAAATGAATCATAAAAGGCCTTGTGCGTACTGAAATACTCTGGTGAGACAGAGCCCAGAGACTCGAGGAATAAAGTTAATTAGAAGCCAGTAGAGTTGAAACTAGAAAACTGAAAGAAACAGGATAAAAAAGACTGAAAGATGTGACATTCCTGATAGAGCTTAGAAAAGTAACTTTTTGACTACTAGTTTTAGGATCTCCCAGCCAGAAACATGACCTTGAATGATGCAATTCACTCCTTCCCCATGTGTAGAATGTGTTCTGATGAGCACCAAGTGAACTTACATGTACATGTGTGTATGGTTCACTTTATGGAACTATCTATCTTTTATGGCACCAAAAGGATTGCATATACAGTAATCAATATAGGTACAGATGTACAAGTGAGAATAAATTCAGCAAGAGTTTTCCACATGATGATGATAATGTGCAAGCATATCACTCATTCCATGTTGCAACAGTTTTGCCAGTGGAAACTAATTTTCCAGATCAAGTGAACAGAATTTTTAAACTAGTGTCTTATGAATGTTTCCAAAAATGAGTAACATTAAGCAGCATGAGGCATCACCCTGGTAGATATCCTGGTAATTTTTGCTGATTGCTGGCTGGTTATCTTTCTTCTCTAGTTCCTTTCTCCCATTTTCCCACAATGTAGCTAGAAAATCCCCAGTGGTTCAAACTGACAGAGGAGCAGCCAAACCCAAGTATGCACTCAGCTAATATTGTCCATACACATGCCTGAATCTGATCCATGATATGTGATAGTGCCACCATTGTTACACTAAAGAATTTGTGGGCAGGAGTTTGGATATATAGCTTGTTCAGCAGTTCCTAAGGTAGCGTCAGACATGGCAGTCACCATTGACAAAATGAGGGCCTTTCCTCACTACACTGTTATAGTGCTATTATTCCACTTTCAACATCCTGGGATTTGCAGTTTAGGGAGGGGTATTTAGAATTCTCAGCCAGCGAGCTCTTTGGCCTCAGTAAACTACAAACTCCAGGATTCCACAGGATGTTGAAAGTGGAATAATAGCACCATAACAGCGTAGGGCAGAAAGATCCTAAGATTCAGCCACCAACTCTTTGTAGAATGAGAGAGGGGTACTGTCATCTCCTTCACCTCAAGCAGTGTAATATCTTGGACTGGCCACTTTTGCATCTCATGGCTGACATGAAGATCACAAAAGAATTTTGGAAGAGAACTGATTAAAAAGAGTGGAAAACGAAAGCACAAGAAAAGAGAAAGACTGAAAGTTCACTGGAAAATAGAGAGGATTAAACTTCAGTGAGGTTGAAATACTGGTGAAGTGGAAAGAAAATGATTATAGGAAAATTAGATGAAAAGAATCTCCATTTATGAACTTAGTGAAGCATCTGATTGGGCATCTGCTATAATGGTCATTATGGACCAAGTCCTGGTAATCATATACACTGAATATCCAAGGATTTGACATTTTTAGTCCCTGGAATACATTAATGAATGCATGACTATATAGTGTGAATTCCCAACCTACCTGTTGCCTTAAAATATGGTTATATGGATAATCCTGTCTGGGGTGGATTTTATTTCACTGTTGGAAATTTTGATGAAATACTTTGCTTTGCTCAATTAACAAGTGCTCTGACTAGAATCCTACACTGGAGCCATTACAGTCGAGGGTAATGTTCCATAATTTTATAGCACAAGATTAACCAGAATGTGGTGGAAAGTATAGACTTAATTAAGCCATACTTGACAGACAAGCAAACATCATGATGTATAAATTATATACTGTGTGTATCCAAGTGTTCATTAGTGTCTCAGAGAGACTGAACAATTGCAGAACAATATTTTCGATGGAATTTCCTGCCAGAACGCTTTGCTTCCTAGACATTTTGCAAAGCACCAATGAGCATTTAACTACGTACAAAGGCATATACAATGTTAAGTGATGAAGAAATTATACCTTGCTGTTAATCATAGCAAATGAAATTATTTTATTGCTTTACATAAACAATACAGAAGGCTTGGGCACACCACGTATTGCTGTCATTTGGGTTAATCAATCTACTCGTAGTTGGCTGGCTCATCATGATGACATTTTGACCAAAAGCAGGGGCTTCCACAAATAAAGGAAAAGAGTAATCATGCTAATTTAGCTGTACAAGGAAAAGATAATGCATTAGTCAACCTGAAACCAGTTTTCTCTTCTAATGACTGCTTGTGATCATTACTGTGCTTAACTGACAGTGAAGAAAAGAATGTTTCCTCATTTGCAGTCCCTGGGGGAGAAGTGAAATGTGACTCCATTCATGCAATTTGAAATTGCACCATCAGCTTTAAAACCATAAAAATGGGAGCAGGGGTCCTGCTATTAGAATCAGAACCTTGTAAAGAAGGTGATTTATTTTTATTTATATTTTTATTTTAAATTATTGGCTGGAATTTATCATTGCAGTTATGGATTTGTAACCTAGAGTTACAGATCTATAACTGATTCATATTCATGAAGCCTACATATTCATGATTGCCCCTAATCCTGTTTGCTGGGCATCAGCTACTGTGAGCAATGGAGGTCTGTTCCCTTCCTCCCTCCTCTTTTGATTGGGGTGCAGTAGACTAACGTTTCCATCTCCTTCATGCCAGCAATCTCTAGTTTAAGGAGGAATTGCAACAGGGATCCTGCTTCTGATTGTCACACTGGAGATCAGTTTCAAGACAGGGATGGAAACATCAGTCTGCAGCACCCAGAAGAATATACTTCTCTCTTTTGCAGCAGGTAGTGATCACTAAGGTAGGATGGGGGAAGGTCAGATCAGAAGATTCTGCTTTGTCAAGATTACTTAACTAACTTCTGGGCTCACTGCTGCAAGAAGCAACAGAGCCACTGTAAATCAGTGCTTCCAAGCTTTATCCCAGTGAAGTAGCCCAGAATGAAAATATGGCCAATGATATTTAAGCTGATGGTCCAGTAGAACCAACAAGGACATATTTATTCTGTCCAGTTTTCCGCATAGGTTGTGCACAAAAGCAATCAAAAGTGTCTCTGTACCACATCCAGGTATGAAGACAGATTGAAATGGATCTGAACCATCTATCTTAACTTGGAACCCCTGTGCATTTAACTACACATGTTTAGGTAGCTTGACCCAAAATGGGGTGTTGGAAACTAGTCAGTAAATATTCAGTAGCCTGGGATACAGGGAAACCTTTTCAATCTCTCTTATGCATGTTGGAATTTTGCTTTGTTGTACTAAAGCATTGACCACTCTCTCTACCCACTTACCAGTCATCCTCTGGCCGTTCAATAATCAAGGAAAGGCAAGAGTATAGCACACATAAGGTGGCATTCACTTCTTCAAGAATCTGTCCACATCCCTGAACTGTATAAATTGAAAAGCATCCATTATCACTGGACAAGTGGGGTCCTAATTTACATCCATTGAGTATGTATTAACTATAGTATCCTACTCAGATCAGATCCAAACAATTTTGTCTACAAGGTATTGGACAAATTGGTCACAATGGACTGTCAAATGATTGGATTTTACTCTCACAGAACAGGTTGTAAAAGACTCCTGGCCACTCAGAATAGTTCTGTTGGTCAGCCACTTGCAGACACAATGGTGACAGAAAATAATGCTTTTTTGTTACTCACTTTGCCACAAAGTAAGCCTTCAAACAGGCTCATTCTGAGTTGTCTTCCAATGTCACTGTAGTTGTCATCTCACTTGTCTTATTGTCACCAATGCCCTGGAAAATCAGAAGATTTGGGAGAGATCATGGCCACCATCTTGTTCATTTCTCCATTCCAGAGATGAACCAAGACACTAAGGGTTTTTCTATACTACACAGTTATAGTGCTATTATTCCACTTTCAACAACCTGTGGAATTCTGGGGTTTGTAGTTTCCTGAGGCCAAAGAGCTCTCTTACTGAGAACTCTAAATGCTCCTCCTTAAACTGCAAACCCCAGGATTCCATAAGATGTTGAAAGTGGAATATTAGCAGTATAACAGTGTAGTGTGGAAAAGTCCTAAGAAAATCACTTGCAAAGGCAACAGGAAAATGCTCAGGATCTATCTGCCCGCTTGGATGGACCATCTAAGTTACAGAGGTTCCAAACTGCAGCAGGTCTAAGTCCATCCAGGAAGTGATATAGCCATGACAACAGAACTATAGATAGTTCATCAGGGTCAGGGTCACAGTCACCCTGCCTAAAACAGAAAACCAGACCCAGAGCATGCCCAGCAGCATGAATGGGGCTAGATACCACTAGAAAGAGATCTAGGCCCTTTCCACACAAAGCTGGTGAATCAGTTCATGCCATTTCTTACCAGATTTTCTGGGCTCAAAACAAGGTGGACTTTCCCTTATTTCCTTCCACACAGCTACTGCATATGTTCCATTCTGATTTGGAGGAGTGCGAGTTCATGAATCCACACTGCCCCCACCGTGACCACTCCTGCTACTCCCCTCACCCCACCCTGTCGGCTGTGATTGCCCCCCTTTTTTTTGCATGGTTTAGTACATCATTGTGTACATGTGAAAATCCATACTACTCCCTGGGTCCTCCCATGAGCCCTCCCCTGACTACCAATTTGCTTTGGTGCAAATGTACATGTCTGCACCACTGTGAAAGTACGAATCTGATTGATCTGGGAAATTGGAAAATCTATTTCTTCCGGTTTTCAAATAGCACGCTTTACCACCACATGGGGGTGCATTTAGTCAGAATTATGTGCAGAACGAAGGTAGATAAGCCAAACCTAGTCTACTTAAACATGCAGAAGACCTCCGTGGCAAGACGCATTGGCCCGCCTTAATAACCACGTGCGGAAAGGGCCCTAGTTTTCATGGTGAACATGAAATCCTCAGTCAATTTCAATAGGACAGTGTCAGCATGGGAGTTGCTATCCCCCAGTACAGCAAGCCAAGATGACTCCAACCCTACCCCTAAGACTGCATAGGGAGGCAGACTGTTGAGCAGTACCTCAACAGATTTCCTTTCCTGCCTCAGCCACTCACCTTCAAATATACACACTCAGACCCAGCAAATTGCAAGACAGTACACCTGTGAAGGGAATGGAAGCACAACATACTACTGAAGGTCCACCTCCCTGTCCACAGGTCTTGCCTGTTGTCGTACAAAGAATAGCAAACAAAGCTGAGAGAGATCCTTGGCCTCAACCAACCAAGTCTCTGAAATGCACGCCAAGTCCCAGGATCCTGGCTCTAACCCTCCATTTTCCACCTCCTCAATTCTAATCTGTAATGGCCTGCACCCTATCTCCTATTTGTACTCTTATAACTATTCCAAGGTAGCAAATGGGAAATTTTTGTTCCAGTGCAAATAATAGGTGTGTAAAACCAATTTTTATTTTTATTTTTGGAACCACAGCAAGAGGAAGGGACTTTACCCACCCCTCCCATCTACTGATACCAATATAGATCCAGCCCCCATAAAGTTCAGACTAAAATCCAGAGTGGATTCACCACCCCACAAACATCAGCCACCACTGCTCACCATTCACCTTGATGCAATGTTCACAGATGATTGTATTGTGAAGGAAAGAAAAAATAAGGGAAGGAGAATTCGTTTTCTCCTTTTCCATTAGCACATTCCATGTATAATGTTATATACATTTTATATAACTTTGTCATATTCCTCCTTGCTCGGATGAGTATCCGTGATCATTATCCTTATCATAAGTTAGCTTAAAATCCAATAATATGCTTACTTTGCAGTTGGAAGATGTAAACATAATATAAATCAACACACAGGAGAATATATTGCTGTTTCAGACACACATAATATTTTCTTTAAAAAAAAAACATAAGTAGTAATTGATTCACCATCTCTCCTTTCTCAAGGCTAAAATATTATTCAGTAATGACTCAAAATTTTTATTTGTAGCTTTAGCCCAGGAGATGGTGGCATAAAAAGATTTTTTAATATGTTGTCTTCATAAATTTCTATGAAATCCCCTGAAGTTATATCTAGTTTACATTTTTCCTGTATATATTTCCAACATATTAGAATTTTAAAAAATTGCTACTGTGCTAGAAAAACTATTCAATAACTATTCAGTGTGGTGAAATCAAGATTGAAAGAGTTGACTTTTCAAACCAGACATTAGTATATACTCAGAAGATCAGGTTCCAGTCAAACTTTGCTTTGCTGGAGGGGATCACAACAGCCGTCTACAGATTTATGGCAGATTATTTATCTGTGAGTTGGCTAATTTAGATATATTTTCATTGTCTCATATATATATATATATAGTCATATTCACATTTCAGCAAAAAACTACTATATGCTAATGTAATAAATTATGTGGGCTTTTTGTTCTTTTAAAAATTTTAATAGTGCAATCCTATACTTTCCTATTTAGAAGTAAAGTCTTGTTGAATTTGATGGATCTTATTCCTAAATATGTGGGAATCAAATTGCAGCATAAGTGTATTGAACATCCACAAGTTCCATTCAAGCCTTTCCAAATCTATCAGATCAAAGGTCTGTCTACTCTAATATTCTTTTTCTTTAGCCAATCTCGTATCCATTTTTTCACATTGTTGCTCATCCCAGCATTTTGCAAAAAGAATATGCGTGCATTCTGTGGGTTTTAGAGAAGAGGAGAGATTATTTTACTGTTTGGGTACAGAGGATTTTCTAGTCCTAAGGGATAGACACATTAGCTAGTAGCAGCAAAACAAGTCTTTGGCATCTTAAAGACTAGCCCATTTATTATGGTATAAGATTTCATAGACTACAGCTCACTTCAAAGATATTATATTGGACTAAGAATAGGAAGCCTGTGATCCAAGCAGGCTGGTGATTCACACTGTCACTTTGGGGAGAGGTGCCCCCTGTTCTGTCCATGGGCTGCTTCTGATATCTAGTGACACATGCTCCTCTTTCATAGCAGCCTATCACATTGTATAATTACAGCATAATTACTCCACTTTAGCAGCCATGGCTACAATCTATAGGAGGCTGGGTATTGTAGTTGGAGCCACCAGAGCTCTCTGACAGAAACTTGTAATATCCTGTTACCTCACTGTTAAACCCTGTCCCCAGGTCACAATATTGATATTAAAATATGATTCAACGTGCCTGAGAGGTCACCCAGATGAGCATGTAGGCAGCAACAGTCGAACGATCGAAAACCAGGTCAGGCCAGTACAATCTCCTCTCACGTAGGCCCAGGAGACCTCAAGTTGTACAAACCCACAGAAGACAAAGGGTCCTCAGCCACTAAGGAGCCAACCTGAGGTGATTAGTGTGTTTTCCCCAAGTTGAGCGCTGATAGCAATAAAATCCTATCAGGCAAGGACTATTTACATAAATTCACACCACAACTCAAAGTAACTGAAGATCCTGAAACTTTGGCAACACCTTGTAATCTCATCATGCAAAAGGAGTTGCCATTATGGAGCTTCTTTTCCCTTGCAACACCCTTTGTTCTCCCCGGGAGAGGATTTGCCCTCAAGGTACTTTTTCCCCTACAAATAGTCCCAGTTTTTGAGTGTTTGTTTGGATCACTCCCAGTCATACCAGCAGTCCGCTTCTCCGTCCGTCAAGTAATCCCCTCAGCCCTGTCTTCGCTGTTTTTCCCAGACCAAGGACTTCAGGAAAAGGTACGGTATTACCCCAGCTACAATCCTTCAATATTTCCCCTATCCACTTTCCTCTCTTTTGCTTCTTAATAGGGATCGAGTGAGTGTGTGAGTGATTGCATTGGTGTGTGAGACTTTCATTCAGTAAAATCATTTATTAGACATTTTTGTTTGGTTTTTGGCTTGGCCTGACCCCTTAAAAACTGGGTAAAAAGACCCCGCTAGGTTACTCTGCCTCTCACATCGCTATTGCTCATGCTCTGGCTAGCTTCCGTTCCCTATCACGTGGAGCACATTAAGGCATTCTCTACAGGACCCCAGAAATCAGGATAACAAGCCGTACCTGAACTCCAAATCCCAGAATTCCCTACAGTGGAATAATGCAAATGAAAGTGTGCACTGTGCACTGTGATAGGGCCTTTAGCTATCTGTGGGGTGTTCAATGTGAGGGCCCTTTGGCATCCATATTCCTCCCAGGTCCTCTGTCTTTATTCTCTTCTGTTCTTACCAAAATCCTGAGCTTTTAGATGCTACAACTTCCTACTAAATTTCCATTCACTGTATTATCACTGATATTTGCAGACAACCATAGAATAATAGGAACAGAACAGAAAACATTTCAATGACCTGTAGCATTACCAAGACTCACCAAGGATTAATATTGGATTTAGCAGTTCTGCACAGTTTTAGAAATATTACTGAGCTCTTTCTAAGAAAAAACAGTTCTTCATATTACAGTACTTTTTATTCATTTTTCCCTTCCTTTTTTCTCATTCTTTTTTGATGCTTGGAGATGAGAATGGTGAGAGGAATGACTAGGACATAATGCTGACATGATTATATAAATTCAAAGATACATACCAAGATCCTGCATGGGATGTATATGTACAATGTCAAAGCTATGCTTCATCTCCAAATCCAACCCCCTAAACCCCATCCTAAAATCCAGGAAGCCATACCAAGCAAAGGAGTTTTGCAGCACTGCAAGCAGGGTGCTAAAAGATTGTGTGTCCAGTCCCCTCCTCCCAGTGAGCCACAGTGTAACAAGCAGAAGGAGACCACTCTGTGGAGTCATGGCACAACTTCTCATCATACCATGATTTATGGGCAGAAGGGTCTGGATGTCTCATTCTTTTCCATCCCACTTACTAGGACCGCAGAATTCATTTGGTGAGACAACTGTCTGGCTGCTAAGGTGGGTTTTAGGGGAAATTGCAATTGTATCAATAGTAAATATTAATACAATTGTAGCAGTTACAAATGTGAATACTAAACAGGTACAAAGGTGTAAGTCTAGCTTACATCACTACCATCTGACAAGATGCCAGTCATGATTATTATAAAAATAAAAATCACATAGGTTTTGTAAACTGCTGTTGTTGTTTGCACATTTGCAGTGAAGGCATAAAATGATCTCGTATGTATTATGAGAATCTACTCTGGATAAAATCTATCTCTATTGAAATGAATGTGAATTCTGCCATTACTTGCAGAGGTATCAGAGTTACACCATGCAATATATTTTAAATTAGAATTATCAGGGCATGCATTGGAACTCAATCATGGCTCCTAATACTACCAAAAGGCTGATGGTGACATCTTGTGGTCATTGAATAGTAGTGATTGGCAATCAGAAGGACTGCCATTTGAAGTTCTTTGCTTCAAATGAATTAACATGAAATCTTCAGTTTAACTCTCCCAGAGCCTTAACTGGGACTTTAAAAACTTGCAACTCATACTGCTGCTAATGGTAAAGGTGAGCAACTGGCCAGTGCATCAGTCCATTTTGATAGCACCAAAGTGATTGAAAATGGAACTATTCCAAACTCAAGAATCAACTGTTAAGAGAAAGAATGTATAGATAATTAGTACAGTGAGACCCATGAGGATTAGTTGACTAAAAGACAACAAGGAAAGTCAGTTAGATCAAAGATGTCAGGTTAGCTTATTAGAACCAATATTTCATATTGTTGATCCAGTGAGTACTTGTTCTGGATATAGTTACGTCTCATAAATAACTGTATGTTCAATGTTTTCATTGCTTTATTGAGTGGACCCTGAAGGATGAAATAGTGTTTAAGTTGTAAGCCAGTTTGAATTGATCAGTGTTACGTTATCTGCATGTTAAATTTAGCTTGTCATGGTTTTGTTTTTAATTTTTAAATTATAATGATTATGCAAAGAACTTTGGCCAAAATCAATAAAATACTTGGCTTGGAATCAGCCTTAACATTGGCAAATCTCACCTCACACTGGCTTTATATGAATGGAGAGTTTCTTCATTGGTGGCGTCTTCTGGCTGCCACATCAGAGGGGTGGTGAATCCACTCTACTTTTAGTCTAAACTGTCCAGCATGCATTGGACAGATTCTTTAAAGGTCAGACTAAAACCTGGAGTGAATTCATCACCCTCACTGGCATGAACACTATTAGTTACCACTGCCTATTGCTCTTTTTAAATGTGGAGCAGCTGATTATTTGGGGCCAATACAAGGGAAAGTCTAGAGCCAGTAGATAGGCTGAGAAACTTATTCTGTTATCTCCAAGGGCCAAGTCAGTCTAGACCTGTTGCTGTTGTGTGCTTTCAGATCATTTCCAACTTATGATGACCCTAAGGCCCTTTCCGCCCGAGATGAGGGAATCGCTCCTTGCCATTATCTACCGCTTCTTCTGGGGTCCGAAGCAACACAGACTGTCCCTGAAGCCCTTCCGCAGGGCTCCTCCTTGGACCAGGGCGAATCGGAGCAGTGCAAGGTCTGTAGATCCGCACTGCTCCAGCTTCCAAAATGACAGTTCCGGCTTCCAAAATGTCGGCTTCCGGTTGGTCTTGGGTCCCGACCAACCGCTGAAGCTCGCCACACCTAAAGCTCGCCCTCCACAGGTCGCAGGCTTGTATTGGTGCGAGCCTGCGAATCTGCACAAGAGAGCAGGAACGCAATGGCGTGTTCCACGAAAATAAACACCTGTTTTTTGCGGTCTTTAGAAAACATACTGAAGGACCACTAAGGGTCGTTTTGGAGCAGACTGAGGTGCAGATCTCTGGTAAGTAGTCCTCTCCTAGTCTGCTTCAAGGTGCAGTTGACCTCTGTGAGAGGACGTACTCCCCCATTCTGATTGCCTGGTGCGGAAAGGGCCAAAGATGAATCTATCACAGGGTTTTCTTAGCAAGTTTTGTTGCGAGGGGAGATTGCCCTCAGAACAAAACTGAAAGAGTATGGCTTGCCAAAGGTCATCCAGTAGGTTTGCATGGTCAAATGGGGATTTTAACCTTGGTCTCCCTGGTCTTAGTCCAACACCCAGACCAATGAACCACAGTTTAGAATATTCCTAAATAAGTCACAGGATGTTTATAGAAATGTGTTGAAGATGCTGAAAGGAAGGCAGGAGGCTAGACATTGGAGACAGTGCAACGTATAAAATTCATGGCAAAGGAACTGTCATAGAATTGACTCATCTCTATTTTATAAGAGACACTGCTTCTAGGACAGGGTGGGCAACTGCAGTGGGTACAATGACTAATTTTCTGCTGCTAGAACCCTTTGCGGGGGGGGTGCATGGACTGCCAAATATCCCTCCTGGAAAAAAACAAAAAAAGCAGCCAGAACCATTTTAGTTCTGTAGATACATAGTGTCCCTTGGACCAAGCCCTCCAACCTGGACTTACAGGACAGCAGCTGCTGTGACCGGTGGGTGTCTGTCCCACTGTCAATCAGGAAGCATCTGACTGATGTTTCTGTTGGATTAAAAGCTGTCAAAGTCTGAAAGCAAGCTACGCAGCCACCTTTTGCAGACACACATTCTGCCCCTGTTGAAAAATCAGCAATTGCAAACTGTTTCTTCCTTGACCAACTTATGGCTCCTTCACCACAAAAAAATCAGCTTCCCACTAATCAACTTCCTCTGCTAAGTCTCAGGCCCATTTATCATCTGTGTAGCCTATCAACTGAGATTAGTCGCTGACGGGAAGCATCAGTCTGTGATCTGCAGTTCTTTTTGAATATCTGGCCACTCTTTCTACTGCTATGAGATTTTTTTTTCAGTAGGAAGGTTAGCTGTTCTGCAAAAACAATCCAGCATTAAGAAATGGTGACAAGTACAGGACTTAGTTGGCAAAATTCTATGCATTGCTAATTTCACCAGGCCTAACATTGCAGTTGGTATTTCTTAAAGGTTCAGATTTTTCCAGTGTTTATTAAAAAACTCACTTCCATTGAGATTGGCATGATGTTAGCATGTTTCAGGACCAGGCATTCCAGAAGATACTGTCTTCTGCTTTTGATTAAGAAAGAAACTTCCATCCTTTCAATATGTACTGCAAGATAGTGTGAGATGTCTCCCAAATTTTTAAAGTCTATCTCAAGGAGGAGATAGAAACTAGGCATTATCTCTTCACTATTTGATCAGTCTTGACAGTACAGGATAAGATAATCCACATATCTTGTAATGTATATCCATTTATTATTTCTGAACTTCTTGTACACACATTTGTCAACAGTGCCTGCAGTGAATCCTTCTTTGATAAGATGTTAGGTCAGCTTCTCAGTCCATGTTCTGGCAGCCTGCTTCAAACCATAAATGCTCTTTTTCAAATTACACACAAGTTTTTCCTTCCTTGGGATTTGAAATCCTGAAAGCCATTCCATGTGTAGTACTTCATTTAGTTCAGCATACAGGAAAACTGTTTTAACATCTAAATGTTGAACATGCATTTTCTTTGATGCAACAATGCTTAGTTCTAATAGTTGTCTAAGTGTCTACGGAAGCAAAGGTTGCATTATAGTCTTCATCATATTTTTGACTATAGCCGTTTGCTACAAGTTTTACTTTATATCTTTGCATCTCTCTTTCTGCAGCCTGCTCTGTGGTAAAGACTCTTCCACAGCCAATTGCCTTTTTACCTTTGGGTAATTCTGAAAAATTCCGTGTTTCTTTTTTATATAAAGATTTATCTCTTCACTACCAGCTTGCATTCACTTCTCAGTATCTGACTCTGGTGATCCCTTGATCTTTTCTCAATTAGAGGGCTGTGGAAGCATTTCTGCTGTGGCTAGATAAGAGGATCTGTCATGTGACACATCTCTATTGAAGCACTGAGACCTTCTCAGCTCTACTTGGATACCTGGCTCCACCTTTGGCTCACCATCCAGTTCCTCCTCACTAGGGAGGCCTGATACAGTAGCAGCTTCTTGTGGTTCTGGTGTTCTAGA
The DNA here is from genome assembly GCA_948472985.1 of Iguana delicatissima. NCBI lineage: Eukaryota > Metazoa > Chordata > Lepidosauria > Squamata > Iguanidae > Iguana > Iguana delicatissima. The sequence goes on along the minus strand of CAOKZL010000280.1, from coordinate 476,912 downwards.
AGTGCTGGTGAAACACAAGAAAATTGGAAGATTGAGGAGCAATCTGTGCTCCGGTTGCTAGTGGCTTTTTCCTTCCAGTGCAAGCAAATCCAGACAGACAACTTAGCTTGGATTAAATTTGGAGTTTGGTCTTTCACCAACAAAAAACAGCACCAGATAATTTTATTGTATGCACCTTAGGTTCTAGGATTTTGTAAGCATTTCTAGCATAACTGAGAAATATTTCCTCTTCATTGCTGCCATCAGGTTTGCCTTTCTTCTGCATGGGAATATGGGTATATGCATTACTTCCAAAGACTTTGAGATGACTTAGATTAGGTCTAGCTTCATTTCATAACTGGTAAGAGGCTGCCTCTCTGGATTTAGTTGGCAGTCTGTTGTGTTAATATGCCCATTCAAAAATTGAGGCCTCTTTAATTTTTTATATACAAGTCACACAGCTGGGGAAACATGGGTACTTCTGCTTAGAGAATCATATAATTCCTTTAACTTGTCCCATATTGGTTTTGCATTACTTAAATTCTGAATGTGATAAATTAGGCTGGTATCTACAGGCATATGTAATCTTTAGCCTTTATGACATTTATATTGAATTGTTTCTGAGATTATGCTGCCTTTGTAGGTTGCTACTTTTTCACAATGTTGAACAGGCCCATTTTATCTAAGCACATTTCAGTATTCCAAGCCCAAGTTTTATAAATACTGTCTTTCAGCTTCTCCATGTTGAGAAATAGGCTGGGATTAGCAGCTGCCATTGTTGCTTAATCACCCATCATTAGGTAGAAATGCAGGGATTCTTTGCAGGTTTGACGAATCAGCAGTAATAACATAGTCTCAGGCCATTTCTGCACTAGACTGTCATAGCACTATGATTCTGCTTTCAACATCCTATGGAATCCTGAGGTTTGCAGTTTGGCAGGGGCTGGGTCCTAAGAATCAGCCTCCTTTAGCAGAATTCACAAGCAAAAGCACAGAATCTCTTGGGTCAAAGGAAGGCAAACAGACAGCATGGAAGTTTTATGGCTAAAAACTTTACTAATTACTTTTAAATGTATATTGAAACATACATACATGCAGTGCTTAAGCCTTGACAAACTATGGGAAATTGTCTAGAAAAGGTGCAGCTCAGCAAAGTCTGCATTCACTGCATGCACTCACTTGAGGAAGGAGGAAGAGAAAGAAAGGAAGACAGGGAGGAGACTTCTTTGTGCTTGCAAAATTACACCTGGAAGCTTTTCTGGTCACATGGTGCAACTGCTTAGATACATACCCCACAAAGGATAGCTGAGAAAATACAGAAAGTTTTAGAGATGGCGTGTATAGGATAGAAGCATGCAGTAAACACTTACTGTCTAAAGCCCTATTGTTCTAACAGCAAATGGGTGAAGAAGGTTCAAGAGAAAGCTTGGCTAGGAAGCATTTTCCAATAATTCCCATCCCCTCTCATGAGCAACTTCCAATGCAACAGCCAGAAGCAGAGTCCCTGTTACAGTCCCTCTTTGTACCAGAGATTGCTCACACAAAGGTAGGTGCAAACACCAGTCGGCTGCTTCCTGATTGATTGGGTAACAGAACTCTGTCAATCACTGTGGCTTTTGCCAGATAAGGGGGATTAGGGGACTTTCATGATCCCCAGGTATCCCTTTAACTACAGAATATGTAGGGATTGAGAATAAGAACTAGTCAGAAATATGTAACTATAGGATATTTATTTATTTATTTATTAAATTTATACCCTGCCTTTCTCCCAGGATGGGATCTAAGGTGTCTTCAATAAGTTTTAAAGAAGATTAAATTAAAATCTTATTTTACAAAGTTTTACAAAAGTTTTTAAAAAAAAAAATATATTTAAAACCATGGTAAAAATAGTTAAAAATACATTTAAAACATAATTACTAGTAACAAATTAAAAAATGAAATAAAGCACACCACATCACACTTCATATTGCTATTTAATATAAAACTCAAAAACTTGCATGGGTAAAAGAAGTGTTCATTTGCCAGAGGAAAGACAGAAGGGAGGGGCCAAACAGACTTCCCTTGGAGGGTGTTCCACAGCCTATGAGCAGTCACAGACAAAGCTCATTTCCATCTTGTCACCAAACATGCCTGTGAAGGTAATGAGACAAAGAGAAAGCCCACTCCTGCAGATCGCAAATTTCACACTGGCTTGTGCATGGAAATATATACCAGAATCCTATTGACCTGCTAAGTAATATAACTTTTTTATACCTGGCAGAGGTGCTAAAGAACCCTTTTACTGAACTGCAAAGATATAGGCCATCAACAACATCCAAAATGAATTGGGACCAATGCATATTGAGCACTTTGCCAATCCTGATACAGAGAAACATAACAGCAGCCCTCTACTGGATATGGACATGACTCAACCATGCAATTCTAATTTCCACAGATATAAGTCCACTTACAAAGACGTAAAACTCCAACAGGATTGTAGTGCCAGTCTTTCAGATAGTCTGGCCACAGTCTTAGATTACACATTGGTAACTGCCTTAGTGAATTCTGGCCCAGCTATTTCTATGTTAAACATTATCACAAGGGCCCTTTTCACACAGCGTTTTGGAAGTGAGCAGGCCCCTTGCGCATCGTGTAAATGTGAGGAGCGGTCTGTATGATGCACTCACATCAAGAGCCGGATGCAGAGCGGGCACGCACCTTTTAATTTTCGGCTTAAAGCTGAAAATGGTGCGCCGTCGCACAATGCTCCTGGGCCCCGTGTGCACTTACCTGGCATGCGGTGCATCAGGAGCCGGGACGGTCGCGCTTCCCGGGCAGTGCAGGCTGGGAAAGGTCCCAGGCTGCACTAAGAAAGGAAGGGGAGGGGCGCTCGCACAAGAGGGAGGGGCACTCACGCGAAAGGAAGGAGCTGCAGAACCCAAGCAGCAGGGAAGCGGCAGCGTTCCTTCCAAGCCTTTTCACGTGAGGACCCCAACCCAGCAGCGCAAACAGGTAACTTGCAAAAAGGGCCAAGGCCTTGTATGGGTCTGAAATCTGTTTGAAAGGTGATCTTGGGGGCTGCTTAGAGCTCTAGCGTCATACTTTGGTTACCCTCCTGTAGGTCTTCTGTTCAATTTTCTGTTCAGTCAGCATAAGCTTAAAACAGTTAAGTTTGGATAGTCTGAAAATTTGGACTACAACCTGGAGTGGATTTTCCATTCCACTGACATCAGAAGAGGTGCTGACTTGTCAATAGTGGGTGAACTTGCAAAATGGTAGAAAGTAAGGTACACAATACCTTTGGGATCAGCCATGTGGAATTTATAAAATTCAGAAAATATTAAGATGTATCAATTAGATAAATATTGATCTGCAATTTAAAATATGATTTAAGATTTACTGAGACCCTCACAATGTTGTATGACAATAATATCTGCATATCTGTGTCTAAGGGAAGAAAACACATTTTGGCTGGCATCCTGTTAGATAGCTACAATGTTAGAAGCTAGATTTAACAAGCTTGTAATGGTTTCATATTCATGTTTATGACTTTGGCACCATCGCCATGACCACAAAAATCCTTAAAACTCACCTTAAAATCCAAGCAACCCTATTGAGGAGTGCTGGTGAGCAAAAAGTTGAAGGATGATAGTTCCAGTCCCTTTCTGCCAGCAAGTGGCAGTGCAACAAGCAGAAACAGGGGAACCTGTGGGCTGCAATTTCTCATTGAACTACACCTTACTGGCAGGAGGGGACTGGACACATTATGCTTCAACATCTTGTTCACCAGCACCACAGAACTCCTTAACTTAGTACAGTTCCCTGGCTTTTAAGGGGGTCAGATGGGGAAACAGAGCATAGCTACAGCCTTGCAACTATATGTGCCATCCAGAACTTGGTCATTGAATTTGGTTTTGCAGACAAGTTATCGTTGACACTGAAGCTTACAGACAAAACACAAAAGTAGATTGAGAAAAGCCATGGACATATCTGTGTAAGAGTATAAGAAGACCCATACTGGATCAGGCTGAACGCCTGTCTATCCAACAGCATGTTGATGTTAGGAGTGTAAAGCATATTTGCAAGCATAAAATACAATATTTCCTGTGCACAAAAGATGCTTAAAAACCCATCGAAAAGGACAAAAATTACTTATAAACAAAAATTCTTGTAATCTAATTATATAAGGAAGAAAAAAGGGGGGAACCTTTTGAGATTTTTCTTTGGGTGTGCATAAATTAAATGGACCAAGATGTATATTCCCAGTTCAAACATTGGTCATTGAGTTGCTTACAGGAAACCACACAAACAGGGCATGAGTACAACTGGACCTTCTTATTTCTGCTTCCTGACCACTAATATGGAGATTCTGTGAGGCCTCTGCTGATCTTTATCTTATCTCGTCATCCTCTGATCACAATTTCTGGCAGCGCCCAACCGCTAGGTGGGGTGCTTGAAGGACAATAAGCACAACAAAAACTAGCTTTTGATTTTTTTGAAGAAGTGGACAAAATAACAAAAATTAAGACAAAATAACAGATAAATATATATAAGCCCTTGTTTCTACATAAGCATGAGATATATTTAAAGTTGCACTGTCTGGAAATACATCTTACCATTCTGTTATACGCCAGCATTTATCAACTATCCATTAACAGAAACATTAGACAATCCATTCTTTAAGTTCAACTACTGCTATCGTTTCATTTCATAATCTAAACTACATGGCCCCACTGTTTGCAAAATTTTCTGTAAACCACAAGAAGCATTCCACAAAAGATGATTTCACCTATCTGCTGCTTCTGCCTTTTTAGTTTAGTTTAGCTTCATTTCAACATTCTTCTTTGACACTGCAGATGTAAAATCTGGAATAATGATCAAATTGGTCAAGGCAAAACAACACTCTTCTATACTAAAGTACATGTTGCAATGTTTGGGATCTTTTTAGTTTAAAAAAACAAGATGGACAAGATGAACATTATATATTTTTGGGTTATCTGTCAACTTATGGTGACCCCATAAATTTCATAGTGTTTTGGTTTGCCACTGCCTCTGAAATGTAGCCAACAGTACCTAATATTCGTTGGTGGTTCCCCATCCAAGCACTTAACCAAGCCTGCTTAGCTTCCAAACACAGATGAGATCTGGAACTATCAGGGTATTTAGGCAGTGTATAAAAGTATGCAGGGTGTAGAGAAAGTGACTAGGGAGATCAGAGTTTCCACTCCCTTCTGGTGTTGTGCTAAAACCCAGGGTCTTTTTGTTTTCATATAGTACTTAATCAGGCTGTATAATTTACTGCCAAAAGATATAACGGTAGCCACCAATTTAGAATTAAAGATGAATTAGCTTCATCCACTATGATTTTTAATATCAGTGTCTGTGATTGTACATTACATTGGTAGAGCATGTCTCTGAACACCAGGCCTGGAAATGTGCTGAACCCCACATCTGGAAATACCTTACTTTGGGGACTTGCATATTGTCTGCCACTGTTCAAAGAGAATGCTGGACTAAAGAGACCTTTTCTGTTATCTAGCATGGTTCTTCATTTGTTAGGATAAGTCTGCACCTGAATCTGCTTTTCCCATTAAGGTTGCCATCTATAGCTCTTACCAGGGAGTAAGACCCATGAAATTAGAACTTAACTATAAAGGAGGTGTCTGACATCTGACATTATCTAAGTAGATATCCTAGAACTGGAGCTGAAATGCCTAAGGATTTTAATATTTCCTAAATGTAGTTTAAGATGATTGGACCTTCCCATTTCAGATTAATGTAAGGACTAGAACTGTTATTCACCAGCTTCCCCTCACTGGAAAAAAAATGTTCCAATGCATTGAGTTCAATAAGGCTTATTCCTAGGAAACGTTATTGTGACTTATGTCAATTAAAATAATTATAAGCCAACAAGGATGTAAACCCTTGACTATTTTGTCTTTGCCTGCAAGGATGAATAATTGCTGCAGATTTCCTTCTACTGCAAGAGAAAAAAGATTATGCTTCCATAGTATTCTCTCATATTTAAATATGCTGAAGTGTTGCAGAGAAACACTTGTGTGGAGGAAAATATGTGTTTATCTTTGCAGACATGTTTCCTGTACAGTAAACTTAATTTCTGTTCAGATAACATTGGGATTTTGCACAAAGCATTGTGTTTTCCACACAATGGCCTCAATCCAACAACCCCTTAGGATAATGTAAATATTCTCATGCAGACCTAAGCTACGGTGAGCCATATACCCCCACCATCGACTTACTGTCAAGTTTTGTGTTGCCAGTCTGTGCTTTGCATCAAGCAGGCAAGTTTGAGGAAGCCTCTGGCTAAGCCACCCACCCCAATAGTTACCTCAATGATGATATCAGTGCTGAGACTGCAGGAGACCTACAGGATTTCAACACTTTTGTAATAACTGTGTGTCTGGTTATGGAGAGTTAGCCAGAGGTTTCTCCAGTCCTCCCTGCTTGCTATAAAGCACAAAATGGACAGATGAGGCAGCTATAGAGCTTTACAGTAAGGCAAGGAGGGGCTTTGGGTGCCATGCAGTGAGGAAGGCGACACCAATCCCTACAATACATGAAAAGGAAATCCACAGGTATAAGGAACATTTATGTATACAGATGTCCTTACAGCAATTCTGGCCAATAAGTCCTCCTGAACACTTCAGGACATTTGAATACCAGGAGAAAACTACTAAGAAGTCTTGCTTCTCTTTTATTTTACTTAAGAGTGATTCCTGACTATTGAGAAACCTGTTTTTCAACCTGTAAATAAATAGCTGCAAATATTCTTTCCATCATTTGTAAGCAAGCACTCAATTTTGTATTACTTTTCTGTGCTTATGGCAAAAATAAAACAAAAAAAATGTTACTGTATTTCGGTGCTGCTGCTACTGCTGCTGCTACTCACACAAATCTGTTCTTTAAAAGAAAGGTAGCAGAAAGATGCAGCAGGCTTTACTAAATAGGTTATAAATAGGCCATGCTCATAGGCCTTAGAGGTAATATATAAAACTGTGAAGGTGGAAAACTTATAAATAAAGCAGCATATCTCCCAGAATTTGTGGAAGTCTAACACAAGAAAAGAAAAAACAGAACCACCTACATAAAACGAAGCGAGATATAGTCAAAAACATAGTATGCCCAGAGAGACTCAATATAGTTTGGTTCAACTCAATCAATTACGTAATCTCTAAATCTATGCTTGAATTTGTCTTCTGTGCTTTTGACCACTAGATGTCTGTATTTTACAAGTTTCAAAGGAGAACCTTTCCCCAGTCTTTCCTCTCCACCTTGTTTGGTTGTTCAGCCATTTTCCCCTCTTCATTAACATTCAGAAAACCAACCTCTGTGTGAGAGAGGAAGAATTCCAAATATCCATCCATGCTTCAATTGCTTTGGAATTGCTTCAGACTCCACACTCCCTTTACTGATTAAGTACCAAATACACCTAAAGGTTTAGTGAAGCATTTGTGCAATGTATTATATCCAGGATGATTCTGAATTGCATTTCTACTTCCTTTTTTCCTCCCCTCCAAAGAGAGAGCAAGCACAGAATTGATTTGCAAGCAGAACATCCCCAGAATGCTAATTAAAACACAGAAGGACATCAGTCTCACAACAGAATGAGGATTTCACAGTTATCATTAAAACTGCAGAACTGCTGCACAGAATATATTAGGTTTTTTCATTTATGTGCTTAGAAAGATGACATTTCGTACATGGTATCTGTAAACACCTATCTGCTGTGGAGTAAAAGATTATTCTTCATTTATTCTGACTGCTGTAAATACACTCGTTCTAACAAACACATTTGACAGAAACTAATTGCTGTACCCATAGATAGAAATTGCAGCAAGTTCTGGGACTGGTATTCAACTAGGGTCAACAAACTCCTAGTTTTTAGCTTCTAGTCTTTAGTTTTTAGTTTTTGTTTGCAATTATCTCACTGAGCTAATTAAACACGTGCTTAAATCTTTCTCACTGAAAACCAAAATGACTGGTAATATTTATTTAATCCTTACATGCATTGGGTGTTTCCTGGACTTGATCAAAAAATTTTATGGTGTTGAACCAAAATTCTCCCAGGTACTAACATATAGTTCAAGCATGTCCTTCTGTTAATGCAGTATGCAGAAGCCAAAGGGAATTTCAGTGTACAATTCATCTAATTCTGGTATGTATGTGTCCATGTGTATTCATCAATAATTTTAAATAGTATGAAAATAAAAGGAAGTAGCTTTTAATGTTTTAAATACAGGAAATGGGAAGTGAACTGAGACGAGAATCATGATGCTCTCAGATTCCACTACTGAAAATCAACAAAGGAAAACCAAATGCCAGAGGAAGAGGATCAGCAGCAGCTGTATTTATATAAGGTGGAACATTTTTGGACATGCATCAGAACCCGCCAATAATGATTGGTCCCTCCACAAACGTGTCCATTGCATTCGACACAATAAGAAATTGATAAAAGAACCATCTTCTAGCTGCAGCAAGGTCTTAAAGATGAGAGGTGCCCTCCTGAAACAATTGCTTCACATACTAGAATCTCCAGGCACATACTAGATGTTTTCTCATATGTCCTGAGCACAAAGAAAGCACAAATTATAACAGCAAAGTCTCTCATGATAGGTTTTAGGCAGTATCTTAACATACCAGCAAGGATGCCAACCAGGTCATGTGCTCTGAAGCTGGCATGTGCAAAAAATTGAGTTAGACCTCTTTGTACATGAAATAATTTATTTTGAAACCTGTGCCAAATTCTATAATCTACTTTTTCATTGGTGATGTTAAATGGATCAATGTTACTCTCTGCCAAGACTTTCTGGAGTGAAACAATTTGATTTCACTTATCTTTGATGCTTCCATGTTACCCATAGGGCTAAAAAGGTGTTGATGTCAGGCCCTTTGTGGTCAGGCATCCTTGGAAAATCTTTTTCTTGGTAGTATCACTAGACGATTAGGTGAGTTGGGGTGACCTTTCTTACCTGAAGAAAGGGTCAGTGACGAAGACTTTTTAAGGCTTCATTGAAGCTTAAGAACAACCTTCACCAATGCGGTTTCCTCCAGATGTATGTGGCTTCAACTTGCACCATCCCCAGTCAGCATGGCAACAGATCAGATAGGTCTATACTAGATCAAAGGATATTTCAGCTTTAGTCTGGCAATCCAAGTGTTTTTAATTTGGGTTTTCAATTACTCTCTTATAATCAGGATTTTGAATGCTCATAGACAAGTTACTGAATGGTTGGTCAAATGTTTTTGGTTTTAAAAGAACAAAAAAAAAACAATAACAAAAAACCCCACTTTATAAACCGAAAGCTTGACATTGCTGCGGAGAATATTCCAGAATAACATAGCTCCATAAAACAAATGGAAACATTTTATTGTAGGATATAATAGAAGGGATGTCTTTCTTTCCAGAACCAACCATAAAGAGTGTATTCTTGCATTTGTTTCAAACACAAGACTGTCCCAACGTTCTTTCATTAAAACACTCAGCTATTAGCAAACTTCCTGATGTTGTTAGCAATTAGAGAAAAAGAAAAAGTGGGACAAAGACAATTGCTTAAAAAAATGACTTGGAAAACTTTAAATATTTCCCTCACAAAGAATCAAAAGGACATGAATAAATAAGTTCCAGTGGGAATTAAAACTGTTTGCAAATATCAATTAATGATTAATTACTTCTCAGTTCTGATGTCTTTGACTTTCTGCTGTGCTAAAGCAGAAGATTCAGGAATGGGAAGCAACTTATTTACATTTAAACTAATTTGAAATGCAAAGGACTAGTGCTTACGCTGTATTCCTCCTTCCTTATCCCCCATTCTACCTATGTTTGTGCACCATGCCCTTGAGAATGTAAGCCAGAAGGCATGGAGTGCCTTACTATTGATACTTGTAAACCATTCTAAGAAACTAAAGAATAGAGTAAAAATACTTTAAATAAATGAACTAATTAATATGCTTAATTAAATAACAAGTGACAAAAGCATTGTAATCGTTGAACCAAATAATTAATCAATTAAACCAAAGAGTTAATTTAATAATCAATCAATTAATTCTAATTCATTAATCTCATAATTATAAAGCTGCTTCCATATTTTTAGCCTCTTGTAGAATTTTGGAATATATCTTTCTCTCCAGCTTGTGTCGTCCAATAGTTTAAAATCCTTTCATTTGTTTGAAATTTACCCAAGCTTGTAAAGTCTTTAGGGAAAGGAGCATCTGATTTGGAGTATAGAGCCCATTAACCCTCATGTCATGTAGATGTCCCCAGTTCAGATTTGGTACACTAACCTTATCATTATCATTAAAGTTAAATGTTCAAACCAAAGTGGTATCCACAAGGAGAGGCTGAACTTCGACAATGAGGGGACTGCAAGTACAGGAAATATAATCCAGCAGCCCCTTCACATTCATGAGGGTTCGGAGCACAGAACCCTCACAAAAGTGAAAAAAAAAACCCACAAATAACTCCCCCTTCCCACAATTCCCTTCCCATTCCCTTTTGGAGCTCCCCCCCCATTCCTTTGCCTCTAGCCCTGGCTTTGGGTGGAGGGAGAAAAAAGACAACCGAAAAGGCTTACCAGTACTTTCCCCTATCACAGAGAAGATGAGAGTTCTGGAGTTATAACTGCTTTTGGGCCATCTTGAAAAAGGAGCACCTGACCAATCAGCAGTCAATATGCAGCAGAATGTGCAACCACATGATAGAGAGGCCATGCCTTCAGCAGTGGGAGGGTGCTTTGCTCACCCAAAAGAAAAAAAAGTCCATCTTAAACACAAGCCTGTCAAGCCTGGGGTGAGGAATGCAAGGGATGGGAAGATGATGGGAGGAGGCAAGCACATGCCTCACAAATAATCAAAGCACAACGGTCAAGGATGGTATTCTATCCCCAGTTCCATTCTTTCCTAGCTTTACTTGTTCTTGGGTCAGCCTCAGTCATTCTGGCCTAAGCCATAGTGTCTTAATGCTAGATTATTGGTACATTTGATAGAGGCATCCATATATAGACGATACTGATTACTAAGATCAAGAATTAAGGCTGAACTTTCCAAACCAAAGGAGAGATTCTAGGCAGATGAAAAGAAACCAGCCACTGCAGGAATTACCTACAAGGAATAAGAAAAATGCTCTAAATTTGTCCTTCTGTTGTTACCAGGCCCTGTAGTTGCTTTTTGAATTACAGACCCAGATACCCTGAACCAGAGATCATGCTGGTTTGAAGATTTTGGGAGTTTTATTTTTTTTAAAAAAATCCAAGTTGGTAATTTGACATATAGTTTCAGGGACACCTGGTCTATGAGATTTCAAATCAAATTGATCTTGAAGTTGCAGAGAGGCCACCTTCACTCTGACAAAGTGAAAGCTGAATAATAAGGGGTTAACAAGCAGAAGAATGTACACTAACATTTTATTTTCTGAAGCTGCTGGACATCAGTGATGAAAGCACTGACTGTCTCAGCCAGTAGCAGTAAACACATTCTCCAGAGACATTTCACTAACTATAATGGAGGCAGATCCAGAGTCTTTCTGCACTACACTGTTATAGTGCTATTATTGCATTTTCAGCATCCTGTGGAATTCTGGAGTTTATAGTTGATTGAGGCCAAAAAGCTCTCTGGCTGAGAATTTTAGATGACCCTCCCTAAACAGCAAACCCCAGGATTCTGTACTATGTTGAAAGTGGAATAATAGCACTATAATAGTGTAGTGAGGAAAGGCCCTCAGTCTGCAAATTAGCACTCTACACTCTCTGCATCCACATATTATTAGAGTGATTTCACAGAGAGACAAGATTAAACTGTTGAGATCACTAGCCCTAAGCGGAGCCAAAAATAAGCATTTCTGTCTGCAAAATCAAAAGCACTTGTTATCTTTGCAGTCAGATGGTAAGTTAATTCATTGGTGCATAGTCTGGATGCTCCACATCTGCTCATTACCCAGAATAATCAAAGTCAGGCACTTTGAAGACAAATGGCTGTGGATGGCTGTGGTAAAGATTTCTTCACTGTTGCCATGCTGCTATGAACAAGGCATAGTCTTTTAAGGGATTTGCTCATAGCAAAGTAATAGGAGAGGAATTCTTGAGCCATTATGCCAATTGGGCATCGAAACCCAAACAGCTATTCCTTAGGTGAACAGTGGTGTGATTTATGGAGTCAATAATTATCGGTGCAATCATCTACATCCTGCTCAAAAGTAAATGCCACTGAGCTCACTGGTGCTTACTGTTAAATAGCTTCAGAGTTGCATCCTGAATCTTCAACAGTGTATAAAACACCATGAAGTGTTTTATGTTCTGTCCTGGTTCAGAATCACACTCTATGGGAGATTGGAAAGCATGGCCCTATTCCTCGGAGGCTAAAAGTGCAACTACAACAGTTGCAGGTTTTGTGAAGCCCTCCTGGTGTTAATGAACTACAGTTCTCTGTGCTTCTATCCAGTATAGCCAACAGTAAGGAATACCAGCAGTAGCAGTTTAAGGATGACTACATGATCCCCACTGTGAACTAGAACAACAGTGATTCTCTAACATTTCAGTCACCAAAGTATCCAATAAAAAAAGTATGTACAGCATTAGGTGTGGATTCAGATTCATAATAAGCTATCATGAGTCTCATTTTGGTTTTGGTTTTTTTGGGGGGGGGTCTATTTTTTAATTTTATTTTTTTTAAAAAAATGTGTATGGTTTCATAGAATTATGATATTTATATAACAAAAACATAGCAAAATAAAACAAAACAAAAACCATCTTGAGTTCATTATATATAGACCATACAGATAATTTTGACAATCTACAACTGAAATTATATACTTAGAAGACTAGTACCTTAAGATTGACACTACAGCTATAAGTATATCAACCATTTATATAAAGTAAAAATAAATCTATAAAATCCGTATGAGTCCCATTTTGGGAGAAAGGCAGGGTATAAACCAAATGAATAAATAATAAATAAAATAAATAAAACAACATTCAGAGTTTAATTAACATCGCCATCAATCCAAGTGTTCGGGGCCAATTTATAGCTGATTTATCTTATTACTTAACTGGACACTTGATGACTTTCGGTAGACTCTGTGACACCTTCCATTAAGAAACATCTGTGATTGAGGCAGTGTAAGATGATCACAAAGGTCTACATATTTCTTCTGTAATAATTCATTTACATCTGCAAGTCATCACTTGGATTCAGTGGCTATTTGAGAGATCAAGTGGTATGTGTTTAACAGTCTTCAAAAACTTAAAGATTTCAGGTTAGTTCACTGAATTGGGCAGATGTAGTGAAAAGGAGTCACAAAGGAGTACGACACTGCATTTGTAAATATATGGGAAGGAGAAAACTATGACATTCTTGACTCTTACATCACTCACTTATTCATACATGCCAGAATCCTATATCATCTTTTATCTAATGTAACTTTATATATACATAGCTAAGTAGCAGAGGCACTATGAAATCCTGTTAGTGAATTGTGAGGATGCATATTGGGACACTAGCTAGAATGCTCCATGGACCTTGGCCCTGTTGTACATTGGTCCCATTGCACAAGAGTCACCTTGCCAACTCTGCTGCACCCTAATGTAACAGCAGCCCTTTTCTGGAAACAGATATTATGAAACTACCCAATTCTAATTCCTGTACATAGAAATCCACTTACAAGAGTTGCTATGTCCATACAAGATTCTAGCTGCAGTTCAGAATAAGTCCCCCTATGTTCAATAGAGATGTAAAGAATATTCAAAAATATTTTTTAAAAAATAGTTGGAAACCTTGATGATGAGGAACCTGAACTGAGAAGAATCTTTGCAGATTGAGATTTATTCTGTGCAAAAATCACACATGTTATTTTAGAATTCAAAACAACATTTTCTATGCAGAAAACAGCATTCTCTGCACAGAAAATAGTATTTTTTTTTTAAAAAAAATGTTAATTTTGCATAGAAAAGAACTTGATAAAATTATTTGTTGTCTTCTTTGAGAATGAAATTAGTGAAGGATTACACACCCAATTGTTCAATGGGATTTATTCCCTAGTAAATATAAGAACATAACACCTGTGCAGCTGCACTGTGGATTGATGCTTTCACTGAGATATCAACAACATTATTGTGATCTCTTTCTGAGCCAGACACTGTCAGCTCAGATCTGATTGAAATATATGTGAAGTTGGGACTTTTTGTCCCAGCAAGCATCACGTTACACTTGCTACCACAGAAACACATTTGACATTTTAATGTCCATTTGCCTAGTTTGAAGAGATCCTTTTGGAACTTTTCGCAATCCATTTTTTTAAACCATTCTGATAATTTAGTGTTGTTACAAACTTGGCCAACTCACTGTTTAAAATGAACCTCAGGCCACTAGTGGACAAATTTAAAAATTCCAGTCTCAAAATAGATCCTCAAAGGACCAAAGACGTTTATTTCCTTCCTTGTGAGAATTGACCATCTATTCCTAATCTTTCTGTTTTGTATTTTAACTATTTACCAATCCACATGAAGGTTTCTGCTCTTATTTTATGACTTCTAAGTTTGCTCAGGAACTCTGATGAGACCATTGCATTGTATTGTATCACCTCATTTCACATACCATGTCTTTAAACAAATAATGGGGAAATCTAGAGCAGCTATGTAGGCCATTTCTGCACTAGAGGCCATTACCATGTTATACCATTATAATGGAGGCATTGGCATTCATGCAATGCTGTCGAGTTAGGGATGCTCTTTTCCACACCCTTCCCCCTTAAGCGGATGGGAAGCAGTAAGGAACTGGTGTTCCTTACACATTACAGCGTCCTCGGCCACTCCCATGCCCAGCCTTCACCCTGCCCCACAACCCCTGATTGGGCAGTGATTGTTTTTTTGTTTTTTGTTTTTTTGAAGCTGTACAAATGCAGTATAGAATCATAGAATCATAGAATCAGAGAAATGTAGAGTTGGAAGAGACCACACGGGCCATCCAGTCCAACCCCCTGCTATGCAGGAACACCCTCAAAGCACTGCCGACAGATGGCCGTCCAGCCTCTGCTTAAAAACCTCCAAGGAAGGAGACTCCACTACACTCCAAGGCAGCATGTTCCACTGCCGGACAGCCCTGACCGTCAGGAAGTTCTTCCTGAGGTTCAGGTGGAATCTCCCCTCCTGCAGCTTGAATCCATTGCTCCTTGTCCTGGTCTCTGGAGCAACAGAAAACAAGCCCTCTCCCTCCTCTACATGGCATCCCTTCAAATATTTAAACATGGCTTTCATGTCCCCTCTTAAGCTTCTCTTCTGCAGACTAAACATACCCAGCTCTCTAAGTCTATCCTCACAGGGCATGGCTTCCAGGCCTCTCACCATTTTGGTCGCCCTCCTCTGGACTTGCTCCAGCTTGACCATGTCCTTCTTGAATTGGGGTGCCCAGAACTGGACACAGTATTCAAGATGAGGTCTAACCAAAGCAGAGTAGAGTGGTACCAGTACCTCCCTCGATCTAGGCAGCATATTCTTATTGATGCAACCGAGAATTGCATTGGCTTTCTTGGCTGCCACATCACACTGCTAACTCATGTTCAGCTTGTGGTCTATGAAGACTCCTAGATCCCTTTCACATGTACCGCTATCCAGCCACATGTCCCCCATCCTATATTTCTGTATTGTACCAGCATGACATGCCAGTACACTATTGCACTGTTGCCCTATACTGATTAAAAATGTATTTTGAAAAAATAATAAAAAGATTTGACTCAAAGGAGACATTTAAAATAAACAGGAAGAGGTGACTGAAAGTTACTATGCCATGGTAGTCTCTGAGGGAGGGATGAGCTGGGCACACCCACAGCCCTCCCACTGCTGGATCTGCCATAACAGGAATCGCTATCAAGTGCTATAACAGTACCGTGCTAAAATAGCTGATGGGATTGAAGTACTATAGGAGGCTCTTAAAAGATTTTTTTCTGGGAATAGAACACGGTGATTTGGTGACTCTTAGGGACAAGATAACAGCTGGATAGTGAGGACGTTGTGGGAAAGCATAGCTCCTAGACCAGTGACAGCCTGCTGCTATAGCCTGCTGCTATAGTGGCATTGTGTGGCGTCTCCTGGCCTACCCAAATGCATCATACTTTAACAGCCACCAGCCACTGCAAGCAATGGAGGTCTGTGCCCCTGTTGATCAGAATGCAGCAGACTGACACTTTCATCCCCCTCCCTTCCAGTGATTTCCAGTGAGACAATCGGAAGCAGGATCTCTGTCACAGTTTCTCCTCATACTGGAGGAGGAATTGCTTGTCCTTCTATATGACTGATGAACTAATCTTTAATAATGCTATACACTAGTTTACCTGAAATAGGCTAATCGGTCATAATGCCTTAGATCACCAAAATCAGGTCCTTTTTTTAAAAAATGGTGTTATGTTGGCTGCGCTGCAGTTCTCTGGTACAGAGGAGCAGCTTAGATTTTGTTGTTGTTTACAGTGATTTGATTATTTATTTACTTACTTACTTCCTGTATTAGCAATTTGACATTTGATTTTGTTAAGTACTCTGGGATAGATACCATGTAGATGTTTTCAGTGTTACTGGAATGGATAGTATCTCTGTGTTACTTGTTTTCAATTTTTCAATGAGATCAAGAATTGTATCTTTTGGCCTCATTATTTACCTTATCTTTTCAGATTGTCTTCCTAGAAGTACCACTTTAGGCACTGGTTTCTGACCTAGAACAGCCAAGGACTTGAACAGCAGCCACAGATTCTTGCCTGGTAGGCTGACAGGAAAATCCCAAACAGTCACCAGAAAAACAGCCACATCCATGAACATCCTTAGACAGATAATTTTAATCAGCCCCCATCCCCAAGACACTCTTGTGTCCCAATAAGATTGAAGTTCACTTTAGTTCTGAACAAAAGGGGGTTTGATTCCAAAGGTTATGTCTCCCTCCCTGATCATGGAGGAATATCACAATGTAACATGCTATCAATATTGTCTACATAACTAATATGAGTTCTTCCAAGCACTTCCAGTGAGTATCCCTGTATATTCGGATTCTGAACTTACCACTGCTATGTGAGGATACATAAAGGAGTCTCAAAGACTTTGTTCAGTGTTCAAATCAAGCTGCTTACTGTATGTGTTAGGTGGGGTGACAGCAACATAAGACTTGGGTCAAAATCTGCCTGTACAGCTGGACCCTCAAAATACCAAAAGAAGAAATAACTGCCTCAGCTTTGAATTCAGTTCATGAAACACTTGTCTGAATTCTAAATATGTCCAGCTGAAACAAATGTGAAGAATTCCAGCATGAAAGGAGAAGCTGAATTGACAGGGTTTCAGCTGCCAAAGATAGCACTGACACTATAGACACAGGAAAGATACAGTCACAGGAATAGAAATATCTCCAAGGATGCAAAGGAGTTTTACATCAATCATTGTCAAAGCTACAGAAGGGGTGGGAGATACATGGACAACACAATCCCACCTCAAAACTAGTAGCCTGGACTTCTGTGGTACCAAACTTCTTTGAAACATAGCAGGATATTCTCCTTTATCAGGGTTCCATCATCTCTTTATTATAATGCTGAATGGCTCAGTAAGGGAATGACATTCCACAAAATCATGAATATGGGCCTCTTTAGTTGTGACACCCAACCACTGTAACATTCTCCCTCATGTGGTTGAAGGATTGGAGACTGTATTCAGCTTTAAATGCCAGATCCAAACACACTTGTTTGTGCTATTTATCTGCAGTCGACAGTGGTGGTGGCTATTCATTTATTTGTACTCTTTTACAGATTTATTATTTTTAAAACTGTTCTCAAACTTGTATACAGATTTATATACTTGATATGAATTTTAATTTTACTTAGAAATTACTTAATCATACAATATGCAAGTACTATACATGAATGAATTAATGCTATTTAATGTCATTATGAGAACAATCAAAGTAGGAAATTCTTTTTTGAAAGGCAAGAAAGCAGTAAATTTTAAAAAAATTCCACTGAAATTTTCAAGAAATAAGATATTTATAAGAAAAGGAAAAAGAAAACACAGACAACTAATAAGTACACAAAGTACACAAGTGTATTTATTACATTTTTGCAAGCACTTGGTTCTACATTTCAAAAACGCCACCATCAAGCTGTTGGCACATTTATGTACAAAACAGATTAATTGTAATGCCTGCTACAAAGCATTCTTTGTGAAAATACAAACTCTAATACCAGAGAAAAGCCAAAAGCATCAACATCATTACATGAGTTTAAAAGACACTGTTTTAAAAATCATCACAAACTCTTTTTAAGACACAAAACTGAAACACTACGATATAGAATTGAAAGAGGTTCATAATACTTTTTTTGCAGAAGGTAAATACTGGTACTGCACATTATCAGAAAATGTTGATTCCGTCAGACAGTAAAGTGTAAAAAATAAAATTTAAAAAATAATAATGAAAACAAAAAATCAACTAATACTACTTGATGCATAAACATGCCACAAGTAACTATAGTATTACCCTCTACTTACTACAAGAACTGGTAAAAATTACTGATGATGCATGACTAGTAATAGTAGAAAGAAGAGTTTTACTCAAGAACTTTTATTAGAAATGCACTTACACTCAGAGAGAATTCACAATGTTCCAATAAGTGCACAAAACTAGCTAGGATTATTTTTAACACTGACAAAAATGTCTTGTCAGGATACATCACTTTAAAAGACTTTACAGCATTCTTGTAGCATTAGAAATAGGCAAAAATTAAAATTAAAAAACACCAATTTTGGTCCAATAATACTGGTTTTTTTGTCCTTTTTTGTATGATTTTTTGTGTATTTTTTTAAATACAGGTACTTCTTTCAGATTAACATGACTGACTTTTCTCTTTATATTTTCTTACTCAAAATAAAGGTTCAAATATATTACTAACACTTCCAAACAACAGCTCCAGTAGCAGCCATTAATCTCACTTTAACGTAATACAGGTAAACCAGTATGTGTTAGGAAAGCTACAAGCCAAGCTATTACATTTATGGAAGCCTCCTTATATGTATCACATACAGTATATGTATAATCCAGACAGGTGCAATCCACCTAAATTTTTAAAGCAGGTAAAAAGATTTCTGATTCTTAAAGGTTTCCGTATTATAGATATATCACTTTCATAAATATAGCTAAGCAGCAAATGCTCACATCAGCACATGAACAGCTCCAATGCAGCATAACCATTGTGGGATTACAGCGATCATTCTGCAGCAACATATGCATAGCTCTATGTAACATTTGTCTATACACTGTAACTCTTGAAAGGAAACCATGGCATCATAACGCTTTGAAGAAGACAGATGGCCATGCATTAACAAGCACCACAGCCGGCATGCTCACAATATAAACAGCAGGAATAGCCACCAATGAAACTTTTAAAAGAGAAAATACTCCATTAAGTACATCAAGAATCCTACAATGTTAACAAAGATAAGAAGCACTTTTTTGTATTTTACCTACTCTTACAAATTTAGAAATTGCACCTTTGATTGTTTTAAAATGTTCTCAGGACCCTCCGTCAAGATGCTCACTGGTCCGTCTGGCAAGATTTCCAAATCTGAAGGAATGTCAGCGGTGTGCCTCCTCAAGAAATTGTACGTGGTGTACAAGTGGTCCCTTTGAAGTATACCTGTAGTTAAAGTACTTACCAAAACCAAAACTAAAAAGTATAAAAAGCTATTTTTATCCTTTTCAAAAACATATAAGAAACAATGCAAAAAGGTGTTATGCATAACACATACAAAGTGATTTTCTTTAAAAAAAAAATCAAAGACATCTCTCTATTTGACAATAGTTAGTATTCTTGATCTAACCGAAAATAAAATCACTTTAGGGTTGGAAAAAAGGCTGTTTCAGGAGCTTTGTAGTAGAGACTGATCACACAAGCTAGTAACTAATTAGAAAACCAAGTGCTAGACAACCAAGAATTGTACAGGGGTGATTTACATGTCACCCTTAACTATCTTTTGTGAGAAGCACTTTTGATTTTAAATGGAGAGATGGATGGCCTTTAGTTAAACAACAAAGCATTCAATGGTAGAAAGTAAGACAAGGTATTTCTTATGTATATGCATTGAGTCGCTCTTTTGAGCGGGTAGAATGAATGTCATGAAGCTCCTGCTCCTCCTTTGATTTAATATCTTCATACTTCTGCATTCTGCAGGCATCTTTCACATAGGCCCAATTGGCAGACAGAACCATAAGGTAATGAACCTAAGGGAAAGGGGAAAGAAAGACATGTGATGGCATTCAATCACATTTATTATGTGTCACATTTGATTACACCAACTTGGACTGCTTCAAAAGTTTTCAAATGTCCAAGAACTTCCCAAAAAAGGAAGAAACTACAAAGTTATTTAATGGGCAGTTCAAGGCAAAAGATAAGGCAGAACCTCTGCTCAGTTTTTGTCGTTTTTTTTCCCAAAGGCCTGTTTTCTGTCACTTTTAAATGCCTCATTGCAAGCACATTGTGATCAGCATCATTTGCCTTCATTATTCATTGTATAATTCCATTGGCTATGACAACACAGATGATATTGCTGATTACATCATGATGCTATAGTTGGCTAGAGATTGAAGATCTTTTTTCAGTGAACACGTTTAATTCCACTCAGTTCTATCATGTAGACTGTGAGGAACTCTCCTTATCTGTATTTTCAGTAAATTCTGTATAATAGTCCAGAATGGTTGTTTTTGTTATGTATCTTCAAGTCAATTTGAACATATCACAACCTTATCATTGGAGTGAACTTGGCAAGATTTATACAGAAGAGGCTTACTATAGCTTTCCTCTTAGGCTGAGAAAATGTGTCTGCCAAAGGTCACCTAGTGGGTTTCCACGGGTGAGCAGGCATTCAAACTTTGGTGCCCACTGTCCTGAGTCCTACTCAAACCACTTCACCATGCCAGCTCTTAATCTAATTATATATATGGTTTCTATAGGAGCCTATATACTCATCCATTATTGTTTTCCTTAACTCCTCATACCTGATAAAGGGAGATAATATTTGCAACAAGGTTTCCTTTGTGAACCAGTTTGACTTCTGTTTCTATATTTAGCTCATTTCTCCCTTCCTTAAATCTTGTTTGACATCAGCTTCAACTCACCTCAGCGAACTTCGACTTGGCCAGCCAAGGCATCTGCTTTCTCTGTGATTTTAACTGGATTATTGAAAGTCTAACCTAAGAGACTCTATCTCAGGATTCAAAGCAATGAGTATATTTTCCAAGGAAAGTTCAGTCTGATGATTCCATATAGTGCAGCTTCATTTCAGTCTGAAAAGAATGTCTTACTATTTGAAATCTTACATCCCCTCTATAGTCCATATAGTACTTCTCTAGATTTTAATAAGCAAAATCAAATTGGTTGCTATAGCCAATAGTGGCAAATAAGGACAAAGAATTTAAGTCCAAAGGCATTAAATTTTTAGCCCCAACTTGTGTATAATTTACCAAGTTCCCATTGATTCAATGAGCCAACTCTAGTTGGAATTGCAATTGGATTTAGGTGAAAGACTGTACAAGTAAAGAAGGCTTCAAAAGACACAGAGAAGCAGCAGCCACCAAAGGCACAAAAAGATGCTTTCACAACATGAAAGTTTGGCAAGGTAATTGTTTTGGACTCCTGTTTTAAAGTCAACATAGAAATGTCACAGTCACAGTCCTGATGTTTCCTGTTTTTTCCATATTTCTTATCACTTATACACCTGCATCAATCCACTTTCTCTGTCCTGCTCAGAAGCAGCTGAAACAATGCTAAGCTGTTTTAAAATCATGCTTTTGGTTTCAGCTACATTGATCCAGTGTACACCTAGTTTCATCAAGAAAAGTAGCACTTCACAAGACAATTTAATGGCCACAGTACCAGGAAGAATCATTCTCCCATCCTGCCTTAATAAGACCTAAGCTTCTATCTTACATAACAGATCACTCTTTTTCTTTCAAGTCAGAAGTCTCGGGTTAAGGGTCTTTTTCTTCCATCTGTAACCATTTCATCGGACAACACCATTACTAAAGGACTCCTGTGTAATTGAATTTTATACTTTTATGAGCAAGTTGGCCTGAAGCTTAGTGTGTCATGCCAAGGCTTACTGGATGTGAGAAGGGAAAGCTTCTATAGCTTGTCAAAGGCTTAAGCAGTTTTAAAACAAGCTCTGAGTACAGGTATGCACAAGGACAAAGCATCATTCCTGATTGTTGTCAAAGTATGGTTGCGATGTTTGTGAATTTGTGATACTGGCTTCTCTCACCTCAGATAATTGAGTCTGATTTACCTTCCGTGGGATTCCTCTTATGCTGTAGCAAAGCATAGAAAAGTTACTTATTTGAATTAGAACTCCCAGGTTTCCCCAACCAACTTGGGAATTCTGGCACTGTAGTCCATAAAGTAATTTCCCAAACCCTGAGGGGTTAGAGTTAGGCTTAAAGTCTTTATGAGGAATATAGAGCAGAAATGAATTACCATGAGACTTGATTTTGGATGTGTGTGTGTGTGTGCCAAAATGTACATATTCACTGTAAAGAACCTTTCATTGAATGGGTAAACAAAAATGTACATTTGCTTTTTTTAAAAAAAAGAAAATCCAAACCTTGTATACTAACTGCAACTCAGAAGTAAGCGTCATGGCCCACATCCTGAAAGCACAGCTTTACACTGTTCCTGAGCTTATTGTATGAAACTCTGTAAGTTTACCTACCAAGGTTACATGAACACAAAGGCCCTTTTGGCACAGCGTTTGCCATGTGAAAGGGCGTCTGGAGCATCATGCGATTGTGAGGAGCGATCTGCACGATGCACTCACAATAGCGTGACGCTCCAGGGTAGGGCAGGTGCTGCTTGCGCACTTTTTCATTTTCGGCTTTCAGTCGAAAATGGTGCACTATCGCACATTGCTCCAGGGCCCTGCGCGCACTTGCCATGCATGCGGAGCCTCCGGAGAGGCGGCAGTCGTACTTCCTGTCCCAGCGCAGTCTGAGAAACTTCCAGGCTGCGCTGCGCTGCGCTGCGCTGCGCTGCGGAAGGAAGAGGCGGGGCTCTCGCACTGCCTGCTTGGGAGCAGACAGCTTGTGCAGAGCTGAAGCAGCAGGGACGCAAGAGCCTCTTGCTGGAGGCTGCTTGCGCGATCCCCACACCCCAGTGCCGAAAAAGGTAAGCTGCAGAAAAGGCCTTAAGAGTCCCTCTGAGAAGCTCTCTTATGTTCTTGTGTGTAGTGTCAGCTTCACTGTCCCCAGTTTTATAGGACATTGATTAGGGAGATTATAAGAGGATGAGAAAACTTCCTTAAGCTTGTTCAGATGAAGTCAGGGATGGGATAGTTGCCTTGCTCAAAAGGCTTAGGAACTAGATCACAGGCTGCTCAGTTCTCTGAAGCTATAACCATCAGATTTCAGGTACATTTACACAGTTGCTTCTAGTTCCCAGGACTTGAACAACAAAAGCACACTGGCAAATAGATGAGCTGTTTAAAAAGAATGAATACTAAAGCAAAATACCTATACAGTTTTACCTTAGGTCCCAGTTGAATTATATCCAGTTTCAATATAGGAGAGTATATTGTTGTGGATTCTCTGAAGCCCATAATGATCTCTTTTAACCACAATGGCCTTTGTGCAGATTCTGATGTACTAAATCCCTCAGTCAGTGCAATAATTATAATTTTTTTAAAATGCACTCTTTGAGCATTACTCATAATTTGAAGTTCTTACACTTCTGGCTATGAGTATTTCCCTGTGCCAAGCTAGCTTTGCAGACCTAAGGAGAGAGGATACACCTTGATACGTTAATGAGTGAAAATGTTTTATATTTCAAATTTTATGACAATAGCCGTTCTGGCGATACAATCTTATTGATTAGACCGGTTTGGGGAGAGCCAAAGGTATGAATTAAATAAACACAAGACATAATGAACAAGAAGCATTTACACAGCACTTTCAAAATTTGAGCCCCTTTAAGGAATTAATCAATCATCCTCCCAGTCTGCAGAGGTAGCAAATAAAGTGCAGAGACTGAGCAAGCAAGATTAATGTATATCCCCAAGCTCCAGCTTCAGCCCAACCAACCATGTCGCTGTCTATTTGCTGCCTAAACAATGTCTGAGACACATCTAACAACTACAGAACAGGAAGACAACCATTTTTGACATCAGGATACTATGAACCCAATCTTATTACCATAGAAACTAAAAATAGCAGGCGTGTTCAGATTTGTGTCAAACATACGAGAGCTTTACAAGAGCTTTTATGACCGTATTTACATAAATGGAAGGTAGCAAGGGAGCATTTGCTAGAAGAGCTGTGGGATAGGGAAGACCATGTTTTAGTCCAGAGCTTAGAAATGTTATTTTTGGAACTGCAGCCCCTAGACTCCTGCAGCTAGCATACCCATGGATGGAATTATAGTCCAAAGAACAACATTTTAACATTCTGATAAGTCAGATATATAATGTAGTGCATAGATTGCAGTTCAGCTGTGTGGATAAAATAAGGAAACATATATGCCATTCTAAACTCTACAAAGAAGCTCTGTGGGTGGGTGTGCATGTGTGTGTGCATGTCCATGCTCATAGGCACACACATATATAGACTTCTTCCACTTATCTGACAGGGTAGGGTCCAGAGCACTGTCAGAAAACAGAATTGGTTGAAAAGTGGAACCTTGTAGGAAGCATAAAGGACTTAACAGAGGCTCATTTGGGATCAGCCTCTCATGTGCTGCTTACAAAGTTTTTCACCTGCCTTAGCACCTTTTCCTCCCTCTCAGCTTACTTTACATGTGTGTGAGCGGTTTCAAACAAGCCTCCATAGGCAAGAGGAATTGAGTGGCACACCCACTGAATTAATGGAACCTGTCCTTAATTTGGAAATTTCAAAAGAATAAGCATCAGATAATAGGGTGTCAAAAGGTGGGGGCTTCCTGTAATGGGAGCAGTTTTTCTTTCCTCTTCTAAAATACCCGAATAAAGCACATAAAAATCTATATTATTAAATTATGTTCATTACTATTTTTACACAAGTGAAAATAGTAGGGGAGCATTTAACGCAGGGGCAGTAGGCACAAACACATTCATTATCCCAAAGTTCATTATGGTTTTCACCACAAGGCAAAGGTTTCTAAAGCTTACCATAGCAATGACAGCTGCTCCAGCTCCAGCAAGTGCCACAATAAACAAATGGAACGTCATGTTCAGCTGCAAAAACAACAAAAGAAGGTAGTTTCAAATAAAGAGATAAGAAACACAAACACCACATTCTGTGAGTAACACAGTGTATGGCTTAATTACTTTCTTTATCTTACAATTCAGAAGAAATCAACTGATTTGTATAAACTCACTACTAATGTTACTGAAGATTTCCAACTTATTTGCATTACTTCTGAAGACTTATAAGAATTCTGTCTTAGAGAGATCTTATAATAGGATTTTATAGGCAAGGCTTATTCAGATGAGGCTTGCCACTGACCTCCTGTAAGGGTAAAAGAGTGTGACTTGCCCTAGATCACCCAGTGGATTTCCATGGCTGGAAAGAAACTCAGATCTTAGTATCCCAGATTTTGTCTAGCACTCAAAACGCTATACCATTTCTGTAGCAATTTTGTTGCCCTTAAATTGGACAGAGCTCTTTTTGGAGCCAAAAACAACAGTAACACTTTAACTACCTCTACCTCCGCCCACCACACTTTTCCCCATTTCCTTGTGTGCTCCTGTTCTTTTCTCCACTTCCAGATTAGTGGCAGGCTTTGATATTTCTATGAGCCAGTGACATCTGAAATGACACACCGTGCAAACCACAAATATGTCTGCAAAGGAGAATTGCAAACCACATCCAAATGATCACCTCCTAACAAAGCCCAGGATAGAACCCACTAAATGAAGAGGAGCCGTGGTGAGCACCTTTTGGGTTTGCTCATCAACCAATTACAAATCCACCTAGCAGTAGCATTTTCTAGCCCACGTTTTACTAGCTTGTTTGCAAGAACATCATAGGGGACCTTGTCAAACACTTTACTGAAACAAGATACGCTACATCCATAGAATTCCCATCAGTTACCAAGCCTGTAACTTTAGCAAAAAAGAGAGAGAGAGAGAGAGAGAGAGAGAGGGGACGTGTTTTTAAGAAATCCATGTTGGTTTTTAGTGATCACATCAGTCCTTCTAGGTGCTATCAGACTGTTTAATAATCTGCTCTAGAATATTTCTTGGTATTGATGTCAGGCTGAATGGGTCCTCTTTTTTCCCTTTTTGAAGATGGAGACAATATTTGCCCTCCTCCAGTCTGCTGGGACTTCTCCTGTTCTCCAGGAATTCTCAAAGATTATTGCCAGTGGTTCTGAGATTGCTTCTTCCAGTTCTTTTAACATCCTTGGATATAGTTCATCTGGCCCTGGAAACTTGAATTCATTTATAGTAGTCAGATATTCCCATACTACCTCTTTACTTGTACTCAGGGCCACATTAAGGTTTCATGAGGCTCTAGGCACTCTTGTATTCAGGGCTGAGCACTATTTCCCTTTTGGGAGAGGATCAGAGCAAAGACGGTGTTGAGTAATTCTGCTTTTTCTCTGTCTTCTGTTAGCATTTTGCCATCTTCTCCACACATTGGCCCTACCATTAACTCATTTTTCCTTTTGTAATGGACATAACCAAAAATATCCCTTTCATTGTTTTCAACCTCCATAGCAAGTCTGAGCTGATTCTGTGCTTTAGTTTGTCTACCAGCATGATCCCACTGGGGTTTTGCTGTCACCAGCTGTGTCCAGTGGGCTCTGGGGCACCACCTGGCTTCTAGAGATCTGGAAGAGTGATATCTTTTCATTGTCCTAGTTGCACAACTGCATAGGATTGGCCCAGGAAGTCTCTGTTACACACACACACACACACACACACACACACACACACACACAGATTGACCACAGAATTATGTCCCAGAGCCATCAAGGCTCATGAAGGAGGGACAGCAAAAAGAAGGAATGGGTGTCTTCTTCTGCCACAGTTGAAAAGTTACGTACGCCAGAAGAAGGATGGGATATGCCCAAATAGGTCACCAACAGGATTCCAGCCATATGCTAATTCCTTTCATACTTTTACTCACCTCAGTAGACTCACACATCCTGAGGAAATTTTCAGACATTGTGCAAATCTTCTTTTCTTCTCCAATTGTGACAATTCCTGCAACAAATTAAATATCCAGTGATACACCTTTAATATATGGTAAGCTTGGGTAATGCAAGTAAAGCTTGGGTAAATCACTTTATGTATCTATAGTATTTATAAGGTGCCATTTAACAAAGTCCTGAGAGAGATTTCAAATAAGAATTACAACAATCTATCACTCGATAACAGTAAAAACTATACATTTATAAATATAGCCAAACTCACAAGCCACAAAGAGTTAAAAAGCAGCTGAAATCTAAAAAGCAGCTGAAATCTGAAACTGAAGGTCTGTGAAAGAACAAGGTCTGCACATGACGCTGAAGTGTTACCAATGTGGACAAGAGGTAGACCAGAATCTTTTCTTTTCATCGCAAAATCCTACTTGGCAATGCGTCTTGAGGAAGGGTCATAAATCATGCTTTGATACTGGCTTGTTTGAAGCAAGCCTTACTTAAATAAACTAGCATTACTCCCACAATTATTCCCACTTCAGGGAATTATGGTTAATTTAAATCTGGAAACATAACATTCAGTTGCCTCTTTCAACAGTAAGAGAGGATTGGACATACATGAGCTGATGTCTTATTGATACTAGCGCATTTAACGCTGGACTATGATTTGGCATTACACCTAAAAAGAGCCTTTCCATCCAGTTCACAGGTTCTCACCTGCATATCACTAATCAGTATCTTCTGCCTTGCCAAACAGCATCGACTGAAACTCACCCATTCTGATCTATCAATTTTTACATTCATGGGCATTTTTGGACTAAATGTGGGAAGTTGCCCAGTGACAGTTGACAGTGAAATTGACAGTTCAATGACTGCATTACCCATGGAATTAAACAACAGTTCACCCACTTACCAAACTGACGAAGATCCAAGCAGAGATTTGCCCCTTCCACCAGGGTGGTATTTTTGCAAATAGTCCACAGGTTGAAATACATGTAGACAGGCAAAGAAGTGAAAGCTGTAACCCCCAGCCAGGCCAGCATGAAGATATATGTCAGCATGATAAACTGTAACAAATATGAGAAAACCTGAAGTTTTAAAAACTATTTCCATTAAAAAAAAAAAACCTCAACCAAACATCAAACATCAAAGACATAATACTATACCATCATGCACACATTTTAGTCCCATTGAACTGGTTATTCTTTTCACAGAGAAAGCCTTCGTATGTTTAAATTCATGAAAGCAATACAATAACAAAGCTTTTACGGTTCACGATAAAATGATATACCATAACCATCTCTATCAAAAAGATAAGAATAAAATCAAGTGCACAATCTTTTCTGAAAGGAATAAAGACCCAGTATCTGAAAACCAAATGTATTTATTATATACCTAGGTAATTTAGGTCATGATCCAAATCTCATAATCTAACAGTTCGTGGGCAACAGTGGTGGTGGGTCTGCAACCACTGCATGCAGCCCCAAGCCTGTTTATATGGCCACCAAGGGCTCTCACACCCCAAATCTGCAGATGCCAGGCTTTGTGTAATTGTCTATCCCTGGATGAAAGGATTTGACAGGAACACCTGGTATGTCACCAACATGATAGATACATGGAATTCAATGGAATTATGCTAGTAGAACAGCTGAAATGGGCCAGAGTCATAGTTGATCTGCCCAGAGGAGGAACACACTGAAGCCACATTCTGTACACCTTCATTCCATACTTAGAGCACCAATTTTACATAAACTCCAAACCTTTGACATAATCATCTCCATGTCAACAACTGCTCCATCTATATCATCATGACAGAGCAGAGTATTGTAGAAATCAACACCAATTATGGCACATCATTACCAGCATATAAATGTTAGACAGGAAAACCAGTCTAATGCACAGAAAGTCAGATGACTTTGTGTGCAGCAGAATTATATGCTGCAACATGTTGTTTATATTTAAATCTCAGAAGGAGAAAGATTGCTGATGGGAACTAGGACAAAGGGCACTTTGCACACAGAAGAAGTCTGGTCTCCTTCAGCATATTGCTGCCATTGCTGTGCTTTGACCCCTAAAGGTGTATCACCTTGGATCTTCAGACACAAATAACCAACTGTACTCCTACATCGAAATTTTTGGGTGCTAGGACAGAACACCAAACACAACTAAGTAAACAAACTGGAACATGTGTCATAATGTATGGCTGCTGCAGTTCCCCACATTTTTCCCACTCCTTTTGCTATGTGTGGACAGTGTACCTCATCTGAAGGATATTGCTTTAAGGTTCTTTCTACCCACCCACCCCAACAAAGAGTGTGGAGCAGCTTCCGTTGCTCAGGGCACATTCATCTGCTCCTTCAGTCAAGCTCTTTGTTGGCAAAGGGCGGGAAATCTATTAGAAATGTTTCTCCTGCTAACTAAACATTCACTGAGAATATTTGCCTCACAGGGTTAGAACTTGACTGCCTAAATCAGAAAAACACTCACCCATTGCATTTCAGCACAATTTCCAAGGTGGGTGAGGAGGAGGAGGGACAGGGAATGTACTCACTTCACTGCAATCTCCTCCACCTTCACTTCCTGGGATAAGGTTGAAGTATGAACACTGGCTGAACACTTTGGTAGCAGCACCACTCATTCTTCTTTTTCATGTCTTCACAAACATGTGTATGCAGGCCCAGAGACAACATTATTTTCTCTGTGTTTCTTAGGCTGTTGTCCCATATGTATAGGATCCATCTGGAGTTTTGGGGTCCGGCATCACCAATATGCTAATAATACCCACTCTACTTTTCTTTTCATCTGATTCCAAGGAAGCTGTGTCAGTACCAAACCAATGTCTGCTCTCAGTAATGGACTGGATGAGGGCAAACAAATTGAAGCCTAATCCAGACAAGACAGAGGTCCTCTTGGTCAGCTGTAAGGCAGGTCAGGGAATAGGGACTCTGCCTGTGCTGGATGGGTTTACTCTCTCCCTGAAATTTCAGGATCATAGCTTGGATGTTTACCTGGACTCGACTCTGGGCCTGGATGCCTCATGTTTCACCAGTCACCAGGAATAAATTTGCACAGCTAAAACTTGTGCACCAGATGCGCCCACTTTTTGAGACATTAGATCTGGCTACAGTGACACATGCCTTGACTACATCTTGGTTGGACTTCTGTAATGCACTCTACATGGGGCTGCCTTTGGAAACTACTCTGAAAATTCAGTGGGTTCAAATGCAGTAGCCAGAACGCTGACCAAAGGTATTCATCAGGAACACATAATTCACTTGTTAAAGCAGCTTCACTGGCTACCTGTTCATTTCCGAGCACAATTCAAAGTGCTAGTCGTGGTCTATAAAGCCCTATACAGCTTAGGTCCAGACTAATTGAAGACAGTATCTCCCTACATGATCTTGCCAGAGCTTTAAGATCTTTAAGATCTGTGGGGGAAGGCTTTCTCTCAGTCCTGCTGCCATCCCAGACTCGCTTGGCACAGGAGAGAGAGCCTTCTCAGTGGCTGCTCCCGCCCTCTGCAACTGTCTTCCATAGGAGCCCAGGCTGGCCCCCTCCCTGCTTTCCTTATGCTCACAGGCAAAAACATTTCTTTTCAAGCAGGTTTTTAATGTGTGTGCAGAGAGCTTTTTATTTGTTTGTTTTATTAGCGTATTATTATTATTTTTTTTTACTTTTGTATGGTTTTATAAGGATTTTGTGCTATTTATATGGTTTTAATAGTTTAAATTTTAATTGTAATTGTTCTGGAAGCCACCTTGCATCCCACTCTGGTAGAAAGGAGGCATATAAATTCAATAAATAAATTAAAATAGATCTCACGTCTTTTTCTGCACAGATCATGAAGAAGGCCCCTCCATGATCAACAGCAGGATGCTCCATAAGGCTGTTATCCTACTTGTTTCAGGAAGATTCCCATATCACTGACAGCTTTGTCACAGACAGTTACACAGCAAGCAATGCTGGACTTGTTATCCTGCTGTCCACTGAGTCACTGTTCAAAGCACAGTGCCCTGATATGGTGACTGGTTGGCAAACACATATAAGTGCCTTTCTTTTTCATGATCTCATCCATCCACAATGGGGGTCAGTAAAGGCTTTGGCATTGATATGTATTACATCTTTGTTGCCAGAGTAGTCTATTGGCCTTGGGATGGGATACAGGAAAATAACAACTTACTGTATTGACCCAAGTAAGGACTTAAATACCCCAGAGGTACCAGATTTCATCTGATCTTGGAAACTAAGCAAGGTCAGCTCTGGTTAGTAGTTGGGTGGGACACTGCCAATGAATACCAGTGCTATAGGCTATATTTCAGAGGAAGGAGCTAGCAAAATGACCTCAGAATATTCCTTGCCTAAGAAAAGCCTATGGAATTCATGGGGTCACCATAAGCCAAAAGGTGATTTGAAGGTACATGCACACACAACTTAAGCCTGCACTCCTTTTTTTCAACTCAGTGTGTCATTGACACAAGATTATCCATCATCAGGGTTAAGAAAGCAGTTATAGACAATCTGCTGATGGGTGAGTTCTTTCAGAAAAAAATAAAAACAAACACTCCATTAAAAAAAAAATTACATTTTATGTCTTGGCATATGCTGTTTTTTCTGTTTTACAGCTACAACAGCAGTACTTAAGTAGATGAGACATTTCTGCCAGCCAGAAGCACTCACACTGAAGCAATTAGCTGGAAGCAAGTTAAGTCATTGAAAAATTTCAAATGAAAGACTAAAAATAAAGAGCCATTCTTGAATTACAATCAAATTTAACCTGTTTGGTTCTTGCAACCTTTAAACAAGTACTTCTGAATACTGGTGTATTCCACAGTGAAAAGATTCTAAGTGAATATTTTAATTCTTCAAAAGTTAAGGACAAAATTTCCATTTTGTTTTGACTCTGTACTCATATATATGCATAGACTATATGCTTCTTTACCAGTTACATACTTGCCAGAGGATGATAAGGCTGAATTTAAACACATAATCAGAGGTGATATCTCCACACCATTACAGGCACAATTGGCTTCAGCCAGTATCACTTGACTCCTGCATAGTAATTTATTTTGGCAAAGACAAAAGACCCCACCATTACCCTCTGCAGAAGAACGGAAATCATGCAGCCCTTTAGATGGTGTTGGAAGACACTTCCCAGCATCCTTATCATAGGCTATCCTCATACCACAAAGGTAGGACAAGGGCTGGATACAGTCAGAATATCATTTCCCTGTTGAAACACTTTCACTGACACTCAGACTATTTCCAGAAACAATTCAAAGTGCTGGTTATGACCTGTAAAGCCATATATAGCTAAGGTCCTTATGCTAGCTCTAGAGAGTGATGCTCACTGTATCTATAATCAAGTTTGTGTATTCTAGAACTTGAAAGTCTTTTCCTGCTAAGTTATGTGAAGATGTCAATGGTATTACAAGGGCAGTTATGCCAGAAAGATTGCAATGTGCTCTACTGTGTATTTAGTACTTTGGCCTAAGTGCAATTGCTAGTCTTAACTAGAGTAGACGCACTTAAACAACAGGGTTTACATAAGTGATGATTTACCATTCAGCAAATTAATCACTACATCTCTTCTAACTGGGATTAACTGGGTTGGCTTAAAGCTTTTGTTTGCTCATCTGGTGTTCCTTTTCCCTCCTCTTCTTCATAAGCCTTTTTTATTTCAAAAATGCTCATCATTCTATTTAAAATTTTGTCAGGGGCTCATAATGCCTCTTGTAGTCTGCATAAGTGGTATTGAATGCCATGTTTTGATGATTTTCTTCCACTTAATGTCTTTGAATGTGATTCCAAGGAACAACACAAGTGCATAAGGGATGCATATATATGTTATAGAGGCACACTACGCTCACAAATTACCACAATGCTTCTTTGCCGCTACCCTGGGTAAAAAACCCTTGTCAACACCCATGCCTCTCTGTTATTCTGCTGTATCATTCTGAAATGTAAAATGAAGAACCAACAGTTCTTTAAAGAAATAATTAAAAGCTGCCTAGCAAAAGCACATACTAAATGTGAACCATAATGGTCTAGTAACTACTCATGTAAGATACTACATTATAGAAATTTTAGGGTGGTGGATTTTAGATAAAATTGGATGCTTATTGTTTAGAATGTTACAGCACTAGCAGAACTGCCTGTTCACATAAAGAGAACTTTTAACAATAGTTTTTGGACATATCTAATTTGCCTCAGGACTAGAGACAAGAAGAATTTGATTTTTCTTAGTCAACACCCTAAGTCAAAATGACTTGAAGAATTATGTTTGCTTTAACCCCAAGGGGGAAAAAAATCTTTACCATTTGATTTACTATAAGGCACAAGACTGCCTTATTTCTCATTTTGGCTTTGTCACTTTCTTGGTGTTGCGAAAACAATCCCTCTTCCACATAATGACTGTCATTATTGTTACTGGAGTACCAGAGTCATTTGTAATGACTTCCATTGAATCCATGGGAGCTACGTTAAATCAATTCCACTAATGTAAGCATGCATCTTGTTTTTGTTGAATTGTGAAAAAAGCGATTAAAAGGCTAATAAACATGACAGCATAGATTTCCAGATGTCTCTCAATGTCTGACTACAATGTCCACCAGTCCTAGACACTGGCCATGCTGGCTGAGAATGATGGGAACTAGAAGGACAACAGCTGGAGGTCATCAGCTTCCTATTCTTGCCTTATGAAATGTAAAATGCATTGCAGTCAACCCACTTATATCTACACAATTTATGGAGAATATTAGCTTTTGCCAATGACTTAAGCAGCTGGTCAGAAATCTTTAAACATGTAATTTCTTAAGTATGGTTGTATGTTGAAAAGTTTACAAGATAAGCATAAAGTTATACACCCAAGATATAGTTACATTTAGGCTATAAGCCTGCATTCAATTACTCAGTAGTAAGCCCCACAAAAAATTTTTTTATTTGGGTTGAATGTGATTGTAGAGGTTCTGTGAAGAGTTTCAAATCATGAGACCTGCATTCTGTTAGATAGCCTTCATCATCTACAGTTTTGGGAAATCAGAGATATATATCAGTGAGGTTTACATGGATGGTTAGGTTCTGGACTGGGCTACAGGCCTATTTGAATGTAACTTATAGACCCAGATGCAAAACGATACCTCAACATTTCTGTAAATTTCATTAATTCAATGCAAGTTGGGACTAGCAATTAGACTAAGGCCACAGGCGGGAATTGTACAGCCCTCCAATGTGGTTAACTCTCAATTTACAGCATTCTTCCTCACTGGCTACGTGGGATAGGGCTTCTTGATTTGTGGTTCAATAACATCTGGAAAACTGGATGATTACCACTCCCAGGCCATTTCCGTACGAGTCTGTTATAGCGCGATGATTTTGCTTTCAACCTCCTATGGAATCCTGGGGTTTGCAGTTTTGGGAGGAGCCGGCCGCCCCCCCCGAAACTACAAACCCCAGGGTTCCATAGGAGGTTGAAAGTGGAATCATCGCGCTATAACAGACTCATGCAGAAATGGCCCCAATTAGGCCATGAGCTAGCGTTTCTATGCATCCATGTTTTAGTTTTCAGTGAAGCCATTCAGTAAAACCATTATATTTTCAAGAACAACCCAGCCAGAGATGAACAATATCCAAAGACCTGTTCTTACTGTTTGCGGGGGGGGGGGGGAGGGGCAGGGCAGTGGGGACAATTTCATTTCATCTAAGTTTTTTCATAAGATACAGCACTAAAAAGCTGCTACATTAACACATATACATACATATACAGTGTGCTGTAACCTGCCAGATACACCATTTTCCTTCTTCATCTCCTCTGATCCCTTGCTCACCTTTCTGCATTAATCATGGTAACAGCAGAAAAACTACATGAGTACAGAATAGCTTGATTCAAGATTTTTCCACAGTTCAACCACTCCTGCCTCCACTCCTCATTCTTACCCTAGATTTGTGTATTTAGGCTCTTACTTTTTGTAGCAGATTTGAAGCAAAAATGGCAAGACATGTAGTTCACCCAAAGCCACAGCCTCTATATTAGTTATTTCCGTATTCTTGAAATGCCCATTTGTCTCCTTCTACCTAATTAATTGAACTCAATGTGATTGATTCTTTTCCAGGTTTGTTTTCCTGCCACCAACTGTTTTTTCATGTAAAAGAAAATGAGAATGCTGTGCAGAATACACTGCTAATAATGAGGCAATGTAAGTGATCTATCACACATCTGAAATATTTTTAATTAAATCCACAACAAAACCTATATGCACATGATTTTATTTTTTTAAACAATATGTTTGATAAGAAGAAATATTTCTGAAAGATAATTTAATTATCTGTGGTATAATCATTTACCAACTTCTGGCAACATAAGGTTATTGAAAATTAGATTTCTGTTCCCTGAATTAGCAACTGAGAACTTGCTAAAAGCTCTTGTTTAAGCATTTGCATGGAAACACCTACCTGTACTACTACTGCAATGCTATCATAGTATCATGTTTGATCTTGTGACAAGGCTCTAGTTATTGCCATATTCCACAATCTGTGTATATATCTAGTTATTTTAAGATTGTCAAAGCCTTCATGCACAATTGGAGGGGGCATACTCTTAAAAAAATACATTAAATAAATGTTTGCTTGCTTGCTTATTTGTTCTAAGAGATGCTCTACTGTGCATGATGTAAGACAGGTATGGCATACTATACCATGTGAGAAATGTGTGCCCATGCAGTATCGTCTTCTCCATCAGGCTTTTACAAACTGACTAGGGTTGGGCTTTCAATGCTGTGCAGTTCTGTTTTTGTGGTTTCTATATAGAATTTAATAAATTTTAATATTTTAAATATTTCATTGTTTTAATTTTATAAATTACTTGTTTTTAAATCTTATATTTATACTTTTATTAATATTTTTATATTGCATTTAATTTGTACTGATTAAAATATGCTGTTAGCTGCCTTGAGTCTCATTATTGGGAGGAAGGCAGGTTATAAATGAATAAATTGAATGAATTAATGCATTAATAAATAAATAAATAAATATTTTTAAAGACATCAGTTATACTCTACCTTCCCTGTAATGGGTCTAAGGTGGCATATCACACTACTTCTCTCTCCTTTATCCTCATAATCGCCCTTGGATTGCCAGACTGAAAACTGGAGAGGGTTCCCATAACTTTATTGGTTGTTTAGACAAGGGTAATTTCAGCAGATTTTGCTTATTATCTGTTTGCACGACAATCAAGACCTACTGAAATTCCTTCTCCTATATTACTACTAA
This sequence comes from Iguana delicatissima, assembly GCA_948472985.1. Taxonomy (NCBI): domain Eukaryota; kingdom Metazoa; phylum Chordata; class Lepidosauria; order Squamata; family Iguanidae; genus Iguana; species Iguana delicatissima. Next base: position 440,554 of record CAOKZL010000280.1, on the reverse strand, counting down.
AAGTACAAGGGCCCTTTTCAGTTTGCCTTCTGGCAATTATAGCACTTTGATTCCACTTTAACTTCCATGGCCACATTTTATAGAATCGTCGGATTTGTAGTTTAGTCAGACAATAGAGATTTCTTGCAGAGGATCTAGATATCTCATGAAACTACAAATCCCAGGGTTCATAGGTTGTAGCCATGACACGTAAAGTAGAATCAAAGTGTTTGTGTACTATGACTGGTGGTTTTCAGAGTGAATCAGGACTAGACTCTGGATCTTCCAAACTGCAGTCCAGCACTCCAACCACCATGGCCATAGCAAGCCATCTCTGTAAATGTTAACTTTTCACTCTTGTTAAAATAGAGCAGAGATAGTACTTGGAATGGCCCATAGGTAAAAGAGATATTCCTTTTTGGTATATCCTGGGCAAGTCAACTGAAAGGAATAATTGGAATCAGTAATCAACAATTTCATTATCATGATGAACCAAAATAGCAAACAGAATCTTTAGTAATTTAATTAGATATCTTAAGAAAGAATGCAAATGAAATGGCACGGACACTGGTTCTGAAGTAGCTGAAGTTACTATACAAACAGCTGTGTCTATGATATTGCAATCTACTTATTATAAGGCTAAATAGCAATCAGTGGGATAAGTAGACCACTAGAAGAATATTTTTTAAAAGTCTTTTCAGCTGGGAGGACCAAATGTTCAGAATTATCAGAATAATGAAAGTGTAACACCATTTGGAGGAAGTGTTCTGCCACATAGTTTATTGTATTCAATGCAATTTGTGCAGTCCAAGTATGTGGACCAAATCCTCGTACAGGTGAGAGCCACCACATGTGTACTAGGCTCTTGACTTTCCTGGTTGATCAAACAGTCCAGAGGAGGACTGGCTGAATGGGTAACAGAAGTGATCAATGCCTCTTTACAAGGCAGGGTCCCAACATGTCTGAAGGAGAAGTAGTAAAACTTCTCCTGAAAAACCTTCCCTGGATTCTACCATAAGAGATAACTATAGGCCAGTCTCCAACATATAGTTTTTGGGCAAGGTATTAGAGCACGTGGTGGCTTCTCAGCTCCAGGGATTAAGCAGATTATTCAGGCCTTGTTATGGGATGGATAAAGTGCTGGTTATTTTGGTGGCTGATTTGCATAGGGAACTGGACAGGTGGAATGTGTCCCTGTTGGTTCTACTGGACCTCGCAGTGGCTTTTGATACCATCAACCACGGTATCCTTCTGAGTCACCTCTCTGGGATGAGGCCTGGAGATACTTACTGTTTTACAGTGGCTTGATTCCTTCCTAAAGGAGCACTCTCAGGGTACTGCTGGGGGATTCCTGCTTGGCTTCTAGGCCATTGGCCTGTGAACTCCCTCAGAGTTCAGTCTTGTCCCCTGTATAACTAAACTAGGAAAGCTTGTCCACAGTTTGGGGTCAGGGGTCACCAGTATCCCAATGTAGAATCATAGAATCATAGAAATGTAGAGTTGGAAGAGACCACACGGGCCATCCAGTCCAAACTCCTGCCATGCAGAAACACCCTCAAAGCACTGCCGACAGATGGCCATCTAGCCTCTGTTTAGAAGCCTCCAAAGAAGGAGACTCCACTACACTCCAAGGCAGCATATTCCACTGCCGGATAGCCCTGACTGTCAGGAAGTTCTTCCTGAGGTTCAGGTGGAATCTCCTTTCCTGCAGCTTGAATCCATTGCTCCTTGTCCTGGTCTCTGGAGCAGGAGAAAACAAGCTCTCTCCCTCCTCTACATGGCATCCCTTCAAATATTTAAACAGGGCTATCACGTCCCCTCTTAACCTTCTCTTCTGCAGACTAAACATACCCAGCTCTCTAAGTCTATCCTCACAGGGCATGGCTTCCAGCCCCCTCACCATTTTGGTCACCCTCCTCTGGACTTGCTCCAGCTTGACCATGTCCTTCTTGAATTGGGGTGCCCAGAACTGGATGCAGTATTCAAGATGAGGTCTAACCAAAGCAGAGTAGAGTGGTACCAGTACCTCCCTTGATCTAGACACCATACTCCTATTGATGCAGCCAGAATTGCATTGGCTTTCTTGGCTGCCGCATCAGCACTGCTGACTCATGTTCAGCTTGTGGTCTATGAAGACTCCTAGATCCCTTTCTCACATACTGCTATCCAGCTACTTGTCCCCCATCCTATATTTCTGTATTCCATTTTTTCTACCTAAGTGTAGCACCTTACACTTCTCTCTGTTGAATTTCATTTTGTTAGCCTTGGCCCAGCTCTCCAATCTATCCAGGTCATTTTGAATTTTGATCCTGTCCTCTGGCATATTAACAACCCCTCCCAATTTGGTGTCATCTGCAAATTTGATGAGCATACTCTCTATTCCTTCATCCAAGTCATTGATAAAAATATTGAACAGCACTGGGCCCAGGACAGAACCCTGTGGTACCCCACTAGTCACTTCTCTCCAGGATGAGAAGCAGCCATTCGTGATCACTCTTTGGGTTTGGTCAGTCAACAAATTACAAATCCAACTAACAGTAGCCCTTTCCAGCCTGCATTTTACTAGCTTCTTTGCAAGAATGTCATGGGGAACTTTGTCAAAGGCCTTACTGAAATCGAGATATGCTACATCCACAGCATTCCCTTCATCTATCAAGCTAGTAACTCTATCATAAAAAGAGATAAGATTAATCTGGCATGACTTATTTTTGAGAAATCCATGTTGACTTCTCGTGATTACCGCCTTGCTTTCTAAGTGATTAGAAACTGACTGCTTAATGATCTGCTCCAGGAACTTTCTGGGTATTGAGGTCAGGCTGACTGGGCAATAATTATTTCGGTCCTCTTTTTTCCCCTTCTTGAAGATGGGGACAACATTTGCTCTCTTCCAGTCTGCTGGAACTTCTCCTGTCCTCCAAGATTTTTCAAAGATTATAGCAAGCAGTTCCAAAATGACCTCTGCCAGTTCTTTTAATATTCTAGGATGCAATTCGTCTGGCCCTGGAGACTTGAATTCATCCAGTGTGGCCAGGTATTCCTGTACCACCTCTCTACCTATTATGTACCTCATTACCCCTGCTTCCTCACCTGCTCCCCAACCGCCAGGTTGAGTGCTTGTATCCTTCTAGGGAAAAACTGAGGCAAAGAAGGTGTTAAGTAGTTCTGCCTTTTCTCTTCCCCATTAGTAATTCTCCATCTTCTCTGCGCAGTGACCCTATTGTCTCCGTTTTCCTTTTGCTGCGGACATATTTAAAAAAAGCCCTTTTTATTGTTTTTAATGTCTCTGGCCAGCCTAAGTTCATTCTGCGCTTTAGCCTTTCTGACTTCCTCCCTACATCTCCTGGCTATTTGCTTAAATTCTTCTTTGGTGGTTTCCCCCTTCTTCCATTTCCTGTACATGTTTCTCTTAACACTTAGCTCAGCTGAGAGTTCTTTAGTCAACCATTCTGGTTTCTTCAGATGCCTTCCACTTTTCCTCCTTGTTGGCACAGTTTTAGAGTGTGCCTTCAGTATCTCCCTTTAAGGAACTCCCATGCCTCCTGAACTCCTTTCCCTTTCACTATTCTTGACCACAGCAATAGCATTTATTTCTATACCGCCTATCAACTAGTGTTATCTAAGCGGTTTACAATGTATTTTAGCTAATTGCGCCCAACAAGCTGGGTACTCATTTTACCGACCTGCGAAAGGATGGAAGGCTGAGTCAACCTTGGAGCCTGGCAGGATCGAACTCACAACCTTGTGGTTGCAGTACTGGCATTTAACCACTGTGCCACCAGGGCTCCACAGAATTCCAGCCAGCACCTCCTTAAGTTTACAGAAGTCTGCTTTTTTAAAATCTAAGATGAGTGTCTGGCTACCCTTATCTTCTCCTTCCCACTAAATGCCAAATTCCAATAGGGCATGGTCACTCCGCCCTAAAGATCCAACCACTTCTACCTCATTAACAAGGCCATCCCTGTTGGTCAGGATCAGATCTAGAATATTTGATCCCCTTGTCACCTCTTCCACCTTCTGGACCATGAAATTGTCTGCAAGACAAGCAAGAAACTTGCTGGACCTTGCTGTCTTGGCAGAGTTTGACTGCCAGCATATATCCAGGTAATTGAAATCTCCTATTATTACTGTATCTCTTCTTTTTGAATGTGCAGTCATTTGATTGAGGAAGGCTTCATCAAAGTCCTCAGTCTGGGTTGGAGGTCTGTAGTAAACCCCCACCAGAATATACCTATTGTTTCTCACTCCCTTCTTACCCAGATGCTCTCGACCTGGCTTTCTGAGTTTACGTCATGGATCTCTTCACAGGTGAAAACATCCTTGACATACAAGGCTACTCCTCCTCCTTTCTTGTTTGGTCTATTTTTACAAAATAGGCTATACCCCTCTATTCCTATATTCCAGTCATGCAACTCATCCCACCAGGTCTCAGTGATGCCTATCAAATCATATTTATTTTGTTGTACTAGGAGTTCAAGTTCATCTTGCTTGTTTCCCACACTCTGTGCATTAGTGTAGAGACACTTAAGTCCCTGGGCCCTTCCTGCAAGTCCTGTACTATAGTTTCTATTCCTCCCACCATTGGTCGCTTGTAGTACTTGTCCAATATCATTTGGGCCTTTTCCCCCTGCCCTTGCCAAGTCCTTGCCCTGAATAATATTTTCTCCCTTCCCAGCGGAACTTAGTTTAAGGACCTCTTAATCCTCCTTGCAAGACTGTTTGCAAAAACATTCCTGCCAAGTTTCGTGAGGTGCAGCCCACTCCTCGCCAGAAGCCCACATTCATGGAAATTCAGGCCGTGTTCCAAAAACCCAAACCGTTGCCGGTGGCACCATGCGCGGAGCCAGTTGTTGACCTCTGCTATTGTCCTTTCCCTACGTGTGCCATATCCTTGAACTGGGAGGAGAGACGAAATGACCACCTGCGCACCATGGTCCTTAAGCTTTCTACCCATAAGCTCATAGTCCTTTGCGATGTGATAAAAGCTGCTCCTTGCAGTGTCATTGGTTCCAAAATGAACCAAAATGAGGGGCTTATGGTCAGTGGGCTTGACCAGCCTGATTAGCCTCTCCGTTATGTGGTTGATCTTGGCCCCAGGAAAACAGCAGACCTCTTGATTGAGCTTGTCCGGTTTGCAAATTACCGGTTCAGTTCTTCTGACAAAGGAGTCCCCAACAACCAGAACTCACCTCCTCTGAGGCTTGTCCAGGGCTCCTCGACGAGCATGTTCTTCTAGGACTGCCTGGGCATACTGTTTTGGCTGGGAGTGTTGATCTAGTTCATGTTGCCGAAGTTGGATTCCTTCTTGTTGACATTCTGTTCCCTCCTCCTGGTGTTCCTCATCATTCGTAAGGCCAAGAACTTTGAAGCGATTGTGCAGGTTGAGAGTCTCTGTTACCTTCCTGGTCCTTCTACTCCTCTGTGTGACATTCCTCCAAGCCTCCGTTTCCTGGCATAGTGTGCTGCCTTTCTGATCTGGGAGCTCCTCTGTGCATTCGGTCTTCCGGAAGGTCTTCTCTTCCCTATCCAAAAACTCCTCACCTTCCCCAATAAGATGAAGATTAGAAAGTTGTGCCTCCAGCTGGCGAAACTTCTTCTCCAAGAAGGTGACCAGCTTGCACTTGGTGCAGGTGTACCCGACAACATCTTGTGGCAAGAAAAGGAACATCCCACAAGTGCTACAGGTGACCGCGGCAGCTCCCTCATCTTCCATCCTTGATACTACAGAGAGTAGCACAGGGAGTAGTTCTAGAAAGAATAACTGGGCTTTTTTTCTCAAATTCAGCTGTATGAGCTATGTCTGCTCTACTGATTGCCAGTAGTATTGCCAGAAGTATTACAGATGTATTACCACTGTTACTGCTTCTCGCCCAATTCCATTGAACTTGTTTCTGTACTAAACTGGTGCCTGGTGGCTGTAATGGATCAGATGAAAGCAAACAAACTGAAGCTTAATCCAGACAAGACAGACGTGTTCCTGGTTAGTCAAAAGACAGATGTGGGAATAGAGATTCACCCTGTTTTACACTCTTCCTGAAAATGCAGGTTCACAGTTTGAGGGTGATCCTGGATTCAGCTTTGAGCCTGGAGCCCATTTTTCAGAAGTGACCAGGAGTGCATTTGCATAGCTAAAACTAGTGTGCCAACTATGCCCATTCCTCGAGAAATCAGATCTGACCACAATGGTACATGCTTTACTTGTATCTCATTTAGATTACTGCAATATGCTCTGTGTGGGTCTGCCTTTTGAAAAGTGCTCAGAAACTTCAGTTGGCCTGAAGAGCTTCAGCCAGCTGTTAACTGGGTTCGGCTACAGGAAGCACACAGTTCCCTTGTTGCAACAGCTCCGCTGGTTGCCAGTCCATTTCCAGGCACAATTCAAAGTGCTGGTTTCGACCTATAAACATCTATACAGCTTGGATCCAGATTATTTGACATACCTCTCTTTATGAGCCCATTATAGCTCTAAGATTGTCTGGAGAGGCCCTGCTTTTTGTCCCACCAGGCCTTTTTTAGACAAGGAATACTCAGAGGTGTTTTTGCCAGGTCGTTCCTCTGAAATATAGGTACAGCACCTGGTGGTCTCCCATCCAAATACTAACAAGAGCTGATCTTGCTTAGCTTCCAAGATCATATGCGATCTGGTGCCTTTAAGGTATTTACACCGCATGAACTCATTAAGTGACCTTAAGTAAGTCACTCTCTCTCTCAGCTTCAGTTTACCCCCGCAATAACACTTGCTTACCTTACAGGGTGGCTCTGTAACTACATTGCAACTACACTGGGCACACAAAAACATCTGTACCCAGTCTTTTATTCTTCCTTATCTTTTATATTCATCTCCTACACAAAATATTTGACTATTTTATATATGAGCCTACAGAGTTTTTTTGTTTCTTCTATAAGACTAGTCGGGAGGAAAGAAAGCTGAGTTATATGGATCATCTCTTGCATTTTATTGTTTATATTTTAAAGAAAGACTAATTTAACAATCTTTACAAGAAAAAAATAGCTCTGGTAACTCATAGATGATAGAACTCAAGCCTGAAAAAGAAGTCAAAAACCAGAGCTGAAAGTATTTATTCACTGACAAGGTCACTACCAGCAGTTTGGGCAGAATTATATCCCTAATAAGAATGTGGAACTGCCATAAAAGTAACATTTTTAAAAATAGACAGTCCAATCTTGACTTTCATTTTCCTTCATTGTATATTAGCAAGCTCATCATTAGAACATCTCTTTTCTCCACCATAAATCATTGGTGGGGCATGGGGAAGGAGAGAGGTAAATCAGAATGACATTTGGATATAGTAAGTTAAACCTATAAGTTATGGGCCTGAATGGATAGAACATGATAGGGTGCTGCAATTTAGGATGTGTTTCTCCGAAGGTGGAGTGATTTAGCCATTATTAAATTAGTAATGTGAAGAATGTGTATATGCATGTGCTTACAAGAGGAAAGGAACACCACTGAAGCTTTTTATCCAGATCTTTTCAGGGACTTTTTAAATTTAGAACAAGTAAGGATTAGGGTTAGAGTTACTGGGAGGGGATAATAGTATATCCAAAAGTAAATTGGATCATTGTATTTTGTACACACAGTTCTATGTAAAAATGTGCCGCACAGAAAAAAAAGGTTAATCATTTCCAATTTTATCAGGATTTTCTTTAAAAATATGAAAAATAGATCTTTCTATGCATCCCCACACAAAGACACTTTACTTAGGGTTAGGGGGGCAATACAAATTACCATGCCCAGTGGTTGGGAAGGGACGCCATGATCTGATCACGTTGCAAATGCTTTTGTCATTCTTAGTAGTATTATTTGTTGGTTGTTTTGCTATCCATTGTATTTAAAAAAATTTCAAAGAAAATAATAATGAGATACACAATTCTGTATTACAAAATACTAAAGATTTTTAGCTACCTTAGCTTCAAGAGACAGAGCTGCATTGGGGCCCAAGTGAGGGAAAGGAAGCTGCAGGAGAAAACTGGAATGTAGTTGCACCAACTACTGGAAAGAAGTGAATGAGAAAGGTGTGTAGGTGGCTATCCTTGGAAGACACCACAGCTAAAATCATGATCTCCAACAATGTGGGCAGGAGATAGAAACAGAAACTCATAGGTGATCAGCCCATTGTGGCCTCAGCTGTCTGGAGGAGAAGCAGCACCAGCACCACTTCTGTCTCCCCAGCCCAGGCAAGCAGCTTTATATTCTCCACCAATTATTCTACCTCCAAGAGCAGATCCCAATCATCTCCTGGCTGGCTGGGCATCACATGGCTTTTACAGAAACCTTTTGAACATGACCCTGAGTTTTACAAAAGTCTTTTGAATGAACAAACTGGTTAAGTATCCTTCTTTGCTTGTCACTTTTTATCTAGAGACAACTTACAGTAAAAATAATGACCACACACATGGAATAAAGAGACAGATACATAAAAAGTATGGATAAACTAAGATCCATTTTTTAAAATATTTAATTCTGATCTGCATTAGGACTGCTTAGTGTGGTATATGTTGAAGCAGGTGTAATCTCACCTCTTCTCCAGTACGTCAAAGGTGAGCCACTCCTAATGCCAGGGGCAACCTAATGCATCTTGCTTGTTCCTGGCCAGACAATTTCTAGTTACAATGGTTGTTCTCTTTCCTATCCCCAATCTATGACCCAAATGGGAAGTCCAGAGAACTTCCTTTCACAAAATGGTCCCCATGGGTACTCAACAATTAATGACAAAGATTACTTTCCCACATTAATCTGCTAAAAGTGACAAAATACTAATCATTGCAATTTGAATAGTTTTTAACACAGCCTATTTAAACTGTGAGAACCAGCATAGTGTAGCATAAAACTAGAACCCCAGAGACCAGGATTCAATTCCCTGTTCAGTCATGGAAACCCAACAAGTGATGTTGGGTGCATCACACACACACACTCAGCCCCCAGAAAACCCTCTTATAGGTTCGCCTTAGGGTTGCTATAAACTGGAAACAACTTGAAGGCACAAAAAAGAAAAGGAGAAGCAGAAGGAAAAGAGTGGGAGGAGGAGAAGAACTTAAACTGTGTTCAAGCCAAAAGCTGTCTTTAAAGCACCATCCAAAGCAATATTTTTACATAGTACCACAGTGAATCAGTACAAGGTAGACAAAACTTCTTCTTCCTCCTGTGAAGTCCAAGAGAGAAGCAAAATTCTGACCAGAACCAAAAAGATGACAAGCCTGTATTAACATGAAGTGTTGATGGGTGGGCCAAGATATCTTGAAAGATAACAGAAGTGAGATGGATCTGTAATTAATAACCTCTCACATCCTGTCCCCCTTTCCACCTTGTGTCCCAACACAAAGCATTGATAGTAGGAGAGCAAATGATGCTCCTCACAGCATTCACCATTCAGACAATGCAAGGTAAGTGGTCAGATTCCAAGAGTCATCAAACAGGAATGTGAATGGACACCCAAGTAGAATTATGGAAAGCAAGAACCTAATGGAACTATGTTTACTTTTTTAAAAAAATGTTTACTGCATGTACAGATAATAAATTGTGAGATATGATGTTTACTAATGGTAATGTTGGGATTTGACCATATCAGTGTGGTAAAAACAGTGCCTCAGACTTTGGCAGTTGGCATGTATCCTTATTCTAGTAACATTAAAACAACCCAAACATCACTATGTAACAAGTGAATGCAGTGAACCCTCCGCTTTCATGGGTACAGCACTCACAGATTTGATTATTTGTGGATTATTTTATTTTATTTTAAAAATTCTTACTTTATTTGTCTCTGATTCTATGGTCAACTTCTGCTAGAAGTGGACCATAGAGTCACACTGGAGGACCTAGAGATTCCTAGAGAAATGGTCTCAGGTAAAAAAAAATGTTTGTGATTTTTTATTCATGTTTTTCCCACTTCCATGGGGGGTGTTGCGCTCCTAACCCCCATGAAGGTGGAAGGCTCACAGTATATCATATTCTGCACATATAACACTTCTCATATGAAATTTATTTATTTTAAAGCATTTATTAATTGTTTTTATTGCTTTTATTTAAAGTATTTACTGTTTTTCTGCCCACCAATATGGGTAAAGTATTGCATAATAATATATATAAATATCATTATTTGAAAACAGACAAAACTTGATTGTAAAAATCAAATTTAAAAATAGGGTGAGATGGGTTAAAATGTATTTTATTTTATTTTATCTATATCCTGCTTTTCTTCCAGCATGAGAAGTAAATGTGGCTTCCAATCTAAGTTAAAACAAAATACAGCCAAAACCATTTATACTACAAAGGCTAATAAACAATTTTAATACTCTGTAAAAGGACTGGCTGGATTCAAACATCATCCTGAAAATAAAAGTACAGCACCACCATTAAAAGATCCTTCTACAACAGACAGTTAACAGCTATAGACCTGCTTAAACAAAAGAAGTCTTAGCCTGCTAGTCAAAAGAGAGAAGAGAGGAGATCAACCTAGACTCCCATGTAGATAAAAATCTACAGCCTGAGTACAGTAATTGAGAAGACAGTTACTGCTTGGTAGCTGCTTCAAATATGCCAGTTGTGGCAGGAGGCTCTAGAGAAATCCCTCTTTGAGAATCATAAAACTTAGGAAAGCTAAATAATTTTAACCTCCAGTTTAACAAGAATGGATTCAGCCTGTCTTCCGTTGGGGGGGGGGGAGTTCCACTCCTTAATTGCTACTACAAAGTCCTGACTCAGGTAGTTCTCAGTCTAGCCTTCTGGGGTGGTGTGAATGACAACTGGTCTCTGTTGAAGATTTCAAGTTCTGAACTGATTTATATGGGAGAAGTTAATCCTTCACATACCCTGGCCCTATCTGAAAGCTCATTTTGTCCTGTGCAACTTAATCTAAACTCTAGATCTGTGTCCACAAGTGTACTGCCAACTTTTAAAGAACCAATCTTTCACCGATTATCATTATGTTTGCGCTTCACAATGTGGGTGGCCTATGAAAGCCTTCTTTGGAGCCCACACAGGTATCCCTGGAGGTGCAGTGGTTAAATGCTGGTACTGCAGCCACAACATTGTGAGTTCAAGCCTGCAGAGCTCCAGGTTGACTCAGCCTTCCATCCTTCCTAAGTCGGTAAAATGAATACCTAGCTTGTTGGAAGCAATTAGCTAAAATACATTGTAAACCGCTTAGGGAGTGTTTCACATTGATAAGTGGTATAGAAATGTAACTGCTAACTGCTATCCTGCTACCAGATTCCCATTCCTCTTAGCAGTGCAGTAAGGTGTGTGGAGTATGATTTGATGTGAATGATGCCTGTCTTTATATGGATATGAAATGGATATTTGTCAAAGTATACAGTTGTTGTTAACTGCTATCAAGTTGAAAACACATGAAAACTCATCCCTGTACATCTTTTTCCCCATTTAATTTGTGCATCTTCCTCTACCTAGCAGATTGGTTCTCTTAGTGCCATTTGGCTGGAACGGTGAAAAACAAGAGTGGGCAGGAGAGGAGATGTAAACCTCCTGCTTCATAAACTGAGAAAGAGTGGGAGGAATGTCTGCAAACGTGTGGCCCCCTGACCCACAGTAAATTGCCCCTTCTTGTTAGTTGGGTGGAGGGCTGCCCACCCCTGTGATTGGGTCTTTTCTTTAGATTTGCTTTTGTGTAAAAGTACTTGCACTGTATTGCTTTGCATGAGGTAGAATTTTCCAGAGTAATTGGAATCTGAAGGGAACACAGAATACTTTATTTAAGCTCTCATGGCAGGTTATTTAAGACTGTAGTTAGTGGTTTCATTTATATCCTTTGGGGTGTAAGAAGAAAATGGCAAAGAAAAGGAGCTGTAAATAAGTAAAAGTGAATTGCTGGATCAGCAGATCATCGGGGAACATCATTTTCCACTGGGAAAGAAAAATGCCATTTTGCTTTCAGAGAAGGAGCCAAATTAGCACTGTGATGCCTAGAAACACTGTTCACTGGAGATCTAGGGCAGGGCACAACTGTTGGAAAAAGAACCACAATAGATCATGAATGCTGTGGACTCTGAGTACTTATAAATACAAATCCAGATTTACTCCATGTTTTCCTCCCACAGTTTGAGCTTGGCTTCTTCCCATTTTGGCAATGCATTCGACAGATGTAGAGGCCAGCAAATTAAGTGCTGATTCTGTGGTTTGTCTTGTATGAATTTTAAAAACACTGCATGTGCATTTATTCATTAAATTACTTTTGCCACCATTTTTTAAGCAGTGAAAAACTGCTTCAAAAGTAGGTTAGTGATATCATCAGTATCCAGCCCATCAGTGAAATGCATAGTCAGCTATTCCTGTCTACACACAGAATCAGCTTTTCTCAAGAGCTTGTTCTTTGTGTGTACTAAAGAAAGAAGGTTGTATGTTTAATGAAAGGAGGTGAGTGCACTTCCACAATGGCTCCAGTTTCCAAATAAGGGATGCATCCACACTATACAATTACAGTACTTTCACACCACTTTAACTGCCATGGTCCTATGGGATCCTGGGATTTTTATTTCGGTGATATTGTCCAAGTTCTAACACTGTAGTTATGGGGGGGTTGTGCACTAAGGAATACTTTTCCAAACTACAAATCCCAGGATTGTGTAAGATGTAGACATGGCAGTTGAAGTGAAAAGGAAAAAAAGTGCAGGCCAGGGGTGTTTGATTGCAAAGACACTTAAACCACAATAACAGATAAGACACAACTCTTCTCTGGTTTAAAAAAAAAGTGAGGGAAAGGGAAACTGACACAACTGAAATCTAAAATTACAGAGGGATAGCTCCGGAATAAGCAGTTTCTTCTATCATATCTTAAGAATACCTGGAGAAATCTAATGACTGGAAATTTTGAAATTTGATTCTAGTGGGTCAATGAGATAAGTAAATAACTATAAATAATACAAAGGGACAAATTATGTAGAATCTGCTTTTTTTATTGCTATCAGACAATTCAGATATTGTTTTTCTAAAATAGTGTGTATCCAGTCTCTATCAGGAGGAAGTTGGTAAGAACGCTGTATGGATAAGAAGGAATGTATTGGTACCATTGTTGATTTTTTTTTCTTTTTAATGTCAAAATCTCTGTTTTAAACATATATTAAAAAAAGGAATAAGCAGTTTCCAAATACGGTATATGCCATATTTGGGTAGCAGGAAATCCCAGAAGTTTTGCTTTTCTGAATCTACCTGTTATAGGTCCCACTGTAAACAACCTGTGTGTAATCTCAATAAAAGCAGCGAAAAGGCAACAGGGAGGGTCTCGATTGCTCACAGGCAACTGAGTTCCAGTGGCTGACTGACCAAAAACCCCAGGATGGGTAAGAATATTGTATTTACAATAGAATCCTGATATATGGAAGTTTCACTCTCTGTAAGAACAGCTCTCCTGAAGGAATGTGTTGTTATGTAAATACACTACAGTGCTGAATTAAGTTGAAAAGTATCTGAACTGCATGGTTTCAGAGGCTGTATATAGATTGACAGATGTAAGGCAAAGAACCTTCAGTCCTTCAACAAGAAAATAGGGAGGGAGAACCACACCTGTTTCACAACAAGAAATTACAAGAAATTTAATGATCCTGGGAAAAAGAGGTAAGATGTATACTCCTTAGCTAAAATACACTACCTTTCAGCAAACAGTTAAAACTTTTATAGTCTTTTTCTTGATTCTTGGTTTTCATTTCCTTTTGCATCACAGCCTCCCCCTCCTGGCAACACATTCAGAAAACTTTAAGTATGGCAATAATAACTACTCAATAGATGCAGCTACTGCATGATTTAATTGCATGTCAGAGCTCAAAAAACAAGTCCAAGATTTTGCTAAGAAAGGCTGATCTTTAAGTGCTTTTAATTGTTATATTGATCTAAACAGTCAGATCTCTATCAGTAGAGATAGCTGTTTCAGCACTCACCATTCTACAGATATTAGATAACAATCAGGAAGGCTGCTGATTAACTGGTTATGCAGTTACTGTTTGCATTGCTGATTTTTTTTCAACACGTCTGATTTCTTTATAGCAATAGCAATAGCAATAGCAGTTATTTCTATACCGCCTATCAACTAGCGTTATCTAAGCGGTTTACAATGTATTTTAGCTAATTGCGCCCAACAAGCTGGGTACTCATTTTACCGACCTGCGAAAGGATGGAAGGCTGAGTTAACCTTGGAGCCTGGCAGGATCGAACTCACAACCTTGTGGTTGCAGTACTAGCATTTAACCACTGTACCACCAGGGCAGGAAAAGGAAATGGAAGCCACACATCATTTTCTGGGGATTTTAGAATATTAGTTTTGTGGAAGTGTGCAGAATGTACGCACATGTACTGGGGCTGTGCACCTGTGACTATACATGTTTCTCCAGCATTTCCAGCAAGATAAACTGAAAGATACTGTCCTTGGCTATCTGAGTTTTCACTACTCGTACTTCATAGCAGTGAAATCAGTGATACTGACACACATTTAATTGTGAATAGGTGTAATATTAGCAACACTTTGATTTGTTGTTGTTGTGTGCCTTCAAGTTGTCTCTGACTTATGGTGACCCTAAGGCAAACCTATCACAGAATGTTCTGGGGCTGAGAGTGTGTGATACACCCAAGGTGCATTCCATGGCTGAGCAGATAATCGAATTCTGGTCTTCAGGGTCATAGCCCAGCACTCAGACCACTACATCACACTGACTACTTCTGATAATTTTGACTATTACTAAAAATTAACTTAGTTCCAAGCCAGCATGCATACGACTGTGAGACAAGTTCTATGTTATTAAATGGCAATTTCTCTTTATTAAGTATGGGTAAGAATGGAGCTTTATCCTTGATTTTACCTGACAAAATCTGTTGTGGGATTTGAAAGCTTTCTGCCTTCCGGTCGCATGACGGTCGTGACTTTTAGCCAACTAAGAGGTGGCTAAAAACTCCCTCCGGTAAGAGGGGTGCGGAAGCAGTCTGTAGGGCATTTGGCTCTACCCGGCTGGGAGAGCCAAAAGTGCCAGGGGGTCGAAGGACCATGACAGAGCCAGCGGGATCGTCACCAGAGTGGCACAAGCACCGCCGTTGACTTTTAACCAGGAAACAGCAAGAAACAAGAAAAAGATAGCATGAACCTGTTCTGGACTTCACTTTGGAAATATCACAGTGGATTTCTGGCTTGCAACAGTGTGCAGGAGTGAAGGAATGGGGACCCAGAATGTAAATGCGTCATGGCTGAGAGTTCATCTTAAAGGGGCGGTGGATTTTAAAGAAAAGATAAGAGGCTCTTCTACTTTTCTCTTAAGGACTGAGCTTATAAGTGAGAAAGATTGCTGACCTGTTAATTGGACTTATAATAGAGATTGCTTTATAATTAGTTAATTAAATGGCTGTTATTGGATGAATAAGACTGGACCTTATAAGATTTACAAATCCCCATATGGACATTGAACTTTCTTTATTTCTCCATTTTACTATGTTGGTGGATTTGAGACGATTGGTGTTTTGGCTTTTTGACTCTGGATTTCTGACCTCTGAATAATACTTGAGGAGGCAACAATTATTGATCAGTGCTTATTCTTTTCTTTTCTTTTTTTCGGCTCCTGTTGAATGAGACTTGTTCCCGGTGCTTTTTTTTGAGTCTGGATTGTTGAGACTATTGAGCCCATGCTGGAAGGTCATTCAAGCAAAACAACTCCACTCCCATGGACAGAACTGCTTGGAGTTCAAGTGACTATAACAATACAGAGAATCTCCGGGCAGCAAGTCTGAGATGGGAAGGGGAAATAGGAGGTGGACTTGGGCACAGGGCTTTGAATTTGATAAGTGGCAATGTTCTTTGGCAATGTCAATTAAGCTTGTACATTTGATCAATATGCTGTCATTAATATGG
This sequence comes from Iguana delicatissima, assembly GCA_948472985.1. Lineage (NCBI taxonomy): Eukaryota > Metazoa > Chordata > Lepidosauria > Squamata > Iguanidae > Iguana > Iguana delicatissima. Next base: position 424,718 of record CAOKZL010000280.1, on the reverse strand, counting down.
ACATTGTGATATTGTCAAAGGGAAGATGGGGGTAGTGTGATTGGGGAGCCTGTGGAAGATATCATTTAAGCAAAATATCCCCACTCCCATGGACAGAACAACCTCGAACTTGTGACTTTGATAATACAGTGAATTTCTATAAAAATTTTCCAGGCGGTAAAATCCGAGATGGGAGGGGGGAATGAAAGGGGATTTAGTTAAAGAGCTTCGAGTCAGATGAAGCAGTATGTATTTTGACAAGGTCAATTAAGCTTACGTTTTGATCGCCATATTGTCATTAGTATAATATTTTGATATTGTTAAAGGGTGGAAGGGGGTTGAATAGAACACAGATATAAGTGGGAAACAAGACAATTTTAATATAATGAAATCCAGGGTGAGAAGATGAGTTAATTAGCAACTATAACAATTCAGATTGCCAGATATATACTGTTACATGTCTTGTGGAGATTTTGAGAGTTCATGTTGTATGATGGAGGATTTAAGAAGAACAGAAGACAGCACAAGAAGACTATAAAGAGACAAATATAGAGAAAAGTGGAATGGCTAAAAATGGGTAATAGCTGGGGACTGTCAAGTGGAAATGACTGTATTAGATTGTGGAAATGATAGTGGGAAAACAACAACATAACAGGGAAAGGAAGAGGGAAATGCATGTTCAAACATTGAGGTAAACAATGTGCTGTGATACATATAAACGTAAAATGTGGAGTGGATTTCGGGAAATGAAGTCCAGATCAGAATGGAAGATCAGAAAAATAGCATGTAAAACTACAGGTTAAAAAACCTTTTTTTTTATTTTGAGAAAATTTAATAAAATTATTTAAAAAAAAAAAAAAGCTTTCTTATCCATCTACCCAAAGACATTGATCTAGAGTTAAGGGAGATCGCCAAAGTGGCTATGTTTTCTGATTAACACCATGTTAATTCAAATCACTCAAAAACTAAGAGGAGTTGCATTGCAAAGAACTCCAGAAGGATTCCTCCAAAGTGGGTAAATTAAAATTGAAATGGCAAATGGATGTCAATATCAGTGATATCAATATTAGGACAGGAAGTCCAAACCACTTCTTGTCTACACCGTACTTGTATATCAAATCATGTACACACTGATGGGATTTCACCTTCAAGTGTCTCACCAGAAAAGAAATCTTAAGTCTGTAGTGAGCACCTCAGCAGAACAGTGTGCAGTCATTGTGACAAAGATATATATCATGTTGAGGATTAATCACAAAGGGACCAAAAATAAAACTACCAGTATCATAGCACTGTATATAAATCCATAGTATGATCACACTTGGAATACTGTGCACAGTTCTTGGCTTCATACCTCAGAGAGCACATTACAGAGCTAGAAAATGCATGTGCATGGGGTCTGGACAAACAGAAGGCTGAAACGTTTAAGCCTTTTTACATTATGAAAACAGGCAAGCAGAGAGAAAGTGGATAGGGAGAAGTTTTTCAACCTGGACTTGTCCAGTGAAGGTGAATGATGGCATAGTGAAAAAGACACAGCACATAGTAAATTGTGGAATTTGCTGGCACAAGATTCTCTCTCTCTCCCCCTCTCCACACACACATATACACATGTCTGTGCATGTGTGTGTGTGTGTGTGTGTGTGTGTGTGCATTTACTATATAAAAGTGAATGTTTGTCTGCGCATTTGTCTGTTTGTCCATGTCAGCATATGATTGGCTGTGTGAGGCAAGAAGATCTCATATGATTGGCTGGCTGTAAAGATTCCATGGAATCCTAGGATTGGCAGTTTAGGAAGGGTCCTTTAGAATTCTCAGCCAGAGAGCTCTTGGGCCTCAGAACAGTCACTATGGAGAAGAGGCCTACCATCAATAAGGATGCCAGAAAACTTTTGAGATCCATATGTGAGAAAAATTAAAGTGACATACACAACATAAAGTCTTCTTATCTCACACAGTAGATTGCATGGGTTCCATACGGGAGGAATCTTAAAGTTGAAATTCAAAACAAAAAATGCATCCAGAAAAACATAAAGCCATTGCACAAATTCAACAGAAAGAAAGAAAGAAAAAGCCAGTACATCAACATCGCCAGAAAACACAGATTGGATGGGGGACTATGGGGAAAAGTTATAGGTACTGGAATAGGCCAGTTGCTATGAAGACAATGCCTAGCAGCAAGGAGGAAAACAGTGTATTCCCACAAGAACCCAACCTTTGTATGTTAACAATTCTGAATAAAGATTGGATTGTGTAATATGGGTAAAATTTACAGGTACAGGAATAGGCCAGTTGCTATGGACATGAGGCCTAACAGCAAGAAGGAGGACAGTGTACCCCCTCAGGAACCCAAACTGTGTATGTAAATAATTGAATAAAGACTGGATTGGGAAATAAAGAGCAAAGTTACAGAAAATGGAGAAGACAGTTTGGTAAGTTCTTAAGAGGAAAATAAACACCCCAGGCAACACCAGGTAAATATGTGTGTGTGCGTGTGTGTAGATATTATATAAAGCCTCCACTGTTGGAAGCAGCATGTCCCTGAATAACAGTTACTTGGGAACAAGAGCAAGAAAGTGTTACTACACGCTTATCTTGCATGTAGGCTTCCTACAGCTATCTGTCTGACCGCTGGGATAAACACAATTCTAGACTAGATAGAAATCTGATCTCATCTAACAGGGTTCTTCCCATGTTTTTATGCCAGTGTTTCACAGAATATTTTACTTCTGATTATTTGGCAAAATAAAGTAGTACGTGCTATTAACTATAGCCCAAGAAATGAGAGAAATCAAATTAACTACCATATAAACTTGTGCATAAGTCGACCTCATGTATAAGTCAAGAGCAGGTTTGGGGCAAATTATGGATTTTTATATGACCCGTGGATAAGTCGAGGATCTTTTCAAAGAGAAGGGAATGTGCCAGCAGTGCCTCAGAGGGCCAGCCACCCCTGGCCACCACCACTGCCACCAGTTTTCCCACCCATACATTCAGAAAGGCCTTTCACCACTCTGCTCAGAGACGGGAATGGTTCTTTTAGCAATTTTTTAAATGAAAAGTAAGGCAAGAGCTTCATCCATCCCAGAAGAACCTAAAAGAAGCACTGACCCCTCTCTACTCTCTCAGTGCTCCTTTGAGAAGAAGCACCAAAGAGCCATTGCTGCCACTGCCATTTTCGCACTCAGGCATTCCAAAAGGCCAGTAGTGGCACTATGGTGGAAAGAGTAAAGGGAGTCAATGCTTCTTTTAGGTACTCCAGGGATGGACTAAGCTCTTGCCTTTCACCATTCTACTCAGAGGATGGGATGGTTCCTTTTTTGATAAGAGTTAAGGTACAGTACATACACTGACCCATGAATAAGTTGACCCAGGTTTTTTCCGTCAATTTTTTGACTAAAATTTCTAGACTTATATATGAGTATATATAGTCTTAAAGGTAAACTGGGAAAGCATAGTCTGAGAAGGCATATGCATAGTGTAATAAAATGCATAAACAGCAGAAAGCATCTTACATTTTACCTTTAAAAGGACAAAGCGAGCTGCAAAATAAAAAGACAAGCATTCCTGTTCTAATTCATCAAACTGTTGGATAATAATCCACTAAGCACGAGCATTCGAAGATACCAGCCTACCACATTAAATTGATGTGAACACTTCAAAGGAAGATGCATGTGTCTGATAAAGGCTATCTTACTGACGGCATTTGAAATCTCATTAATGATTAAGAATTTCTGCAAACATACAGGCAACAGCTAATAAATAACCTGGCAGTAAAGGCAAAACAATTAACTGAGAGAACTAGGATGTCACAAAGTCACTGTCACAATAAAAAAATTAATCACCAGTGGGCATCTGCCAGTAAGCAGATCCAAAGTGCTTCATATACAGGCTGTTACTGGAACACAGTGAGTTATGCATGGTGAAAAGTGTTCTAATTTTTAAAAAGTGGAATCCTGATCGCTTTTAAAAAATTAAGGATAAAATATATGAACTAGGCCTTTTGGAACAAACAGAGCATTTTTTAAAATGCTTCCTATGAATAAAGACTTCAAGTTGCTATGTACAGCAAATTTGAGTGTTGGTGTTCAGAAAAATAGAATCATGTTACTTTTGTTATCAGATCTGCCCCTCTATTTGTAAGGCTGGCAAAGTGCCTTTATATGCCCATTTACCTAATTTGGTATCTTCATGGACATGCATTCACATACCTACACACACCCACACACAAATAAGACTTACAATAATATGGCAATAAAGCTGAAACACTTTAGAATTTAGAATCAAAATAATAGTTCATCAAATATGCAGATAAGAATGCATGACCAAATGTCTGGGTCAATCAATCTTTTTCTCAGAAGAAAAAAAATCATGTTAGAAATCAGAGACTCTTGCACATTACAAAACTGTAGTATTGTGATCACACTGTAATGGTCATGGTCAAGGAAATGATAGGGTCACTCTGTGGAGAAGACGACAAATTAATAACAGGGGGAAGTGAGAAGGCAGAACTACTCATACCTTCTTTGCCTCAGTTTTCTCCCAAAAGGATAGAAGAACCTGAGGTGTGGGGAGCAGGTGAGCAAGCGAGGGAAGTGCAGCGCAGAATAAGTAAAGAAGTAGTACAGGAATATCTGGCTAAACTAAATGAATTCAAGTCTCCAGGACCAGATGAATTACATCCAAGGATATTCAAAGAACTGTCGGAAGTCATTTCTGAACCACTTGCAATAATCTTTCAGAACTCTTGGAGAACAGGAGAAGTCTCAGAAGACTGGAGGAGGGCAAATGTCATCCCCATCTTCAAGAAGGGGAAAAAGAGGACCCAAATAATTATCACCCGGTCAGCCTGAAATCAATACCAGGAAAGATCCTAGAGCAGATCATTAAACAGTCAGTTTGTAATTACTTAGAAAGCAATGCCATAATCACTAAAAGCCAGCATGGATTTCTCAGAAATAAGTCATGCCAGACTAATCTTATCTCTTTTTATGATAGGGTTATAAGCTTGATAGATGAAGGGAATGCTGCAGACGTAACATATCTTGACCTCAGTAAGGCCTTTGACAAAGTTCCCCATGACATTCTTACAAAGAAACTAGTAAAATGCAGACTGGACAGAGCTACTATTAGGTGGATTTGGAATTGGTTGACCGACCGATCACGAAAGGGTGATCACGAATGGCTGCTTTTCATCCTGAGAGAAGGGACTAGCGGGGTGCCACAGGGTTCTGTCCTGGGCCCAGTGCTATTCAATATCTGTATCAATGACTTGGATGAAGGAGTGGAGGGCATGCTGATCAAATTTGCAGATGATACCAAATTGGGAGGGGTTGCTAATACACCAGAGGGCAGGATCAAATTTTAAAATGACCTTGACAGATTGGAGAGCTGGGCCAAAGCTAACAAAATGAAATTCAATAGAGATAAATGTAAGATCCTGCACTTAGGCAGAAAAAATGGAATGCACAAATATAGGATGGCAAACGCATGGCTGGATAGCAGTATGTGTGAGACGGATCTAGGAATCCTGGTAGATCACAAGCTGAACATGAGTCAGCATGTGAGGTGACAGCTAGGAAAGCCAATGCAATTCTTGGTTGCATCAATAGGAGTATGGTGTCTAGATCGAGGGAGGTGATGGTACCACTCTATTCTGCATTGGTTAGGCCTCATTTGGAATACTGTGTCCAGTTCTGGGCACCTCAATTCAAGAAGGATATTGACAAGCTGGAACGTGTCCAGAGGAGGGCGACCAAAACGGTGAAGGGTCTGGAAGCCATGCCGTATGAAGAACGGTTTAGGGAGCTGGGTATGTTTAGTCTGCAGAAGAGAAGGTTAAGAGGGAACATGATAGCCATGTTTAAATATTTGAAGGGATGTCATGTTGAGAAGGCAACGCGCTTGTTCTATGCCGCTCCAGAGACTAGGACAAGGAGCCATGGATTCAAGCTGCAGGAAAGGAGATTCCACTTAAACCTCAGGAAGAACTTCCTGACGGTCAGAGTTGTCTGGCAATGGAATATGCTGCCTCGGAGTGTGGTAGAGTCTCCTTTTTTGGAGGTTTTTAAGCAGAGGCTGGATGGCCATCTATTGGGAATGCTTTTATGTGTGTTCTTGCATAGCAGGGAGTTGGATCTGATGGCCCCTAGGGTCTCTTCTAACTCTATGTTTCTATGATTCTATGGTTAAATTCTGTGGAGCCCTAGAATTTTCAGTTTAGGGAGGGCTACCTAGAATTCTCAGCCAGAGAGAGCTAGTGCCTTTAATTGCAGACCCCAGGGATTCATAAGATAGAGCCATAGCTGTTCAAGTAGAATTGTAGTCCTACAACCAGGTAGTGTGAAAGGGCCCTGGGTATTTTGAAATATACAAAATCTTCTTAGTCAATATTGTAGACTCAAGCCTTTAAAAAACATACATTTGATTACCATAATTCTCCCTGACAGACCCACATGGCAATCACAACATTTTGGCTAGACATACAGAAGTCATATTTCATTGTTTCATTAAATGGAGCATTATATGTTATTGTTATTAAGGCTGGAAGAATTCTGTTTTTGCCAGTTCTGATGACTATTGAGTAGGGCAAAATATAAACTGCCTTCTGCTTTCACACTTTCTGAAGGTTCCTGCATGCTAAGCATATTACATGTTTGAAATTTTTGTTTTGAGAGACAAATTAAAATTTTCATATAGGTTCATTACAATTGCAAGAAATTCAGGAAGGAATGGGCGTAAGGGTGAACACATACAAAATGGCATGATCTGGGAAGAGACAGAGGGCCCTATCACACTACAATCCTGGGGCTGGTAGTTTGTTGAGGCACTGGAGCTCTCAAGCTGAGAATTCTAAATGCCTCTCCCTAACCTGCAAATCCCATGATTCCATGCAACGTTGCAATGGCAGTTAAAGTGGAATAATAGTGCTAAAACAGCATAGCATGATAGGACCTAGATTTACCCATTCCTCATTATCATCATAGTGAAGAGGGGGCAGACTTATTTTCCACTATTCCAGAGACTGAGACAGGGAGCAATGGATTCAAACTACAGGAAAAGAGATTCCACCTGAACCTCAGGAAGAACTTCCTGAAGGTCAGAGCTGTCCGGCAGTGGAATATGCTGCCTTGGAGTGTGGTGGAGTCTCCTTCTTTGGAGGTTTTTAAACAGAGACTGGATGGCCATCTGTTGGAAGTGCTTTGATGCATGTTCCTGCATAGCAGGTGGCTGGACTGGATGGCCCTGTGGTCTCTTCCAACTCTTGTATTCCATTATTTTTTGATTCTATGATTCTGTCTCTGTACCATGTATGCAGCGTAATTCTTATTAGTCATCTAAAAAGGCAAGCAGAGGGTTGCAACCTAATATTGGCATCAAGTAAATGATCCCAGTAAATCAGGTTGGAATACCACCCCATTGAAATCAATAGAGTTTATTCCTCTTTCAACTAACTTTGGATCAGAATATAAGTAATCCAGCTGGGAAGGGTTATGCAGCAGCACAAAGTGTTTATTCAAGATGGACTTAAGTTATCATTTGCACTGTTTAAAATTTGTGGGTTGTATGTCGCTTCCTTTCTTAATCTAAGTTTGTTTTTATGTTTTCCTTCCCTATTTCTTTTGGTAAATAGATTGATCTTTTCATTAAGAATCTTTACTGCATCTTGTTCATGAGCTTGCTATCTTATTATACCCCTTGATTATGCACAATCCGGCTGTTTTATATCAACTATTCTGTTTCTATTGAGTTATGAAATCATCTGTATAAACAACCAATTGTGTAGCCACTTTCTTCTCCCACATAGCCCAGTATAATAAACATTCTTCTTTTTTCATACAAGCCCTATTCAGGCATTCAGAAACTTACACTAACATGTGAGGAGAAAGAACAAAACCAGCCACACTACCTTTACCCCTCTTCCATTGCCATTCTTGTTGCTCTCTTCAGGCTGAAGGGGAATTTTGGAAGTGGGCTGCATCTCTAACTATGATGGAACAGTAAAGAGTGCTTCCCTCCATCTACACAAATCATGATACATAATACCTAAAGCCAGTGAAGCTATTCTGCACATGAGGCAGAAAATCCCTCTAGCACCTCTCCTTCTCTTTGGCAGTAAAAACACAGTACTAAATGGAATAGCATAACAAATTGCAGTCCTTTCACAACATTCCATGTCTTGTTACCTAAGACAGTTGTGTCACTTTGCCTAATGACAGAGCCATACCTAATATCCATGCAATTGCATGATGAAGAAATTGGAAGATTATCCTGAATGTGAGAAGAAAAATACTAATAACAACTGAGAAGAGCCTATACCTTCCCCCTCTTCCTCTTTGAATTCTTTGAAATTAGTACTGGATATCTCACAGGAGCTACATGTCCTTTGTACACCTTCATTCTGGCTTTCTTCTACTTAGTACGACTGAACATCTCATGCAATATGCTACTTTGATGCAGAATCTTAATTCCTATCAACTATGAATATTATGTACACTCTGGCCCTTTTCGCATGCCTTTTTTTTTTGCGCGAGAGCCCCTTAAGCCTCGCGTGAGTGGGAGCCTTGCTCCATATGACTCACTCCCATTCATACGACGCTCATGAGGCTCAAGTGGGGCGAGCACGCATGTTTTTATTATTGGCTCTAAGCCGAAAATAATGTGCGCTTGCGCGATGCTCGCAGCGGCCTCGCGCACTTACCTGCATGCGGTGCGTCATCCCAGGCGAGCGGGTCGCGCTTCCTCCCCCAGCACAGCCTACAGCTCCCAGACTGCGCTGCGGAAGGACAGGGCAGGGCGCGAGAGTGACGATCGCGCTACCAGGAAGTGACATGCAGCACGAAGGAGCGGGGAAGTGGCAGCATTTTGAATGAGGCTTCTCGCGCAAGCCACCCTCCCCGGCCGCACAAACGGATAAGATGCGAAAAGGGCCTCTGTCTTTATTTTTATAATAGCATTAAGTGGGAGAATCTTGTATCTGCAATTGCATTATTTATTTCACATGTATCGTCTAAGAGTAGCTTCAGAGAGGGCGAGAACAATGCACCAGTTAATGGCTGGTTTTGTGCCATTTGTGCACACACTGTGCATTTTTAATGTTTCTCTTTCTTTATTTAGAGTATTTATATCCCACCTTCAGCTTAAAAAGTTGCCAGGGTGGCTTACAAAACATTAATCTGATAGTTCCTTGTCCTCAGGCTTACAATATAAGAAAGACATGATCCATAAAGAAAAGGGAATAGCAGTGGAGGAGAGGATTAGGTCCAGCCAGTGCTGGCTCCTCTTTTCTCTGTTTTATTTATTCATTTGTTGCATTTATATGCCACCTTTCTCCCAAGAGGTCACAGCAGTGGCAATGGAATGGAGGGAGGGCCTCTACCAGATGTTGCTCCAAGGAGAAATTGGGTTGTGCCTGGCTGCTTTTCTTGCCCTCAGAGACCAGAGCAATGGCAGTTGCAGCACTGGATGGATGTCCTCCCACTAGCAGCTGGACCAAAGCATGATGGAGCTGTGCATGCCATCCATGGGAGGACAAATAATTGCCAGTTTTCCAATTTTCTCTCTGCTACAGACAAAACGAATATTTTCTCATGCATCCTGAATTGTTTCAGGAAATTATTTTGCACAGAAATACATGTGTTGGCATCCTATTCAATGTTTACAGGATTGTAAGTTGGACCTGTGATCTCATCACTTTGAGGATTCAAATTTACAGTAGCTAATGACCAAATGTGACTGAAAAATCAACCTCTTAATCCAGGCAGTGCCCCAATCAAAGGAGTCCCAAGGCATTGAATATTGGAGCACTGGAAAATAATGACTGCAGTGCTCTCTTGGTCATGGGTTGGGTTGAGACAAGCAGCTCAAAGGTCCTACCAGTTGCCCATTTCAATGTGCCTCACGACTGGGAGTCATCATTTCCAAGTATCCCAATTTGCAGCACCTCAGCAATCCTTTGACTAAGCCACTGCCTGGATTTAGGATTGGGATGTGGCATCAGTAAAAGTAGTCATGATCTCATCCTAGCTGTGTCTGACCATGCACAATTTGGGATGTGTTTTTTTCCATGAGAAATGTGGGGGTTTCCACACGCACACACACACACATATACGAAATAAATGTCAAAATGGCTGTTGTATTTTTTGTATAAGATTGCTGTTTTTTTATGGAAAAGCCAACAAAAATCTTGTATGAAAAATCTTGCACAACCATATGATGTGGCTATTGGCAGGGCAAGATTGCACTTTTTGCGTAATTTTTGTGTAAGATTTTTGTTGGTATAGGATTGCTGGGAAGTTGCATTGAAAACAGCAATCTTGCAGAAAAAGAAAAACCACATGTGGTTGTCTGGAAATACTGGGGGTTATTTTTGTTTTTTGTTTTTATAGGGGGAGGTGTATGAGTATATTTTGTTTTCGTTCCTTTACACAAACCTCCATAATTCTCAGGCAAATAACCACGTATATTTTTACCCATAATAATTTCCCAAATTTAGGTATGTGCAAATACTAGGTGAAAACTGTACAGAATTCTCACTGTTGTATTATTCATCCTGACTAGGTTTCTCAAGTGTAGGAAAACACTTGGGAGGCAGGAAGTGAATAACTGCAAATATTTTTTCCATCTCTGTAACCATCGCAGGAAAGATTCTTGTAATGTTCAAAGCCATTCTCACATAAAGGCACATGTGAATATACTACAATGAATGTTAGTAGTGCATATATGTACACACTGCACTAGCTGAAAGGGGCTATGGCATCTTCATACAAGTATCCTGGCTTTTATAAAATTGTACCCCTCAGACAAAATCTCAGTTTGGCCAGTGTCTCAAAGGACATAAAAAACTCCTGGTGTGCAATTATGTAGAAAATCCCTATAGTTTTTCAAAATGTTACATTTGGGATTACAAAATCTTTAAATCCTTGAACTAAAAAAAAGAATTGTATCTGTTCAACATATTTCTTAGAAACATGCAAGGATTTTTAAAGTAGTATGAATTAATTAAACCACTTTGACCCAGTCAAAATTAGCATGGGTAATCAAAGCTGTCATATTAACATACCCAGGCGCTGACACATCTGCCGCAGGTGGTGATTTTGAAATCCCCATAAAGATCTTTGATGGCACCAGTTGTAAAAAATCCTTCCACCATCAGCAAAATGCCATAGACAAAGAAGGCAGCTGCTACTCCATAGATCACATACTTGAAGATATCAATCCTGTGATTAAAATATATCCATGTTAGTAACATTTTAATAATGATTCTGAACTATTAGACATACATGTCTCCAGATGAGACATCTTCATTTAAGATACAATAATGACATCTGAAGATATTTACAGAGTTCAACTTATGAATCATAGCTTGGGTGAAATGTTCATACAAGAAATGCAGAATCTTTTCACAGAAAACTCTTTTTTTTATTATTCTGAGAGATACACTCTCTCACACAAATAGACATACACACTAGGCGTGATATTCTCAATATGTAAAGTAATGACAATATGAAAGTAATGACAAGTTGAAGCCATAAATAACTTAATACTGGTATGATGAAGTCATTCATGGTTTCAAAATGTCATTACTTTCATTCTTCTTGAGATAACTTTGGCCCTTTCCGCACGGGGTAAGTAGTACGGTGTGGTACAACCTCTGACGGAGGTCGTCCGCACCATGGGAGCGGACTGGGTCGGACTGCTTGTTGCAGTTCCGCACCTCAGTCCACTCTGGAGCGACCCAAAGTGGCCACGCAGCATGCTTTTTAAAAACCTGTTTTTACAGGTTTTTCAAAAGCATAGAGCTCACCACTCCGTGCCACTCCATTCCCGCACTCCGGTGCAGATTTCCAGACGTGCACCAGTGTGTGCCTGCAGATCTGCCGGGGGCGGCTTCCAGCTGGCGAGCTTCTCCAGTTGATGGAGAGCCTCCACCAACTGGAAGCTGCCATTTTGGACGCCTGGGACTGCAGAACAGCGACCTCGCACTGCTCCGCATGGGGACGGACTTACCCAGTTGCCGGTAAACTCCATTTCAGCACGTTTTCCCCGTTTCCCCCTCCACGTGCGGAAAGGGCCTTAGTGTAAAGCAGGTTTTTCAAACACCTGCATCCAGCAAAGGCAAAGCCCACACAACACTTCTTAAGTTTACTCACTAAAATAAATCCATGGTTTTCAGTTTGGGGAGAAAAGGCAATCTACATTGTTGGAAGTATTCAGACTGTGCACATTCCTCTATTCCAGTGTTTCCTGTTACGTGATTATATAGTGGAACAATAATACATTATTGATGCTTTTCTATTTTCTTTGCCTTTGATAACAATTACCTATGTATAACAAAGTATTTTTGTTGCAGTGTAAAATGATAATTTTAAGCCACCTCAGTGTCCTGTTTCTTCTAGAACTTGACAGATTTGATTAGATTCATTAAATGAAAGAATTTTTAATCCAAATCTTTCACATGGATTCAGGCCTTGTTCACTATATGTCAGCATATGCCCGTTTTTGGATAAGTGGATCTCATTTCAAATTGGCAGCATCTTCTTCATGTCTCCTTCCAACATGTAAATGAGGAGACATGCTCTTTTTGTGTTCTTTTGTTCTGAATTACAATGCTTTATACACGAACTAAACAGATGCAAAAGGAGGGAAAATGAAAAATGATCTGATGGCCATTTTCCAGTCACTGCATGGGTTCTTCAGAGAAAGGGACACTGATCCAGAAGAAGCTCCTACTAACAGAAATAACAGAAAGGAGGTGATAATCGTGCTGATTCCTCTGTGTTCTCTGGTGCCAGTTCTCCCAAGCAGACTGGGAGGGTGCTGGGGACTTTAAGGAGCAAAATTTCCCTTTTCACTTCCATTCACAAGTATCAGCAAAACAGTTTACTGAGGAGAATAGCTCACATGATTATTGGTTCAAGCCCAATGTTTACAGCAACTTTCACTATGCACTTTCAGGCTCCAAAATGAGCACTAAAGCATTTGAAGATGATGGAGGTCTATAGAGTAGCACCAGGAATATATGTTTACCATTCCAAGGCAGTGGAATGTTGCCTAATATGAGGGACAAAATGGTACTCTCCAGTCCCACCCTCAAATTCAACTAACAGTTGAATCTGATTTTAATATTGGTGACAGAATGGCATTCTGCACTGCACTTGAACACAGCAAGCCGGCTAAAAGACTCACAGAACAGGAATGATCTAGCCTCCAACGGCCTGTTTCTGTAAGCTGCTACCAGCTTCTCCCCAGCATCTGCAGCAACCTGAAGCAGATGTTTCTCTCTGCCTAATGGTAGGGCCATCCCCTTTTAGGAACACACTTCGACAAGAAAAGAAAGATAATTTCATATAGTTCAGACAGATCCTGAATAATATAATAAGAGACCCATCTTATTTTGTGCTATATTTTTTTTCACTTTGTGTCAGGAAGATAGGCAATGATTTGAGTACTATATGGTTTGACGATACCATAGAGTGGTCCCAGTATACATACTGAGTGATAAAAATGTTTAAACTGTTTCTTACGTTCCAAGTTCAAGACCTCAGAATAAGGAGTTTTATTTTGAAGCGCAGAGCGAATGAACTACCATCCATTTTTTAAAAGATTTTCCCAACTGAGCCTATTATAGATTGTGACCTTTAATAATTTCATTTCATTTTATTGAACCAGACAATAGAAGCAATAGGGCTGGGAACACAAAGAATGCTGATTAACACAGTCAATCATTTAAAAATTGCCATTTCCACATCCCTCAAATTATGTACTTAACGCTGCTGGGAAATATATGAAGCAGTGTATTTTCCACCACATCAGGGCTGAGATGTATCTTTTACTATGCCCTAAAAGGATTAAAAGCTCAAAGGGTCTTGAAACTATTCTGTGGTATAGACTTAAAACTGGCTGTGCTTTTAAACAATGAGTGTTGAAAAATTAGGAACCAGGTAGCATGAAATTGGAAAGTTCCCTGAGAAAGCAGCATTATGGTGACTGAGAACATACCATGTTATAAACATGGAAACAGATGCTCTGTTGCCAGAAAATACACATATACAATCACACTTTACAGAATTCTAATTGTGAACAGCATACAATATACTGGTTTGCCATATGCCACGTGGTCCTGCGTTGTAAAATACAATAAAATACAAACAATGGAACAATAAAAATACTAGACTGACAGCCAAACTACACACTACCTTAATGATGTTGAGCACAATCCTAAGTACTAGACGTGGCCAGGGACCAACTGAGTGACTCTAGGCCAGCTGAATGTGTGCTCAATGCACCCCTTCCCAGGCTGCTGGATATAACTTAGAGCTAATTACTGTCCTAATTTTGTGCTGGAGGAGTTGGAAATGGCTCAGCTTAGCTCCTCCCTTGCCCTAACTATTCCTGTTTTGATTTTTTGTTGTTTTTGTTTTGGGTTTGTTTGGCTTTTTTATTTGTTTTGTTTGGCATTTTTGCTGGCAGCTCTTAGCCAGCATAGCAGTTCTGCTGACAGATCATTCTGTTGGAAAATTTCTGAGGTCAGGGGGCAGAAGAGGGTCCTGCACCTAATTCTAACCCCCTACAGGCAGTGCATCACTGAGTTTGAAATGTAGCGATAACCAGGATGTTTTTTGCTTTGTTTTGAAGAGGAAGTTTGGGGTGAGGGGAGGGAGGAGTTTGGGGTGAGGGGAAGGAGGGGCTCTTCTTTTGCTGGGATCCTCTTCCAGAGCATGAAGGAGAAGTTTCGTATGCTCTTTTTCAGTTAAACTTTTACTGACAAACACACACACGTACTTAGTGCACTCACTCCCAATGCAGGTATGGGGCTTAGAAAAATCCTTGAACAGTTTTGAGTATTCAGGAGGAATGTTCATGAAACCCAATATTGTTTAAAAACTTAGTAGGAATGCTTAACCTATTCCTAGTAATTTCAATCTTCACCCAAGACCACGATAGATCCTCATCATGCCAAAAATCTGATCAAAATTGAGATTCACCATAAAGGTTGAGATCCAGATTGTACTGAGGCAAACCTAATAGATATTAGAAAAATATAGTTTAAATTTAATTTACAACAATGAAGTCCCTTATATAATCAGTCTGAAAGGCAGATATAGGATGCCAAAGACAAGAGATGTAAGGAAGATTTGCACATTTTCTTGTGCTCATTGATGAAAGTCAGGTAGTTACAAGAGGCTGTTTTTCCCCCTATTTCTTGCAACTGATTTCTTTTCACATTTTGAGACATCTTCCTCAAAATTTCATTGCACCAAACATTATATTTCGTTCAAGATATGTTTTCCATGTGCTTGCAACACACATGTTCACAACATACAAACAAGATTTTCACAATAAGTTTTGAAACATGAAAAATCATTTCTAAAATATACTACAATACTCTAAAATTCTATAATATCTGGCAGGAAGAAAAAAATGAAATGTTTCATTTTTGAGTGTGTGAATAAAATAAGCGAAGATTTACATTCCTGGCAAGGACAGATGTTGTAAGAAGATTTGGTTTGTTATCTGACTGTGTTTTCCAGTTGATATCTAAACTATATCTGTGTTCTGTTGAATTTGCACTTAACTAAAATCTTACAAGCTCAGAATAATTAAATGAAGCAAGTGCAGTTATTTTGTTGTACTTTTCTTTTGTAACTTGACAAAATTGCTGTATTTCTTATGGACATGTAATAAAAGTAATATGTTCTGGGAGGTCCATTGCCTCACTGAAGACCTTCGTCATTAACCCCAGTGGAGGTAGGAGGTCCACACATGCATTCTTGATCTTTACTTCCATGGAAGTGAAATTCATCTGGTATGCAACAGGATGTATAAAAGTTAACACAAATCTTTAGATCAGGTACAGACAATCGCAATGATAATTATAGATAGTTATGACTACATATTTCTGTTCAAAAATTGACTGAAATCATGATCCAGTGTTTAGACATTTACTTCTTGCCTGTACTTCATGGGATTTTAGCAAATTTTCACCCAGTGTTGATGGTTGGAGAAAATTTGTGAGTGAGAATGTTGAGAAGGAAAGATGGCAATTGTCTCAAGGTCACCCAGTGAAATCCATAAATGAGTGTGGTGACTGATTATCACACCTTATTTTACAAAAGCAAGCAAATGCTGGAAGGGAGAGACACAATTCCCAATTTAAATAAATAACAAATTGACTGGAAAATTCTTTATCCCTGTCACCAAACTCTTCATAGATGAATTGTGTTCCTTGACTGATATTTCATGTATTGTTCTGACACAGGAAATGTAGATAATGTGTAGAATGTTTAAAGCATTGATTTATTATGTGTCTGCTTCTTTGCAATGGTTATCCAGAGATGGTTATCCATTAAACTGGAGTCTAGAAAAATGAGAAAGCTTTCATTCAGTATTCAACCACAGCCTTAGCTATAAAGTTAAGCTTAGAGAGACTAGTCTCAATGCAAGTCTAAAAATGTATTCCCATTTAAACAGGAGTATAAGCAATAGTAATGAGGACCAACGACAAATTGTGAATCACTGCCCCAGCCTTGTTTCTATCAAGCTACTAGTGGTATTTTAGAAAGGGCCCAGCGACATCGTCTGAAAACTCCTAAGAAAAAGGTGGACATGCTCCCACTGGCTCCAACAAATTGGAACCATCAATAGCACCCAGTGGCAGCTGATGCCTTCTCTATTAGTGGGCTAGTGAATCAATTTACAGTCTGCACTTTAAAGTAGTAAATCAAGGTATTGAACCCTATCTCCAAAAGTGGCTCAGAACCTTGGAGAGCCCCTTTAAAGTCTGAGGAGTGGGTACAGTAACACACCAACAAGGGAGCCACTATCCAGACTGACACTGTCTCATTTCATCCTGCACCCATGAATTTGTGCACATACTTTTACATTTGATTCCAAAGACAAACGTAAAGCAGCCTAACAATAAAAAGTTCAAAATATAATTGAAGACCATTTTTTAGTTGTGTTAAAAGGGATATAGAAGACAGACAAGAAGACAGATGTAAATGTTTTACACCATGCTGGGTCTACTAATCCAAAGATACATAACATAAGAAAACATGTTTCGGTTTGAAATGTACACACATTTTTCAGAATGGGAACTTATTAATAGAAACATTTATATTTCTAGAACTATTTTATATCCATCTGTTATACAGTAAGTTGGAAGATGTGCAAGGTATGTCTTCTCTTTGCTTAATTAGGAAGTACTGGGTGAGTGAGGGCTACTAGTTACATCTTTTGCAGCTGTAGAAAAGGAAAGTCACGAAAAGTTAAGCAGAGACTTACATGGTAAAGACATCAATAGTGTCCCCAGCAGCTCTTGCCATCTCAAAGTAGGTCTGAAGAATATTGACTGTTCCCGAGAGGGCTTCATGTCCACAGCCACAGAAGAGGGCAACTCCAGCATACAGCAGGATGGTGGCAATCAGTGAGGCATAGGGAATGCCCCCCAAGCACTTGATGCAGCATTCAAAGCATCCTTAACAAAACAGAGAGGAAAAAATTCTTTACATCTTTCAACTTTCCTTTTCTACAAGTCCAATCCACATTTGTAGGACCATATTTCCCCCAGCCCATGTGCATTGCCTAATCTCTTGTAATCTCTGGGGACAGAGATGGAGCCACAAGAGATCTGTCTCCCCTTTCTGGAAGGCATCATAAATAAATAAACTAACTAACAACACCTGCCTGTGGCTGAATCTCTATATTCTCACCATCACTATTATCACTTAGATGTATGTACACTTTGTTGTTGATGTGTACCTTCAAGTCATGGTTACCTAAAATTAAACTTATCATGGGGGTTCCTTGGCAGAATATGTTCAGAGGGGAGTCCTCTGAAGCTGAGTGATAATGACTTGCCCAAGGTCACCCAGCGCATTTCCATGGCAGCACTTTTCCATGGGGGTCTCCCAGTGTCCTCGTTCCACTCAGACCACTACACCATGCTGGCTACATTTAGATCCAACCTTTTCCCCAAAACTAGGACTCAAGAGAGCTTACAAAAATTAAACCAAATACAGACAAAAGCACATACAAAGACATTAAATAAAAAGAAACATGTCATTATTGTTACAATGGGATTCAACTATCTATAGAACTAATACCATTTAAAACAAATTCATTTTTAAAAAGGCAAAAGATAAAAATCAACAGAACAGAAAACTATTAAAATGCACTTGTAGTGAATTCCTAAAGTCTATTAGAATAAAAATGTTTTCACCTGCTAATGGATGGATGGCAAGAAGGCAGCCATTCTATTCTTACCTAGAGACGGAGTCTCAAAGCATGGGAGCAGCGATTGAGAACGCTCTGTCACCTTCTCTCACCAGATGTACACTATGAAGGAGTTGGTATCCAATTCACAATGGTTTCTTTTGCATGTGTGAATAGATTCTGATGTGAATAGATTTCTGTATGGTTTCCCTCTATAGCAAATAGCAGATGATGGGACGGTTTCAATCAGGTAAATGCCGTTATTAAAAAAAGTTAACCTCCACCACATACAACATAAGAGTGCTCCAAAGCAGCTATTAACTTAAAAAAAAAAAGCAGGTCAACCTGTTTGATCTTCCTTGTTGTTTCTATTTTTGGCATTCTTTTCAAGTTTGGAGCGCTTCCGAGGCAACTACTAGTTATATCAATGAAGCATTTTCCAGCCATTTGATGGATGCCAGGAGTGCCACATATATACATGCTAGAATTCTGGCATTAGTACAAGATCTTCATCATTTTCACAAGCAAATCTGTAGGACTTTGACTTGCTCTGTCTTCAGCTCCCTTGCTTTACCACATATATTTTCCTGACATCTGCCTCTTTCTTTCTTTTTGTTTTCTTTCTTATTTTAGTTTTAGTATTTTACTTTTACTTCATTGTGTTCCAGGTACTTGATACCTAGAACACAGGAAGCTACCTATCTTCCCATCTATATAGGAAACTTGGCCTATCTAGCCCCATATTATCAATTCTAACTGATAATGGCTGTCCAGTGTTTCAAGCAAGATTTCCTTCTTAATCCCTGGAGATCCTGATATTACTTGGAGGTCCCATTCAAAGATTAACCAAGCACGACCCTGCTTAGCTTCCAACATCAGATAAAAGTGGTATGTTCAGGGTGTCATACTGATTTTTCAGTTGAGAGATATTCATAACATTACGTTTCTAGTTACTTGCCTGCAGACTGTGCTGCAAAAAAAAAAAATCCTCTTATGAAATTTCATAGCTGAAATTATATACCATGTTGGGGGGGGAATCTACCTATACTGAGTATTCTGAAAGAGTAGAGGGGGAAATACTTCTTCCTATTCACTTTCCCCATCTTATGCATAATTCTTGACACCCCTATCTACAATTCAAAAGGAAATTGGAGAGAGGAAGGAATAGCAAGAGGTTTCTGTTAAACATTAAATTTTATAAAAACAACTGTGAATTTTATTAGTCCTAGATGATATTTGTGTTCTCCCCCACTACAACCACAGTGGAAGATCTCTAGCCCTTTCTATCTCAGACCTAAAGTTAATTTGTAGATTTGGTCAGTCCTTCAAAACAAGTGAAATAAAATTTTTCTCCATAGACACTGCCTAGTGTGTTATGACTAGGTACTTGGACTATGCCCTGGTGGCACAATGGCTAAATGCTGGTACTACAGCCACAACGTTGTGAGCTCAATCCTGCAGGGCTCCAGGTTGACTCAGCCTTCCATTCTTCCATAGATTGGTAAAATAAGTACCCAGATTGTTGGGGGCAATTAGCTAATACATTGTAAACCATTTAGGGAGTGCATACCACTGATAAGAGGTATAGAAATGTAAAATGCTATTGGTATGTTATTTATTTTATACTTTAAAGAAGTTATTCAAGGTGTCTTAAATGGGCTCTCCATAATGCTGAACTCTCTCTCTCTCTCTATTATGTGCATTCAAGTCACATGCCAACTTATGGTGACCCCAGAAATAATTTCATAGGGTATCCAGCAGCTTATCTGTTGGCTGGAATAAAATGCAGAGCGAATTCACTCCATCACAGACATAAAAGCTACTGGCTGTCTTTGTACATGACCAACCTCTTTCCTTTCACTTCCTATTTCCTGTTATGGCATATTACACTTTACATCCAGCAGAGTAGGGTTTCCTTTGTTTACTGGAACTCCTGTGCTCAAGAGTCAGACGTACTCTTTCCTCCTCACTCTCCTTTTGTAGCACACCTCTTTCCATGCAGCAGGGCTTTCCTTTCATCCTTTGCTACAATCATTTTCTTTTTTATGAAGTACTTAAATCTGTACTAAGCTCAGGAAGATAAAAGAAAGCCCATCTCTATTCTTCCTATACATACACACACACACATAAAAATCTTTGGCACCTAATCTGACTAACTTTGCTTTTTCTTTACATGATTTGACAGGATTATTTCTCTTCATCTGTGGAGAATAAATGCCAACGGGACTAGTTGACTGGTTTCTACTTAATCTGTGAAGTTTTTTTTTAGCTCCAGGGGGAAAAAACATTCAAGGAGGAAACATTGCTCCAGTGAACTTTCCAAGAAGAAACTGCCAGATATTAAAATAAAAAAAGCAACATTTAGCAAATTGCATGCTATTTTTTTTTAAAACTGGAATGTGTATATATACCTTACGTTTGTATTTTCTGGATTAATTTTTAAGTCACAATGTAAACTAATTACAAAAAGCAAGTTGCAAAAAGTTGCAACTTTGCAAGCTGGTGGCAATTTAAATTTAATACAAAACTATCTGTTTTTAGAATAGATGTTCTTAATGCATTACAATGTATTGCTACCCCCCAAGCAGAGATACTGTATTGTTCAATTATAAATGAACTCAAGCAATAATGCTTGAGTTGATATATGTAAACAAAAATATCTCAGTGATTTCATGTATGGGCACTGTTTCTTCAACAATGGAAAGAATTTAGAACCCAATGTTCTGCCAAACATCAAATAAAATTTAGTTAACAGTGTAAATATACTCAAATGCATAAGGGTCTCCTGCCAATAAAGAGCTAAACTTCACTGCTACCTTCTTTCTCCACGTTTTTCTTTCAAGAATGATCAAAAACTGTTCATACAGAAAATCGACCATATGAACAGCAAAAAAGAAACATTTTAATCCTTCCTACTTTCTTGGGAAGTCTGTGCAAGGTCACATGATTGATCGCTGTTCATACAACTAATTTTCTCAACATGTTAGTGATAGCTTACACCCAGGATAACATTTCCCATTTCAGTAACTTTGGTGGGGACATGACTCTCTGCAAGGTTTAAAGGTTCTGGTGAATACTGAACTAAATATGCAGTAAGTTTTTTAAAGACTATTTTTTAAAATCACATCTAGGGATGATGATATTTGTCTTTTCCCAGCTCAGGTGTTTTCAGACCTCAAACCTGGTGCAACTACACTAGTGGAGTTTTTTGCTCACATTGGATATTTTTGATATTTTCAATTGATATTTTAAACCTCACTTTCCAGAATTCCTGAGGTCACTCTAGCTGGAACTTTTGGGAGAAAAGTCCAAAACATGTGGAAGACCAAAGGTTGAGAACCGCTCTGATCTAGACCAATACTAGAATATACGAGTTCACAGCAGAGAATCAGCGGCCAGGCTAGAAACACAGCTGAGGTCTGTATTACTGACACAATATGCACTGTAGGTTTGGGTGGATTGATCTCTATGAAAAAGTGGAGAGAGATTCAATACATCAAAATATATTTCTCAATGACTGCCAATCATTCCCTAAATGGACAATTCATTTGCAGGAATGGGTCTAAGACAAGCATTCTACAAATGCGTGTGCATGTGTGTATGATGTTTGGATCTGGATGGATAGAAACAAAATATACTTCTGGAGCGTTTGTTGTTAGTGAAGCACTTTTAAGAGCAGAGCAAGCTGCCTGCTTGACAAATCTCTGTGCAACATGTATTCTTATATATCTGATTCAAAGCAAGCTAAATTAGACCCCTTTCACCCTACACAGCTATCCTGCTATATCTCATTTTGTCTACAGCGGCTGCATCGTATGCAGTCCTGGAGTTTGTAGTTCTGAAATGCCATAGAGCTCTCTGGCTGAAAATTCTAAATATCCTCCCCTAAATTGAAAATCCCAGGATTCCATAGGAAGTTGCTATGGCAGTTAAACTGCAATATATCTCTATAGTTCTGTAGTGTGAATGGACCCCTGATTGCATTACCCCTAGAATGTTCCAAAGTTCACATGTAAGTAAGCAACACATAACAATATATTAAACTTCAGTTTCAAAGAAGTAGTATTTTCTTTGATGATGGCGGGGGGGGGGGAAGGAAATTAATTATACATGTGTTCTAAAATGCACAGTATATCTTCAGCTGAAACACTCAATGTCCATATGTTACTATAATCCTATGAACAATCAGTACATTTACCCAGTCTTTATAAAAAGGATGAGAGTGGGTGGGTGGGAAATTATTAAAAGTTATCTGCCTGTGGACTTCCATTTGAAAGCTTAGGAATGAAAAGTCTATCCTCTTGTCACATTTCACACAGACAGTAAACATACAAGGTGAAAGTGCATATTGTGCATGTACGAATCCTTGATCAATGTCTTTCTTTTCTATGCATATAGGCATAAAAGGAACCACTTCTGTGAGACTAAGACTGTTTTAAGAAATTAGCTAATAAGAAATACTTTAGATAGAAATGGTGTACTGGCAGCAGAGAGCGAATAAGAGAAAACAAGCTGGGATGCTGGCTAAAACAGAACACCCTTGTAGTAAAGCAGCATTCACAATCTCCAGTATTACTGCATAATATAACAATGTCCCTCCCAACCTGAAGATCTGTGACATCGCGTGAAAGACAGAAACATTTCACTGTAAGTCTGGATGTGTATGTACATCCCTCCCTCTTACTTTCTAAAGGGAAAAAGTGATATTGGAACTCTGTTTGGCAATTACACCTTGGCTTTGGCTTCAGAATGACAAAACATTGATTAGAGTGATCACAATTCCTTAATGTTTGGGCTGGTGGGGGAGTAAAGAGAAGATTTTCATGGAGTAGGATCAAGGATTGGTCCCTAATTGCTTCATCTGGGCAGTTTGCCCTCCATTGTATTCAGGAGTACACAGAGCCTGAGGTGTTGAAAGGATTATCATAAACTCATTAGTGTTGGGTTTTCCCACCTGATCTTCTCTGAACTTATGAGCTGACCATGCCTTAGGTCAGCTTGACCTGGCAACACGCTTTCCAGTCAGTGTGCCTTCAATCATGTTTTTCAGCCAAAAGTATGTCCAGTTATGAAAATT
The DNA here is from genome assembly GCA_948472985.1 of Iguana delicatissima. Taxonomy (NCBI): domain Eukaryota; kingdom Metazoa; phylum Chordata; class Lepidosauria; order Squamata; family Iguanidae; genus Iguana; species Iguana delicatissima. The sequence continues at coordinate 401,449 of CAOKZL010000280.1, read as the reverse complement.
GCACATCTCATAAGAAATGGGTGTAAGGTATGGTAACATAGTCAAAGGAACATGACTATGATTGTGGTCTCTAATTGGCTGCAATCAGATCCAAACAAATCAAGAGAGAGAAAATAAAAACCATGCTAGTTCAATGACTAAGAAGACCCTGTAAACAGGCTTTGAAAAGAAATTAAGATAAAAGGGGGTGAGAAATTGGGGGAACATGAGAATGGAAAGAAAGCTTGCAAAAGCCATATTTTCACAGCAAAATATGAAGCAGAAAAGCAGACCATTAAGACTTCATATTCTATTCATGTGTTCGAATTTCATTTCAGTTTCAGTTCAAGGGCTACATTTAGAAAGAACATGGTCAAAATACCCCACATTTGGAGTGATACCTTATGTGCTAATCAAAAACATAACCAAATCCCCTATATCAGGCTTTTACATTATTAATGATTTGATTTACTTGCATGACAATAATAGTATAGTCTAGAGAGTAGAAGCTGGAAACTGTGGAAGGTTAGAGGCCTGTATTAGCCTCCCCCAAAGACCAAAAAAATGCCCCAAACTCACTTTATGAGGTATGGGGCCATTTTCACCATGTTTTTAGGCCCAAGAGAGAGCAGAATTCACTTCCTGTTCATTTCCTGTTTCAAAAAAAGACCTCTCCTGGGCCTAAATTGGCCCATGAAGGGACAAAAATATGACAAAATGCCCCATGCCTCCTAGATGGTATTTGAGGGCAAAATTCTCTGGTGCCCCATGGGCTGGATTTTGTCCATTCCTAGTCTAGAGTATTCACACACATGATTCACTTTGATTCAATGGGGTAAGTCTATGGTTGTTAAAATACTAAGATTTATTGGAAGTTGGCTTAACATGAATGGAAGGAGAAAGGTACATAAAGATCTGTGTGGAATTGTTTCCTTCCCTTTATTCTTTTACAGCTGGATTACTATTAACATATAATTCTGGGTGAAATTTGAGTTTCCAAATGATTTGGAGCAATCACCTGAAACAGTAGGTCATCAAACTGACATTTGGGAGTTTCCAACAAGAATATATCTCCACTTCTGATCTAAAGGATGAAGATGCTTTGTGTCCTAGACAGAGCTTTGACAAGTTTTTCAATAATGGACTTCAAGATCCTCACTGTCTTCAAACTACATGAACAGAACAGTTGTTCCACCTGAGGAAGTTACCATTTGCTCTTGCTTCCAGAACACTGCTCTGTTCACTAATCTGGTCTTGAAGGAGGAAGTAGATTAAAGAAGGAGCCAAGCTGTAGAAGACAGGTCATAGTAGAGGTCACAAAGCCCATGTAGATCAACTCTGTAAAATCCACTGATTCATTGATTTAAGTAGAATAAGCTGAATGGCAGCAGGGTATGGTGGGGGACAAAGGAGAGAGTACATAGCTTGAAAAATAGCTTGTATGAAGTCCATATCAAGGTTCCTGTTCCTCTGTCACAGATAAAAACACACACCTGTGTACCTATGAAACTGCTATAATAGATCACTGTAATTCAGAGAACCATGAAACTAATTCTATTGCATACTCAGTGTGGATTTTGCTTAGGTTTATTCAAACAACTGCCTGCCATCATGTGAGAAGTCACTTGTGAAATATAGGGATGCTTGAGGGTCCTTTCCTCCCTCAATGAAAAAGGCACCCGAGTTATCTTACTGGGTATATACAAGCCCTGGAGGATGCCTTCAAGAATTCTCTAGATAATGGTCAGCATGGTTTGTTTCACCCACTGTAAGAACTGATCTGTATCCAAAGTGATGAGTCTGGAACTATTGCTAAAGTAATGAAAGCAATTTCTGTAAAGGCGTCTCATTCTATTCATTGTTTTGTGTTGTAAAGTACAAAGTACAAAGAATGCTCCAAATCATAAAAAAAATAAATTAACCAACAAACTGTCAATTAATCAAAATGCATGTATTTCATTCAACTGAGAAGCCACATTTACGGAGCATTAATGGCTAGGAAAATGCAGAAAAAAATTGTGTTGTGATTAGCTTTTATGTGTTTACAGTACATTAAGTTTACTGCAATTTAAATGATACATTCTGCTCACACAGCTAATAAACAAGCTAGATATGGACATTTAGCAGTGCCTCATGTAAGGTGAATTAGTCAGCTACACTGAAAGCAGACATTATCATCTCAAAACTTAGAGAATGAGTTAGTCCAGGTTGGCCATCTGTTATATTTAACACAGTCATAAAATGGTGAAATAGGAGGAACACAACTATGTCCTTCCTTCCACTGCACAATGATAACATTATTGGCAAATCAGACAACAATGCTATTTATCATTGTGTTGGATCTTGACTTTTGTCCAATGGACACAACAAATTCATAGTGGTGGAACAAAACTTTTCCATCTCCCTCTTTCTTCTGCAGTTCCTGAATACCTCTGCCTGTAATTCAGGGGCCCTTGAAAATTGTTCAACGTATAGTGGATTTCATGGCCACTGTGTAGCTTCCAAGTCCATGGGGAGGTGTGGATACTGCAGGTCTTAATCTATACTTCAAAGCCATCCAAGACTCTGAACTCCATATCCTGGATAGATCTCTTTAAAATTCACTTTAAAGTTAGAGTGGATTCACTGACCCACAGACATAGAAGCCATGAGACACCACTGGGTGAAATGGACTGCAGAGGACAGGAGCAGTCAATAGAAATTGTAGTCTTAAGTAAAAAGAGAAACAAATTAGTCATTAGATCAAGACCACTCTGTATATGCAAAATGAAGCCATGCAGTAGAATGAGCGAGACTATACCACCTCAGGATTTAGATCAGCAGATCAATGTCCAATAGTATGCATTTGCATAATGTACCCCCTTTAAAAGGCCATATTGAAGAATGAAAAGTCTTGATCCAAGTTCTCTCCCAAACAATAAATTCCTCAAACAGGGACAATTTTCACACATGAGTGTTTACAAAATGAACAAACTGAATGCATAAATAAAGAAATGTGAGCATATACAGGCTTCACAGTCTGTATAGATGGCCAGTCCCTGCTACCACACAAGTGCCCGAGGGGGAAGCAACAGGGAATTATTGAGATACACTCTAGGAATATCTTCTTCCAACCATACTTCCTGTACTTCAGGCTGACCAGTGCCACAGCACTTCTTATGTAGCTGCTGCATGGGAATGGCCTAACAGATGCCGGGGCCAGGGAGCGGATTGTGTACCCTGCAGATGCTGTTGAACTGAAACACCAACCACTGCCCCCTCACCTCAGATGCTTCTTTTTCAGGGAAACTTCCTTCTCAGCAGCTCCTATCAGGCCATGCAGTTCTTTAAAAACCTGCTTACAGTCCTCTTCCTCCTCCACCAGATGCTGCCTGGCCAGCTTAGGACAGTTCATAGCCTGATTTCTCAGCACCACAAACTCTCTCCCAGTGACCTACACACACGCAATGAAGGAGATGGGCAAGAGAGAAGGAGGTCCACCATGCTAACCCTCTCTTTTTCCTGACCTGGTTTTGACCCTGGGTGCCCACTCTCCCCACCCATGCCTCAGCCCCCTTCCCACAGACACACAGACACACATTGATACTTGCAATGTTTCACTTTTGCTAGGGTTCTGTGCCTCTAACCCTGGCAAATGTGGAGGGCCAACTGTACTTTTAAGCTCAGGCAATAATCATATTACTGCAAAATTTTAGCAATTATTATTGAAATGGGAAAAAGAGGAAGAAGCAGTTAAAGATTCCCTGAATGAATGGGTGCAGAATATCAGCTGTTCACTACAATTAGATCACTGAACAATTATGTGGGGGAAAAAATCTTTATTTTACTACATGTTATGATCTAAAATAAAAAACTACTATAAAATGCTATAAAATCGTGGCTCTTCTGCAGGGCTTTTTGTAACTGTGCATTTTGAGTGCTCAGGCAGGAGTGAGAACTGTGCAGCCATTCCATTTGGACTGGAAACCTCAGCGAACCTAGCCGGCATAGGCAATGGTAAAGAGTGGCAGCAGTTACAGTCAAACATCATTCATAGAGCTGCAGGATTCCAGCTTCTTGGCTACGCAGTCCTTTTGTTGGTATGTTCCACTGGTATTGACATTTTATAGACCACAGAAGCAAATGTTTATTAATTTAGGTTTCACTTCTTAAATTGTTGGTTGTGAAGAAAGATGCATGTGTGTGTATGTGTAACATATACACAAATGTATTAGATACAATATATTAGTAAATAAAGCAGCGGTATGTTTAACATAATATAGATTCCCATACGCTGAAAGTAATAGGTATCAATCATTCATGGCAAAACCTAGTGCATGCTTAATCATTGCACCTCTCAACAAAGAAAAGGAGCAGCTTTTATATCAACCCAGTACTACAGTCACAAGCAACTGATTAATAACATACCATCCAGTTCTCAGCTATTTACTACCAACTATGCTACTGCTGGACACCCACAGTTCTGTACAAGCTGTTAGTTAGGCACAGTCAACGCTGCCTCATGACCCTCCCGTATATAGGTTACTAGGACCAGCTGTTCATCATGCCAGAGGCAACTATGAGAACTGCCTTTGGGTTTTGTGAATCAAATCTAACAACATGGTTACATTATATTGAACTGCTAGCTGCAGCATATTTTAGGTATGTTACCCTAAGATGTTGTGCAACACAAAGTGTGCCACCTTACTGCTTCCTAAATACGTGACTGAGGTATAAGGAAGGCTGCCATTCTATATGTGCTTGCCTGGGAGTAAGCCACACTGGAAAAAGGAATTAATTTTGACTAGGTATATATAGAATTGCACTGAAATGTATGTTTCAAACTTAGAATTTCAGAATAATTGTATGGGGTCAGCAAGCATTTTATTTGGGTAAAGCAATTAAACAATATCTGAATCTGAATGAATTCACATTAAAATATAGATTTTCCTCTGTCAAGGTAGAATGTACAGCTGGAGCTAATCCTTCTTACTGATAAAGGCCAGATCTATGATGCAGCAGGCATGATCTTGGCCATCAGCCACCTGTTGTGGCCTGCCATGTGTGTTAGTTAGATAGTGTTAACCCCCCCTTTTTTAATAATATATATATATATATATATATATATATATATATCTATCACAAATCTTGGCAGGCAACCCAGTGACAACAGAACTTTAAACAAATCTCTGGACTGCCAAACACAGATGGTAATAGATTCCATTCAGCTTGACAAGCCTCAAATTACTGAAGCCCAATATAAATTCTTTTGAATGAGATGTAGAAGACAAGCAGAGGAAGAAGTAGAAAAATAAGTCAGCAAGGTTACATTGATAATGTTTGAAGACCTTCCTATCCAGTTCGGTGGTTCTCTATTCAGGTTCTGGAATTGCTCATGAGAGAATATACAGAGGCTACACGATGCATAAGGCCTGCCGTGAAAAGAATGAACCTTCTCAGTGACTCCACCAAACTGTAGAATTCTTTGACTCAAAAAGGCTGCTAGGCTGCACCTCCTTTGAGTAGGGCTTTGCCTATAACAATAAGGAATAGGGCTTCTTGTTTCTTTAATAGTTATGTAGAACAGGAATTTTCAGCAGGCATTGCTTTTCATGCAAGCAACTCCTGCTGAAATTTCCTCTTCTATGCAACCATTAAAAGAACAGAAGCCCTGCCCCTTATTTCACTTCACAATCCAACCTTTGACTTTGTTTCACTGCATAGAGAAGACTTTTCTATCCACTTATATGGGTCTGTATTCAGTTTTTAAAGCTGTATTTAAATTATCAATCTATTTTTACCAGACATTGTCTTTTTATTTTGTTGCTTTTAATTTCTGTTAGCCAATTTTCATAAAGGATAGACAGGTCATCCTATTATCCTACCTACTTCGAAGAGCTCTTGTTGACACAGTTTAACTAATTAAAGAAACAGTGTCATCTCTAGAAGATGTATCACCAGTTATAAACTATCTCACCAAGTCCCAAACGCCACATATTGAATTCAATGTGATCTGATCATTGCACTGGCTTTGCAGGCTTTGAACACTGAACCAGTGTTCTGGACAGAATAGTTAGAACAAAACTGAACATACAGATGCAATATACCTATGACCATTAAACGTAAAGATATACATAGAATATCATTTTAAAACAAAACGAAACAAGCTTTTGATTAGTCATGCAGAAGCATCTTTTAATGCATATATGTGCTATGCTGTTATTGTTAGCTACACAGAAGATACAGATGCAATATTCCTACATCCATTAAACATAAAAATATATATAAAATGTCACATTTTAAAAAAAAAGGCTTTTGATTAACTAGTTGTGCAGAAGCACCATGCATAGTATGTGCTATACTTTTATTGTTATGTTTTTAAATATAATTTTAAATTTGTGGCATTTTAATATGGTATTTTATTTTATTTTGGTCAGAGTGAACTTGAAGACTCTTCAAGCTGCAAAGGAAAGAGGTGGGTTGGGCTTGCCAAATTTTGTATTATACTATCATGCTTGTTGCCTAAATTGGATACAAGATTGGATTAAGCTTGAAAATTTAGGAGGAGTCCATCTTTGGTCAGGGTGGCACTTATGGTTTAATAATGTTAAAATCAACAAGGAATTCAATAATCACTATATAAGAAAAGCCTTATTAACTGTGTGGGAAAGGTATTTTCTGAGGTTCAGCTGGAAGATACCGTTATGGCTTTCCCCTCATGAGGCCTTCTGCCAAAAAGACAACATAGTATGTGACAAATGGATTAAATACAAGGATTTGACTGAACTTCAAAACAATCAAATAAAAATCAGGTCCCAACAAGAACTTAATGAAGCTGGAATTAACTGTCACTGGCTTCTTTATAGGCAACTCAGAGAAAAACTAAAAGCTGATATTAAATTAAACAAATATCAAATTAAGCAAGAAGACATGACCACAATTTTATGCTCAGGAAAGCCTAGGCTCATCTCATCAATTTATAGAATTTTACTAGAATGGGCCGCAGAAGACAAGCCATCAAAATTTCTATGATTAAATGGGCACAGAATATTTCAGACTTGATTCCTTATGAGCAGTGGGGGGATAAACGTGGCCAAAGAGGCTAAGATACACAGCATATCAAGATATCAGAGAAAATCTGTACAAAATGTATCTTAGATGGTATCTCACACCTGCAAAGCTTTCAAAAATGCAACAGAATTATCCAAATAGGTGTTGAAATGTGATCATCAAGTTGGTACTTTTTATCATCAATGGTGGTCTTGTAAAACACTGAAAAAATTCTGGAGCGCTATACATATCCAGACAGAAACAATACTAGGTTTCCACTTTGAAACAACTCCTGAGTTGTACCTGTTATGTATAATGAATAATGAACTAGAGAAAAAGGCTGGGAAACTCTTGTTCTATATGACAGCCAGGGCTAGAATGGTAATAGCTCAAAGATGGAAACAGAAAACTCTCCCTTCAATAATAGACTGGGAGATGAAACTATTTGATATGATACAGATGGACAGGTTTACGTATGTATTAAAGGAAGACAAATTTGAGAGATTCATCAAAGATTGGGACAATGTTATATCTCAGGAACCGCTAGGGTGACATTAAGATGGTGAATATTGATTTCTAAAAGAATATACAGGTACAAAAGGCATATCTCTTTGATTGACAGACAAGTAGTATTATTTCTGTTGTTCTATTGCCTCTCATTCGGGGGAAGTCTTGTAAGAATGTAGAATGATAAAGTAGAATGTTGGATGTATATAATAATGTGTGTGTATGTATATATATATATGTTTGTGTTTGTGTGTGTGTGTTTGTATATATATATATATATATATACATATACATACACACATATATGTGTGTGTGTATATGTGTGTGGATAGATAGATAGATAGATAGATAGATAGATAGATAGATAGATAGATACACACACACACATATGTGTATATACATCTATATCTGTATCTATACACATATATGTGTATGTGTGTGCGTGTGTGTGTATACACACACACACACATATATATATTTCACCTAATAATATATATGTTAATTTTATTTAGGGATGGGCCAACCAAATCCTTACCCAGGATTCGAGATTCCCGAATCCGAATCCCTGTGCCAAAATAGGCAAACCAAATCTTTTGAATCTGCCAACTAAATAGATTGTTGGGGAATGGGATGCCTGAAAACCTGGGAGACCATACATGCAAGGGACGATAGTAAGCAGGTGAGGTTTTCCCTTGGAGTAATAATGGCCTTTGCTAACAATTTTGGAAATTTCATCTGGGGTTGTATTCTAAGATATTTAAATTGAACATTTCATATTTAAGTTCAGTACTTGACTAGAAGTTACAGGCTTGAGATTTCAAGGACAGCTGAAACATTCCTTTGCATAACTCCCTTGCAAACCTCTTTCAGACACAATTCTGTACTTTGTAGTTTTACAAGGGGTCACAACCTTCTCTGCCAAAGTGTACTGGTGCATCATCAAACTACAAACCCCAGGATGCCAGGAGGAGCTATGCAAAGAAAAGCCAGTTTTGACCTGGATTTATATATATATAAATTTTTGGTCATTGTTTTAAGCAGTACTTTGTTTTAATCCATGATGTGAGCTGCCTTAGGTCTCACGTTGGAAGAAAGGTGGGATATAAATAAAATAAAGTGGCAAGGCTTGTAAATGCCATGGAAAAAACTGTTCCACATCAAGTGGATAAAAGTGCTTAATTTAATGAACAGCTCCAAATATTTTCTGCTGTCTCAGTGAATGGAAATTATTCAACAATGAAATGCTAAAAAGAAATGTAATTTTGCATCTTAGTGGCTAAATAATTTCCCCTGATAAAAGTCCTGAAATTCAGTGGGAGCTAGTTATTTAATCATGATTACTCCAACCTCAATTGGCTTCACCTGTTGCCCTTTTCCTTTTATCTATCCAGCCTTCATTCTTTTGCTTCAAGCACTGTGGAATTTTTTATATACAATACATAGCTTGAGCAGAAAACTAACCTTCATTTTCCCCTTCTGTCCCATTAGAAGTAAGTGGTAGCTGAAGAAGAAAATCACACAAGAAGCAAGGGCAGCAATAAAATATATTTGATATAGTTATGTCATCCCAAAGGCAAGGGAGTAAATCTAGTTGGATATTGAGACAGAGTGGACAGCAATAAAGACACTTCTTTTGCCATATTTAGCTGCACAGTGGTGTCTATGAGTACCAATGCAACCAGAAAACAGAATAACAGATACAGTTAGCCCTCCACATTTGCAGGTTATTTTTGTGGATTTGATTATTCATGGATTATTTGCTGTCAGCTCTGGTGCCCCCCTATGCCATTTTTAATAGGGATTGCTAGCCTCTTGAGACTGAGAAACTGCAAATGAGGCTTGTAAGTCCCTATTAAAAATGGTGCAGGGCAGCTGCGGAGGTGACAGTAAGCCCCATCAGCCACCCACTTCTGCCTTGTGAAGGAACCCTGATGCCTCAATGGAATCCATGGTGGGTTGAATATGGTGATCATACTTTTTTGTGCATTAAATTCAGTTTGGGAAGGCCTAGAGTTACTCACAGTTTTGTCACTTTCATGAGGGTCCTGTGCCCCTAACCCTAGCGAATGTGGAGGGATGACTGTAATGGGCTTCTACTGGCTTCCCCTTGAGGAACTGTAAAGTCTTTGCAGTTGTCATTGCTAAAGCTTACCTGGTATATAAGAAGGGGAAAATAGATGGAAACTTTATCCAAATATTTCCTTGATCCTGTTTCATGCCTTCAAATCAACTCTGATTTCTGGCAACCCTGTCCCAGAGTTTTCTGGTTAAAATTTGTTCAGAGGGGGGTTGCCTTTGCCTTCCTATGTGGTTGTGCGACTTGCCTATGGTCACCCCTTGGGTTTCCATCTTATCCCTGGTCTCCCAGAGTCTTAGTCCCACACTCATACCTGTACGCCATGCAGGCTCACCGTGCTGCACCCAAATACTTTACCTCTAAAAAAACCCTCAAAAATATTTACTTGGATCATGGTAAACTTCTAAGACAAGGAAACAACTGAGAAAAAAATAAATGAAATAAATGTGCAAAAGAGTAGGAAACATATCTACTAGTGGAGACAAACATCACTATTATCCCATTTGCAGCTACTGCCTAAAGATTTGGAACAGAACTGCCATCAGAGTATCCTGGCTCCTCCAGTTATACTTCAGAGTTGGGAAAAGAATGGCTGCATGAAGCCCCCAAAGCTATTTTTCTGGGAAGTGAGAACCACTGCCTTCCTGGAATACCCTTCATCTGGCAAAAAACATTCCTAGACCATCCATTTTTCTGACCCCCTTTTACTGGAAAAATGCCCACTGCCATCCACAACCAGGAGTGTGTTCATGCCCACTTCACTTTGTTTCTTCCTCCTATCTTTGGTGGCATTTTGGTCAATCAGTGCAGTCTGGAGGTTCCAGATGTAGAATCCAAGTTGTACCAACGCCAATCCCTAACCATTCCTTACAAGGCCCTGTAGAGATTTTATGCATTATTTAGTCACTAGATAAGGCATCTAGACTGCAGCCATTTCCGCACTACACTGTTATAATGCTATTATTCCACTTTCAACATCCTGTGGAATTCTGGGGTTTGTAGTTCACTGAGGCCAAAGAGCTCTGTGGCTGAAAATTCTAAAGGCCCCTCTCTAAACTGCAAACCCCAGGATTCCATAGGTCGTTGAAAGTGGAATCATAGCACTATAAAAATATAGTGCAGAAATGGCCTGTGCTTCTATAGCTTAGTGGTAGGTGTCAAATCCTGAGCTCATGCCATACTCCATCCCTCCTTTTACATTTGCCAGGTACATTTGCCACAGAGATTTGCTTCCGTTATCAACTAAACACAGCCAAATAAGCCAATTTCAACTTATAGTTAATGATAACTGGTTTGTTTATGCAAACCATAGCTAACGGTTACTAATTCCCAATATTCATATAAAGATAAACTGGTATTATTTGGAAATTAAATGTTTGTGGTCTCCTTAAAAGCCATGATGGAGCAGAAGGAAGAGCAAAACAGATAGACTTGTGGCTCATGCATGCAACACTATGGCCCTTTTCACACGGTGTTTTGGATGTGAAAGGGCCCCTTGAGCGTCATGTAAATGTGAGGAGCAGTCTGCATGACGCACTCACATTTATGCGGCGCTCAAGAGTGTGACGTGCAGCGCATATGCACCTTTTTATTTTCAGCTTTCAGCCGAAAATGATGTGCGCATGTGCACCGGTCAGGGGCCTGGGGCCTCTGGAGCCAGGCCGGTCACGCTTCCTGCCCTAGCACAGCCTACAGCTCCCAGGCTGCACTGCGGAAGGAAGGAAGGGGTGAGGACGGGGCATTCGTGAGACCAGGAAGCTGCTGTGGAGCCCAAGCAGCAGGGACGCGAAAGCCTTCCTCTGAAGGCTTCTCGCATGAGCTCTGCCCCCCACCTCCACGAAAAGGTAAGGTGCAAAAAGGTTTTATATTGTGGCTTAGCACTTCATATGAACTAGTCCTTAGAATGCAATGTGACCCATATCACTTTCTGGTTTTTGGTATCAATTATTATAAGAGAATAATATACTACAAATATATGCTAGAAAACTATACAACCATTTCAATGTGTTTTACTTTCCCTTTATATTTATATATTTAACTATAACAATGTTTTTGAATTAAGTAAAATATAAGCTGGTTCTCATTATGTTTCCATATGTGTGTATATGTATATATGCATATATAAAATGATAGCCAGCATTGTGCAGTAGTTTGTTGCATTACAATCTTGAAGACCACAGTTCGATTTCCCCCAGTCAGCATGGAAACCCTATAGGTGACTCTCAGCCCCAGAAACCCCATGATAGGTTCACCTTTGGGTCACCATAAGTTCTAAATAACATGAAGGTACACAACAACAACAAATCGGTAAAGACTTTGAATCACTGTAATTGTAATTCAACTAGGAAATAAGAAAGGGTGAAATATAAATTCATACAGACAATTACCAGGGTGAAATACAATGTCATAAAAACAACTTACAACTTGCCTATTAACCTCCAATGTAAAGTTACTCTCAGAACAGCCAGCAAAATCAATTGTCCATTCTAAGTGTTCATCCTACTTTACTTCTTAGAGAAAACAGCCCTCTTCAGGGACTTCTATAACACCCTCAGCATCACTGCCATGATGCAGGCAAACACATTTATCACTAGAGGTCAGTGTGTTTTGAGAAAAATTCTTCCCAGCTGCTTCAAAATTCAGCTAGCTGCATCTCACCAAGGTTCTTTTCACACTACGCATTTGAAAATCTGGACACCTCATGAAAGTACAAATCCCAGGAACAATGGTAATGAAGTGGTATACAAATGTTATAATTGTGAACCGTGAATATGGAAAAGAAAATAGATTATTGTGTCAAGATATCCTTGGAATAAGTATAGTGTAGCTGCCTTACTGAGAGCCAGCATGATGAGGTGGTTTCAGCATTGGATTACAACTCCTGATATCAGTGTTCAAGTCCCTGCTTGGCTATGGAAACCCACTGAGTGACCTTGGGCACATCACATATACTCTCAGCTCCAGAAAAACCCATGATAAGTTCATCTTAGGGTTGTCATAAGTTGGAAACAACTTGAATGCACATAAGAACAAGAGTTGCCTTACAGTAAACTAGTCAGTAAACTATTCATGGATAAAAACTATTCACACCATACACTATTTGTTATCAGTTCACTGAAATAAAAACTCACATTGGAAGCTCTTGCATGGGAAGATAGATCAAGCAAATTTTTGAAAGTTAGTTTTTCCTTTATTTTATGGATATGATTGCCTTAGAATATTGCAAAATAATAAAACAGAAAAACAAAAACAAAGAACTTCTTAATGCTGATCAGGAGTAATTCTATGAACTAAATATGACAAGAAAGGTGCTGAAGACAAGAACAGTCATCAGATGAGTATGATGCTGAAGAGAGTCACTGCTGGAGGTGGGTTGCATATTTTAAATAGTCACAGAAAGGTTTCCTTATTAAAGGGTAGAGCCTGAAGTGCTAGAGCAGTGGTTCTCAACCTGTGGGTCCCCAGGTGTTTGTGGACTTCAGCTCCCAGAAGCCCCAGCCACTATAGTCAATGCTCAGGGCTTCTGGGAGCTGAAGTCCACAAACATCTGGGGACCCACAGGTTGAGAACCACTGTGCTAGAGCTCTAGAATAACCATTCAATCTCATCCAAAAAGGGGAAACTCACTTTTAAATACAAAGATAGGAGACTTCTCACGTTATACCTCATACTCAGGCACTGAAATTTACAACATGCACAAGTAGAATATTTAAGGGAAGGGAGTATTGTAATGCAGGAATACATTTCCTTTAACATATAATCTGGAAAAGTGCAAGCCATCACTCCCTTGCATTTTGAAGAAAAACTGATCCATTTTTATAAACAGGCACTTTCCTCAACTAAAGCACTGCGCATGCATTTTGCGCGTACATCTTTACTCAAGGTGACAACCTGTCAAGAATTTCCTTGAATCTTTCATGACTTTTGTCTTCAAAAATTCCAAGTGCAGAAATCATCTGTAATGATGTCTCTCAGACTATTACTTAGACCCACTGCTACTTTTTCCTGACGGTCGTAAAGAAAATTTACCCCTTCCTTCTTGGGAGGGATGCGTCACTGCCACTTTCGTGAAATACTGATTAAAGCAGAATTTTAGGATAAATTCCCACAACATTTGTGGAGTAAAAGATACTCCCATCCATAGCCATATGGCAGGCCACAAGATATTGATGACTACTAGTTAAGCTATAGTTTCTAAATTAGGCAAATGTTCAAAACAAAACATAAGGTCATTTCTATTTAGTTTATAATTCTGTCAATGTACTGGGTGGTTTGACTTAATAATTAACACACTTCTATATCCATTCTTCTGTACCTTCCTCACCACTCTTCTTCCATCTTTCAATAGAATTTTCCTAAGACTGCTTATCAAAACCAAATTTAAGGAGGGGAAATAAAGTATTTTGTCAGTTGCTCTAACTGCTGTTGTATAAAGCATTGTATGGACATACTATTTTACAAAAATACAGATTATTTGTTCAATAACAGGAATAGCAAGAGAAAGCAGTTACTGACGATAACCGACAATATGAAAACCCTCATATTTTCATATAAGTGAAACCAAAATAAATGAAAATAAATGGATCTCATCCTGGAAGAAAGATGTGGCATAAATTCAATAAATAAATAAATTGTATAATAACACTCACAGGAAAGTGAGCAGTCAGATTGTGCATAGGGCCATATTTCTCCCAAGCTAAAACATTTTTTTTTCTGATTACACTGGTAATTTTTGTCAGCTTCCTACAAAATATTTCCAACTATTGATGTTTAATACTATCTATTGAATGTCTAGTTTATTCTGGGGTTTATCTTTGTAATCATGCCAGCAAATAATATCATTTCCATCTGGGGAAAAAAAAAGATTTGTACTTTGGATCCTTGGCCTAAACCCAATTGCTTAAAGTCTCAACTACAGGAAACCCACTGAATCAATGGCATTTACTTAACTGTTGATTTACCATTTGCATTCGATTCTATTGGTCTGTTCCAGATTGCAATACCAAATGAATGAAGGGCTGTGGGTTTTAATTCAGTTATGTGTTACATAAATGTATCATATAAGTTTTTGCCTGAAAAAAGGACTGAGAGGTCAAGTTACTTTTGTGGCAGAGTTATATAATCCATTGTAGGGTAGATTTTATTGCTCCTGGCATCGCTGTGTTTAAAGCGCTCCTGCTTTTTAAAATGTCTCCTTTAGGCCAACATAAAAGCTACTGAATAGCCTACATTTAATAACTCTAGCAGAGAAACAGAGATTAGCATCATCAAAATAAATGGAAATGCATTTTACCACATTCGCGGGTAACTTTTAAAATGGTTATTACCCTCCAGTGTACAATCATAATAACCACACAGTCTGGCCACATTTGTTTAACCCACCTGGCAATTCTTTCTTTTAAAAAGCATGTTTAGTTCTCACATATTTGCTAGCAAATAAATGACAGCAAATATGACAAACTGGTATCATTTTTTCCTAATGTAATTCTTTCTATTAACATTAAGAAACAAATGTTCACCAGAAAATTCAATACTTTTATACAAAAAAAGGGGGGGGATATAAAAAGAAGACATCTTCTAGTGCATATGCTATAGTAAAAACCTGTTTATCTGAATCTATTTCAATATTGCTTCAAGTTTGGGTTCAAACCAACACTCCTTGGTTTCCATGTTAATTATTTCTGCTAGAAGGAGAACAGAGAGAATCTAATCCTGCTAATTTTTCAAAGTGGTATCCATGACTTGTAACATATAGTGATGATAACCTCTAGAGCAGACTACTGCAGTACATTATGTGAAGGGCTGCTTTTTAAAGAAATCTTGGAAACTCTGACTAGTTTTTTTTGGTAGCAATTAGTACACACTACTTGTGTACTCTTAAAGAATATAAAGGAAATTTTAAGTGAGTTTTTTAAAAAAAAAAAATTGAGGTGTCATAGGTGTCAGGGTGTTGGGAGGACACCCTGCAGCACTTTTTGAGTCTTTAAAATGTGTTGAATTCAGAATTGTCGAACATCAGCCCAAAGGGATGAACAAGTGAGTTCTCAACTTGTTCACAGTGTCCTTTCCTTAACTTTAAATATATATTTTACTTTCTGCCAAGTATAAAAGAAAGGCATTTTGGCTGGCAGCAAACTGTGAGACTGCTATTCTACTGCATGCTTCATGAGAGTAATAAGGACAGCTCCACTGTGTTACACACTAGAGCGATAATCACAAGACTGCATGATGATTCCAGACACCATGGGGGCATCTGAGACTTCAATGTATGTGCAGGTGACTCAGGACACAGTGATCTGTATTCACCTTAACTTTTGCTGAGAAACATGAATATTATTCAGGTCCTATTTGGGTCTCTGGGGTACTGGGAACTAGGCCTGAAGAATAATGGAACAGAAGAATGAACTATTTGATTTGCTTCATATACAGTGCTTCATATACAATGTGATTGCACCTTGGTAAAAGGGAGGACGGAGATTTCTCAGGATGGACTGGATTCAAAGGTTGCTGTGGTAACAACGTCTTGGCCAATGTACAAGATGTCACAATAGTATGGAAAAGCAAACAAGTTGGATATTCCCAATGGCCTACGCCCAGATTATACCATGATAAGACCCTCAGATCATGTTATTTGTCTAAGACAAAGAGATGCTGTTACCAAGCAGTAAAGAAAATGGCAGAATGTCTCCTGACTTGACATTTATCCATGCAGAACTGAACTTCAGTGAGTACAGAAAAAGAGTAATCAGAAGGCTGAAAAAATTGGAGAAGCATCTCAGGAAAAAAGGACTTCCTCCTTTTCCTTCTCTCTCTCTCTGTTGATGTTGCCTATTCTAAAGCCTTAGAAGCCTTAATTTGTCTTTTTACTCTGATTTAGAAAGAAGGTACATTTGGTAAAATGACAACATTTTCCAATAGAATCTTCTGCAGAGTGGTGTGCAACTCAAATTCCTTTCCTTTCCTTTCCTTTTTTTCTTTTTTTTTTCCCCAACCTTCTAGAGTTCACTATTCTTCTAATCTGAAACTTCCTGGCCTTGAGTCTTCAGCAACTATTCCTGGGAACAGGTAGTTAAAAGTCTTTCTTCCTCAATGATTAGGATGAACTACTATAATGGCTAAGAACACAGTAAGCTTTATAGTATTTTATAAACAAGTTAAGTGTGGCCAATTTTACAGTCATAAATTTCATATGTATGAGTCAGCTTCCTCTAGTACAGTGATTCTTAACCTTTTCTTTACCATGAACCCCTTTTAAATATCTATGGTCGCTGCAGACCACCATGATTTAACTCAAGGCAGCTTCTGGCTGTATGCATGGTAGGAAGAAATCTCAGGTGCCTTTGCTCAGCCACTCGGAATCATTCCCTTGTATGTTTTCAACGAGTACAGAAGTGGCACATGCTGAGTACATTTTTTGTTAAAAAATAGTTTTGTAACTTTTGAACAGTTTGAGATATTGTAATGAAACATTGTACAACTGATCTCTGTCACCGGCAAAAGACCCCTGCTTCGATATCAATATATGATTGTCCATTTGTCTGTCTGTCTTTCATTCTTTCTTTTTAACTGTAAAAGCTCATAACATTTCTTCAAGCCTTCATGGACCCCGTGTAAGGACATCACAGCCCCCTGAGAGTCTGTGAACCCCTGGTTAAGAAGCACTGATCTAGTAGATATATTCAAGCTACAGTAGGCCCACTCCTGGCATGCAACAGCACCTGAATCATTCCTAGTGATGTCCAGGTAGCTGATCCAGACCTATATTGGATGAGATGTGTAGACTCTGGGCATTTCCTCACTACACTGTTACAGTGCTATAATTCCACTTTCAACATCCTGTGGAATTCTGGGGTCTGTAGTTTACTGAGGCCAAAGAGCCCTCTGGCTGAGGATTCTAAAAGGCCCTCCTCCCTAAACTGCAAACCCTAGGATTCTGTAGGATGTTGAAAGTGGAATAATAGCACTATGACAGTGTAGGGAAGAAATGGCCCTCTGATCCAAAATGGACCAAAGTTGCCTTCCCACACTACAGACCACATTTTTATTTTATCCACGGTTATTCTACTCTGAAGTCATTTGTGCTTCTAAAACATTAATTTCAGCTTTAAAAATGACAGCAACATCTCTAAAGGAGATGGAAATTTGATTCATTTTATATCTCATCTCCTCAGCTCATCAGCCATACTACCTACACATTTGTTCCATTTGTTCTGCAAAGAGGGAGGGCTTCAATGTGCTAACTGCCAAGAATAAATTATAAATTTCTACATTTAAAATAATCCTCTGACAAAGAGAAATCAACAATTCACTCTGTACCTTTACTATCTACAAGTTTCATTATTTTTATAAAAATAACATGTATATTTCAAGGTTACAGATTATGGTTACTAGTTCAGAATTGTCCCAGGCCCCAAGGTTTGCAGGCTAAAATCTGAGGCCTAGGGATGACATTTGGTAATATTATTAAACATGCATTAAGTACCAGCAGAGTTGCTGACTGCTTGTCAATCAAACAGATACACAAAGGTGGGCTTTTTAAGGGGGAGGGTTTAGACAGAAAGTTTGTCTAAAGGGGCTGTTCCCAGAGCAAGGTAAAATGAGAAGATTATTCCTTCTCACTTACTTAGGGGGATGGGATACGGAACACTTAGTGTAGCCTACCTGCTTCTAGCCAAAAGGTAGATGCAAAGCAGAGTAGAGCAGAGCAGTGGATGTGATGATGAAGACCAAAGGAGAAAGATAACTGAGTAAATACATCGTCTCTCTGTAGTGTCTTTGCAAGTTGTAGCAACAAATCAATTAAGCCTTGCAAACTGTACTGAAATAATAGCTGAACTGGAGATCAAGATGCAGTTCTCTCTTCTTGCCTGGAATTATGTTCACCAAGAATGGAGAATTTACACCCTCATCTCTCACCTAGAGATGGCCCTGAGATCTGGCAATCCTATTATAGATTCAATTAAGCAGGTGGCAAAGAACATTTGTTCTATGAAGATTCATTGAAAGTGACCCATAAAAAAGTCAATTGAGGGCCATAGCTGATGGTACCAGATCCAACCATGGGTGAAACGTGAAACATTGTAGAATTAGGGATCTCTTTCTTTCCATTACCATACTCCTTTTCTACCTCTCTGTTCTTACACAAACAGAGAGAGAGAGAGAGTACAGAAAAGACAGATGTTTCAAGAGATGTAGGCCAAAGAACAAAAACCAAAAGCATCCAAAGAGGTGGATAACATTAAGAAGTTCATAGAGTTAGCCTGAGGGCTTTATCACACCATCCTGTTGTCTTGCATCGATCACATTATTTAAGCAAACAGAAACATGCTGGTATGGAAACAATCACATTCACACTTTCTCTGCAATAACCACTGTGGTACCACTTCAGTGATGCATGCTCCTACATTGCATTTTCCACACTGCATCCCTGACCCCACTTTTCTTCCCTTCTCTGCCCTATGTAGTGTATGTGTGCTATTTATCTTTTTCCTTTTTTTCCCCTGCAATTGCACAATTTTGGTTCCATGGTATGTATTTCTTTTTTATTTGTTTTGTCATAATTGCACCATGCTGGCATCTATCACAGCAGTGCAATTATAGCATTAGAGCAAAACAAATTTTTGGAAAAAAAATGTACCAAGGATAAAATCAACATTGTTCCTATTTCTTTTTTCTTTTTGCCACAATTTACATATTTCTGTTTCTTTTTGTTTTGCTATAATTGCATAATTCTGGCATACTGGCAACTACTACAGCAGTGCAATTGCGGCAAAACAAATTTTAAAAAGAGACATGTACAGGGACAGGGTAAAAGCAATGTTGTGCACCTCTTTGTCCGGACACTGGAAGTAAAGTGACTTCACCCTGCTTGAGGATAGGTAAGGAGGAAGAGAAGAACCACGACCATTCACACCACATGAGTGATGGAATATCAGAGCTGCAGCAGAGGGAAATGACTGTACCAAGAAGTAATAGTTGAACAGCAATATTTGAACTATTAACAGGGTTTTCCCATTAATGAAAACATGTGATCCAATAATGATGGAAAAGTAATGCAACAATGGGAAAGTCATGATGTTGTGTGATAAGGAAAGATCAAGTGTGGAACTAAGCCAATGTAATCATGCAACAAACCTGTTCTGTGATAACGTCCACAGGCCATGGCTCTCAGCTTCTTAACCCAGTCCTAAATGCTTTACAGAATATGTTTCCTATCAACACTCATCACCATCCAACTTTTATTCAAGATTCATATTAACAGTTCACAACACAACAGCAACAACAAAAATTACAATTGCCCACGCTACAGTAAAAGCCAAGTTAAATTCCATTTTGAATATGTATATTTTAGGGAGGTATACACAACAGCTATGAGATTCTGGGTGGAAAAACACCCAGGAGGTGTTAAACCAGAAAGAGATCAGCACAATTCTATGGCCTCTACCTTCATTATGATTTTTACAGCATCTGAATCACAGCAGGGCTAGAATAATATGACAAAATTACTGAAATTCCATCCATTATGCTACAAGGTCACTTCTGCAGAGGATAATTCATTCTGGATCTCAAACACTGATTCAAAGTTAGCAGGCAGACGAGGGAGTTGTATTGAAAGGATGCAATCTGCCGGAAATCATATGGAATCAGTTTTTGTGGTAAGTGAGGATTTAAGTCTTTTAAGTGGACAACTATATGGTTGGATCCACATTTATAGCATTTCTTTTATTCCGCAGCCTAGAGCTGGAGATTTAGAATAATCAAAGCCCCTGGTTATAAACATCCTTGTCTTCTAAACTGCTTCCTGTTTTTTTATTTATGCATATGTCATGACCTAAAACTGACTCTGTACAGATTGCCTAAAATATGGGTTTTATTAATCTTTGACTTAAGGACAGAGTGAGAACTTAAAGCCAAGGTGCTCATAAATTCTTGTGTGCAGAATCAAAGTAGCCACAGCTTGCTGAGATCAGAGTCCCTGCCTTAACTTTGCTCATTCATAAAGCACCCTTATCTCAGCTTGGGTGGATGCAGCACAGCAGCAAATGGAAGCGAGATCCTTTGAATACAAGAGAGTCTGACAGAACTCCATCTAGCAGTAAGTGCAGCACATTGGCATCTGCTGTAATGTGTTCCCATAGTTGCTCTAGGGTTTAGGAATTTTGTTTTTGGACTATAGCACTCAGAATCCTTCAACTAGCACTTGGCAGCTAGGAGTTTTGGGGAGTTGCAGTCCAAAAAGTTTTTGAAAAAAAGCTGTGTGTCATTCAACTATGAACTCATCTGACAAACTACTACATTCACTAGCATTTGCAATGGATCTAAATGTATATCCTGTTAAGAATAACACAAAGTTGACTCAAAGCCCTGTCCCTATGTGCAATCTCATGTCCACTCATCCTTTATTTTTTTGTTCCTCTCTTCACTCATGCAAGTTTATGACTTGGGCCACCGATTATCCCCTTGCTGCCACTGAACATGAAGACAGCCAGATAGAATCAGATGCAAGGATGGTTTGGTTGATTGTCTGCCCCAATAGAATAACAATTCTCTCTGCCTCAAATCAAATGGAGCTGGGTGAAGACAAAGATTAAAATAAACAAAATAATTTTAATAAATTTTTAATAAATTTTAAATTTTAATAAAAATTGAAGGAGAGATGGGTGATTCATTTCATTTTGTAAAAGAGAGGTGGGGGAGAGAGAGAGATTGAATCTGTTTCCTTAATCCTATAGGGGATGCCTGTCGTTGACACCATTTGAGAAAACAGTGTCTATAGTCCAAGACACAGATGTCTGACTTTACTCAAAGAATATACAGATCATGCACTTTGCTCCACATACGCTCATGCCAGTGTTACAGATGGATGTGCAGTCACAGAAAGAAGAGCATTGCACAAGAAGAACAGGGTGAGAAACATTCACATTACATTTACATTTATTAAAATATCTGCTTGGGACAGATGAAATAGTCAAATAGGAAGTAAAGCATTTCACAGAACAGCAACTCCTTCTCAATGCAGGGCTATCTTCAAAAAATTGGGGGGCATTTCTGTCACCTAAATAAGCATATTAGGCATGGTCCAAAGAAAGTTAGGCCATTTAAATCAACTTCTCTTGATTTTACTGGAAGAAACATTTATTTCCTTCCTATTTTTAAAAAACTGTATTTTAAAGGTAAGGCTACAAAGAAAAGAAACAAAAGAGAATGGAAAAGGGGGGAAAGAATGAAAAAAAAGTAGTGGGAATACATAGGAGATGAAAATGCTTTCCTATTTAATAAATGAAATCTTTGACTGATTCTTTCTTTTATTTTATAAGCACCATTTCACCAGTAGACCTGTAGAAGCCATTTGTTGTTGTCATGTGGCTTCAACTCAACTTCAAATTATGTTGACCCTATCATAAGGTTTTCTTGGCAAGATTTGTTTGCAGAAGGTTTGCCATTACCTTCCACTGAATATATAGGCTGTTGTTGTTCTCAAATTATGGTGGCCCTAAAGTGAAACTATCATGGGTTTTTCTCGAGCTAAGAATGTGTGACGCTCTCAAGGTCACTCAGAGGGTTTCCACAGCCAAGTGGGGAATCAAGCCTGGTCTCCAGGATCGTAGTCCAATGCTCAAACTGCTACAATGTGCTGGCTCTCAAATATAACCTACAGCACTTGGTATTCCCTGGCAATTTCCTTTCTGAGTACTAACTAGAACTGACCTGGTTAAGCCACCAAGATCAGAGAGGAGTTGGTGCCTTCAGAGTATTACACCTGTAGAAAACAATTTTAGAAGAGTTTTACCATGTATGGTTTGAACAACTCCATAAACTGTTTATGAAGACAGCTGTTTAATTCTATGTATTACATAAACAGTTTTATGGTTTTGTTGTTTCTTTGCTTGTTATATCTCAATTACTAAACATCTTTTTTTTTTCCTTCTGGAATTATATTTCAAAGCTGAGGCAGATAAATAGCATACTACTCTTATGGCCAGAAATTGAAGTGGGTAGAGAAGTAGATGCTATGGATTATATTCAGAAAGTGGCTCAATGGATAAATTTGAAACTTAGCAGTAAACGAAAGGTACACTGAGGCTACACAGCAGTTTTGACAAGGGACTTCTGCAAAGATAGCTTCAAGGTCTTTTTTTCCAGAGACTCAGCTGGGACTAGACTTTGTCGATTGATTTCTCTCTATTACACTATTTGGGATTTTTTGTTGTGTTAGGTCAGGGAGAAGATTAAGGTCAAAGTTTTGTCCTAGGAGTGGTGTACATACTTGTAGTTCTTATTAAAAATGCAGTGCTTCAGCCAATCACAGCCACACAGTGTGCCAAAATACACCCTCAGGATGAATGTGTATTGCCTAGCAACAGGTTACAAGCTAGACAGAAAAAAATTAAGGCGGGAGGAAGTAGGTGTAATGGCTTATTTTATATTTACGTTTTAGCCTTGGGGAGTGAACAAGAACAAGCAAGCAGAGGCCTTGATCCTAGTTTAGACTGGGAATTGTAAATTCTTGATGCTAAATTTACAAGCCTCAGAAGATATTTAAGTAAATAAGTTATTCTTAATTTACAAGTTTATACATCTTTCAAGAGACTTATGCCAGTGGGATTTTGTGTTAAAAAAATCTTTAAAATTTTCTACATTTTTAGAGTGTTGCCATGTTCTCTGAAATAATAATCACCACTTTCATATTGAAATACATGTGTCATGTTTATTGGATTAACTGTATACCTTAAGAATGATAACTGGAAATGAACAGACTTGCAGAGAAAAGACAACTCTCGGGCTCAGGTCTACACCTTGCTATTGCTAGCAATCCAACTCTGAGGCCATTTCCACACTACACTGCTATAGTGCCAGTATTCTACTTTCAACATCCTATGGAATCCTGGGGTTTGCAGTTTAGAGAGGGAGCTTTAGACTTCTCAGCCAGAGAGCTCTTTGACCTCAGTAAACTACAAATCTCAGAATTCCACAGGATGCTAAAAATGGAACAATAGCACTATAACAGTACAGGGTGGAAATAGCATGAGGAAATTATCAAGATGTAATCCACCACAGCCTAGTATCCAACACCATATCCATACTACCAAAATAACATCTGTGATCAGCACTTTGGAGCTTGAGAACATTGAAAATGCACAAGACAACACATAAAGTCAAGGATTTTTGTTTTTCTTGTTAATGAATTATAGCAAAAGGGTAAAAAGCCTTATTACAAGCTTTTAAGATGATATTTATATGCCCTTTAATTCAGAGCTGAGCCTGGCAGACAATGCACATGTGCGAAACCTTGAATTTGGTGCACTGATTTAATTAGCATTAATGGGAAGAGATTCAGCAGCATCAAGACTTATATTTTGATACTGTAAGCTATACTGATTCATAGGACACCATGAAAATGCTGAGCTTAAACACATTAGACTGAGTTACATGATCTAAAAGTCCTTGAAAAAAGGACTCCAAATGAGAGGTCTGCAACATGAAACCGCTGAACTCACAGTCACTAAGAGACTGAGGTCTATTATACATAGCCTATATCATATATAAATGTTTTCTTATCACCTTATATGTGTTACTTAGTTTTACATGGCCAACATATCTATATTATGAGCAACAATTATGTTATTTACACTGAACGTACACTCTTTGTATATGGCCAGTGTAAATAACATAATTATTATTGTTTGCATTTTCTAAATTTCATTTCTGTCTGGTGTTACTGTTTACAACTTTCCACCTGATCATATAGTCTGTTGTTGTTGTTAACTAAAATACTTTTAAATCAGGACAACACTTCATGCATCTGATGTTTTTGACTGCAGTTCATGAAGAGCTATAATGAATTTGCTGGTGCTTAAAGCACCACAAAACTTTTCATTGCTTTTGAAGGAAGAGCAAAATCCGGTTTTGTTAAATGTTAAAAAGTAATTTTTTTTACTTTTTTTTTTATTCTTGCACACGAAAATGAAGAAATTCAGACATTTTCTGCCTGCTGAGTCAGATCATGAGAATTGTTGTTTTTTTCACATTTTGATAAGAAAGGCACATCTCAGCACAAAAGATAGTTTTCTCTGCCAAAATACTCCTATAGAAATGTGAGAAATCTTACAGTGGTTGGCCAGTTCTTCAGTGTGGAATCTCAGTGTGTCAAGACATCCTTTCTCATCAAGGACAAAAAGATTCATGAGACTTCTTTATATGTCTAAATTCTTTATACTTCTTTATACCTCACTCTGAACATATTTGGTACTGGTGGGGAAATCATGTAAAATTTGATATACTCTTAGCAAGTAATGGCTGAATGGCTTCAATGACTGAAGAAAATTAGTACACACCTGTTGTCTCTAACATAGATGCTATCTTGTGTGGGTAAAATACTCTGGTCCAAAATGCCACGAGCTGGTGAAGAGGGCAGTCCTCTCTCTCCTTACATTTCTGTCAACATATGCTACTTCCTTGGGAACATCTAAGCCTGTTGATTATGGCATATGAAAAGTAACTAGATCAAATAGTCTCTAAATCAGGGCTTTCCAAATGGTGTGCCGTGACATGTTAATGTGCTGCCTGACATGTTTAGGTGTGTCACCTACCATCTTGGAAATGTATGTTATCATTTATGAATCACATATTTTTAAAAATATATGAAAGGTTTTCATGATATATGTTGTGTCCCCATATATTTTGTTATTACAATATATGTATGTGTCTGCATCTTTTATAAGGAGTTAGTTTAACCTCCCGTTTGCTAGTAAAACTGAATTCCTGTGTCACGAAATAATGCATGTTTAAAAAGTGTCTCACCAACATGAAAAATTTGGAAAGCTCTGCTCTAAATGCTCTAGCTGTACTTTGTTCTATTGCAGATAGATCCTGAATGCATCAAGAAGAGGCATTTGAATCATAGTATGAATACCACACTTCTACTTTCTCCAAGAACTCTTTGACCACCTCTGAAACCTGGAGTACTACTCTACACAATTACAGCACTATAATTCCACTTTAACTGCCATAGTTCCATCCTATGGAATCATTGGATTTGCAGTTTAGGGAATGAGTGTTTATAATTCAGATAGCTCTAATGCCTCCTCAAATTGCAAACTCCAAGATTTTATAGGATGTAGCCATGTTGGTTAAAGTGTAGTTATAGCAGTGTATTTTATAGTGTGAAATGGCGCAACCTGGAATGCATTTCCTATACAGAAATGTGATATTTTGAGGACATCAATCCATTTATAAACAAAATGTGCATTTTCAGTTTCCAGTGTAGCTTTTGTAAGTTTGATCACCCAACCCACAGGCAGAAGTGATAGCTGATGCTTAATTCACCATCAATTCACCATCAATTCACCATCAAGTTTCCCTAATTTGTCCCAGGGCACCCAGGAGGAGGCCATATGTTGGTTTCTAGAGCCTGATAAATTGCATCTGCTTGCTACAGCTAACTGGACTCTGTAAGATATTGATATTGATTCCTTTGACAACTAATTAATTGAAGCAGACATAGTCTACCCAAAATTTTATCTTTCTTTTTCCATGTAGTCTCTTATTCTTTTTTTAAAGATGGGGATATTCATAGCATTGGTTATACTATGAAACAGCAGTTAATAAATCACCTAACTGCATGTCAAATATAACCTAGGAAAGGAGCAGCACAGGATGGAAAATATGCTCTCCTTGGCAGAGTGCTAAAATTGCACTGCAGAAACCACAATGGATGTTCAGAAAATAATAAGGCATTTGCTTGGAATTTAAAATGCCTCAAGAAAAAAAAAAGGAGGCATCTTCTGCATAGCAAGAAGCCAAGCACTTAAAAGACTCAACAAAGCTATCCAAGTTCTATTCTCCAAGGACTGCTGTATAAAAAGAAGGGAAGGAACTGCTAATAAAGGAGTGGTGCTTCCCTGTTAGCTTCTAAACAAATGTAATGAACATAAAATAGATCTGCAAAATTATTAGTAGACATCAAATAGGATCAAATGGATGGTTTTGGATGTGTTGGATATGTTGCTTTATGAGAATATCCCAGATTATTCACACTAGAAAAATTACAGTGGAATCAATCTCTTATGCTGAGGAGAGGGAAGATGCAGACAAAATGCTGCTCCTCCTTTATGCAGGACTGATCTGAAGTAAACAAGTCATCTGGCTGTTATTATGTAACATCACATTGTTTGGTAGATGGCACTGAAAAGAAAGTGTTTATAGGTTTGTGTCAAGGATGACAAAATTGGGCTATAACTTAGGAGAATGCTTGTATCTCATGATTAATTCCTCCTTTAATAAGATCTCTATATTTACTGTATGCAGTCATCGTACTGCTGATGCAGAGGAGAGAGGGAGGGATTTCCAAACAGGGGTACAGCTGTTATCTTCTCTCCCCATCTTCTGCAATAATTCATTTGATGCTGAAGACATGGTTAGTTTTAGTGATCTGAGCCACTGAACTGCCCCAGGGCAACAACTGCAATTGGAAGAAGGACAAAAATAACATTGTCCTTTGCTCCCCTTTTGTACAAATGGGGAAAAGAAGCCTAACAAGCTCCCAGCAGATCTCTCTCAAAAGCTGCTAAGGATCAGACTTTGGGTTTGAGTGTGGCTGCCCTGTTTGATGAGCCACTAAACTCTGTATTAGTCTTTGGTCCTGAATTCTGGCTCTCTCCTCCATCATAATTCTTGGTATCTGCTTCAATCCTGACATGCTCCTTAGTTATGCAAACCGCCTTTGTCTTGCATCTCCAAGTTCCTCGGATCTTATCTCTCCTCAGGCCCAAACCTGACAGCACTCCTGACATGGAAAGATTATAACATTTACTATTTTGTTGGTTCTCACACAATGTGCACCTCTGTTCCCATCTGAATGAGTTTCTCTGAAAGGTATGAACATAGGAACGATCCTGACTCATTCAGACCAATTTCCTACCTAGTTCAGCATTCTATTCACACAGACAACCAGCTGCCTACAGAAAGCCTTGCAACAGAACCTGGATGTGACTGCATCCTCCATTTCATGTTTCTGACAACTAACAAACAAGGAGCTGAACCTCTTGCAATATACCCATTGATGACTGTAGCCCTTCATGACTTCATCAAATCTCCCCTTAAAGCCATCCAATTTGGAAACCATCACTACATTTTGTGATCATGTGTATACTGTGTATATACTTGTCCACAATAGCCAGGGTTATTCTGCAACCCCCCAGAAATTGTTGGGCTATACCAGTTTCTAGTCACCAAAACCAGTATTAGCAATGGTTAGGAATGCTGGGACTTGTATCCAACATAGTGTTACCAGGTTTTCAAAACAGCAAAAGAGGACAATCTAAATTGATGACATGCAAAGTTGACAATCAAGAAGTAACTCTTAACAAATTTCTGTTCTTCCTAAATAACAAATTGAAAGTACTAGTGAGTCAATTTAGCCATGTATTTCTCTGTAAAATTAGCACATTGTCCCTTTCTTAAATTACATGATGCACACATTTCTGTCTTTACCTGGTAAGCCTAATCCAGCAACATGTGGAGGGCCACATGAATCCCACCCCTGTGTGAAATACTTCCCTTTATCTATCCTGAATCTCCCACTATTCCATTTCAGTGGACCATATCATCTTTAAGTATTCTCATACCGTGCATAATTGTATATATTTTTATTATTTCTCAATTCCTTTTTCAAAGCTAAAGAGCCCCAATTATTGTTGCCTTGTTTAAAAGGGAACTGTTCCAGCCCCTTTATTTCTTTTGGCTGTCTTTTTCTTTCCCTTTTTCACTTCTACAATATCCTTTTACAGATGTGACTATGAGAACTGTAAACAGTATTCTAGATATGATTACCTATTAGATTTGTAACAGTGCAGGATGATATTGGCAGCTTTATTTTTGATACCTTTTCAAATTTGGAATTCGCTCCCAGCTAAAAGTTTAAAGGACCAATGAATAACAAACTGATGCCCTGTGGGCCAAACAATTTATCTGCAGGTGGTCTAAAACAAAATACAAGTTACAATTTTAAAGCTAGAAGCCAAAGAATGTTTTCACCATGCCAACAGAGCTATTAAAATGAAAAGCAATTCAGTAATTGCTTGGAAATCTTCACATTGTGTCTGCCTGGATTTTACTGAGCCTATAAAAAGTAAGAGATTATTATTCTAAGCAATTAAACAAAAGAACCATAATAGATTATATATATTAATGTGCCTGACGTTGGCACACACAAATAACTTCAGGTTCCCTTAGGAAACAAAAACCTGGAGGAGGAAGCCAAAAGAATCCTTGCCTGTTTCAGCAAATGTCACATGATTATTGTGAATCACATTGTAGAATGGGGAAATTATAGAGCATCTTGCAGATTCCACAAGCTAGGTACAGTCAATAGAGACAGGGACAAACTCTCCAAATTCATGGAAAGTTCCCAGAGAAGGCAGATAACAAACTACAAAGTACCATTGAGAAAATATTTGTTGTTAATTGTGTATTCACACAAATATAATTCGTTTACACTCATTATCCATTTCTAATAAATATGTTTTTATTTTTAAATGAATTAGATGCAGGGTTTCATACATGTATCTTTATTCACCCATCTGCTCCATTCATGGATCAACATGGGCTTATTTTAACACCAAAAAACATATCCTAGGGGTCACAGGTAATCTCTCCTTCCTCCCCATTTTCTGTGTTTTGCCATCACTTCAGGCATGCCCAGCCCAGCTCCTTTCTAGCAAACAGGAGTTCAGAAGGGGAGAGGGGAATAGATCTAGAGTGATAGTATGATAACAGCAAATGCTGTCCAGTGGCCTTAGCTTTTGCCTTTCTACAAGAACCACAAGAAAAGTGAAGAGCTACTGATGGTGGGTAGGGTAATATAAATTCTCCCAGCCTGAAAGGTCTGTAAAACATCAACCCCTGTCCAATTCCACACATCCTATCTGCAATATCTTATTCAGTTCTACTTTTATCATGGCATACTTTTAATGTCTGTTTCATTGTTTCTGCTAACAAAGATAGCTGGAACTGTGAAGAGGTCTTCCCAAGTTCAGGGTCCAATAACTCCTTCTCAGAGTTCTTTTCCTCTGGCATAAATGAACCCATCTTGTGCTTATTATCAAGAATATCACTTTAAAAGGAATCCAAAAGTTAGGTCATAAAACAGATGCTAAGCAGACCTGTTCAATCACATCTTTCATAATCATATAATCACATTGTTCCTTTGTAAACTCACAGCTGCGCATAGATACAGTACACAGTTATCACACATGCATATCTGTGTACTATCATGTACCTGCAAACTCTCACAGATATTCAAACATTATGATGGTAGACAGCCATAAGTAAAGTGCAATTTATTGTCATAAATTAAAAATGGCTAGCCTAGTATTAGTGTTATAGTGAACCTGTCCTTAATCCCATTTCAAGAGCACAGAGCTTTGTAAAACTTTGGTCAAGAAAGAAGGCAAGTACCTGAATAATGAATGATCTGTGTCAATATTTCTCTGCCACTTTGAGTCATCAATATGCTCATATTCTTCTCATATTAATAGACCTACTTTCACTGTTCCCTTGACGTCCCTTCTCATTTCCCTTTAACTCTTTGACTACCAATGCATTTAATAGTCAATGCTGCTCCCCAACCCAAAATGTTGCTCACAATTGACATAAACAACAAATGAATGCAGTTTCTTTTCATTATTTTCCAACTGACAATAAAAATGAAGTCTGAGGAAGACGGCAGCATGCTTTAGCACTGAAACTTCACCTTCACCAGCTTCCAGCACTGAGCAACAGAGCAGGGAACCAGAAAGTAAAGTTGTGTGGTGTTTCTGACCACCTGTGATCATTTAATAAGCTGGTGAATATGTTGCAATAAAGAGGGAAGAAGGCATGAGACGGCCAGCAGCCTGAGAAGTGAGATGCTAAGGGAGAAGTGACACTGATCATTCCAAATGCCAGGTGAGGTTATAGGGAATGGGAGAAGGGTTCTCATTCTCTGCCTTTCAGAGACGAGTCTTTAAGGTTAAAAGAACAAATCAAATCACAGATTCTCACCCATTCCTCTGAGAAGGCTGCAGTGGGTCTCAGAGAACATCATGCAAATTATTTCTCATTCAGATATATAGAGAGAGAGAAAGGGGGAGAAATGAAAGTAAAGTTCATATATATCATGGTCAAAAGGAAGGGGTACAAAATTATAAAAGGTACAATTTATATGATTCTCCACATCAAAGGAAAGGAGTTTTAAATAAAAGTTAACTTAATTCCCTGAGGGTAGGTTGAAGTGCAAGGGAAGGAGGCGTTAAAGCAGAATTATATTTATTGGGAAAATTAATTTGTTGATTGTGGGTGGAGCACTGATCATTTTGTATTAATTGTTGGAATTTTTTGTATGTATATCAGTGTTATCCCAGTATTCCATAGCATGTAACAGGTAAAGTGGAAATAAAGTGTTGTAATTGTGTAGTACAAACTTACCAATACATTGCATCTTTCGTTCCTAATAATGCGGATGCTTTCACAAATTAAGATCTAACATCTGCTACGCAAAGGAAACAAATAGAGATTCAGGCTATAACTAACTTTTTAAAAAGTCTATAGCAAATATTATAAGGACCAGCTAAGAATCTGTACTGTTTTCAGGTGTGACAGTGAAGCTTGGCTTGTGTGGTGGCATGGAACAGACACCAACATTCCAATTTTACATGGAATAAAGATTCCAGAATGTCTGTCAGCCACTTTTTTGAGAGACAGGAAAGGAATCTATTTGTAATGGACTGGATGAGGAAAAACAGACTGAAGCTGAATCCAGATAAGACGGAGGTACTTGCTGTCAAGGGCCCTAGCCCAGGTATGGAGGTTTGTCAACCAGTTCTAGACGGGGTCACACTTCCCCTGAAAGACTGTGTCCGCAGCTTGGGGGTGCTCTTGGACACAGCGCTTCAGATGACAGCTCAAATTGATGCGGCAGCCAGGAGCGCCTGCTATCAGCTTCGGCTGATACGCCAGCTGCGCCCCTTCCTGGACTTGGAACACCTAAAAACAGTGGTACATGCGCTGGTAACTTCACGGCTTGACTTCTGCAATGCGCTCTACATAGGGCTACCCATGTGCTTAGTCCAGAAACTTCAATTAATTCAGAATATGGCAGCCAGGTTGGTCACCGGAAGATCTAAAACTGACCACATAAAACCTATATTGAAGTCTTTACACTGGCTGCCTATTAGTTTCCGGGCACAGTACAAGGTGTTGGTTTTTACCTTTAAAGCCCTTCATGGCTTGGGGCCAGCCTACTTGCGGGATCGCCTTCTCCCATATAATCCGCCCCGCACATTAAGGTCCTCTGGGAGGAATCTACTGCAGCCAGTCAGAACTAGGTTGGCTGTGGTTACCCAGAGGACCTTTTCTTCAGTCGCTCCCAGGTTATGGAATGGCCTGCCGGAGGAGACCCGGCACATTACCAGTCTTGACTGCTTTAAAAAAGCAGTCACGACTGTTCTCTTCCGACAGGCCTTCCCAGACTAGTGTTCCACTGCCTCTCATCAATTGTCCCTTTGTTTTTAATTGTTTTTAATTGTTTTGTTTTTAACTTTTAGTTTTAATTTTATTTTAATCTGTTTTAATAGTTGGTGTGTTGGGGGGATGGTAGGGTTGGTGAGTGGGGAGGGTGGGCTACATTTTGATATTTTAATATTTATATGTTTTGTAATGCCGCCTCAATCCATTTGGGAGAGGCGGGATAGAAATAAATTTTATTATTATTATTATTATTATTTGACTAAGATTATAACTGAGCATAGACTGTGGGGACAGAAGTATCTGAAATTGACTGGGATAAGATTCCAAGACTAGAATGAAGGAAAAGAATAACGAAATGGTAAGGGGTCTTGGAGGTCATCTATTTGAACCCCAGATCAGTATAATGTGTCCAACACAGGGTAAAACCAGAGCTTTCTTAACAAATGGTCATCCAACCTCTGTTTAGAAACCTCCAGCAATGGAGTATTTATCATCTTCCCAGGCAATGTTTTCTACTGTCACACCTCTTATCATCAGGTGGTTTCTCCTTATGTTTAGTCAAAAACTATTCATATGTTAACGTGCTACCATTTGATATGGCAACTTTTAAGGAAGCATTTTGTAATAATGTTCATAAAGAGTTCTCATGATTTCTTAAGGGGAAGTTATAGGATAGGAAATGTCATTCTATGGATGTTAATTCCATAGCAGGCAGCCATATAAAGTACTAAATATATGCTACATTTTGTACTGCTACTGCAATAGGGATGTAATTTTTCACTAATTTCTTTCTCAACAGAAGCAATGAGTCGTTTTAGCCATCTTCTTCCCACTATAAGGAAATCTCTGAAAACTAAAGACTATTCACAGTCTACGACTTATTCTGGGAAAAAAAATCACACATTGCTTTTTGGCAGAAAAAACAGGATGTTCTGTGTCAGAAATAATATTTTGATTTGTTTTCTGTAAAGAAAATGCTATTTCCTGTATAGAAAATATCATGGAATCAAAAATCTGTGCAAAATTTCGACCTGGTTGTTTTGTTTAAAAAAACAGCATTAATATATCTGTGCAAATTTTTTTTTTACAGAAAATTCTGTCTTCTTTACAAAACAATCATGTGTGAATTTTGCATAGAATATGTCCTAACTCTGAAAAATCTAATCAGTCCAATATTTTTTCATCAGAGTTTCTCAACATTCAATAAACATGTTCTTCTGACTTTTTATAAAAATTTTCAATTATTCCCCCCCAATAGGCAACATCTGTACAAATAGAAAATAAGCAGAATCTTTCTACTTGATCTATCTTAGCCAGACACTCTTCATTCACAACTGATTCAATAGCTTTACTCAATATTTTTAACGAGATGATGTATAGTTCCATATTCCATGTTCAGGAACTCAAAGTTCCTAAAGAAAAAAAAACAACAATCAAGGAGTAAAAGTTAAAGAGCACATTTTACCCCAAAATACTCATGATATAGATTAACATTTCTTCAGAAAAAAGGCTTGTGTTACTCTCAGCATGTGACTTAGTTTGACAGACAATGTGTATTTTAGCTTATTTGCTCATTATAAAATATGACCTCTCGTTCACTTTTGCTGTTCTGCCTTTATTTTCCTCTATTATTTTAAAATCCTCTTTTTCAAATGGTCTAGAAAATTAATAGTGGTTGTTGTCTTATGTATAACGAGTTAGATTATGGAAAAATATTGCTAACCAACATAGTTATGGTCACTATGGATACACTTTAGATATATTCACATACAGTTCTAACTGTAATATTCTCATTGTATCATCATTTTTGTTACTGCACTAATATTCAAATTATTGCTGAAGTAATGTGAATATCACACCATCTCTAAAGAAAACACATATTGTACTGATTTTTTTTTTAATGTCTGCATTTGTAAAGTTGTAAGTGTCCAAATTCCATCATTTTGACAAGACTTAAAAAGTGACATGTTGCACATACATTTTACTGGCGAAACTAAGTAAGGGACGCTTAATTTCTTTGCTGAAGATAAGTGTCTATACATCTGCTACTTTATTTCTATGGGAACCATTTTCTAATAAAATGCAAAGACAACAAAACTTTGACCAACTCTACATAACTTTTCCAACTGATTTTCAAAAATCACAAGAAGTCAGCCTCAGTTCACACCTAACCAAATGCATAGGTAAAACTTTCCCTCTGCCCTGCTAATGAAGAAAATTGGAATCTTTCACCTAGGATGACCCACCAGGACACTTTTAGAATAAAGTCCTACAGAACATTAGTGTAGCCTAAATATATAACAAGACGGCTAAGATGGATTTCTATTACCATAGAATTCATTGCACAATGATGATCACAATTTTGAGCATGCCTGCTAAAGCAATGGTAATATATCTCCCATCAATCAATCCAAATGAGATGTAGTTAAAATATACTTACTAGTGCTAGCTATGCAAAGCTATGGAATACATGCAAATTTAGGAAGATAACACTTAAAGAACTTCCACTGATTCAGTCAGTCTATTTTATGAGAAGCAAGAAGTGAGTTCAAGTTATAGGGGTAAAAGGAGGTGGAAAAGAATAAAATAAAATAAAAATAAAAGGGGGCAAATGGCAGTGGAGCCTATAAGGAAGAAAATCATACCCAGGAAGTGAATGGGAAAAAAAGAAGAAGAAGAAAAGGGCGGGGATTCAAGAAAGAAGGAAGGGTAAAGGGGAGGAGGATTACTGTTGTTGTCGCTGCTGCAGCTGTTGCTGAAGAAGAAACTAAATTAAACTAAACATATGAATGAAAGGATGTCATGTTGAAGAAGGAATGGGCTTGTTTTCCATGGCTCCAGAAACCAGGACAAGAAATAATGGATTCAAACTAAAGGAAAAGAGATTCCACCTGAACCTCAGGAAGAACTTCCTGATGGTCAGAGCTGTCCGGTAGTGAAATATGCTGCCTCAGAGTGTGGAGTCTCCTTCTTCAGAGGTTTTTAAGCAGAGGCTGGATGGCCATCTGTTGGGAGTGCTTTGATGTGTGTTCCTGCATAGCAGGGGGTTGGATGGCCCCTGTGGTCTCTTCAACTCTGTGATTCTATGATTCTATGAAATGTAAAAAAAAAATCTTTATAATATTTTAAATGGCGCAGAGGATAATGATACAATTTATGTTAAAAAACTGCAATTATTTGTCAGTTGTCATAGAACAGTGACTAGACAATGCATAGACCTTTCTTGACAGTGTAATTGGCACAGTATAGCCTTCTCCCTGTCCTTCCCTATGGTCCCAAAAGGCAATGCTACCTATCCCAGCCATATCCCTCACATTAGAAATGCTCCTGCTGCATCAACTGCTCCACAGTCACCACCTCAGGGTGAATCCTGTTCATATGTTCGTTCTGTGATCTTTCCATGTCATCCTTCCTTACCCTTCTCTTGCACAGGAACTGGGTACTAGTCAGCCCACAGTATTTCTGACTTCTGTGTATGGGTGTAAAATCTGGACATTGAAGAAAGCTGACAGGAAGAAAATCCACTCATTTGAAATGTGGTGCTGAAGAAGAGTTCTATGGTTACCATGGATTGCTAAGAAGACAAATGAATAAGTCTTAGAGTAAATCAAGCCTCAACCATCACTAGAAGCAAAGATAACTAAACTGAAGTTGTCATATTATGGTACTATCTTGACATGATATGACTCATTGGAAAAAATGAAAATGTTTAGTATTAGTGGAAGCAGTAGGAACAGAGAAAGACCACAGTAGAGATGAATTGATTTATTCAGTAAAGCCATGGCCCTGAGTTTGCAAGACCTGAACAGGGCAATTGAGGATCATGGATCTTGGAGCTCTATCAAGTCACCATAAGTTGAAGTCAGCTTGATGGCATATAACAACAACATCTCGTCTGTCTATTGCTTCCACCACTCAATCTTTTCTACTGTGTTAAGATGCTCCAATTGTTGAGGTGACATACCTGTTGTCTCAAGTATGATGATCCCATACCATCTTCATTTCTTTTTCTTGTTGCCTCTGTTGCCAATCATGGCTCACACAGTTGTATTCCCATTACCACCATAGCCAGATCTTCCCATACCCTTCCCATTGACCCCCATCTGTGCCACCCAAACATCCACTTTTCTGACTTGCCACTGGTCCCACAAACCCCTCTCCCTCTCTACTTGACTACCCCTTCCCTTGCACTGTTCATTATCCTGTATTTCCTCATGATATCAAAAGTCAGACTTCTTCTGCATCTTGCTTCTGTTCAACGTTATCTGTCAGTGTTGACTTTCATGTGAGAACCTTGGGCTTTCACTTGTGATGACAAATCTGAAGCTGTTTCTGTGGCTTCCCTTCTGGCTCTTGATGCAGAAACTACTTAGGTGACTCCTCGTCCCACTATGTGTTTGCAGACAGGAGTATTAGACTATGCTCTCATCTTGGGCTTAATTTGTAGTAGTGGGCTATGCTGTATTCAGGATCTTGGAGTCAGCATTAGTGACTTCAGATCAAGCTTCAGAGGGAGGTCCTGCCAAGCCCTACCTGGAACAGTCCTCTTCACAGGAGGACAAAGAAGAGCCAAGATAGCAGGCTCTAGTAGGAGGCTGACAGCCCAGCCTGCAAACCACTGAAAGCAGAACTCAGCCCACCTCAGTTTAGCTCCTGAAGACCAAGAACCAGATACTGAGCCACATAATATTTCTGAATACCATAAATTAAAACACAAGCTTCAAAAGAGCAGGAAAAGCTTTGGCTGGCCTTGAAAGGAACACACTGAGGCAATTAGGCCTGGTAGCTATAAATTAGCATGGCCATGGCCATTCTAATTGTTGAAAACAGCCTCTCTAAAATCTCTGTGTAGAATTATTTGATAGTTCTTGCTCTATCACTTTTCAGATTTTAGCTTACTCCTTGGATTAGTCTTGTTTGTTACCGATGATTGACATTAGACCTCAATTACTCTCAGAGTGCCTTTTGTGCTATTGTGACACCAGAGTTATCTTGACCATGCTTCTGCTCTTGATGACATTAGCCTGATCTGGCTTTTCGTCTGACTGTTCTCTTGGACTAGGGTTGTATCTGGGCAGTTACCACCCTTAAACAACATGGCCAGACATTCCATGGACCCATATCACCTTAAACAACATGGGCAGAACTTCCATGGTTTTTTTTTTAGCATGCACAATTGTTATGGGACTTCATCTACAATAATCTAAAACTGTTGTCAGTTCTGATGTGTTTCTAACCCATACTACTTGATAAACCCATACCACTTGATAAAACTTATTACAGTTATCCCCCAATATATATTATAAAATATATCTTTATATTTATGTGTATAGTTGGCTACATTTTAAAAGTTTAATAATATACCAAAAAGCACAGTGCAATAAATACATCTAACATTAATGTGGAATAGGTACATGTCACCCAGGATTATTTAGCAAGAGAACATTGTTGCTCTTCTTTTCTATCTAAGCCTATTTTCTGAATGACTTTTACTTGCCAAAACTAGAAATGAAGCCAACATTATATAACCCTCTTTACAAAAGCCCTTGGGCTGCATATAAAGGCAGCACTACATAAATACAACTGCTAATCTTCTCATGAATGAAAAGCAAAGGATTTGCAAAACAAATGTAATTTGTCAATTAATATTTTGGTAGAGTCTCTAAACAATTATTTTTATACTTTTTTAAAAAAAAACTCAGATCTTCTACAAATTTAACTGTCTTGCATCTCTAAGACTTGGCTGGGGAAGAATCGGCCCTTTGGATGTCACTGGACTGCTGTTCCATCAGTTCTAGCCAATAATGAAGGAAGATGGGAATTGCAATTCAGAATTGGAAGGATACACATTCCTTTAAACTTCCCTTCCTGACCCCAGGAATCAGAAACTGTATGCCCTATCTGATAGTGATCTCAATCCAGGGAGAAAGTGGATGACTCTGTTTGGTGGTCTGGTAAAAGCTCAATTCTACTTCTTATTCATATCTGCCCTGATATGCTCTGTATGTCAGTGGTGTGGAATGTGACGGGGCAGCAGGCTACCTGTAGGGGGATGCACAGGCAGCCTCTGGGAGCTATGAATGGCTCAGCCTAATCTAAGAAAACAGCTTTCTTGTCTCAGTTACATTCATTTCTGCAAAATGGAGCATAGCAGTCTAATAACAGGTTGTAGAATTGCTAGGGTAAAATGAAAAGTTTCTCCAGTATCACACTGTAGTCTCACACTGTGAGGAACCATTATTTTTATTAATCTCCAGTTGGTACTGCCTTTGAAAATAATACAATTCCCACTAGCCCAGAAATCAACTGCTAGACCTGCATGTTACATCAGTTCTGAAGAAAGCAGCTTTTCTATGGTGGTGCCTCCTGGGAGAAGTAATGTGGTTCCTTCACTAAATCCTTCCTGATATTCAACCCTTTTTTTCACTTTCCAGGCATTTGAAATCATTTTAACAGTTTTATGCTCTCAGTTTTATTTTATTGTTAACTAAAATGATGCTATCCCATTTTGGACATATTGGCGATTTCCGCACTACACTGTTATAGTGCTACAATTCCACTTTCAATATCCTGTGGAATTCCAAAGAGCTCTCTGGCTGAGATTTCTAACTGCCTCTCCTAAATTGCAACCCCCTGGATTCCATAGGATGTTAAAAGTGGAATAACAGCACTATAACAGTATAGTATGGAAATGGCCATTGTAAGAAGACTCAATGGAAAATACAATAATGTTGAAAAAAATTGAAGGCAATAAGGAAAGAGGAAAGTACCGAATGGATTAACTCAATAAAGGGAGCTACAACCCTGGATTTGCAAGACCTAAATAGGAATGTTAAGAACAAGTTATCTTGGAAGTCTGATTTATGGTGACCCTATGAATGAGAGACTTGCTATCAACAATCCTCTTCAGGTCTTGCAAATTCAGAGCTGTGGTTACTTCTATTGAGTTTATCCATCCATAATGTACCCCTCCTCTTTCTTTGTTGCCTTCAACTTTTCACAATGTTATTCTCAACAAGTTGACCTGACAACTCATAACAACAACATGAGCTGAATATTTATTTCAATTATATACTCCTGAAATCCAGTTTTGGGTGAAAGTGCCAATCGTGCATTTTTTTTAAAAGATAAAAACACATAGATAACATATATGCATACGTCACTATAGACTCATGACTATGGACCGGGGAGATTTTTAGCTCTACAGCTCTTGGACAAATTACTGGAATGTTAATTTCATCACAGAACTGAAAGAGATGCCACAAACGAGCTAGCCTATTCCCATGCACAAAGAGGATATCCAGTAAATTATCTCTGACAGGTGCCTATCACATGTCAACAATCTCATCAGGATGAACATGTCACATCATGTTCTATATCTATTAATAATTTTCAAACAGATGACAAAGGCAAACTCATGCAAGATGTAACAGAAAGGCCTTCAGATAATGAAAGCATAGAAAGCTTACTTCCAAGTGAGGCAGTGAACGTGTGCCTTGTCTTCAGATTAAGAGGCAGGCCTCATGTGATAGAATATCTGATTTAGGGGAAGGCAGGGAAAGACTCCTACACAGACATGAAGGTTATGAAAGAAGGCATCATACTACAATCTTCCTTAACCCTTGGTTTATACATTTATCAAGTATGAAGGAGTGTTTGATCATGGGAATACCACCTGCAATCTGAAGTCACTCAGCCTTGATGCAAGGTTTATGATTTCAATTGGAATGAAGAGAAAAAAATCCCAAATGCAGCTAGACTTACAATCTCAACTTCCCACCAAGTAATATAATTTCCTTTTTTTTTTTTAAAGAAAGCAATCAATCACAAACAAATCTTCTAGCTTAGGTAATGACAGATATAGTTAGCGAGGACACAGAAGAAACCCACAGTCTAAAGAATTCCCTCACATGGAAGGCTATGTTGCTCCGTTCTCTGCTCTTTTTCCACCAGCAGACAATCAATTTCTCATTTACTCAAACTTTTAAACATAAACTGGACATTGTAGAAGGTCCATTGCAGTATCCTTCTTTTGTTTCTCAGTAACATTATGATTTAATTAGCTTTTCGGTTGTTTAAATGACCATTTTAATATGATTGTTCATTCATTTCTTTTAAACTTTTATAGTATTGATTGTTTTAAGTCTTTCTGGTTTTAAGTTTATGTTGCAGGACACCTTGGCTTCCATACCAGGAGAAAGAAAGAATATAAGTGAAATGAAAAATAAACAAATAATATTTTCTAAAGGAAAGGAAGGTTTCTTTAATGTGCTGTGTTAAGCAAATAGGTTCATTTTTTTTTCTTTTGCTTTCACTTCTTTTCTTGTAGCACAGATGTTTCCCATGAGTGGGTCTCTTGAACTCAAAATGTGCATTTGGATTTCAAAGATCATCCTACTGATGAGATTCACAGGTCCCACATCAAGTGCTATTATCTAGAAAAGACAAAGGCTGACTTCCTCTGCTCTTCTGCTTTCACACTATACACGTAATGTAAAAACTAGATCTTGGGTGAGTATAAAAACCATTTGAAGAACAGCCTGTGCGGCTATTAGCTAGAGTTACTGCTTTTTGACCTGGCAAATTATAGGCAGTCCGGTGGCGCAAGGACAACATAAGGGACTTATTAT
The DNA here is from genome assembly GCA_948472985.1 of Iguana delicatissima. NCBI lineage: Eukaryota > Metazoa > Chordata > Lepidosauria > Squamata > Iguanidae > Iguana > Iguana delicatissima. Next base: position 360,721 of record CAOKZL010000280.1, on the reverse strand, counting down.
GATCATAGTATAATTATGCTTATGCTGTCACATCATTTTAATTATCTTAGTTATTAATTTGGGCTGGCATACCGGTCATTATGGTCTCATTATGCTACTCTGCATAGCAGTTTTGGGTTTCTAAAAATGGAATATGGCCCAAACAAAACTACAACTGTTTGTTACCTTCCTAGAAAACTTATCTTAATAATTGAGTTGATGTAACCTCACTATTGTTCTCTTCTGATTCCTCCATTGCTTCTTGGACCTCCTTCATATGCCTCCCTCGCTTTTCTGAACATACAGGTAAGTTTGATTGAGGTTAGTTTGGGCCTTTCTGGCTCCATAAAATGTAGACAAACTCTGGCTTCTATCCAATGCCTAGTCCCAACTAACTCATTAATCAATTGCTACTATGTAGCAAATAATTCTAATTGTGAGTAGAAACTGGGTGTAGGCTTTAGTTTTTAAAATGTTTTACATTTAAAGGAGCAAGGTCCTAACAGTTGCATAATCTTTCACGGAAATTATTAACAGAATACATTCCTTTTCGGGGAGGGAGATAGATTAAGCCACCCTCTCCTGCAAGCCCATTCCAGTATTCTCCTTCTCCATCAACAGCCAAAATCAAGCATGAAGATCCAGCAGTTTGTCTTGAAATGGCCATGTATGTACCTTCGCTTATTCCGGGCAGACTAGATTGTATTTGTATATAGGTGACAACAGTAAGAAGCGGTAGCAGGGAAGTTATGCTTCGTTTGCTATTATATTCTTGATATTGCTGGGTAATTTCACTCTCTCTTTTAAGGATAGCTGACCTGTTGCAAATCATCTTGGCTCCCTGTACTGCCCCAGCACATGCATGGCACCTGAAAGGTATTCACACATGCTGCATTCTCTTTCATAATGCAAAACGTTATGGATTATTTTTAATGCAAGCTCTAGTAGAGGTACATATGTGATACACACATCTTTAGAACACAGATACCAGCAGGGTATGGTTTCTATAGCAACTGATCTAGGGAGAGAAAGAGAGAGAGGTGCTATTCACTAAGTACATATAAGCAAACAAAGATGAACTAGAATAAACAAACTAACTAACTAATGCTCCACCCAGAATTTTCCATATAATGATTTTTGTCAGCTGATGGCCTCCATGCAAATAGGGTGGTGATTCTGTGCCAAGTTTTTGTGACAGTTTTAAAGGAGACACTTAAAGTACTGCACCCTATTCCCAAAATGGGTTCCATGTGTTGGATAGCTCCTTTGAAATTCAGACCAAAATCCAGAGCAGATTCACTACCCCACTGCCATGGAAGCCACCAGCCACCACAGATAATCACTGAGATCTAATTCTTCTGCCAATGGAGCCAGGACAGGGCTGATTTCTCCCCCTCCCTACAGTCCCCTTCAGATCTGTTCTGAAAGGCCAACAGAGTCTGCAGCTCAGTAAACATACATGCAGCTCAGTAAACATACATGCTTCCTCAACAGCATCTGGTTGCTTCAGCAGGACCATTTCATTATTGCCTGAACTCAATTATCTAGTTGAAGCAGCAGTCACCACAGTCAGTCTTAGGAGCAGACATTTTGTATCATGTTGTGTCTAATCTTACTTCTTGCTCCAAGTATTCATCAGCAACTCTTGTCACCAAGAAGAGACCACTCTTGCAAACTGTCCATAAGCCCAAGATGAAATATTCTCTACCTCCCTCTATCCAAAGATTGTTTTACTTTGTTCTGGTTGCCAGATAGCACAGTGGTAGACAGTAGCTTTCATGTCAGTGAGACAGTGAACCCACTTCAGGATTTAAAGGTGCTGTCCATGGTTCTGAACCTATTTTGGGTTCAGCACCTCCAAAGACTCCATTAAAGTTTTAGACTAAATCCTGAGGTCATGTACTACCTTAGTGACATAGAACCCACCCTTCTCCAGTCAATGGTCCACTTTGAGGTAAGGTTATTCTCCTTTCCCCTATGGTTACAGACCACAGACTCACAACAAACAGTAGTTAGAACAAGAACAGCCATAGCCATTAAGGCCTCTATGTCACTGTGCCCCTCCCCTGAGCCATCATTAGCCACTATGGCTGCTTTTTTATTTTCAGAATAACACTTTGTGTAGTTTACATAACTTAGGTAGAATTAGTGCCTGGATTAGCTTGTTTTCCCATTATTGCTTACTCGTTTTTCCTATTGTCTCATGTGTATTAAGACAGTAAGCCCACAGGCAGGGACTCTGTTTTGCTTTTCGTCTGAAGGAGTGTATTAAAATTAGAACTGTATTATGTTTTAATTATGATACATTTTAACATTTTCTAAATGTTATGTGCTCAGTAACTAAACAATCAAATTGACCTCAGCCTCTACACACTGGTTTGGCATATTTAACAGAAAGATTAAGCAGAATGGCTACTAGTCATGTTGACTGTATATTACCTCTAAGATCAGAGTAAGTATGCCTCTGAATAACAGTTGCTAGAGAACATCAGTGGAACAGTGTTAAGCCAGCTCGTGGCCTCCTTGTTGGCTTCCCATAGACATACAGCTAGCTACTATCAAAAGGAAATGTCAGACTATATAGGCCTTCTTCTTATGTTCTTACACCTCTGAATAACAGTCGCTGGAGAACATGAGTGCAAAGGTGCTAGCGTGCTCATGATCTTCTGGTTGGCTTCCCATAGACATCCAGCTGGCTACTGTCAAAACTGAATGTCAGGCTAGAAAGGCTTTCTTATGTTCTTATGACAATTCTCATACATAAAGCACACAATGATACTCCAAATGACCCAGATAGCCAACAGACTCACTACCCAAAATGTAGCTGAAAAAATTACCACAAATGGCAAGTGATGATCACCTTGCCACACATGTACAAATCTACCCAGTTCACCAAATCTGAGAGGAAGATAGAACTCTGTTGGGTTTGGGCTCATTCTGGATTAGTCCACCATCAGCAGTTCAAAAGCAGATAGAAGTGTGAAAAGGAAAATATATTGGAAATTTCATTAAGTAAATGAAAATGTACTGAAGAACAACAGACTTTCCATTTTAGCCACTGCCCATCAAATTTTGCCAATAACTAATGCTCCACCCAATGCTTTAAACATTCAGATAACTGTAATGGTTCTTCATATCAGCTAGGATTTACAGATGTCAGAGCCTACTTGAGAGTCTCAAGGCCTACACCCATTTTCTGGTCCTCAAGGTGATGGGGAAGAATCTCAGGGTGAGAGTACTGTCTTGAAAAGTGTGTGCATATATATTTTTCTCATTTGTTAGACCTGGTGTTTGTTATTTGAGTGGCATAGACTGTGCAGTTGGTTTTGGTGCTGCATATCTCATGTTTAGTGACATAAAGCCTGGGTCTGTTCCTTGTACTACCACCCTTTGTAATATCACCTGGACCCATATCCTGTGACTTTACAAGGAGTCATCCCTCAGCTCCAGGTTCTGGAAATCTCAGAGCCTGTAGTAAGTACTTAATCATGTTTAGTCCCATCATTCCCACCTACCCACCCTCACCACTCTTAAAACTGTAGACAAGGGCATGAAAGTATCCTAATAGAAATAATGACCCAATAAAACCTGAGATTTGTTTGAACACAAATCCAATTGTACATCTCAGGGAAAGTAATCCCACTGAGTAAAAGGATCTTGGTAAGTCAACACTTAACATCAATTCCTTTCATTCAATGGGTTTACTCTAGAGAAACTAACAGTTGAATTTAGGCCAATGTTTAACCCAGCTAAGTTTCATTCAAATTTGCTAAATCTAATTCCAATCCATACAGGGCATCCAGTTAATAGAAATTTTCAGAAGCTGAATGCAATAGCTTAATTCTGCTGCTGAAAAGAGTAATACAGATTTATGAACTATCATATTTTAGTTCAAAAATCCATCTTTGGCTTAGTAATGCACATCAGATAATTTAAGCTAGTGACTTCTATACCAGCCAGTTTGATATGTAAGCTGAAATGGAAAAACTTGTCCCTCTATCCGTATTCCACTTTACAATAAGCAATATTTCTGAGATGGATTTTCCCCCTTTGTTTCCCCCAGTCATAGTTTTCTGCAAGACAGCCTCACAGTCATTTTTTTTAATAAGCAGATGGTATCCTCTATTCAGTATGTACAGCAAAGCCAACTGCTGCTCTGCCCATAATCACCGCTGTGCGATTACAAAACAAAATCACAATATTTTAAGAGCAACACAATGATGAAACAGAAATTGGCCAAGATTTAGGTGCAACTGAAATATATCCTACTATAATCATTTATAATGTATTTAACAATATTTATCATAAGAGCACTGTAATGATTTTAAAATATCATTGTCAGAAATAATGAGACGTTTTCATGAGTCCTAAGGCTGCCCAACTCACAACCTCAAGGGATTCTCCATTTTTACCTTGTGGACAGCCAGTTAAAGCTTAGCCAGTTTTAATCAAAGGATTTCGCTCAGAGTGAGCACAGTGAATCACCTTCCATGTTGGTGGCACAAGTTTCTATCCTCCTTGGATTGTATAGATCACCTTTCAGGCTATACATTTAATTTACAATTAGGACTACCCATGAAACAATAGAATTTGATAAATGACTAGCAAATATCATTAAATTATTAGCATATTTTTAAACTCTGAACCATGTGTACTGATCACTTTATTGTTAAATTAAAACACAGTTCAAAAGTTGAGACAGTCCTAATTAATTCTACTAGTTCAGTGGTATCTTTTTTCTCCCAGGAAATGTCCCAGATTTTCAACTAGCAATTTCACCATGAAGAGTCAAGACAATAGTGTTCCTGGAAGGCACAGGATAATCTTATTGAGCAAATTGCCTCTAACAAGAAGTAAACTGTGTTTAAAATAATTACAGCAAACAATACACATTGAGAACTAACACATACCCCAACATCCTCTAAGCCTCTAGAGATTTATCATTTCAAGACCAAGACAAACCAGACACAGAGGTTTTGAATATCAAATTCAAGGAAACCTTTGCTGAACAGGCCAGCTTTCTACTTCCAACACAGCAAGTCTGATGCCTCCAGGAGACCTTATACACTTTATTATTATTATTTTACTACATCTCCCAATCCCCAAAAGCAACTTTTCCTGCTCTGAGAATATTGCCTGTAAACAGTATCTTCTTGTTGTTTTAGAATTATCTACTATAGCTTAGAATAGTCCAAATTTTCTTGAATTTGCCTAACCTGCTTTTAAAGCCGCTTAAACTACTGCCCACCAACCCATCCTGTGAATTCTGTAAATTAAATAATGTATGGTGTCATTATAGAGTTAGCCATCTATAACAATATGTCACAATTAATAAAACTTGGTCTCTATATGCTTCATTTGATCTCAGCATTTTCATTATGTACCTAAGCTGGTTACATGATGACATCATTTTAACTAGAAAGAAGATAATTGGCTTTTGATAAAGCACCAAAACAGCATGCAGGAAACCTAGAAACAAGGGAGAAAAAGCTGCAATTTTGGAAGTTATTTGTGGAAATTACAGTTCAGAGATATCTATAGCCAATGGATTTTCATTTCAACACCCTGTTTGTGGTATATCTCTGACATCAATCTTTTTTCCTCCCAAGCCCAAATATTCAACCCAGCTCACCCTGACACCACTGGTGACTGCGCCAGGACTGCACATGAAACAACTAATATTTCTGCCTTGACAATCTTAGACTTCTGTTCTATTCCTAGCAATCCAACAGTATTTAGATCTTCAGGCAATTGCAATTGTATTATTTCCCAACGGCTTTGATGGATGATGTGAACAACCACTGATTTCTCCCCAACAATGTCAACCATTATAGACATTCCATGGTGCCCGGCACCACTGCTTTTGGACAGACAGATTAATTTTCCTGCTAGTGATAGTAGAAGTAGTATTTGTTCATTGTTTCTTTGCTCACCAGAGTCTTTAAAGTGGTGTATAAGAAATATTAACTGATTTTAAACAATTTTAAAGGGTAGTTTTCAATTTTTGAAAAGCAAAGCCTGTACAGAATAATTTAGTTTAACTGACTTGAAGCTCACTAGCAATGGAACCATCCTGACCTCTTTTGAAAAGGTGTTCTTAAATGCTGGCTCTTCCACAAAAAGAATTATATCATCACCCATCCTGGTATGATGTACCACTTGAGATATGAGTCCCTTCTGAGGGACTTTCTCTTCTTTCCTGGTCTGCTGACCCAAGAACCTCAAGGAAACTGAGATGGTATGATTACAAGAGTGAGACTTTCACACAATGTCACTGAAAGCCTCATCTCTCATTATTTCAGCTTTTTCATGTCAAAAATCTCCCTAGCTTATAGAAAGTCATTATGTATGACATTCCATGAAAGACACTGCCTTACTCCTCCCAACTTTTTCCTTTTGCATTTTTAATAGCTTTATGTTATCACATTATAAGATTCTTTTCATGAGATTTTTTTTTTGTGACTTCACGAAGCTGGTATGAGATGAAGTTAGGATGACTGTTTTTAAATTGTGTATTGATTATTCGAGTTTCTTCACCCAATCATTCAACTCGCTCGACAGTTAAACCTTCTCATCATTTTGTTAGCATATAATTGTGAGGCATCTGTCAACTGTGACTGCTCTAGAGTGTCTCTTTGTCATGTTCTGATATAACCAGTTAAGATAAATGAACTTCTATAAAGGGAATATAACAGTATGTTATATGAAAGCTTTCCATTCAGGATATATCAGACAATAAAATGCACTTTCTGGCTCAGTTTTATAAAATTTAAAACTTACCCTCTATATTTAAATGAGTATTAAATAAAAGGGCATAATTACCTGCTCTTTTTTTACTCAGAAGTATTTCCATCTGTGTTCGGTGGGGTCAACTTAGTTACCTTCTCTCTCACGCATGCATGCTCTTTCTCTCTCGTTCTTCCTTCCTTCCTTCCTTTCTTTCTTTCTTTCTTTCTTTCTTTCTTTCTCTCTCTCTCTCTCTCTCTCTCCCTCACTCACACACACAAAGTCAGCAAGATTATCACCCAAAAGGCCTCTGTCATTACAGTTGATGAGAAGCAGGCAAATAGGAAGGCAAATGTATGTGCACGTTCAGATAGATAATCAAAGAATAGTATTCCCTGATCTCAGGACCTGCCCCCTCTTTTTTAGATCTCAGAATAATGAGGAAGAATCTCTGAGCAAGAGCATTGCCTTGAAAGACAGACAGACAAACACATAACTGCAGATATGCACACACTTCAGCTTGAATCCTGCTGGTATCTCCAACCAGAGTAGATCCACTGAATCATTAAACTGTCAGTTCAGATCATTAAACAGTCAGTTTGTAATTACTAGAAAGCAATGCCATAGTCACTAAAAGTCAACATAGATTTCTCAGAAATAACTCATGCTAGACTAATCTTATCCCTGTTTACGACAGCATTACAAGCTTGATAGAGGAAGGGAATGCTGTAGATGTAGAATATCTTAACTTCAGTAAGGCCTTTGACAAAGTTTCCCATGACACCCTTGCAAAGAAGCTAGTAAAATGCAGGCTGGACAGGGCTGCTGTTAGGTGGATTGGTAATTGGTTGGCCGACCGAACCCAAAGGGTGCTCAGCAATGGCTGCTTTTCATCCTGGAAAGAAAATGAACATCACCAATTGTCATAGGAGGAGGAGCACAGAGGCAGCAGATCCTGGTAGGTGCTGAGCAGAAATGTCCAGGGAGGAGGGGAATGTAGCTGCCAACAAATGACTAATGGGGTGCCACAGGGTTCTGTCCTGGGCGCAGTGCTATTCAACATCTTCATCAATGACTTGGCTGAAGGAGTGGAGGGCATGCTGATCAAATTTGCAGATGACACCAAATTGGGAGGGGTTGCTAACATCCCAGAAGACAGGATCAAATTTCAAAATGACCTTGACAGATTGGAGAGTTGGGCCCAAGCTAACAAAATGAATTTCAACAGAGAGAAACGTAAAGTCCTACACTTAAGCAGAAAAAATGGAATGCACAAATATGGGATGGGGGACGCATGGCTGGATAGCAGTACCTGTGAAAGGGATCTAGGAGTCTTGGTAGATCACAAGCTGAACATGAGTCAGCAGTGTGATGCAGCAGCCAAGAAAGCCAACATGATCCTTGGTTGCATCAATAGGAGTATGGTGTCTAGATCAAGGGAGGTGATCGTACCACTCTATTCTGCATTGGTTAGGCCTCATTTGGAATACTGTGTCCAGTTCTGGGCACCTCAGTTCAAGAAGGACATCGACAAGCTGGAATGTGTCCAAAGGAGGGCGACCAAAATGGTGAACGGTCTGGAAGCCATGCCCTATGAGGAACAGCTTAGAGAGCTGGATATGTTTAGTCTGCAGAAGAGAAGGTTAAGAGGGGACATAACAGCCATGTTTAAATATTTGAAGGGATGTCATGTTGAGGAGGCAGCAGGCTTGTTTTTTGCTGCTCTAGAGACTAGGACAAGGAGCCATGGATTCAAGCTGCAGGAAAGGAGATTCCACTTGAACCTCAGGAAGAACTTCCTGACAGTCAGAGCTGTCCAGCAGTGGAATATGCTGCCTCGGAGTGTGGTAGAGTCTCCTTCTTTGGAGGTTTTTAAGCAGAGGCTGGATGGCCATCTATTGGGAGTGCTTTGATGGGTGTTCCTGCATAGCAGTGGGTTGGACTCGATGACCCTTGGGGTCTCTTCCAACTCTATGATTCTATGATTCTATGAATCAATGGAATTGACTGTATTTGCTGGAGTATTAGAGACACGAGAGTATAAGACGCACTCTACTTTCAGACTGTATTCTTTAGAGAAAAAAAATTAGTATCCCTGTTCCTGTTGTTTCTGCCTGGGAGGGGGGACCTCCCTGCCAAGGCAGAAAGAACTGGAAGGTGTGTGTGTGAAAGAAGCTCCCTTCCCTCCAATTCCTGTTGTCTCTGCCTGATGAGGAGACCTCCATGCCGAGACAGAAAGAAAGAAAGGGAGTTATGTGAAAGAAACTCCCTTCTTCCCCGTTCCTCTTGTCTCTGCCTTGATGAGAACTCCCCGGTGAGGCAAAAGGGAACAGAAAGGTGTTTTTCCTTTCCTTGTTGCCTGGGCAGAGACTTCTCCTCACTCAGACACTTGCACTCCTTTCATCCTTTCATCCCCCTCGCTTTCCTTTCATCCCCCTCGCTTTCCTATGCTCCGGCAGGAGTTACTGTATCTGCCAGTGTATAAGACGCAACCCATTTTCAGAAGGCAAGTTTTTTTGGGAAAAGTACATCTTATACGCCGGCAAATATGGTGCCTACATATTACTTTATCATTTAGCAATTGATTCAATGGATCTATTCTACCCAGAACCAACTAACAGAATTCAGGCTAATATATGTATACTGCAGCCCCCATGGCTACTGTAGAGTGGTTTGGGTTCAAAGGAGAGATTTGGAAAAATGATTTTGGCTGAACAACAACCTGCATGCATTCTTAAAAACAATGTTTTCCAAAGTGTTAAAAGCAAAGAATGTGTTTCTGTATGATACAGACGTTGGAAAATTGAGTTTCCAGCCAGAGTAATCTTTTTCCATTTGAGTTAAACATACTGTTCATTACTGGACTGACATGTCCTAAGCAACTGTGGTTGATGCTGAGATATTGTGTTTAATGACATCAGCAGGGCCAACCCCATGGTATGATCAGAGGACAACCCCAGGCCTCTGGTTACAGCCCTGAAACCTCAGGGCATGGGATACTCCTGACCTGGCAACCCAGGAAGTTTGATGGCTAGGTCATACTACTGCTCTAGTAACTTCACTTTTTGATTGGGCCTCTGAACAAGCATATGCAATGCAAAAGGAGAACCTCCCATGGAAAGTAAGAGGGATGTGGCAGTGGAGAAAGCGTGGGACAAATGGGGGAGGAAGTGCTGGGCAAGACACAAAGCCTTAGGGGATTGTAGTTAGCCTATAGGGTGGCAATTGCATATTTCTGCTGTATGACTTAAGGTGTAGAGGACACAGTTATAAAAAAAAACCTACAGAGATTTAAAATTTAATTTAAATTTTAACCTTCTCTCCTAAATGTGACATGATGGATGATAGAATTTCATATGAGTAAATAAATTTACATTGAGCTTCCTTGTCAAAAGCTAGATACTTGGACTACCTCACACTCAGTTGCTAGTAAGTAAACTCTTTGCTTCAAATGTGAAGATACTATGAAGCTGGCTTTATACTCAGTATTGCACTGGTCCATCTATAAGAGAGGACAATTGACAAGAGCCAGTTTTCACCTTCTGCCATCTTCATGAGCCACACCTACTCATCCTACCACAAATGCACCTGTTCTTGACTATATATCAGCCAAAAGGGCATCTGAAAGTGATACAATATGACTTCTATTCACCATTGTGGCCAAGCTTTCTCCCCCACTGCAAGCCCCTTTTTCCATTCCCTTGCCTCTGATCCCAGCATGGAGAACTCACACCAAGGAATAGGCAAAGGAATGGTGGTGGGAAGATTCACATGTACCTTCCTTCTACTCTCTAAAGCTCCACCTCCCATTCCCTTGCCTCTGGCCCTCCACTGAAAACTCACGCTGAGGCAAAAGGGAAGGGAATGGGGGAAGCTCACGTGAGCCTTCCTTCTGTCCCTGGAGGTCCCCTCCCATTCCCTCTCATTTTGCCCTGGTGAGCAAAAGGCAAGGGAATGGGAGGGGAGCCACAAAAGGGATTCACAGGTTGTGAGTTATTCATGGTTTTTCCACTTTCACAAGGCTCTGCACCCTCATGAAAGTGGAGGGACCACTGTATCTGCATTTTTACTTGCTACTGTTAAATGAATGTGTGCTATAAATCCTTCAACTACCACTACAAAAATAAATCCCAACTAGATATCCAGAATTTTCTGAATCTGGATCTGAATCTGGATCTGAATCCCTGGAAGGTACTGGGAATCCATGAATCTCACGAATCTCGAATCTTTCGAATCCTTTTTTTAAAAATGGGTTAAAAAGCAAGGGAAAGAAGGATAATCTTGGGCAAGACACACTCTCTCAGCCTTAGCAAAAGCCTGGGAAAAGGCAAACCTCCCTCTGGAGAAATCTGGCTGAGACAATTGTCATAGTTTAGCCTCAGGATCTCCCCAGATTGAAAATGACATGAAGGTCCTTTCTACACAGGCAAGAAAATGTGGATTAATCCCACATTTTCCTGCCTGTGTAAACAGGGCCACATACTACAATACAGAGATAATCCAGGTCAAAACTGGATTTTCTTTGCATAGCTCCTCCTGGCATCCTGGGGTTTGTAGTTTGATGATGCACCAGCACACTTTGGCAGAGAAGGCTGTGACACCTTGTAAAACTACAAAGCCCAGAATTTTGTCTGAAACAGCTTTGCAAGGGAGCTATACAAAGGAATCTTTCAGCTGTCCTTGAAATGTCAAGCCTATAACTTCCAGTCAAGTGCTGAACTTAAATATTAAATGTTCAATTTAACTATCTTAGAATACAACCGCAGGTGTAATTTCTGAAATTGTTAGCAAAGGCCATTATTACTCCAAGGGAAAAACTCACCTTTTTGCCATCTCCCCTTGTGTATCTCATTGTCAAAAATTTCAGGCATCCCGGTCTCCCAGGTTTTCAGGCGTCCTGGTCTCCAACAAACTATTTGTTTGGTGGATTCAATAGATTTGGTTTGCCTATTTTGGCACAGGGATTCGGATTCACAATTCTCGGATCCTTGCCAAGGAGTTGAGGGTTCGGTTGGCCCATCCCTAATCCCAACCAACTTTCTCTCTGCCTCTGATCTAGGTGTAGAGAGGACCAATAACAAGTATAGTGTCATCTCCTGTGTGGGGATGACAATATACTTGCCTTTTTAAGGGAGAGACTGAGAGCAAAATTTGGGAATTCTGAAAGTCTTTGGGAGTGATATTTGAGACTCATTCCCTGTATGTGTGAACAATGAATCTTGCCTATCTGTTGGAATATTTAAGATGCACCTCCATATATGTTCATCCTGTGTATATCTAAATAAACCAAATATTACCCAGAACCAGCAGACTTCCAGCAAACTCATTCCAAAGGGAAGCAAATCCAGGAAAATGTTCTTTCCCTAAAATTTCTCTCTCTTCAAAAATGAAGGGTACGTGAAACAAGAAAAAATTATTCCACAACTACCAAATAAAATTCTTAAGAGTCTCTTCAAATAATGTCTCTGAATGCAGCACAGGATGTCCCCTGTTTGCCCTTTTAATACTATGATATGATTAAACAAATATCTAAAGACATCTTTATCTCCACAGGAAATGAAGAGAGTTTCCTACTACTAGGAAAAGAGAACCCTGGATAAGGTACAGCCCTCCGGCAAGTTTGAAGAATTGTGGCAGCAAAGTAAAATGAATGACAGTGATGGTCATTTACTACTGCAACTGGGCACAAACTATTGTGGTGCACTCTACACAGGGCCACTGAAATGCACAGGAATAGCAGAGAAGCATAGGCTTCCACAGTTGTTACTCAGTTACAAGAGAAAATTCCCCAATGGATTGTGCCCAGTATCAATGTACTTTTCTGTAGCACTTCATTTATACAGGAAATCAAACAGTAGTACTCTGATAGCTAATGGTGTTTCTCCAACTAAAGCCTGCTTTGCTTAGTAGAGCTTACTCTTAATGTTGTGTGCATAGGGATGTAGTGTAAAAATGGCCTTGCATCTGTGTTTAACATACACCTGCATTCTGAGTGGTCATCTTTTTAAATAAGACAAAAATTGTTCTCCCCTTTGCTGTCAAGCAAAAACTTCAAATAAAGATATCATCAGATTGGGCATTAGTTTTTAAACAATGATTGATTACTGAAAGGTAAGTTCATACTTCAATTTAGGATACCACTATAAAACAATAATAAAGTATTAACTAAAAACATGTGATTAACTTCTTAGTCTCTAAACTGCCACAAAACTACTTGCTGGTTTTGCTGCAACAAACGTACATGGTTAATCCCACTAGCACCAAATGTATTAATTATGAGTTTAAAAACACACCGTTCAGTTTTAATCATGGTCCAGCTACATATTACACTGGATCTGGAATCATGAAAACTTATCAATCATTAGTTAAAAGCAGAGGTAGAAGCAAGCGAGACAGGAGAATTGATGGTAGTGGAGGAAGGGATGCTTAGCATTTTCCTCCAGTATAACCTCTCCCATGACAGAAGTTGATTTCCAGCTGTAGGAAGGAAAACTTTTCTACAGAGTAATAGCAGATATCCCAGTGAGAAGTGTTAAATCAAGAAAACAGCATGGAGAAAAGTTAAAACTCTTCATTCTCCATTACTACAGCTTCAGTAGAGAGCCAGTGTATCTAAAAAGCAGGGTTCAAATCCCTGTTTGGCCATGGAAACTCACTAGGTAACAATGGCAAATCCCCTTTGACCAAATATTGCCAAGAAAACTCCATGATAGGGTCACTTTAGGATCAGCTTAATCCAGAAACAACTTGAAGGAACACAACAACAGTAGCTCCAGTACACATTGGTGGCTTCCCAGAGATCCTTTCTCCTATTTAAAGGATAGTTTGGGTCCCATACAGCAGAGATGTACAACTTGTGACTCTCCAGACGTTGTTGAACTAGAACTGCCCTTCAGCACAGCCAATAATGAGGAACAATGGAGTTGTAGTCCAGCAATATTTGGAGGGCCTCAAATTCCCCATGCCTGCCCTTTGGGGTGAAAACATTACCTGTGCTCACTTTGCTACCAAATTAATATATCTTACCAAAGTTTTTTTTTATGTAAATAACATCTTGCTGCATGGGACTTACAAATATGCTGTTCAAATTATTATTATGCATGTGAACCTACACAATAAGTGACAACAGTACATCCCCATTTTTACCATAACCTACACTCCTATTCTGCAGCATGTGGTATTTTCATAATTGAACATATTTATGGCTGGAAAACATGGTCAAAGACACACCGGTTGGAAAAGGGCCAGCTCAGGCTAACCAAGGTCAGGTCATAAGTTCAGAGAGGATTAAGTGGGAAAACCCGATGCCAAGGGGTTTGTGATAATCCTTGCAGGATCTCAGGCTACGTGCACACCCAAATATAATAGAAGGTGAAACTGCCCATGTGAAGCAATCAGGCACCATACTGTGATCCTGTCCTCTGGAAATCCTCCCTACACCACTTGCCCAACAAGACATGAAGAGATTGCCATAACTCCCATCAATGTTTTGTCACCCAGAGTTAAAACAATCAGCCCATCTTGGATTCCTTTGTTAACCTCATGAGAAAACAATTACCACTTTGTCCATACACTCTCCTTCAGGGTAGGAAATAGGGTATATGAACCCCAGCTTCGCCCTCAGAAAATTGCAGTATTTGGATGTAATACATGGTGTCCAGACCTCTGTTCATTCTTGCTACCTTCAGATGTTGTCTGAGCCACTCCACTTCTACCTTCTTCTTCAGGACTGGTTAACTATCACCCTTTCCATCCAATCTCTCTCTGCCCAACCTTTCTTGCCTCACTTTCTGATAGCCTTGTATGGTTCTTGTCTGATTTCTTGTGTGTTTGTGAATCCAGATAAAATGCTTTGTTAACTGGAGTCCTCTCTACCCTTAGTACTGGTATACACAAGTGAAAAGATCCTGTTGTTGCCCTCCCCTTGCCAGCCTCTTTAAGCTATAATTCCCCCAAATTCTAAGGAGATGCTGGAACTGTGGGTGAACCTCAAGATCCCCCACCTCTTAGGGAAACACCCAGAGACTATATCTTCTTTTGGAATGGAAAGAAGTTCCCATGCATAGGAAGAATATTCAACAATTCTATGTTCTCTTATAAACCACAAAGGGATAAGGATTTAGGATTCATGGGTCATAAAATCCCATGTTATGTTATGTAGAATTTCTTGACAGAGTTAGTTAAGACAGAATAGACTAATCATTACCCCTTTATAAGGATTTCTAACTTACAAATCCATTACAGAACTAAGGATGAAACTTGATCCATGCACACTATATAAAGAAAATTAACAGACAACTTTTCTTTTCATCTTTCAGCCTTTTGAGTGTGGAATGCATTTGCTTGAATTGTGTACATCTCCTGGTGCTTTCAAAAACAACAACAACAAAATAATCTTTCTGGGTTAACACTTGAGCTATAATCTGGGCATATGCCATTTTATACAACCACAATACCCATTTTACTGTGTTGGAAGGATGGTGCGTAGGACAAGAAGCATTTTCCTCATCTGTGACTCTCCCTTCAGCATGTCTCCAAAACATTTGGAAAGAAGATTGGTTTCCCACAAATGAAAAACTGCATTCTGCTCCTTCTGTTCTATTGCATTCTGCATGATGGAGTTCTGTTCAGATGAAGAATGAAAGGACTTCATCTGTCTAAGGCCCTTGCTGATGGTAGGCAAGGCTACACAGTTTCAGGGATAGTGGGTAGCTTTTGACCTCATCACATTTCCTCCCATTGTACTTTACTTTTCCCCATAGGGCAAAACAACTTTTTTTCCAAAAAAAATGGGAGAAAACTATACAACGAACTCACAGCAGTGGAATCTGACCAAAACTTCTGTTGATGAATTGATAAAGAAACTTATCTTCCCACATGAAAGATACTGCCAATTGTTACATTTGGGGAATTCAGAGAACAAATGGTGCAAGTTCACTTCTTTGTTACTGGTGAACCTAACCCATAGCTACTTGCTTCGTGTAGGCTTCATTAGACTTATCTGGCCCAGGCCTGGATAACAGTCTTCCTGCTTACACAACTGCAATCGTATCTAACACATGTGTGAAAGTAAAAGTGGGGTCACAACAGAATGGCACATCACCACAATATACAGTTGTCTTCTGTACTGCCTTCTAGCAAAGCTGTGCACATGTTGTTGTTGTGTATCTTCAAGTCATTTCTGACTTACAGAGATCCTAAGGTGAACCTACCATGGTAAACTATCACTGTATATTGTGGTGTGTGATGGGCTCAAGATCACCCAGTGGGTTTCCATGGCTGAGTAGGGAATCGAGTCCCCAGGGTCATAGTCCAACACTCAAACCACTGTGCCATGCTAAATCCCTGCTATGGACACACAAACTGTTAAAAACAAAATTCAATCCTAGAACTGAAAAGACATAGCTAACTTTACAAGCCCAAACATATCCAAATAATTCTGCCCAAAGGTTCTCCTCCCTACTGAAAGTGATCTGTGAGAACTGAATCCAATTGTACTAAAACAAAACAGAAGGGACTCTTTTGTCATCAGATGATGCTGAACCAGGGCTACCAAAAATGAGAAGCAGACCAGTCATTACAAAAGTGATTATCAAAGAAAAATCAAAAAGTCACAATCAGTATAGCCCATTGTCAATCAACATGCAGCCAAATCAATCTTAACATTTCATGTTAGTGCATCCAATAATTTACAGCAAACTAATGCAGATCAAAAATACGGACAACAAAGTGCTGTTAAAAGAAATCAATAAACTGAATAGGGAAATATATATGTCAAATAAATCTTGACAATTGGCATGACAGAGCAAAATTATCATGGTGCTTGATGGATGCTCTGTGCACAGTGCTTATAAAATAAAAGACTTTTCCAGCAGGTTATTCTTATGCCTAAAGCACAAGACTTATACATGGAACTGTATCTGAGGATGAGTTAGGGAGGATGGCATTGGATTCTCAGCCAACATGGAGTTGATGATTGTTGCACTAACCCTTCCTAAACTATAATTTTATATATGAGAGTCAAAGGATGATCTTGTGTGTCTTCAGGGCAGTTTCTCTAGCTCTCCACGATATCATCCCCTCCCCTCCATACACACACACACATACATTGGGCATAATGAAGGCCCTAGGAATCTCCCATATTTTTCAAACAGGAGATGATTACTTGCCTATGAACATCTTTTTGCAGGTATAGGAGCTGTGAATGTGGCTGAAATGAGCCCAGACTCATAGATCATGTAGGCATTTTCCAGGGTAAGACCAGACTGGTGTATTTTCATTTTTAATAATACACATACTAAAAGATATGAACTAGTCTCAATTAATGTGGTAGTTATGCCAACACATTTTGTGAAATGAAACAAATCAGCATCCCCATAAGCAATGAAGTGAGTAATCATATCGAACATGCTAATGAATAGTTGGCTGGGTTTGGGAGCAATACTGGGACTTTTGCACCCTCCAGCTTTAGAGATAAATTAAATCGAAACATGAACCATGATGGAAAGGGGAAGAGAGAGCAACGCACAGATCTTCATTAGGTCCTACCATCAAAAGACTCTTAAAGCTGCCTTTAGGGCATCCTACTGAATGAAGCACTGTGTATCTGAGATAGCCAAGAGCATGGTATAGGATGTGAGGAAACAAGGCACTCATTTCAACCAGTCAATACATAAGTAAAAGATTTTTAAAAGTACTTAGTGAATTCTTTCTGAAACCAGTCTGATTAGCTGCCTACATTTATTGATAATTAAACCAGTAATTTCATATGCTTGGAACCTTTAAGAGATGTCAAAAAACAAAAACAAAACCCAACCCTCATACCAAAAGCTAAATCACATCCTTTAATCCACTTCTATAATCCAACAAACCTTAAACATGTGGGCTATTCTAGTTGTTCTATTATTTAAGTTGGTTTTTTTTCCCAAAGAACCACATGAAAGATTCCAATTTACATTCCGATTATAAGGATGGATGAATTCAGTCCTTGGGGTTTTCAGCATCAAAGTTCATCCTTTCAAAAATGTAAAATAGGATATTGTTGTGATTGCATATGTAGCTGTACAACTATAACCTCCAAGATTCTCCAAATGTGAAGCTTCAGCTAGTAGCAAGTACCAGAATGGCCTGCAAGCTCTGGCCAGCCCTCTAAATAGGATAGTATTCATGAAATTTCACACATTACAAATGTTTTCCAAGCTACTTATTGGGAGATCATGTTTTCCTAATCCCAGAATTCACCAACCACAGTAAAACGTGGCCATGCTGTCTCAAGAATTCTGAAGCTTTAATATCAAACTGCAATTTTTCCAAAATTGAGCAAGCACCTCTTACAACTTCCTGCAACAACAAAGAAGTATTAGGTAATATAGAGGAGAGGGCTAGCTAGAAACGATCAACATAATTCCCTTTCTATCATTTTCTGTGTGCCCTTCTTTGTAAAGAAATGTTCAATCTAGAAAATATGGATCCTTCTGGGAAACTACAGTACTGATATGTTATCAGTGGTAGTAGTAGAAGCAACTATCTAGAACATTGAGCCAAATAAGAGCTTCTGGTTGTCAGCCTCATTCCTTGTGTCTTCTCATGATCCTAGAGACATAAACAGAATTACAATGGCCAGTGCCATAGCTCTGTTCAGTGCTGGCAGAGTATAAAGGTCTGCTAGCATACTTATCTTGGGCTTCACCTTCTGCTCTGGTACTACCTCTCCTTGAGGCACTAGAGCATACCCTATGACCAATTAATGGCTGGGGTGGACATCATGGACAGTAACACCTTTTCCTTTTTCTTGGCTGCAAAACATCATCAGGTTAATCCCAGGATCCTCACCCAAGCACACTGATTGGTTATGGAGTGAATCCTGGTACCTTAAGCAGGGGGGAAGTTGATTGCAGGTTGGGGCAGCAGGGTTCATTGCACAAGGAGGTATTGGATCATTTCCTGTTCAGCCATCAAATAAGTACACACACTGGCATTAGGACTGGACAGCTCTGATTGGTGTCTCAGCCTTGGTAGATAGCTGCTGGTGAATGCAGGAAATTAAGGCAGTGATTCCCAACTTGGAGTATGTGTATGAACAAGGACATTTAGGACCACATATACACACACACACTAAACTTAAATAATGATGTAAAAGGGATAAAGTAGAAGCCATTCTCAAGAACATCACAACTCAGTGCAGTTCTTGATTGCCCATGGATTTGGTGTTCCTGCCCCAAAACCTTAAGAGATGGGGGAAATCATAAAGACAAAGAGAAGAGCTGAAAGTCCAGCTGCCACTGGCCCACAAACTTTTTAAAAAGTTTCTTTCTCACACATGTGTGCACACAGAGCATCTATTCAAGTTGCCACGATGCTATCCCTGCCCACACTTAGTAGCTTTGTGAGCATTGCATACATAGGCCATACCTTCATGATGGGGCTGTGCCTCTATGGGGCCAGGATGGCGGCAGCTGGCTGGTCATGCTTCTGCATGACATTGTTGCTGGCCCGCCACCATTTTGTCCCCAAGCAACATGCATGCATAGTACTTGCAAAACAGGAAAAAAATCCATTGTGCACCTGCCATTACGTGGTGCTCTTGCCCTTCCCAGCCATGTGGAAGGGCCAGAAGCATGCTGGCAATGCTTCCTTCCCCAGTGCAGCAATGGAAACTGCCCAGCTGCACTGTGGAAGGAAGAGGTAAGGGAGCCAGTAAGGTGTAGAGGAGAGGCTTTCTGGCATGCTTCCTTACTTGCAGAGGTGCTGCAGGGACTGTAACAGGATGATGCACAGGAGCGTAGTCATGTGGAAATGGCCACCCTCTCTTCTCTCCTTCTTCCTTGTATCCCTCTCCCCATGGAGAGAGAATGCCCAGTGAAGACATCCATCTGAGGGAGGGATGTGCAGCATCCATCACTCCTCCCTGTGCCTTCAGCTGGGAACAAACCAGATCCTGACATCATGGAGACAATCTAGATGGGTAACAGAGCACAATGCGATGGAGAGGCCTGGGCAGGGCTGCTGGCCTGACACCCTGCCTTTTCTTCTGTGCGTGTGAGGAGTCTCCTCAGAGAAGCTTTCTGATGGGTTTTTCCCCCCATCAAAGAAAGGAACTGGTGGCAGAGGGAGGATGCAATTTATAGAAATGGAGTGCCTAGATGTATGCAAGTGAAAAAAAGATGCGAAGCACTGGACTACAGTATCCATTGTAGAAATAAATATTATATATTAATTCCATGTCTGTCTCTCTGTCTGCCAGTCTCTTTCTCCCTCCTCCTCCCCCCATCAACACATGCACGCGCGCACACACACACACACACACACACACTCTGTGTTTGCCTTAGGTTGCAACATCTCAGAATAGACATGAGTAGAAGATCTTCAATGAAGTGGATTTTTTCTTATGTCACTGCCCTACTTTCATACTGCATCACATGAAAGCAATTTTGCATGTAATGTGGCTACACATAGGATTTCCATTAGACACATCAGACATTCAGAATTTAAATAGAGACAGTTTCTATATTTTATCATATCTGTTGAATAAATTATTCACATCTCATTTATGAATGCTCCATTTAAAAGCATAACATAAATAAATCACTATAAGACAATGCAAGTCAACAAGAATTCAAATGAAGAGTTGCAGTTTTCTGTATTGGGATTCTCCCATGCTTTCTTCAAAACTAATTTAGCAATACAACCTTCTTTGAATTAATTCTAAATGCCTGCTATCCTTTCCCTGAAAATTGTTCTTCATTACTATTTGTTGATTATATTCACAAGCAGCTGAGAGAGGGGAAGTTTGGTGAAGAACTGATGTGTCATTCTCATCTAGAGTTTGGTACAAAAATTGTGACATGAATCCAAGGAAGAAACTCATCTGAAACCCCAACGCTTTGGGAGTGAACAAATGATACAGTTTCTTTATAGAAGAAATTCAAGAACTAGAGAATGCAGCCCTCACCCTTGGTTAAGCCTGCCCATTATTCAGCAGAATAAGAAGTCTCAGATTTAATGGAAAGACTAGAAATGACTCTTGAATGAGAAGAGCTACAAGATTTGTATGGTATGAGCAAAAAACAGGCAACAAGGAAGAAAGTTTGGAGGCATGCTGATGAGTCTGGTGGAAGTTGAGAACAACTCTGAAGATGGCTGTGGTAAAGTGGTCTCTCTGTCTGCTGCTGGTAGTGGATATGGTGAGTCAGGCCATGCTGTAGACCTTTTCTTGCCTTAAATATAAGTAGGAAGCCAAACTATAAATTGCAGTGTTAGAGTGTGATTTTCTCATAGATGCAGATGTCAGTCAATGAGCTGAAGCTTGATGCTGTGCACATAATGCTGACTATTAAAACCAAGTTAATAAAGACTACAAAATGTGAAGGTAATCAAGGTATCATCTTTTGGGCTACCACAATTTGCTTCTGCAATGCTTACAAAAGACACAGTCAACTACACTAGCAAGCAAGGGTTTGCCAGGATGGCTACTCATTCTTACATAGTGTTCTTTCAGGAGGTATGTAAACAAATGTGCTTTCAAGAATATGCAGAAGAACCCTTGCAATGTCTATTATACATATGCTGTAGACTAACTGCATTTATATCATGTATACGCTAAAAGTAAAATATATCAGTCTCTTCCCCATTCCCTAGCTCCACAACAATTCAGTGAAAAAAAAAATCAGGCTGATGAGAAAGACTGGCCAAAGATCATCTAGCGAATTCCATGGCTCACTGGGATCTGGAACCTGGATCTCCCAAGTCCCAGTCAAAGACTCCATCATCATTAAACCACATAAGTTTCATATTCATTACCCAACAATTATATACCAGAAAGATATTCAGTAAAGCAGAAATTGATATTGGTTTCTGATAAGCTGTTCACTGTTTCCAAACCATCCTAAGTTCAGTTCACATTCTTTGGTGCTGTCCAAGAAGAAAGTAGCATCAAATCCTTAAGAAGTGGGTGATTTTTTTAAATAAAAATGAAGAACTAAAATAGCAAATGTACAGCTTACCTAAACGGTGGCAAGTGAGATGCATGTTAACCAAGCAGATTTCTTCCTCTCTCCCTGTCCTACTGCCCATATCTGAAAGGTGTAAACACCAAGTAGGCAGAAAAAAAAATTAAGTATATGTCTTATGCATTCAGATCAAATAAACATGGGAAATGTATAGTTTAAATATGGAACAATTTCCTGAATATGTAGAATTTTCTTCTCTTAACAACTGAATGCAAGGCCCACTACAGGGCAGTAGAAAATGCAATCTATTATTTAAAGTGGGAAAACTAACAAACAAAAACAGCCACCAAAAAAAAAATAGTCCCAGGTGACCCAAGAACTGCTATGCTAGTCTCCAATCATTGTAGTGGGTGCAGAAATTCACATCAAGATTACTGGCAACCATATACTCCTCCTAACTGTTTTGCCCAATCATAGGTTCAGGAATATATTACAAATAGCAAATAATCTCTCTTGTGAACTAACAATACAAGCAATTATCTTACACACCCTACATATTGCTTGATCAAACGGTGGGAAAAACTTTCTAGCAATGAGACAAAGAGTTGAAATTATAGAATGAGCGAGGAGGCTGTAAACTGCAGTTAATCCAAACATGTTCATGCAATACTCATTTTTTCGAAAATGGGCAAACCCACTGAACAAAGAAAACCAGAGCAGAGAATGCAACAACCTTTGTGATGTTATTAGACTGCAACTCCTGCCAGTCTTAGCCACAATGGCCTCTGATGAGAGCTGATGGGAGTTGCATTCCAACACATTCCTTATCCCTGAGCCTTATGAGCTATAATTTGCTAATTTAAAATCAGATGTATCAGAACCTCTGGGAAAAACTAAAGAAAAGATAATGGCTTGCCATCTAAGGTGAATCAATGGAAGAAATTTTTTAGAAGGAAAGTTTTTTCCCCTCCCCCACTTTTGATATCTTATCTCCAATCCCTGAGGAGCATCTCTGGAGATACAGAGGCCCTTCTGAGCAATGTGTTAGAGTGGGATCCACAGTAGGGAAGACAAAACGCTCCCAATTGGGCAGACCTATCTCTGGTTTTGGGATACTGCCCTCTCTGTAATGGGCAGCAGAGAACAGGAACTCTCCTTCCAAGCCTTCCTTCTCTTCACTTATCTTAGAATGCAAGCCAAGATTCCAGAATCCACCTAATTTGTTTTTTGCCTTCACAGACAGTGTTGTTATGTGTTAATCTTGTCTCTACAACTGTGAGCACTATGAACACTATGCACATTTCAGATTCAAAAACTCTAAAACTATTATTCTCATAACATGGATGAAAACATCTTGGGGAATGAGGTTATGTAAGACTAATTTATCATATATGCTTTCTCATTCAGAGGTTTCTTCCATATTCATCAACTCCAATAAACACATGGACATTTTGTTCATGCAGTGGCTTCTCCAGTGCTTGGAAACATTACTTTTTTGGACGATAACCTCCACAATCTCACAACAAACACATCCACACTGACCGTGATTCTAGTGGTTCAAATAAGTAATTTTTCCAAACACTGGAAATCTTTTGTAAATTCAAGGAATACTTTCTTGTTCCCACATGTAACCTAAAGAAACATCAGCCTCTTTTCTAATGTGATCAGCTTAGCCTTGACTTAATAAAGGATTTTGCTGATTGGTAACTGAATAGTCAGACCCATGTATTACTAATATTAAAGAACCAACAGCTCAAAACGAGTGAAAAGAGGAGAGGAGACAACATATAACATAGGTGCTCACAAACAAATACAGAAGCCCACTGAGTAACAACAGTACACAACAAAAGATGGAACGATCCATATAGGCGCTATGAGAGGTTGTAAAAACCCAAGTTGTGCTAAATGCCATCCATGCTGTCATGCGTCAATTTTTTTTTTAAGGTATGTTCATTCAGGTGGGTCTGGAAGATGTATGCCTGGCTATCTTCGTCCAACTTACATCTGAAATTCCTATACCTTACTGAGGTATAAGTTTGTAGCAGATCCAGCACTGTAGCTGATTAATCATCTGATTGAAGTATGTCATTGTATGTGCTGAGGTCTCTTTTCCAGCTTCTTCCTTTTAATTACCATTATCACAATGGTAGAAATAATTTTTTACATTCACAAAAATACAAAGAGTAGAACCATATTACAACCTGAAATAGAAGGAAATACATAAGCCAGATTCACATGCACAGATCTTTTTAGGTCATCCCCCCACACATATTAAAGTAACTCCAGTTTCCCTCTAGAAGTAGCCCCTTTCTGTCTCATTCCCCATTGCCACATTATTCTGTTAAAATCTCAGCATTGCCATTCATGCAATGGTAGCAGGTTAGAAATGCTCTCTTCTGCACCCTTCCACCTTAATGGATATGTTGCAGTATTGGAACCAGTATTCCTTCTGCACTATAGAGTCCTTGGCCACTCCCTTTCCTCACCTTCACCCTGCCCCGTCGCCCCAATTGGTCTTTTTTGGGTGGTTTTTGGAAGCTGTACTAGCACAGCCACTTTGTAACAGCATGACACACAAGTTCACTATTGCACTTTCGTGCTATAATGCCTAAAAATGTATATAAAAAATAAAAAGTTTTAACTCAAAAGAGAAATTTAAAATAAACACAGAAAGGTAATAGATTTCGAAGTTACCATACCATGAGAATAGCTGAAAGAAGGACAATCTGGGTACACCCATACCCCTCCCATTCCTGGATCTGAGAGGACAGGAAATGCT
Source organism: Iguana delicatissima (assembly GCA_948472985.1). Classification (NCBI taxonomy): domain Eukaryota; kingdom Metazoa; phylum Chordata; class Lepidosauria; order Squamata; family Iguanidae; genus Iguana; species Iguana delicatissima. Next base: position 336,289 of record CAOKZL010000280.1, on the reverse strand, counting down.
TTCAAGTGATATTACAGTACCAAACTGAGCTGATGGGACTGAAGCATTAAGGAGACTCTAAATGGGTTTTTTTCTGGAAATGATATAAGGTGGTTTTGCAACACTTGGGGACAGGATAGCAGCTGTACAGCAACCATGTCATGCAGTAGCATGACTCCTAGACCGGAAACAACCCACTGTTGTTGTGGGATAGCAACGTCATGTGGAAATGACTGTAATTTCTCCTTCTTTTTTTCTTAGATACTGTTACAATCTATGGTAATACCTAAGAAATGAAGCACACATAAATAAATAGATAGATTGGGGTGGGGGGGAAATGCAATGAAGTGAATAAGTAATTCTGATAGTCTATGGGATTTCTACTAAACAATCCAGATTTTCTCAGTATCATGAGAAATATTAGCGTTTGAATTACACCACTTTGTATTAATGTAGAATTCAGTTCAGGTACTTTGAATTACTCACAGTCCACATACAAAGGAATGGTTCAAGGTATAAATGTAACCATCAGCATAAAGCTAAATTTCCTTCAAAATTTTGAAAGCTAAAATATATATACATATCTACACATGAAAACAGAGAAGCCAAGCTTAATCATGTTTAGATGTTTAGATAATGATTATCTGCATTAACAGAAAAACTGGATGCTAGACATGGAATCTTCTGGTTTAAGACCTGCCTGTGTACAGATTTCCATTTTAATCTACTAAAACCCTTTGTTTGAAGTTGAACTCATAATGAATTCTCCTGTGGTTAATTATGCAATCATGCAAAGACAACATGCATCTCCAATAAAACAAGTTTTGCACTTTTATTCTGGTACATTATCTATTGGTGAACTGACATGGGCACAAAATCAATGTATACAACTCACATTGTGTTATATATTAATTCATTAGTAAATTAGTTTGGTTTATTAATTTCTGCATATCAGATTTCATAGCCATGTACCGTGGTTCCTAACTTTCATGAGCTTTGGGGGAACAGAACCCTCATGAAATTAAAAAAAAACTACAAACAACTCCCCTGTGAGTGAGTGGTTTCCCTCTCATTCCCTTAGAGAGTTCACCTACACTTTCAGGCCTGCCTCTCCCCCATTCTCTTCCTCTGGCCCTTTCCCCAGACACACATGCCTTCCTTCCACACACCCAGGCAAAAGGCAGTGGATGGGAGAGGGAGAATGCAGGATAGGGGAGGCTCACACATGCCTTCCTTCCCCATGTGCAGGGCTCCTCCTTCCCATTCACTTGCCTTTTGTCCAGGCGTGTGGAAGAAAGGCACAGCATGCCTGGGCAAAAGGCAAGGGAGCTGAAGGGGGAGAATGGGGAGGAAGCAAATGATTGCCTCACAAATAACCAAATTCACAAAGGTCAAACCCTCAAATGTGGAGGGAGGACTTTACCGTGACACCAAAGCTCCCAAAAGTTTCAGAATCTGAACACAACTAATATTCAATATTGAAAAAGCAGTGTTTCACTAACCAGATAGGCATCTCTTCTCTTGGAATGACAATTTCAAACTCATATGTTGCCGCGGTTGCCCAATTACATAGCAACAACAAGCCAATCCAGAGGCAAAAACTTAAAACTATCACAATAGAATTACTATAGTTACAGATTTTTTAAAAATCATCCTTTTTGGTCTATACACTTATTTACATTTCAAAAAGGTGACAAAAGTGAGAAGTCTTCTTTTTATAATGCTCGTGACAAGAGAGAAAACATTGATATTGTTTTGCTGTTATGTTCCTTCAAGTCACTTCTGACTTATGGCAACCCTAAGGCAAACCTATCACGGAGTTTCTTGGCAAGATTTGTTCATTGCCTTCCTCTAAGGCTGAGAGTGAATTACCTGTCCAATATTACATTATGTGTCTCCAGGGCCAAATGGGAATTCCAGTCCTGGTCTCCCAGAATCCTAATCCAGCATCAAACCACTATACTACTACTGGCTCGAAACACTGAGACAGTCAACATAATCAGCAGTACGAATCAGTGTGAAGTAGTAGTTTGAGATTGGACTATGATCCTGGACACCAGGGTTCACTTCCCCACTCAGTCATGGAAACCTACTGGATCACTTTGGCACATCACATAGTCTCATCCCACAGAAAGCCCCATTATAGGCTTAGGGTCACCATATGTCAGAAACAACTTGAAGGCACACAACAACCATAGTCAGGACTACTGCAGTACTTTTGTACTGCTTCACAATTTGAGGTGTCCCCCACCCAACACTAGTAGTGTTGCAGATGCTAGATGTGATCTTCTGCCATATTGTAAACAATCTCCTTATCTGTGTCCCTCTGACTCCATGACGGCATCACTAATACCTTTAAAATGTGGCTGCCACACACAAAAATTGGCAGCCTGTACTGTCTTGAATTTTGTGGCCATCTCTAAGAAGTGTATTGAGACCCTTCATTATGCAATTTTATCCTGGATTTCTGTCTAACTCATGTATCCATAATTACCTAATTGCAAATGCATGTGATGGGGCTGATTATCTTTATGGTGAACATCTCATTTGCTTCTGTTCATTTTGTAGTCTTTGAACTGAACTACATGTGATATTCAAATTTTTTGGTCTCTCTAAACACAGGCACTCTCAAATTATTTTAATTCAAATGATTTTCTTTTCTCCCCCACCCCTTAGGAAAATTCATTATTCATGGGTTGAGGGCTTCTGTGGTTGCTTTGATGAGTTTTAAGAATGATATTGACTTTAGCTATTTTTTTTTTACAGTTTTATCTCCAAGCTGTCTAAGGTGTTGTTGCTTTTAAGCACACAAAGAAAAAACACAGATGCAATTGGAATACTCCTCCAGTATATTCTGTAAAGCATCATTTTCCTCCTTTCTGCCCTGTATTTTGCAGCATTTGAGAACCACAGGCTGCTGATTCCTCTCTGCGCATGTTTAATCGACCACTATGGTTGTCATGCCAACCAGCAAAGAGAATTCTAAGCCTACACTTGGTATTTCAATGCAGTGACCCAATTACTGTCTGTCAACAAATTCACTGGGACAATAGTAAGTGTAACACATTACTGAGATTAAATCCCAAACACTGGACTATAAAAATGTCTGGAACCCAAATCTTAAAGCAGTTTCACAGGGCAAAATACTATAAATAGTGTTAGCAGTAATGCTTCCTAATCCTTTAAATGTATATGTTGCTTTTAAAGACCTTCTTTCAAAAACACACCAAAGAATTATCTCTGTCCAAGGTTGCTTTTGTTAGTCACTCTCACAAAGAAAAATATCCCTCAACTCAAATGTTGCTATTTATATGGAACTATATAATGCTTTGTAATCCAAGCATTCTTGTTGGGAAATATTTCGTCATTGCAGAATTCCCTCCACAAATATGAGATTTCAAAGTAAAGGACAAATGATTCAGTTTTGCACAACATGGTTGCATAGAGGAGCACTGGAGAAATATTCTCATTCCCTGGTAATAGGGAGCATTTGTTTAGAAGAAAATCTAACAACTGCCATTGAGAATTATAGGAACTGTTTTCTAGAGCATTCTGTGTCTGAACAAATAGGGGTACAGAAATTTTTTCCAAACTGAAACAGCCTCGGCTTTCATTTAATGATCGTTTCAACATCTATGTTCAGTTGTACGCTTCCATTGTTAACATCAGCAGATGGGTTGTTCTGTTATAAATAATGCAGCTGAAAAGGACAATGTACGTGTCCTTGGCATAAAGCCAATCCCACGCCCATATAAATAAAACATATTAATATATATAGGACCATGTTAACATGGCAAGACACAGTTGCATCATCAAAACAACCCCTATTGATAGTCCTTACCAATCTGGAAATATGTGTTCTACCCCTTGGATAAAATATATCCACATATACAGAGGAGCTTGGTGGAATTCAGTGGTTAAGAGTGTGAGCTAAGAATCTCAAGTGCAAATCTATCCTCAACAGCACACCCAGTAGATTGTCCCATCTCTCATCTGCAGCTTCCCCTGCAAGATAGTGACAACAGTCCACTTGATACTGCTAGCTGGAGTAGACAGAACTGTGTTGGACTAATAATTTGATTTGCTGTAAGACATTTTTTCTGTTTTCCCATTCATACAAATTTTTATTATCTGTAGTTGTCACTAACTGCCAATCACAATCCAGTTATTCTAGTCACTGTGCAATATAGAAAGGCAAAAAAAAAAAAATCATCCTTTACATGTTTCCCCCATTTTTCCCCAGTTGTTCTGCTGAACAAAAACAGGATCACTGAACCAGGAAATCAGCCAATTACCATTCTTAAGAACTATAAATAGAAAAAATGAAGTAACTAGAATTCTGCCTCCTTAACATTTTTTCCTGTTAGAGGAAAAATGAACTTTAAATTGCTTTGATTAAAGCCAATGTAGGAAAGATACTTTATAAGGTCTAGAACAAAGAACCTGCTAGAGATAAATTAAATTACAAAGTATACTCATCTGAGATATGACCCTCATTTCTATGTTGTGGATGTGAAGGAAGCTGGGCAAGATATAAAACTAAATGAGGAAAATACTACATATGGAAAATAATTTCTGTAAGACTATTTAGACAATTAAAACACATGTCAGATTGTTGAACCACTACAATAGATCAGATTAGATCAGTTATTATCTAGGGAAAAATAATGACCTGAATCCTATTGGTAGTCCCAGCTAAAGTAGATTCACCGAATCAACTGTTGATTTGCAAGCCAATACCTACGTAATGGAATAAGAGTATAACGGCACTATAATAATGTAGTGCAGAAATGGCCTATATCTAAAGGATCAGATGGTTGTTCCAAATACGTAAACCTCTGCTTTATTCACATAGCTTAATTGCATAATGCAAAACACATTGCTTCTGCCTAGGTCATTTCTTAAATTTTTCCTGTGCCTTCTTGTTTTCTTGAACCTGCAAAAGCCCTACTACTATTATCCATGTTACACATTTGACACCTATCCATCATCTCTCAGATCTTCTGCAACACACATCCCAGGGATGCCTCAGTATCTTCTATTTACTAACCTTCAGGTTTTTGTCTAGCAAAGCCTTTTCTCTAATATCCTGCACTTTCTCCTAGCCCTTTGTGAACTTTTCTACCCACTAAGCTAATTGTTCCCTTAAGCTGCTTCCCTGATTGCCAACATTTATCATCCCTTACTTAAAAGGGCTACAACCTCATAAATAAATTTTGATTAACGATACGAGTTTCATTGGAATTATCTATTAATTACATTTGTATAACTCTGCATTAGGGGCAAAACAATATTTCTGAAGGAAGAATTCTTTTCTTGCTCTGGGATTACATCAGTGGTTCTCAACCTGTGGGTCCCCAGATGTTCATGGACTTCAGCTCCCAGAAGCCCTGAGCATTGACCATAGTGGCTAGGGCTTCTGGGAGCTGAAGTCCACGAACATCTGGGGACCCACAGGTTGAGAACCACTGGATTACATGCACATATATTACATAAGGAAAAAAATCAGGTATGTAAGAAAAAAGGGGGATGACTCTTAAGACAGTGCTTGCCAACTAAAGGAGGAGGGAATGAAGAGAGAAGGAACCAAAATACACATGAATATATTGGTGGAATGAGAAGGTAGCTACAGATTTATTGCTGTTTAAGTCTTGGCATGGCATAGGATGAAACACCATGCTCCAGTCCACTTTCTGGGAAAAACTGTAGAATGGCAGAGTATGATGCAGTAGTTTGAATGTTTGATTAAGACTCTGGGAGACCAGAGTTTGAATCCATGCTCAGCTGTGGAAAACCTCTGGATGACTTTGAGCAACTCATACTCTCTCAGGCCATTGCTGCACTACACTGTTATAGTGCTATTATTCTACTTTCAATATCCTATTGAATCCTGGGGTTTGCAGTTTAGGAAGGGGTATTTAGAGTTCTCAGCCAGAGAGTTCTTTGGCCTCAGTAAACTACAAACCCCAGAATGCCACAGTGGAGTGAAAGTAGAATAATAGCACTATAACATTGTAGAGCAGAAATGCCCTAAGTTTCAGAAGAAAGCAGTGGCAAACTGCTTCTGAAAAAGATTCATTGAGAAAATTGCATGATATAGCAGACCTAGGGTTGTTGTAATTCAGAAATGACTTGAAAGCATACAGCAACAGCAACAACATAACATGATAGGTATAAGCCTACGGCACTCCACACACTTAGAAGGAAAACAGATCTAGCACTCCCTGTGCTGGCCGTGCCCTAACAGGCTTTACCCTCAAGATCTCTTAAGAGAATTCCCAAAATGAGAAGATGAGTATGCAGACCCACCCTACACACACACACCAAAAAGAGTCCAGCCCAGTGCCAAAAAGTGCCAATGTGGTGATGAGGAGGTAAACAGCACATTAATAAACAGGATATAACAGTGAAAGAAATATACTCAGTGTGCCTTTAACTCAAGAACAGAAAAACCAACTTGCCAAAAATTGACACTGGGGTGGGAGCGAGGTAAGGAAAGTTGATGTTGAGTGAGTGCTTAGTGGAGAATGATTGTAAGCTCTCAAGACAGACTAGAATGAACACTACCACAGTCAAGTCTTCCTGAGGTCTCACTCCCAAACTTGCCTCTGATTGGTCAGGAATGACATCTAAGCTGTGACAGCTGCACTTGTGTAGGGCTCCCAAAAGATGTGCTGAGCTGCTGAGAAGATGGCAATGACTGTCTGTTTCATCCACATCCTGCCCCATAGGGCTGTAAAAGTAATTCAGCAGTCTGTGACCTGAGTTTGTTATGAACAGTGTTTATACCTATTTATATTGCAAATGATGGTCTTTTTAAATAACCTGGCCTTTTAAATTAAGCATTCCAACTGTAGTAATAGGAACGTGCACATTCTGTGACATCACAGCATAGCTTCATGAGATTTACTGGCCAATGACAGCCAATGTTTAAATAGATAGTGTATCTGTGGGATTAAGTATGTATAGTATCCAATCTGCTCTGTTAAACTGATGTGGGTGCAAGAGAAAAATATACCAGCTGTCTTTATAAATGTGAGGAAAGAACAGTGGAGATACTAAAGCACTGGTAAATTACAATGTTTGAAATAAGCAAATGCAAATAATAGATGTCATGCACTGCTTAAATCACTAAAAAAATAGTTCCTTCCAGCAAAGTATTACAGCTATGCTTACCACATAACAAGCCACCAATACAAATATATTTCTTACTTTTAAAAATGTACAGATAAACATCTGCCTGGCAGCGGTATGGTATGACACAATAGAATCAAAGTCTTATGGAAAGCATGGTTCAGGATTAATTAAGCTATTTACAAAAGGCTGAAGAAGGTGTGGTTACAGTGCTGATGGGAGGGGGGGTGAAAAGTCTGACAGATGGTGGGGATAGAAAGAGAGAAAGCTACGCCTGAACTGCAAAACACTGTATCCATCATTATCTGAACATATAAATATGCCCAGTGTTTAGAGCAACAAAGCATTAGGCCATCTATGTCAGATGCTCACTGTTCAATCCTGGAAAAACATACATATGAAAAAGAATACCAATTCTGGAGAAGAAGAGTAACATCCATAGTATCATCTTTTTATGGCATTTAATTTTGCTCTCATTTCTTTTGGCCTTTTCCTTATTTTGCTCCCCTTGTTTCCATTGATAAATTTATATAGCTTTGACACCCCATATCAAGTTACTTTACTGAGCACTCTTAAATGTGGTACATGTTCTACCAGCCTGAGTTCGTCTCCATAGCAACACTACAATAATTACTGGTATGCATATTTCACATATGGGAGATGAAAAAAGAGATTTACTCAAAGCCATGAAGTCAGTTTATGAACAAGCAAATTCAGTCCATGTTTAACCATTTTTCCTGGTGTGATGTCCTGCACAGGAAGCTTCTGAGGGCTTCATGGAGCCCACAGATTGTACGCCTCTGTCCTATTAGAAAGATTTTTCTTGTTTCTCCTGCACGTACATGAAAATGCATCTGCAATCAGCAGAGTTTAAAACATAATACTACTGCTACTGAATGTCAATCAGTTCAGAAGCCCTTAATGTCATCACTTTGTCTCCTGGGCCAAGCTGGAAAGAACCCCTTCCAATGTGATATATGCACTGATATAGACTTGAGTCGATTGGCTTGGACTCAAGTCAGACTTAAGTCACTTCAGTCACTTAACTTGGCAAAAATTATACACTGACTCAACTTGACTTGAGACTTACATATTTTTAGTGACTGATTTTGTGCACTTGGTCCAGTAACATAACACATTCATCCAGAAACCTTACAATTTACTGGTCATATGACAATCTGTTTCAAGCCCAAAATGTGGACACATGTTTCAAAGGAAACAGCAAATGGGTTAGGTTTGAGGTGAGGTTGAAGTCTGCTCAGCAACCTGTCCCTGCTATATATAGGAGGAGCTTTCTAAAACTTTTCCCAAGAGAAGAAGGCAAGAAGAGCAGAAGGCTTGTGCCCAGAGTGCAGGGCGCATATCTCAGAGCAGAACAGAAAATGTGTTAGGCAATGGGCTTGAGGAGGAAGGATCCTCCCTTCTAAAGCTCCTGAAGCTTCAGCAATGGGGAATAAGAAGGATCCTATTCCCCACTTCCAAAGCTGCAGATGGCAAAATCACAAAAGTAGAGGGCTGACACTATTGTTAAATTGTTAATTGTTAAAACTGACTTTATTCGACTCTGTCCAGAAATTCTGGAGTAAAGGCTGGGGTATAAAGTTGGCTCCCAGACTTGAGACTTGACTCGAGACTTGACTTGAAAATATCTTGCATGGACATGAGACTCGACTTGAGACTTGAAGATAGAGACTTGAGACTTGATTTGAGACTTGGAGGAAAAGACTTAAATACATCACTGGATGTATGTATTAAAGGTAAGACATTTAGACAGTGGCATGCAGCAGATCTAGGAATATAAGCATAGTTGCAGAGCTACTACAAATTCCTCAATTGCAACTGTGATTGACTTGGCTGTTAGAGACATGTTAACCCTGTATCAGTAGTGTACATATATCAAGTAGAGTGAAAATAGGCATACTGCCTTGAAATTCTGACAACCATTTCTGTTACTTATATAATGTTATTTCTATCCTTAGTGGCTCGCTTTCATATACGTGTCACGTATGTGACTGCATATTAATCATATTTACACAAACAATCTCTTTTCGGTTGGGAAACAGGATTTCCCCATCACTTCATTAACTGGCATGTTAGTGATACACTTCCTGACACTGAAATATATTCATGTGGGTACTCTGCCTGCCCTTTTTTTTTTTTTTTCAAAAAAGCTATGACCTGAAAAGTCTTACCTTGCAGTGGGAAAACTCTATTAGATATCATGTTAATTCATTCCAAAAAACAGAGATTTTCTAATACAGATAGTCAATATATGTCCAGGAAGTCAAGGAAGCAGACCTACAATTCATATGCTTAGTTGGCGTGCGTCTAAAATCTTTTAAAGCAGCTTGTCATGCGGCACAGAAAATGAGAAAACACCAATATCATGCTGGTAAATCTTAGAGGGAATCTAGAACTTATCTTTGGGATGTATATATTTATTGGACATAATTAATCAGGAAGAAAAATATGCCACCCAGATACCAAAGATTTAGTAAATAATTCATTTCAGCTACCATCAATTAGTAAGCAATTCAGATATGGGATATGTACCACATGTACAGAGTAATTTTCCCAGTGCTACCATATATTTTCTCTTAATATGTGCAGAGTTGTGGAAAATCAGTTTGCTCCATGACTTTTTAGAGCTGCAGATGCATTAATAATTGTCCATGCATGCCTTTAGCACAAATATGTGAGGATATTTCAGCCATGTCAAACAACAATGACTAAAATCCCATGCTTACTCGCCCTTTTGTTTTGATTTTGTCCTTGTAAGAAGACTGCTTAATGATCTAACTAATAGGTAGCAGCTCCTTCACTCCCATTCTTCCTTGTTCATACCAGTGTTCTTCTTTCTGACTATGTGATGTCACAAAACCCATTCAGAGTGAGGACAGTGACTTTTGCCCTCACTCTGAATGGGTAGATTTTTAGCCCTTCATTATATCACTCACTCATCGCTAATGGACTTGTAACCACTGAAAGCTTTGCCAGAACGTACACCTACCACAACCCCCAATTTTACCCATCAAATAATTTAAAATACAGATATTTGTGGAACAATGCAATCTGCAAAAATACCATTCCACTAAGATATAGTACATGTCAAAAAATACACCAATCAATGTCTCACAAATACATAAAATTCTAAGATATTCTTAGCAGTTCTTTAACACTGGTTTTATATAATTACACTTGTACATGCTTTTTCCCCTTCCAGAGAATTAATACAGCTGAGGCGGTATACATTTGTTAAAACGCCATTTAGAACTGATATGTCTGCCGAGAAGGGTATAAATCAGAAAGAAAACAATGTAAATAATCTCTGTTCCAGTCCTGTGGAATGTTCTCTGGATTCCTGTTGCATAAAGCATTATTGTAAGCTATAGCAACAAAATAACTATGATCTCGGCTGGGAACATTATTTTTAACAGACTGGGGATAAAATATAGTAAATTCTCTGCTAACAATTATGAATTACGTATAACATCGCTATGTTTGGCGATCCCTTTCATAACAAGTGGACAATAAACTCCTAAAAAGTCAAACATTCAATATCAATACTGAGAACAAGGAGAAAGCTGAGGCAGGGCATAATTTTGTTTCCCTTCTGCCTTTCAGACTTGCCAGCCCAAAGACATGGGATTTAAAACAAATGCAGGTGTGTGATCGAGATGGTTTACAGTAGAATCCATAAGATACATTTAGAAAGAATGTATTTAATGTAATTTAATGTATTTAATCCTAATAACTTCAAAGGCATGTAAAACTACTTAGATTCTACTGTTGTGGTTTAACAGTCTTCAAGGCTAGACTGTTTCTATTTCATGCTTTTTGCAAAACAAACAATGTGTTGTTTTCTCATTTGTGTGAAACTGATTCCTTTTGAAAAGCTCACTTGCTGTCTGACTCCAACCTCCCCCCCTCGCCCGCCCCCTGCACACATATTCAAATTAAAGATTCAAGAAAGCATTTGAAAAGCATTGCCGGAGGCCACTTGTGTTCATGGACAGGGTTCAAAGGTTGTAGGGGCTTACTACATGAGGATTAAAACACACAGCATCCCCTGTCCTCATTTAATATTTATGAAACCGCCATTGAACAGAAATGCAACCTAATTGCTTAATTCTTAGTGACAAGGATCATTCAGGCTGCATGATCAGTTAAAGGCTCAAAGACTACTGAGACCTGCCAAAAACAAAACAAAGCAAAAATGGTCACATCTCCAGCAGATGGTTCTGCTATAAACGACTTGTTCTCCTCCTACACACGAAGGCTGGAGGAGGAGGGGGATATCATCAGTAGCTAACATGCTCTGTGATATCAGGAGCCCTGTCAATGTCAATCAGTTTTCTTAGCCCAAGTTTGAGCTTAACCACGTGAATGCTATAGAAAGAAAGGATTTTAATTTGCCTCTTGTTGTCCAAACAAAGAAAGGACACTACAAATAGTTCTTTAAGCTACTTTAGTGTTCTTGAGTAGCAGATTCTTTTAGAAAAGAACTGCTTATGTATTGCCCAAAAATCGAAAAAGTATTTAAAACTTCTTTGCTGTCTATTACTGCAATAACAGAATAACACAAGATCATATTAGTGAAATGTTCTTTTTTCTTAAATGTTCAAGTGGTGTATTTTCAGAGAGTGCTTCAATGTAGCATTCTTTATTTACCTTAAAGAACTATCCAGGACTAGAGTAATTTGCTACAAGCATTTGTAGTCATTATGGCTGAATATTTCAGCACCAACAGCAGGCTTTCAATAGTAGTTGTTGCCACCAGTTTTATAAATATAAAGTCCTCCCTCCACATTCATGGGTTTGACCTTTGTGAATTTGTTTATTCATGAGGCATGTGCTTGCCTACCCCCCTCCTCCTGCCATTCCCTTGCATTCCTCACCCCAGGCTTGCAAGGCTTGTGTTGAAAATGGATATCTTTTCCTTTGGAGTGAAAAAAAAACCCACTGCTGGAGGCATGCCCTCTCTGCCACTGGCTGCATATTCTAATATGTAAAGGCCACTGATTGATCAGGTGCTCTCTTTGCTCCTAGCCTTCCCCTATGGGAGGAATCTCCTTTCTCAAGATGGCAACTGGAAGTATCTAGAATGCCATAGCTCAGTGCTCTGCTATTCTCCATCTGAGAGGAAAGTACCAAAAAACCCTTTCCCTTGTCTTTTTTTTCCTTACCTCCGGGAGTGCTGAAGCCAAAGGCAAGGGAATGGGAGGGGGGAAACTGAAGGGGAATGGGAGGGGAGATTGATGCAGGAGTTATTTGTAGTTTTTCCACTTTCATGAGAGTTCTGCGCACCAAACCCTCACAAATATGGAGGGACCACTGTATCTGCTTGCTACCTAGTGAATTATATTTTAATAAGAGATGTGGGGGAAACCTAATTACTGCTTTTATTAGTGTAAGAAGCATCTGACTCACAGTCAAAAAAAGGAGTTTCTTTGAAAGGAGTTTCTTTGAAAGACTAGCATCTCTTTGAAAACTTCCACAATTGATAGACATGTTTTAAAAATTTTAAGAGTTCATTTTATAAATGTTGGAGGACTTAATTTAAGAAAAGATAGCAGAATTTAAAAGAGACAAGTAGAGAAGTGAGAATAAATTGAAATTTGTTGAGTAGAGAAAAGCAGAATGGCCAATAATGGGTGATAGCTGGGAACTGTCAAGGGAAAAGGATTGTATTTTGATTGTGGAAATGGGGAGAGGGGAAAGCATGTTCCATTGTTTGAGATGAACACTGTATTGTGATACATAAACGTAAGATGTGGAGTGTGTTTTGAGAAGCGAAGACCAGAGCAGAGTGGAAGATCAGAAATATTTCATGTAAAACTACAGGTTAAAGAAAGTTTTTTTTTAATCTGTGAAAATCTAATAAAATTATTATATAAAAAAAGAAAACTTCAACAATTCCATCCATTTCTACCAAAGTAATATGCTATCAAAAACAAACTGTTGATTTGTACTCAATATATTTTTGAATAAGTGTTTCAAAGATTCCTATGCTGATAATTTATACAATTCCAGGTTTTTTTCTTTTGTCCCCACTTTAGCCATCCACTTCTTGTGTCCTAAACCTTTTTCAATAAGTAGGTATCTTTATTCCCTGCACTGAACAGCCATTAACTTCTGGATCTTAATTACAGGCCCTGCCATCTTTTCGTACTGGGTAGTGTTTTGCAAAACTTTGAGTATATCTATGCTACAGTGTTATAGCTATTCAATACTATTTAAAATTCCACAGGTTCAAAGAAGCACACTAGAGCTCACTGGCACAATATTCTAAGCATTTTACCAAACTGTAAATTCTGAGATTCCAGAGGATGGAACTGTGACACTTAAGTATCAGAATATTTTAACTATGTATACAGATACAGATACACAGACAAGCAACTGCACAAAGTATAAGGAGCATTTTTTGCTTTACTGTACCAAGCAGCCTTTCATACTATAGAATAATAGCATTATGATTCCACTTTAACTGCCATACCCACATCCTATGGGATCCTGCAGTTTGTAGTTTGGTGGGGCACTGAAGCACTGTGGCTGAGAATTCTGAATACCTTCCTATAAACAGCAGATCCCAGGATTCCATAAGAACCAAGAGAATTAAACTGGAATCATAACACTATAACTGCAGTTGCTGTTGCTGTTATGTACCTTCAAGTTGTTTCCAACTTATGGCAGTCCTAAGGCAACCCTATCATGGAGTTTTCTGGGCGGAGAATGTGTGACACAGCCCACGTCGCCCAGTGGGTTTCCATGGCCAAGAGAGGAATCGAACCGTGATCTCCAAGACCATAGTCCAGTGCTCAAACCACTATACCACACTAGCTCTTACAAGTGCAATACCCACCAACATTTCATAGATCAAAACCAGGACATGTGTGGCTAAGAAGCAGAGCATGGTTAAGATGGCAAAAATTATTAATGAGGAAGAATACACAAATCAGAAGAGATTACAACAGTTTGCTTTTGCCTAACAGCACTGGAAAGGGAAAGATTCAGCTCTCTCCCCTCCTCTGCTCTGTCCCATGCTGAGTTAACTGAGTACAAACTACTTCTGCACTCTGATTTCAGTTTGCAGCAACTGAACTAAGCTGAGCACAAAGGGGGAGGCAAGGAGGAAAGAGAAACTGGATCATTTTAAAAGCATCTGGAAAATTGGGATGAGAGAGGATTAATCAGGACTGTCCCTGCTAAAGCAAGACAGTTGGAGGGCACATAACTATTCTGTATGAAAAGGCCAGTTTTGATTTACTTTTCTTCCAAGTTTTGCCTTTTATCCACTAATAAGAATCCACTGAGGAATGGCAATTGTGGGGAGAAATTAAAACAAACCATAACATTTCAGTGGGTTTTGGCATCAGTCTCATCTTTCTACATATCATCTCTCTCTATTGCCCATATTTATTTATATAAATTAATTTCACCCACTTCTCACCCTTTTGGTCAATGAGGAGACAGAATTCTTCTAAAGTCTTTCCTTAATCCCTGTATCCTGGGTGAAATCTTTGATTCTATCATGAGTCCAGTGCTCTCCTTCTGTACTGAAACCAGGCTGACCTTTTAATCTTCTTGCATAGTTTAGACCTCTTCTCATAATGATCTCTTAAATAAGTAGCAAATACTGCTCCCAAAACACAAAAAAACTGAAATTTGTATTATTTCACATATTCTTACCAAATAGTGTATTTATATTGTCCTTCCCTCTTACTCTTTGCCCTCAAGAGATTATACTTTCAAACACATGGGTGTCACAAAATGCTAGCATTTTGGCTGGGAGAAGAAATGTATATAAACTGTCCGGATACAGTGTAGGAGCATGTTTTTCCATGATTTTTAAAAACCAAACAAATGAGACTCTGCCTAAACTGAACCAATGTGCAACAATGTGCACATTTAATAAGCCCCAGGAGAAAAACAATAGCTTGCTTCTTTGTTTACTGAAGGTTGGTTCATTATATTAGCTCCATGAAAGTGTCTTGCCCTATTTGTTGCGTTAATTTATTACTGGATTTATGGCTCTCTTCAATTTCAGGAAGCTTTACTACATTAGACCAGGGACTGAAATTATTGGGTTTCACTGTATTGTGAAGAATTTTCACATGATAAACTGTATTATGTAAAGGTTTCTGTAGTGTTTCTCTTTCATTCTCTCTCTTTCTCTCTCTCTCTGAATAACAACCATTCTAAGATGCCAAGTATAGTTCCCATCATTTATGTTAATGAATGGGACATTTCTATTTCTTGTAAAATTTAGGCCACTGTAGAATTCATTGTCCCAGAAGAACTACAAAACAGGCTTGTAAAATTATCTCTTTAGCAATAAAGCCAATGAATTATATTCCTTTGTCCTACCAAGGAGGATAGCCATTCACGCTTTGCCAAAAAATGTCTCACCCAACAAAGAGGACAAAAGTAGACATATGTATATATCTGTGAAAAATTGGCAGGTGCTATTGTATATGAATAGAGGCAAATTTAGAAATGCTCTGAAATACAATTGATTTTACCACAATGGGGAAAATGGTGACCAGGACACCAGTTTAGTTTGCTGTGTTGCGGTAACTCCTGCTCTCATGGTTCTTATCAAGTAAATCTACTTGGTCTACCTTACAACATAATATTACATTTATATCTCACCTTTTACATTTATATCTCACCCTTGGGTCTGACAAATTCACCATGTTGCTTGGTCTACATTAGAACATAATATTATTTTTATATCTCACCCTTGGGTCTGACAAACTCACCATGCTGCTTCAATATTTGCCAAGACTTGAGCTACCAAGGCATCTGTATTCTCTGCCTCTCTCTACACTTACACAGCTCCATGGAATAACTCTTTGATGGGTTATTCAAGGTGGACAGGTTACTCATGAAAAGAAGACTCAGGGGCTTAAATTCAGTTTTCAGTGAAGCTACCTACACTACAAGGTAACTACCCAAGCATTGAGGATCTGAAACACTAACAGTCCCCATATGGATTTTTTTAATTTCAATTTTTGCCTGAGATTAAGAAGGCCACTTAATAGCTTAGTAGTACAGCTTCTAGATTTATTGCACACCCCTAACTAATGCATAAATAAGACAGAACTTTTGTTAATGTAAGTCTGAAAGCAATGAGGCAGACAATGGGTATGATGATGTGGTATTTGCTGAGGAGAGTGTGTGTGTGTCAATAATGGAAGGTGATATGTTGGAAGCAGAAGCAATGCAGATGGCACAGACAGTGCACAGCTGTTTAATGGACAGGGGTGGAAACTCCTTGCATTCAGACAAATAAAAAGGCTGGGAAATAATATTCCAAATGGTCATGTCAGCTTCTCTAGCATCTTCAATTTTTAATGCCTGGACCAGATGGGGGCAAGATGTATTCTGATTGACCCATTAATAAAAATGTAGCTGACCTAGCAGGTTCATTTACTCTTCAGCTATAATAATTTAATTACTTACTAGCAGTTTCATACATTCATTATAGCCTATGCAAGAACTGATTATTCTTTGCCTCAAGAATTAAAGCCCATATTATATTTCTAATGAACTTATATTTGAAATAAACATTGACACATAATGAAAATAACATATTTCTTTACGTCTCCTGTATGTATCAAGGACTAAACCAGAAGCTGGGCAGCACAAACTATCTCCTGAGTTTCTTTTTAACTGGAAAGGTACGTCAGAGTCCACCTTTATCTTCTGTTAATTCTGTAAACCTTCAGCCAGGAATTGCCACCTTAAGTGCAAAAGGATCTTTAGGCCGTAAAAGAAGGTTACTTGTGCAGCAACCATATTGCAAATGCCTTGGGAACACATGAGAATACTCCCCTTGCTGCAGGAACATTTTCAACCATTTCAACTATGGAATGAAGAGAAAATCTTTATCATAGCCATAGTATTAAGTCATAGCATATTATGTCCTCATTTCTCATTCTGATATTTCCAGCTGAAAGACCTGAAGTTATTTTTTTAAAAAGTGCTTCAATTGCCTAAAACCAGAGGTGTGAGTAGGTAAGTCTTTGTTACGCCAGATGATTCGTACTTCAGAAGCCCCAGCAAGAATAAGCAATAGCACGTGAGTATGGAGAACTGTAGTCCAAAACGTCTAGAAGGCATTTTCCCCATCCTTGTTTAAAAACTTGGAGAACTGCAGTTAATCAAACTTGACTGGTCTAAATGGACCTTTGACCCAATTCTGAATTTGCTTTTTATATTTTTGGTCTTTCACAAGTTTGGTGGTATGCTGCTTCACTATTTGCATCCAGATTATGCCTAAAGAACAAACATTTTCAACATACTGCAACCTCTTCTTTATTTTTTTAAAAGCCATAAGCCAACCAGTTGGACACTTGTAAGCCCTGTTTATGAATTTCACCCATGACTATGATATAGATAAGAGGAATCAATTAAGCACTGAGTGTTCTTTCTCACTGTCACAACTTGGGGAAGCCAATAGACTTTTATTTACCCGTATCTTAAGAAAAGATAGTGACTTTTAAGACAAATGATCAAGGAGCCAATTTGTTTCCATGAACAAGACTCTAAAGGGATTTCACTTTCATGTGAAATCAGCCATCATAATGATCTACCTTTCTGCTAGAAACATACACCACCCTTCTTTTTATAGTCTCACCACAAAATAAACAACCAATGACAGGGAATGATATTTAAGTAAAAAATATCATTAGCTTCAGACTGTGTTACAAAACATGAGTGAAGTACAATGCACAACACTTTTGCTTTACGATGTTTCAATATACTCAAATACACATACTTGTAATACAACTCCCTCAATTCATTTCAATTAACCTGGATGAATGTTGTGTGTTCATTTGTATCTTTTTAACAAAGTCCTTAAGAATTCTGATTACCTCTTCTGTTTAGCTAGCTAACTTCTCGATAAAGAGACATTTGAGTACAGAGAACTCTTGTTTACACAGAGCCACCTGGTATACAGTGGCTCAAATATGTAACAGATTTGGATGGCTGGAAAACAAATTGGAAATTTGACAAGTAATTGGAGGGGATGCAGAAAGAGGCCATCATTTTGGAAAAGGGGCTGCAGATGAGTGTGTTTGGGAGTACTCCAGCATTTGCCTTGAAGAGAACATGGGGAGATCTCCTCTTCATGCCTTCTGTTCACCACCAGCCCTTTCACACAAATAGCCACTGAGTGAAGAAAGATCAGGAAAGGAAAGTCATATACAGCATTTCTTTACTGTTCTGTCCAAGCCTGAGAAAAACAGGGGTAAAACATTTATCACCAGTCTAGGTTTCATGTAGAAATGACACAGGCATGGAGGATTTGGGAGTTGCATGGACCCAGGAATTACTGTGGAAGCAAGTGGGCAAAAAGGTATCCAATCATATTGAACTTGGACTGATACACAGTTAAATTTTGGAAGGGATCCATAATTACCTAGAAAGATTGAAAGTAACTGTGCATGAAACTGGATAGCTATGATGTATGATTTGAGATATTTAGGTAGAAAATTATTGGTATGTGGCAGAGCCTGAAAAAGTTATTTTTCTGAATCCAAAAACTGGAATTTTTGGAAGCGAACTCCCAGAATCCATCCCTGGGCACGCTGCTAGTGGTTTGTAGGAAGTAAAGCACAAAAACCATAATTTTTGCAAGGTTAAGTACTGAGATGTGAAGATGCAAGTAGAGAGGGTTGATAGTGTATCACAGAAAAAACTGAGGTTATGGGTAAGTGGAATGTAAGCAAGTCTGGAACACTGAGACTATGTATTAGATTATGTGTTGTTTGCAGAGACACATCATCGTTGTGGAAATAGCATTGATTTTATAACTAATGAAACAAACATATAGGAAATGTTTCTCAGAAAGTGCAGGAGTATTTCATTCAAAATATATGGTTAGATTATTTGAAAAGTACATTTTTTATTGATATTCTATCATCAAGGTAATAGCAACTTCTTTTTTAAAGTATTGTAGATAATGATAAAAATACTACATAACATTTTGAAGAAGAAAATGGAGTGTGAAACTCTAAAACAAGAGTGAAAGAGTCCAAAGTGAACAAAAAAAGCTACTTCATGGATTCTGCTATATTCTGAACGCACTGAGCAAAATATTACTATGTGCACTCATGTGGGAAATGGAGATAAATGAAGGGAAATGCAGTTCCCTATGAAAAATTCATCTGTCTAAGTAATCATAGTGTCACTGAGTGCTTTCCCACCTGCTCTTTTAATATATTAACATCTAAATTTAAAAATAACACTGATCCTGTTCAGAGGTTGCCTGGTTTGAGTCAATACACAAAGACGCAACAGTACATCTCTGCTCCCTCTACCATCAGTTTCCTCAAGTCTGAAGAACAGCAGCTGCTGTTTGCATGGAGCAAGGAGGCTGCAAAATCTGAGTTCTTGGTCATGTGGAGACTCTTCATGTGAACAGGATCCTCCCCTTTCCAGGAAAGTGCTATGTTGTCTTTTCTTGTATTGACTTAACAGTGGTATTCTCATGCCGCCCACTATCATTCAGTCTTATGGACTTAAATCAACCATGGCATCATTATAGGATAATTTCATGAAACAGTACCTATTATAACAACTCTTACAAAACTTTCAGCCATTGTACACAAGACACAAGGTGCCTAATTATCAAGTTTTGCAACAGCATCTGTTTCACAGGCATTTACATGAAATACATCATCCTAAGTTATCAATATTATCATTCTATTCTCCCACTTGATGCCCTCCAGAAGTTTTGAATTTCAAAAGATCTCTTCCACAGCCACCCATGGTCTGGAATTTTGGGAACGGTAGTCCAAAATATTGAGGAGGGGAGTATCAGATTCAGAAGGTGAATCTAAACTCATCTCTACATGTTTCAGGGCATGTTCACTCTTTGGTGGATTGTTCAGCTTCCGAACAGTTGTTGTTATTGTTGCTGTGCCTTATGGTTTCTGACTTAAGGCAACCCTAAGGTGAACCTATCAAGGGGTTTTCTGGGAGCTGTGAATATGTGATGTGCCCATGGTCACCAAGTGCATTTCATGGCCAAGCAGGAAACCAAAACCAGGGTCATAGTCCAGTGCTCAAACCAGTACACTACTCTGGCTCTCTTACAAACAATATAGACATTGTCTGTTCAGTAGTCTATATTCCAAACAATACAGGCAATGTCTATTTTTTTGAGGTGATCAGGGAGACCATCTTTGGGCATCATTTGATCATGTGTTTCAAACTGTCTAGGGAAATCATCTGGTCACTGGTGTGTATACCACCTTTAGATTTCTCATAATAAAGAACAACTCAGACTTGTGTTTGCTATCTGAAATTGTTGTATTCTTTAAAAAAAAATACAAGGAAGGAGACTCTCTATCCTTTCAGTTTTTGTACATAACAAACAAATGATATATCTCAGTAAAAAAAATGTCTGGTGGACTCTCTAACTTTTATTCCTCCCCCCTCCTAGTCAGACTCAGATTTTTCTTTGCTATTTCCTTGGCTAGTGTCAAATTAATGAAAAAGAGATCATGATTTTGTGTTAAATTATGTTCAGAAACCCTCTAAATATGTTTTCAGTTTCTTAATTAGAAAAAGGAATTGAATTCCAAAAGTAAAATTGGAAAGTATTACTCAATATGAGTTCTTTAAGTAGATACAACCAAAAGGAAAGTATTGCTGGGTAACAAGAAAGGTACTAACTGGGCAAAATGTCTTCAGAATCCAGATAGGAAAAGGATTTAAAAAGAAAAAAGCTATGGGGGATTAATGAATCCTAAAACTTAGTACTGATATGAAGCAAAGAGAGTGAGTAATGTGTTTTCTATGGAGGTGGGCAGAATATTACATTTTTACCCTCAGTTTGCTTGCTTGCTTGATTTAAATATTTTTGTCCTGTGCTGTATCGTAAGATCTCTGGGTGGGGCCTACAGTAAAATCAAGCAATTTTGGATCTATAAGAATGCAAATAATTCAAGCATTCTAAGAGCATGTTAAACAATTTAAAAATAACATACAGTATTCTCACACAAGATAACAGAAAGAATAATACTTATCTACACATCTATGAGTATGTATACTTGATCTCTGACCATGGATAAAGTATAATTAAATCATATTTTCTAGGTAAATAGTTTTGCAACTCATTTGTCTCATTTGTTGCTAGTGGTTATGTTATCACACACTACTAGGACTTTACGTTTTATTTCAGGGTGGAGATTAGCTTCCACTCTCAATCATGGCACAGTCACCTGCCAGGCTTCTAGGTTCTGGATATGGGTGATGCACTCTTATTTTGGTTGAGATGTGACACATGTGTGGAATACAGTTCTGCTGTGCCACACCATAAACTCTCCAGTTCCAGCACTCACTTTCCCACCCTTCTGTATTTGCTGCTGGTCATTTTAGGGCAAAGCAGGAACTTGTGACCCTATTGTGCCCTCTGGATAGGGTTGTTTTGACAACTTCACTCTGTACTAGGTGATTTTGTTGGTGTGTTTTGGCTCTTTATGTTAAATTGGTCATAATTGTTTGGTCAGTTTGTCCAGGAATTTGGATAGGGAATAGGAGAAATGACACTTACAGGCACTGTGTTGGTGCTTCCTATGTCCTGCTACTCAGAACTTTGGTGTGGGCAGGATAGGGATTACCTTTGGAATCAACTTGGTTCAACCACTCAGAGTTATGAGGCCTTGGGAGGTGGTGATAAAGCTAGATCTTCCTACATGTAATCAGTACAGTCTGGGAGAAGATGATCAAGAACCTTCTATGTTTAGTCTACAGAAGAGAAGGTGAAGAGGGGACATGATAGCCATGTTTAAATATTTGAAGAGATGTCATGTTTGTCAGGGCCTCGGGCCTCGCCGCGCCAGCGGGCGCTGCGGAGGCCGATGCCGTCGTTACCTCCGAGGAGGAGGAGGCGGGGCCGGGCCCGTCGGAGGTCGCAGCCGACGGCGGGGGCCACGTGGTTGCCGCGGATGGCTCTGCCGCCGGGGGGGATCGCCGGGACGCTGCGGCTGATGCTGATCCCGGTGAGGGTCTCCCTGGGGCGGCGGAGGCCGCCGACGCAGATTGGCCGGGCGCGGTAGAGGCCACCGCTGCCGACGCGGATCGGCCCGGTACTGCGGAGGCTGCCGGCCTGGCTCTCGGGCCGTGGGGCGTGGCGGACGAGGACCCGTGGGAGGAGGCGGGCCCCGGGTCTGATCCCGGGGCACCGCCTACTCGCGAGGCTGCCGCAGAAGAGGCTGAGGCCACCGTGCTCCCGGCGGCTGCAGGAGAAACACCTGGGGGCAGGGAGCTCCCAGCTGTAACACAGCTGCGAGCCCGGCTACGTGCTCGGCACGGATTGGCCGCGGCCCGGCCCGCAGGCCTTTTTAGGCAGGCGCGGGGCTGGGGAAGGCACGGAGCAACAACCGTCGGCTCCCCGTGCGTCTGTCGCCCGTGCCATGTTCCAGTCCAGCCCGTGTCTGTGTACCGCTGCCCAGCTCCACCAGGACCCTACCCTGCGTTAAAGGTGCAGTAACCATTTTGTGTTCGGGGTGAGGCAACCCCTTATTATTTTCGTTGACGCCTGCTGTCAAGGCAAACCTCAGTTCGAGGCCCTCGCTGGCTGCAGCGCCCCGTGGGACTGTTTGGGACGCTGCTGGTGGCCGCCTCCGGCCCGGTCCCTGCTTGACCTCAGCCTGCGCTGACAATGTTGAAGAGAGAGCAGGCTTGTTTTCCACTATTCCAGAGACTAGGACAAGGAGCGATAGATTCAAGCTGCAGGAAAGGAGATTCTACCTGAACCTCAAGATGAACTTCCTGCCGGTCAGAGCTGTCCAGCAGTGGAATATGCTGCCTCAGAGTGTGGTGGAGTTTCCTTCTTTGGAGGTTTTTAAGCAGAGGCTGGATGGCCATCTGTTGAGAATGCTTTGATGGGTGTTCCTGCATAGCAGGGGGCTGGACGCAATGACCACTGTGGTCTCTTCCAACTCTATGATTCCATGATTCTAAGAGCTAATGGTGGATTCACCCACTTTCCTCATAACAAACAGACTAGCTGAGACACTAACTTTCTGTACAGTTTTCCTTTCGCAACTCTTGCTTGCTATTTAATAAATCTGACTCTAGCTGAATCCACTGTCTGAGTCTTGCCTGTCTTTTTTTTCCCTCCTCTATTTGGACTGGATATGTCTTTGCAATACTTAACAGCTTATACTTCAACTTTCTAAATGCTATTCTTGGAACCTAAGTCACCTTGTACATCACTGTTACTAATATCTCAATGACAGAATATATCTGTCCAGTTTTTTGTACAATCTGTGGTGACTTTTGCCATCATAAATGCACACAGATGCTCACAGAGTATACACACCTGTTGGCCATTCACTGATAGCAGCAATAATACACGACAGATTAAATACTTTTCTATCACATGGTACCAATTCAAGTGCAAAACCTGCCAACAGAAAGAGGTCACACATTTGTCAGACTCATTGAGCAATGAGCAGCACTGAAGGATTGCAACAAACGTGTAATCTATGGAAGATAATTACAAGAATGAGAATAACTGCCCTGGTTTGCTTTTGGACTTCAGAACAGATGGAATAAAATAAAACATACAACTTGCGGCAACAGTAAGTTTTTTATCTAAGTAGTTTTTCTGGAGACTGACAGAAAACAACTGATATTGGGATGATTTGGGAGGACATGATACATGACTTTTTTGTCATGACAGTGTAGTATGGGTATCAACAGCAATACATATAAATTACTGTGCTTCATCTTCTGGTTATTATTTTTAGCACAATCTAATCATACCATTCTAAGAGTGTTTGGTATGAATTAAGTAGTATATGTAGATTCCATATGGCACTTGACTCCATGGGTCCAATGTGAACACTGTACTCTGCTGGGAAGTTAGTGACTGCCTGCTCTGTCACTCTGTACTGCATCTTAAGAAGTTGGTTTACACACACAAAAGCTCATTTAAAAATAGTCTTAAAAATGCTGCTACATTTATTTTCTTTTTTTCTTTCCATCCCCCTCCCTTCCTCCTTTTTACATGCCAAGAGACTAACAGGGCTACTCTTTGGAAAGTCTCATAAAGAAACTCATATCTAGCTGTGGCCCATTGTACCGGAGGACAGGCTTCTTGCTTAGAAGCATCACACTCTAAACATTTCATTTCCTTTGCATACACCTCTGTCCTTCTTTCTCATTTGAGGTACAAATTATTTCCTTTATGACCTTTGGGTTGTTTTGCAAATCTAGTTCTGACATTTCTGAGGTTCTGCACCTGGTTATTAGCACCAAAGAAGGCTAAGATACAAAAAACTGTTTTTAAGCATCCTCAAATTCTTGCCGTTTGCTCAGTGATTTTTTTCTTTGCATTGGTTTGCTCTGCTTTGAACACCAAACACAGGCCATTTCCTCATGACAGGGCTGTGCTGCTTCTGGGACAGGATGGCAGCAGTTCGCAGGTCATGCTTTCACACGACGTTGTCACCAACTCACTGCCACCCCATCTCCAAGCATCACGCTTGTGCAGTTTTTGCAAAATGGAAAAATTCTGTTTTCCGCCTGTGATCATGCAGGGCTCCCATCCCTCCTGGCTGTGAGGAAGCTACAGAAGCACAATGGTGATGCTTCCTTCCATAGCTCAGCAATGGAAAGTGCCCAGCTGTGCTGTGAAAGGAAGAGGCGGCACCATCGCGCGCTCTCCTGCATGGAGTGAGCAAGTGCAGAGGCGAGTGTTGCTGATGCACTCCCTTCTGGACCCAGGATTGCAGCACGATGAGGCAGAAGAGCACTGCCGTACGGAAATAGCCACACTAAGTTTCTTTCACACTAGAACTTGTTAGTGATATTGAGACACTCATGTTTCAAAACTTAACTGTAAGGAGACTTAAGAATGAAGTCTCACACATTACTTTAATACAGCACTATATTATCCAGAAATACTATTGCCAATGGACAAGAGCCTCCTACAATGTTTACTCAGAATTAGGTTCCAATCAGCAAATGATGTAAACTATGGGAATTTTATTGTGATAGCTAATTTGCTTTTTTTAACTTTTATATCATCTAGATTTTAATTCTAAACAAATTTAACTTTGTTGTAAATCAGCTTGGATCATTAGTTGAGGAAAGGTTGGGAAATAAATTAAATACATAAGTCTCCAGGAATTAACTTAAAAGTTTATTACTTGCTGGCCCAACCTATTTTATTGCTACCTGCTTGGGAATTACTGATGAACTGCTCTTCATTAACACTTGAACAAATCCTGGAATCACTGCTGTCATTTTATTCTTTTTTAAAACAACATCAACATTGAAATAACTGTATTTCACTATTTTTAAAAAAGCAAATGAGATCGCTGAAACCAAAATTGAAACTAGGGCAATTCAGAAATATTATTCAAGGTGGAATTTCATATTAATCCAAAATCTTCTGAACCTACAAACAGGCACAGGGGGGTTCCAGGAAAGCCTCAATACAGGGGTGTAGCCAGGAGTGGAAGGGCAAAAATCATGATAGTGACCTCCCAATAAGAATTATCTCTGTCAATGAAATTTTCCTTCAGTTCCCACATTCCTAACATTGCAGTACAGTTGGCCCTCTGCATTAACTAGGATTAGGGGGCAAAGGACCTCTGCAAAAGTGGGAAAATCACAAATATCAAAATGTGTGTGTGTGCCTTTGGTGGCCCAGACATGGGGGAGAACAGACACCTAGGGTGCAAACCAGGTCAGAGAAGGGAGAGGGAGAGGGGGTGGGTTGGTATGGTGGCCGTATACTTCCTCCCTCTTGTCCATCTCTTTCCTTGTGCGTGTGTGGGGGGGTAGCAACATAAGAGAATTTGTGGTGCTAAGAAATCAGATTGCAATCCATCCTTAGCTGGCTGAGCAGTGGCTAGTTTACAAAGAGGAGGCTCTGAGGTGGGTTTCTAAAGGGCTCTGTGGCCTGATCAGAGCTGCCGAGAGGGAAGGCTGCCCTAGAAAAGAAGCAACTGACATGAGGGCAGCAGGGATTGAAGAAACTCACAAATAATCATATCCATGAAAGTCACACCTACAGATTTGGAGGGCCAACTGTAACTTAAAACCTCATGTGAGCATAAAGAAATACAGTTTAGGCGTCTAAAGAAAAAAGGCAAGCAAAGTTCCCAAAGAAATGCAAACAAAGCAAATGTAAGACATTAAGTGTGAATGATTCTCAGTGTCTTGGTCTTTGCAAGGCTAGAAATGTTGGGTCTGAAGGAAAATTTCAATGGAAGGCAGAATTCTTATTTGGGGGTGTATCTTCATTCCCCCACCCCCTAGCTGCAATCCCTGTCCTAATATCCAACAGTCTGCCTGTCAACAACAGACAGTCTCGCAACTGTGCTTTATTACAAACAAATCACCAAAAATCCACCCTGGGGTAAAAAACGGAGAAATGCAAGATAGAAAACACAGGACTGAAAACAACTGTCTCCAACTCAAGTAAGTGCTCCATAAAAAAAAAAGAGGGGGGAGATAATACCAAAAAAGAGGGAGCTTGTATGGAAACTGTCCATATCAAATTTCTTTTGAAAGTAATCTTAGTTTCAAAAGTCCTATTCCATGCACTTCAAGGACATTGTTTGAGGAGAACAAGGGCAAAGTTCCTCTTCAGCAGTTAGCTGGGGGGTTTTCTGGAATGTGGTCCATGTCCAAGATTGCATAGCAGAGTGCCTCTGCCACAAAGTGCGGAGGGCTTTTTGGATGACCAACAGAATCTTTCTGTTTTACAGTTCTTATTAATAGCTTGTGGATCAACTGGTGTTCTGTTCAGGATTTGTGCCAGTCTTATAATCCTCTTAATATTGATCAAGAAATTCTACCTCTGTTTACTCTAACTCGTTCAAAACTGCATAGCTTCAGCTGCGTATCAGTAAAGGTTGGAGTTTACACCTTGAAAAAAATCTTGTGAATGTAACATTGATAGGATAATCTGCAATTCACTCAGCAATAATGTGTTTGATTTTTTTTTTTTTCTCATTAGGAATCAAACAGAAAATTATGCACAGGAATGCACAATGGTATACATTAATGTGTAAAATCGTGTGCTACATACATAGTTTTCAAAACTGTCATTTTGAAGAAGGGTCACACAGTTTAAATAGTTTTGCACTGAATGCTTTTATTTCTGTTCTGTTCATTCCATTTGTCATTAAAGGACATTATGGAGACAAGGTTTCTCAAAGGCTTCTAAAACATACCACTTTATTTAATGTATGCTTTTTATCATGGCAGGATAGCTAATTGATCTGGCACTGAACCTTCCTATCTTCAAGGAGTACATTAAAGCCATGCTTGCACTGTTTAATTTTTGAACTCCAACATTGCTGTTGTGCTTATATCCAAACCTAACCATGAGAAGGAAAAAGAACCTCATTAAATGCATTCATTATTTGATAATGATAATTGAAATAAACAAAGGGCTGCATCCAGAGGAGTTTTCTCTGGTGAAGTAAACTACATCCATGAAGGAAGCTTATCTGACTCCAACCTGAGGGTAGCACAGAGAGAGAGAGAAAATTAATGAGCTTCCAAGTTAAGATTTGCAAGGGGGAAACTGCATGTCACATGGACTGGCAATGTCTTTGAAGAAAAAGCAACCACAGAAGATGCAAAGCTCCAACAGGAAGAAGGAAAGCTAATCTTTTTGTCTTGCACCATTTGCCGGCTAGAAAAAGGCAGCTGATGGGAGACAGAGATTTTAAGTTAGCGAAATGGCTATTTCCACAAGAAAGCAGTTAAGCAGATCTTGGCCCAACCAGAGGTCTTCTCAATGCCATAACTTATTACTGTTGTTTTCACTTCCAAAAAAAAAAAAAAACTGCATGGGATTTGCATACAACTGGCTTTAACCTCTACCTGCTCCTGAAGGTAAAGATCCCTGTGAAAAACATCACCAAGCCTAGCGTTAGGCAGACAGAAGCAGCTGCATCATCTGGCAACACTAGGAGACAAGAAAAAGTAGAAATATGAAGGAGAACAGAAAGGTTTTGCCGGCCTTTTGTTACTATACAGTTATAGCACTATGATTCTCCTTCGATGCCATCGCTTCTTCTTATGGAATCCTGGGGTTTGTAGTTTGATAACGGTGCTAAAACTCTCTAGTTGAGAATTCTAAACATCCCTTCATAAAAATCCCAGTCCTAGGATTCCATAGGAAGAAACAATGGCTGTCAAAGGAGAATCATAGTGCTATAACTGTATAGTGTGAAAGAGCCCAAGCTGTGTGCTCTCTGAGCTAGAATGTTGCCCTCAGATGGAGTGACAGCAATTGTAGCAACATCAGCATTGATCTAAGATTCAGATACTGATCCGGTCACTTTCTGTACAAGGTATGGGGAAGTATATGGCCCTTTGATCCAGGTGACAAACTAACCTAAACCAGTCCCGATGCTACAAGACCTCAAAGACCAATCTACATCATTATAATATACTCGCGTATTTACCCAGCATTGCCCGGGTTTTTTATTTTCCTCTTCAGAACTCACCAAACCATCTTCTCCATTTCCTGTAACTTTGCTCCATATTTCCCAATGCAATCTGTGTTCAGAGTTATTTACATACACAGTTTGGGTTCCTAAGGGAGTACACTGTCCTCCTCCTAGCTGCTAGGCCTCATGTCCATAGCAACCTGTAGCTGTAACTTTTCCCCATGATCCCCAATCCCATCTGTGTTCTCTGGCAGTGTTGATATACTGGCTTTTGATTTTTTTTTATTTATTTTTTTTTTGCTTTCTGTTGAATTTGTGCAATGGCTTTATGTTTTTCTGGAAGCATTTTGTGTTTTGAATTTAAACTTTAAGATTTCTCACATATGGAATCCATACAATATACTGTGTGAGGCGAGAAGACCTTGTAACTATGTTGTGTATGTCACTTTAATTTTTCTCACATATGCCTCCCAAATGTTTTCTGGCATCCTTATTGATGGTAGGCCTCATCTCCATAGCAACCGGCCTAAGGCCCAAAACCTCTCAGCTGAGAATGCTAAAGGCCCCTCCCTAAACTGTCAATCCCAGGAGTCCATGGAATCTTCACAGCCAGCCAATCATATGAGGTCTTCTCGCCTCACACAGCCAATCATATGCTGATGCAGACAAACAGACAAATGCATAGGCAAACATTCATTTTTATATAGTAGATATCCACGAACATGCTGGTTATATTCACACTTTGTATGTTACCTATGTACTTAAACTGGACATCATTTAAAAAAATATATATATATATCTTGCATTCAGTGGTTGTGTGAGTGGAAGATTCGTATATATTTCTTTATTTTTATTTTTTTTAAAAAAAAATTAATAACCTGCCTTATAATATATGATCACTTGGCAATAGTCAATAAAATCAGTTTAACCAATTGAAACAATATAAAACAATCATAAATAATTTAACTGACTAAAAGCTTACTAAAAAAAAAACTTGAGTTAACACAAGACCATTAAAATTAGTTAAATCATTTGAAAACAATTCACAGCCAAAATACATGTGCAGATTTGGATAAATTCAACTAAGCCTTAAAAGCCATGTTTTACTTGGCACTGATATGTCATTAGTGATGGCAGGGGAGGTGAGGGTGAGGGGAGGTATTCCACAACCAGAGCACAACAGCAGAGAATGGATTTATTATTCACCTCCAAATAGAAATGATCTCCCAAGTTATAAGTGAGAAAACACAATGTGGAAGGAACAAAGGCATAACCTATACTTTATTGTGAATGCTCAAAATTTTCACTTCTTAAGAAACACAACCATCCACAGACAAAATACCAATTGGACAAAAGAGTCCAGCAAATGTTCTCTCTTTTATTTTTTAAATACAACTGCTGTTTTAACAATTAAAGCTATGCATAATTAATATATACTAGCCTGTTTCTATGATGTGCTCATTACCTTTTGCAAGATTTCAAATTGTCTGCAGCAGATGTCAAACAAGGTAGTTGGTTTTCTAATTCAGTAAGATGATGATGATGGTGATGATGATGGTGATGATTACTACTACTACTACCCCACCCCTTTCCCAGTCTGGGGCAGCATACAAAGGGTAAAACAGATCTTATATATATATTTGACTGGTTTACAGCCAATGTCCAGAATGTTGAGAGATTTTAGATAATTTTATACACTTCCAGTATGTTTCTGATAATACATAATATAGAGTGTCATTAAAATGTCAGGTACTACTCATTGCATCTTTTGGAATCTAGATACAGAAGGTTCAAGCTGAAGTCTGGGGCACCTTTTGCACGGCATTTGCCATGCCAAAGGGCCCCTAGAGTGTCGCGCTACTGTGAGGAGCGGTCCACATGACACACTCACAATCATGCAACGCTCCAGAGCCTGGCAGGCACCGATCATGCACTATTTCATTTTCAGCTGCGAGCCAAAAATGGTGCACGATCGTGCATCGCTCCAGGACCCTGCGCACACTTGCTATGCGTGCAGAGCTCCAGAGCTGCAGAGCTCGCGCTTCCTGCCCCAGCACAGCCTGGGAAAGTCCCAGGCTGCACTGCAGAAGGAAGAGGTGGGGCCCTCGCGCGAGCAGGCAGCAGCTGCGGAGCTGAAGGAACCGGGACGCGAGAGCCTCTTGCTAGAGGCTGCTCACGTGATCCCCGCACCCCAGCTCTGCAAAAAGGTGAGTTGCGGAAAGGGCCTGAATCAGAGCTACATTGGCTGGAAGATTCTGCCAGCTGTGGCCTAAAGAAGAAACTTTTCAAGCTCTAGTCTAGACTGGAAGATCTGACAAGTACTGATCTTTCTGAGTGGCCCCAGCTTGAAGTCCTCATTAACAGAAGACAGCAGCCATTTCTACACCACACTGTTACAATGCTATTATTCCACTTTCAACATGCTATGGAATCCTGGGATTAGCAGTTTAGGGAGGGTCCTCAGCCAGAGAGTTCTTTGGCCTCAGTAAACTACAAACCCCAGAATTCCACAGGATGTTGAAAGTGGAATAATAGCACTTAAAACGATGAAGGGTGGAAAGGCCCAAAGACAAAGATATATAAAGAGCAGACTCATAGTATTTTGAGACTACTCTTAAACCTGAATCACACCAGAGAGTCAAATGATTGCTGAAAGAAATACATGTCTTTTGCTCTATGCAACTATAGTGTTTTAATACCACTTTAACAATCTTGCCTTTATCATATACAATCTTGGGATTTGTAGTATAGTGAGGTATTTAGAACTCTGCACCAGAAAGCTCTAGTGCCTCGCCAAAGAAAAGAATCAGGATTCTATAGGATAGATCCATGGCAGTTAAAGTTATATCAAAGGGCTATAATTTTATAATGTGAAAGAGACCTCAGTCTTGGTTCCTCCTCTTTCTTCTCCAATCATAACAACAACTGGAAGAACATCCCATGAGCATGGCAGTAGTGGATTGGAGGAAAAGGAGGGGTAGCAGCAGTAAGAAATGATAGAGAAGGACAAAGAAAGCTCAAGTGTCATCAGCCAGCAGTCCTTTAACTGTAATAGTGAGGACTGAAGCTAGGCTTGGAGTACTGTTGATGGGCTCTCTCTTCTCTTTTTCTCTTCCATCTCATTTCTAGACCCTCTGTCCCTGAAATTTTATCGATTACACAGCCAGCACATGAAGATTTCTCTACACCAGTTTGAAGATATTCGCTCCTGTTGTCCTGTTCCTTTGTCTTCTCACCTTGTTACAGTCTTCCTCAGTGTGGTGCTCTTCAGATGTGTTCGAATAAAACTTCTATCTTTCCCAGACTGCACAGCAAATACCTTTCTTATATTTTGCTCCAAGAATCCCCCAACTAGCATGAACACAAGCCATGCTGTTTGGCAGATTCTGGGAATTCTAGTCCAAAAGCTCTCCAAACTCTGGCTGAACTGGTTGAGAAATAAGGATAGGAAGTAAGAATCACAGTCAAACCACAGGTTGGGGAAGATTCCCAGACTGTAAGTCTTGTACAGTTTGTGTCCAGCTAAAACAAATGCATCCCACCAGAAAGCTTCCCATTTCTGCTTCCTGTTTGAGATAGCAAAAAAAGGCACTGTCAACCTCTTAATAAGTCTCTTCCCATAAGCACGGTAGACACTTGAACACTGGCCTCACCAGAATCCTCTTGCTTGCTGATTCCATGGATCCTGTAAGCAATAAGACCCTTGCTGATGAAAGGATCTTGAACTGATGTTGGAGGATAGCATTCTGAGGGAAACCCTTAACTCATCTTCACCAGTCCTTTCTCTTGAATGAGGAAGATACTGGGATCTGAAGACAAACACCCTCTACTGTGTGTTCTCAAGCCCCCTTTCTCTCTCCATACTTCCACATTACTCCCTCCACTTTTGACCACAAAGGGTAAGTGTCCCTTTGCCACCTACCCAAGTGCCAAACTAAACAAGCCAAGTTTGCATTGAAAATAAAACAGCCATGGAGAGGACACTCAATAATCATACACAGAAGGGCTTGACCCTTTCTCTTTCTGCTGTTTTCCAAATGAAAAGTATCCCCTTTCCCAAATATGTGTTCCCTGCATGAGAAGAATCAGACTTTGTTAATAGCAGCTGCCCTCCTGCGGCAAATCTGAGACTTGGGATGAGCCAGCTGAGCTGGGGAAAGTGGTCAAGAGGAACATAGCATCCTTATCCCTCAACGCTGCAGTTCTGACTTGATCAGCCGGGGCTGTTGTGAGGTTTGGGGTTGTTTGGAGATCACACAAATAGCAAGAAAATGCATTCATTCATTTAACGTATTATTTCGTCTGTCCCTGAGTCTTGTAAATTGTGCTCTTGCTCATATAATCTGAATTTAGCATAAAAAAAATAGACCTTCTTGATCTCACTTTATTCTCATTCCATCAATGGCCCCTTGAATATTTCATTCATGACTGGGCCAATGTGGTCAATGAACACAAAACTGAGTTCTGTAGTCAGAGTTCTACTTAGTGACTTTGTTATGGCTTAGGAAAAGGACAAGTGGACTATAGAAAGGAAAGAGTTTTCCCTCATTTGAATACTGAAAAGGACATTATGTACTC
This sequence comes from Iguana delicatissima, assembly GCA_948472985.1. NCBI lineage: Eukaryota > Metazoa > Chordata > Lepidosauria > Squamata > Iguanidae > Iguana > Iguana delicatissima. The sequence goes on along the minus strand of CAOKZL010000280.1, from coordinate 303,155 downwards.
TTATGCCTTGGAAAAGACCCAAAACATCTGGATAAACAATTAATTAATTATTCACAAACAAGATCACAGATACAGGGCTACACTGTAAATCCACATAATCAAGAATTTCATACAAGTAGGTAAAGGAGGTCTACTGTAAAAATTACCAAAATTAACACTTACACAATAATCTTTCTTTTCAGTATGTCAGACTTTGCTGAATGCATGTAAAATTAACTGTATCCCAGTAGCAAACTAAACTGTTTCCATTTTCAAGGGGAAAAAGAAAGCAGGTTCCAAAAAGAAAAAGATAAAGTCCTCTGCTACTGGTTCTTCCAGTACTATCTATTCCACACCTGATGCTCCAAAAGCCAAAGTAACTATTTCAAATAAATATAGATAAATGTAATAATCACATCATTCTTCCAATGAGATCAAGGCAGCATATACCTCTTCTCTTCTCATTTTATCCTCAGCACAACCTGGGAAAGTAGTTGAGGCTGACAGAGAGGGATAGAGGGGGAAAGAGAACTGACCTAAGGTCACCAAGTGAATTTCATGGCTCAGTGAGGACTACAGTCAGGAACTCCCAAGCTCCAGTCCAGCACTCTTAGTTACTATATCACACTAAAAGACTGCCTGGAATCTTACAGCCCAAAAGAAGAAATGTTCACATATTACTTTCAAGTATTGAAAGCACTTCACATGTATTAACCAGCTATAATTGTTACAACAATAATGTAAGGTAACAGATTTTTATTATCTAGCAAAATGCAACAAACCTGTTAGGTAACCTGGTATTGTTATATGTAATACTACAAATGGTGGGGGGCGGGAAGTGAGGAACCATAGTGTGTTCATGGTAGAGGTAAAATTTCAACTGGAGACTGACACTTTGTCACTAGTATGGAGTACATTAATAGATTTCTGCCATTTGTTAAAGAGTAAAAAGAAAAATGTCTCTATGTATGTGTGCATAGGCATGCACACAAGCAATGGCTCCAAACTGAGTTTAGAACTAACATCACCATTGTAAATGTGCTGGGGGGGGGGTTCAGTCAGTGGTATACAAGTATGATTACTGCTCAAATAACATTCCATTTGTCGCAACAATTTGCATCATGCCTCTGAGTTACATCAACATGAAACTATCATGGCTGCTAGCAATTTGCAGTGCTATGCTGTGCATAAGAGGCTCAACACATTTTGCTGCTGTGAAGAACAGAGGGCTTGGTAGGCGAGCCCTCTGTTTATACTTCATTGTTTTTCAGAGAAGAAAAAAGAGGAGAAGGGGGGGGAATTATTCCAGTCAAGATGGCAGCTTTTACAAAGCAATAGCAGTTGCATGATTTTGTCATGATTAACATTACAGACATTCTCTTAGGAAACCAATGACCAATTTAAACCAGTCAAACCACAACAAGCATACAATGAAGACTCAAGAATGCATGAAATAATATCAACATCCTGCTGTACAAAATCACTTCTAGGAATGAAGGCACCAAGATCAAGACTAGAGCCCTTAGATAGCTCTAGGGACTATATTCCATTTCACTGCCACATAAACATCTCTCCATTTCAGATCATAACATTCGCATTTCAAGGTACTGACACCTACATTTCCAAAGCATGCATTCAGCTGTAATTTTTCATTAGCACTGGGCATGCATTCTTTCTATCCTGCTCCCAAACAGTCTCAGGGTAATGATCATCTTCCCCTCTTCTTCAGATAGAAAAATAAATGCAACCTTCCCCATGTTTCTGATCACAAGCGGGCATGAAAGAGAAAAGGGATTCCGCACATGACATATTGTGCATGGTGACAGTGTTTGCTGTGGCAATCGCACTATTGATCACAGAATTGGATATTAGATATTCCAATTGTCCATCATCTGAAAAAAGACACAGCCTTGTCTATGCCAAACTGTTAAAATAATCCATCACCTAAAACACATCCTATTAACTGAAACTACGTTTAGTGGTGCTTAGATGAAAATGCCCTGCAGTTCTGATTTGCACCACTTGCCCTGGCTTTTCTTTGGGTTTGTCGCTTGACATTTGTGGCCAGGTGGGACCGTTTCCAATTTTTCTGTGACAACAATAATCTTGTGCTAGTTCCTCACAAGCTTTGCAAAATGTATTTAATGCATCCAGTCTGCAAGCTCTGAAAGCTGTATTTAATGCACACAAATGCTAATCTGTTTTCATGAGCAGATGATGAAATTGCTTATGCTGATAGTGTCAGCAATCACATATGCTTATACTTCCAGCATTACAAGCAGCTTTCAGAAACACACTGTTTTGGAAAAACTGGACAAGAATATTCATACAAGAAATTACTGATGGAAATAATCATTTTTGCACAGATACACATGAACATCCATGACATTTTGCTGTACCGACACTTAGTAAACATTGCAAAGCTGCATGCCATTTAAGTAGGTCAGTTCTAATGAGAAAAGCATGACATCTACATGTAGCAGGAAGACTGAACATGCATCTGAAAACTGGAACATAGAAGCAACAGTGAGATTGAGTGTTTAAGGTACTGAAGTATTTTAATCAGATTGCAAAGCCATTTTAAGAAAACTTGTTTTAAGATCCGTTCTCCCTTTAGGAACATCAGACTTGGATGTCCTCGCATTACTGATGGAATGGATATACAAAATATCTGCCTTCTTTAATATGTCTCCAAGTAATCCCAGAATGCACAGAGCAACACAAAAAGCACTGATGTAACAACACAAGATGGCATAGGAGATGGCAGGATCGGGGAAAAGGTAAGGACTTTTAACTAGTGTAAAAATGCAGAGCTATCACCTGGTTTGCAAGGCAATAAACACAATGTGTCCTTAAGGACGGCACATTCTGTAGTATTCAATACATACAATGTTCACAAAGGATCATACATAAAATAATATATGAACACTAATCATTTATAGTTTTACTCAGAAACAAAAAAAAATGCAATGAGCATTTTCAGAAAAAAATGTCAAGCCACAGTCTTTCAGCATTTACAACCATTTTTCTCACTATAGACCACATAACAAGGCTCCTCCAACAGACAGCAGAAGAAAAAGGGAGAAGAAAAAAGATGTATGGGCAGTTCTACCACAAATTTGCAAAATCTACTCAGAGTCTTTGTTTAGACTGGAAACCCATTCAGAGGTGTTAAATAATGGTCACTTTGTTAGATTTCTAAATGCAACTAGCTACAAATGTTGTGTGTGAGTGGCTCTCTCTTAGTTCACACTGGGCTCCCTTGACCCAGCTAGACAAGCGTGAAAACATGAAATAAATGAAGGACAACAAAGACTTGTCTGGGAAACACTTCACATTAAATGCACGCAGTATTTTACATATAGGACTGCTGTGTGAATTCCTTAAGCCTGAACTATTTGGGAGCAATGTAACAAAATGTTAGTAAGCTATCTTACCGCATGAGCCACAAATAACCAAAAAGAAGAAAGGAAGAAAGAAAACACATCTTTCCCATCATCTATGCAAAGCTTTTTGCAATTGTGCAAAGACAGAGAGATCAAACAGAGAGGCAACTGCCCAGTCACAAACACCCCTCCCCAAAAAACACAACTGGTTTATCACAATACCTTTTTGTGTCTGTCCTTCTTCCATATTTTCTTCCATGGCTACTTTTTCTTCACTAGAAACTGCTGCACAGGTTTAATCAAAAGCCTCACTCAGATGTTGGGAAAACTGTGGGTTTATTTTCCTCAGAGAGCTTCAAGAACACTAGTTTAAGCAGGTCCTCGGAGCTTAGCTAAGGCTCCCCTCACTCTCCTTGCTTGCTTGGAGACGGGCTGTCAAGTGTAATTTCATTCAAATTACTCTTCCATGAAGATTATCAATTTTTCTTCTCAAAGCTGTCCATTGTATGCCACTGTATGCAGGTATTCAGATGAAAAGCCTGTGAATTTTGGCTGGGGAGGGGAAAAGAATTTGGTTGGGGTCCCAGCAGCAGTGTCACTGTGATTCATAAGGCTCACTTTGCATATAAAACGGGGAGGGGGAGAAATTGATGTTTGCATTGAAATCTGTGCTTTAAATTGGAAACAGGCTGCATGTGAACAGATGGAGGGGTGTCTCCCTGAAGCAGACCATGAACCTATAATTCCCCCTATTTGCTACCAAAATGGGAAAGCCCAGATGCCTGTAGCTTTAGATGCTGCAATACTGCAACACTCTTTTTTTCCCTCTCCCTCACATGCATGACTAGTATTCCGTTGCATTTTCTATTACACGTGTGCTATCCTCCATTTAAATTAAAAGGATTTTAAATTTTTTAATACAGCAAAGCAATACATTTCTTAAAAACTTGCTAGGGATTATTTAGTGTATATGTTTCTGTGGTACGCTCAGACCAACAAGAGAAGAGAGTATTGTCCTCCGTGAAATATAACCTTTGCATTTCTGACAAATCTTATCTTTCAATAAATTATACTTTTCTATGCTGGGTTAAAAAACACTCATACTCTTGTGTGGAATATCTGGCATGATACTTCTGAATTAATTGGAAAGTGACAAATGAATACATTCAACTTTTCAACATTGCAGTCTTACACATGTCTAATCAAAAGTGAGCCCATCAAATTCAATGGGACTTACCCTTGGCTAAATGTACATAGTATTGTTAGCATATGTATTTTATCTGATAATCAAAGAAGTAATATCTACCCAACATACAGAGATCCTATCAATATGGTGTCAGGAAAAAAAGCTGTTGTCTTGGGGAGTGCTGAGAGACGGCAGAGGTTAAGTACATTGTGGGAGCACCCACTTATTTGTGGAGCTCAGCAATCTGATTCTGAATGCAAATTGATTGAACAGTGCAGTCTGGAAGTGCATTTGCATTTCTGTATCTTAGATCATTGGGTGACAAGAGAATTACTTTGGAGTTCAACACACCACTAGGGTGTACAAAGGGAAAACCCATCATGTGTATTTCATTAGTTCTTCCTGTTTCCATTCCTCCACTCCTGTCATCATACAGCCTTAATACCTCCCCATGGAAAATATCTCTCAAAATGTGAATAAATTATGCCATTTAGCACAAAAGATGAATAGTATTTTACTGTACTGGTTTATATATTCCTTTTTAAGTGAAGCAGAGGTGATGGTACTAGGGTCAGGAGAAATATTCGCAGACTTGGTTTTTGGTACGAATTCAGACTATCATGATGAGAGTAGACAGATACATTAATTTCAAAACTAAACAAATACTGCACTTTTTTACAGACCAATGTATCTGGTGTTATCATCTGCTCTGTAATCACTGTTGGGCTGAAGAGTAGCAAAATCAACACTGTGGTACTGAAACAATATAAAATTATCTCAAGTAGTATCTGCATATAATCTAGATCAAGAATAGGCAAGAGAATACCATAGGCTTCATTCTGTCCACTGGTCCCTAGTCTGACTAGCCAGCAGATAAATTCTCATATAGCAGCTATACTGGATCACAAGAGAGACCTTGCTAACCCCTTTGTTACACTAACAATCCAATTCTGAGCATACATACCCAGAAATGAGTCCTACTGCTCACTGTTTAGTAAGTGTTGTAAGCAAGTTAGTAAGTGGAGCTTACCACTTAGTAAGTGTTGGTAAACTGCATATTCTGTAGCCTAATAAAATGCGTCTGCCAATGAGCTTTCATAATGTACCCCAAAGCTATACTACTGCATGGACAACATGAAGAGTTTCCTGCAAAAGCAGAAGAAAACATCAAGGGTAGAAAAGCAGAGAACACTAGGGTGTTTGCTCATTCTAGTCCCGATGAATTTCCTGGACTGTACCTACAAGACCACTCAGAACAGTTAACTGGAGTAGGCAACTACATCAAGAACAGCGACCAATTTTCACCCCATTCCCTCCCAGTGTATCATATCTCTGAATCTGCAACAAACCATAAGTAATACCACATTTATTTCTAGTTTCCCTTTGGGCTTTTTCAATTCTTTTGGCAAGGGGTTAAGGAATTTGGGAGATCAAGGAAGCTAAAGCACCACAGTTTGGGACCATTTTGAGCAACTGCTAGGCTTAAAAAAAATATTAGGTGGGGTTTTGGGGGGTGTCCTTGAGGGCTTTGGGAGCTGCAAAAAAATGGGTCTGGGGGCTACACAAAGCCTCTGTTGTAGGCTGTGCATGATAATCTCAAGGTTTGACTCCTTGGCCTCCTAATTTATAGCAAGCATGCTGTCTTGTTTGCTTAATCTAAAAGACAGATTTGGATTTCAGTAATCAAGTGTATCAGCAACAATATTGAGTACTTCAGAAGAAATGGAGGACCATTATAAAATTATTTCGCTGCCATTATTTTACTTCTGCTTATAGCAGTAAAGATATAGTAGCGCCTATAAGAATACAGTTGCATATCTGTCAGTCTTTAGTGTAACTGGGCTCTAAGCCAGCTTCCTGGTTCAATAGTGGCTGTTACCCAAGAAAGAGGTATGCAGCTATTTGTATACTTGTTTCTTCTGAGTAATAGTCACTAAGTTAGCCATGAAGCCAACTCACACTTAGCCAGTTATTTTGCTGACCCTTTGTTTTACCCACTGAGAGATTTCAGAAACCACATTAATAAGATAAATATATCTTTTGCTTTTAAACTTTCCATCTTGTTCACTTCATCAAAATTTTCAGGAAACAAATTGCCTAGCCAATTAATAATCTGGGAGTACAGGAACACCCTGAGAAGAGAGAAACTAATGGGTGGTTTTGCTTCAGTGTTATCTACAATTTACAGACAACAGATTTCAACTGTTTTTAAAACCCATTTCATTATTCAAATGCAATCTGAACAAGTGTACAGTAATGCCCCCCACTATTGGTAATCTCTACTGCTTGGTCCCTTTTCCCACACACCCCAAAATGTGTCCTGCTTTCTGTCCATTCTTGCTGCCAGTCTTCTCAGTGCTCAAAGCAAGACCTCTCTCCACACTCCCCCATCCCCTCCTGCTTGCCAAGATGTGTCTTTGGGAGAAAAAAAAAAAAGGAGGTTACTAATCAGTAGGAAGGACACAAGTAAACATGGCCAACTACCATGATGCATAAAACATTACTTGTGATCACCATTGCTGATTTTGCTGCTTTCACAAACATCTCATGTGAACATGTTGTGGGGAGGAAGGGTTGCATTAACTGTTAACAATTAAAACCATGACTTTTTCCATGCTCTGCTCATTCGTTTTAATGGAAGAGGCAATACTTTTATTGAATTTTTTTATTGAACCAGTGGAGGGGAGGAAGAGATCAAACTAGGTGTGTAAGAGAATGGCACTATACTGTTTTAATGCCACGGTATCATGATTTGTAATCTGACCCTTGCTTGTTTTAAATAGTGCTATTTTGTCTGGCCTTTCATTTACTAAGTATACTTGGTGGAATATGGAAAACTGCCAAGAGGAATGCCACGTTATTTTCTTAAATTTAACAATTTATTGTGCCAATGTAGATAAAAGAAATGTAAATTGGGGGTGCTATGAAAAGCCACAAAAGAAACATGGTTTCTTTCAATTTATAGTTATACAATCTGAAAACAGTGAAATGTTTTGCAGGGGGTACTGTGATGGGTGTGGAATATAATGCTATTACTATAGTAAAAGTATTTGTGGTTGTAACATGTCTTCATGTTGACTCTGACTTACGGTGACCTTATCCTAGGGTTTCCCTGCTACACATTGTTCAGAGGAGGTTTGCCATTGCCTTCCTCTATAGCTGAGAGAATGTGACTTGCACAGAGTTACGTAGTCGGTTTCCTTGGCTAAGCAGGGATTTGAATATTGGACTCCTGGAGTATTAATCCAACAATCAAACCATAATTCTACCCCAGGAATAATTCTGGAATTTGAGCATATAGATACCACTACTGGTACAGATTGTTCCTGTTAGGTCACTGGGAATCATAACACTGAATGAAGCATGAAAGGGGAGGAGAAGCTGTCAAGGAAAGTAGACACTCCATTTTTACTTCAGACAACATCAGACATGCCTCACTCCCTTGAAACAACATGCTGCAGTTGGATAAAACAGACTTAACTAGCAATGTGAAATTTATTGGCTTTACTTTTAATGAACCGTCCTTTTGCAGGGTGGCAACTGCACACGTGAGTGCATCTCTGCTGCAAGACTATGGAGTAACCAAGGCAGTCTACGGACATATATACCTAGAGAATTTGTAAGAGCAGAAAAGTAGTTGAAATAGTCTAGATTCAAAGAATAGAAGTTAGTCCAACGAGGATCAAATGTCAGTTAGGGAATCATAAAGAAGAGTCCAAGGAGCAAGCCAAAGTTTAGGAAACAAGAGACCAAAGAATCTTATACAATGCCAAATGGAGATTGTGGAACTGTTGTTTTGCAGCAAAAATTAGCCTTGTGGACCTAATTAGTGCAGCACAGTGGACCTAATTAGCGCAGAGATTCTCTTTTAAGATAGGCCAAAGCCATTCCCATGCTTTTGTTGCTGCTGCTTCAGTCTACAGAATTCTGAAGGATGAATTTGGCTCACCCTTTAATTCCATCCATTCAGGGTCTATATAGGATGATGGGAGTTCTGCTTCTAGGAGAGGCATGTCAGCTTACTCTTGCTCCAAAGCAGGGCTGCCAGGCTCCTCTGTCTCTGACTGGGGCTTGTTATGTTGGCCAAGCTCTTCTTCTTCATTTGAGGAGGCCTCCTCCAGGTTGGATATGACATATTTGAATGTGTGGCCTTGATATAAATGTGGTTGATGTTGAGAAATGGAGCTGAATAAATTTGTACAAGAAATTGGTTGGGCTTCCAAAACTACAATGTCCTGTACAGAGTGCATCAAAATACTCAACTGGTTTCCTTCCCAAATAAAAAAAGAAAATTTGCACTGATTTTAGGGTATTTTCTGACCCCACAGAAATTCCAATGTATTTCAGCGTATAAAAATGTCCCATGTCCACAGGACTTTTTGTAGCTGCATTCTGCTGTATTCCTCAAATATCTAGAGCGAGAACACATCTGTCTAATATGAACACATGTTCACATGAGACAGAATGTTTGTTTCGAGTACCTGGTAGATCTTTTTGACAAAAAGAAAAAAAAAGCAACCTAATTTCTGTGACCTTAAAAAAAGATTACCACTGTTATTTCATTAAAAGATAAAAATTTAAGACTTTTTAAAACTTAACAAAATTATTGGAAACACAAAAATTAGATAACAGCTATTTTGGGAGGGCAATAGAGCTAAAGGTATTGTAGGCTGATATTCTATCTTAATTACAAAGTAGTCTGTTGAAAAGGTTTCCCAAACAACACCTTTTCTTTGTGCCAAACAGTCTTCAGTCAGCCAGAACATGTCACCTTGATGCTGCAGCATTCTTTCCAAGCAAATTTCTTATATGTGGTACACCATCTACAGGAAAATTCATGGTAAACACTTATCTGCTGCTCTGCTGGAGGAGTAAAGAGGGTGGTATATATCTTATTATGTCAAATGGTAGAAACATATACAATGTCTTTGACTAACAGACCTGGTAGTGAAAATATGTCTTCAACAATATTTATTTAGTGTGAAAATATGGTTTATCATATTGACATCACACTGTTGCTAAGCTGGTAGTCTGCCTGCCTAAGTAAATGTCCTTCTTCAAAAGATACGTCTTACCATCACAGCACCACCATATTTTCATTGCATGTTTTCCTTCTTTACTTGGCATACAGTCAGAATAAGACTTCTAAATTTAACCAGCTGTTGTTCATCAATTGTCAGATCCACCTGTGGTCCATACCACATTCAAAAACACAATATACAAGCCCTAAAAGGCAGTTAATTTACTTTAAGCATTACCTTGCTGCCCTCAGGTGCCTAGTGAGTACACAAAATGTCTTCAGGCTCATCAAGGAGCTGAACTGGTAGCACCCTGAGATTGGATGCCACAGTTCCTCCAACGCTTGTTGTTATCTGTGATACAGTCCAGCCAGGCACAATAAGCCAATGCATGCCTTCAGCTTAGTGAGATTAATGAGGCTTCCACACTTTGAGTTTAGTAGGGATTTTTAAAAATTATTATTATTCCGTGCCCAGAGAATGAAAGGTACATGACCTGACACTCCCTATGTTTCACAGAGGGTGTAGTAAAGAATCCTTTCTCTGAAAAGCAGTTCCAAGCTTTCTAGTATTGTTGCATCCTCCTTTGGCTCTAAGCATTGTTGATGTCTCCATCTGCTCTAAGGTGAACTTGGATGTCTACCCCGGTCTCTTTTGACTTTAGTACTTCTGTCTGTTCCTTTCTGAACTGAGCTGGTGGACCTGTGGTTACAAAAGTAGCAAATGGACTCTTTATTTGACCTCCATTCCTCCCACAGCTGCTCCAAGGTGAACAGGAGTTCTGTTGGTCCTGGACCAGAGGTTCAGCACAGGCACACACCCCATTCAATTCAGAGCAGCTGCAAGACAAACAACACTAAAATCAGGACTGTATACCCCTATGACAGTGGATCTAACAGCCACTCTTTTACACTTCCTGTCCTCCTACCACATTTGAGCAAGATTAGGGCCCTTTTTGCACAGCTTTCACCATGCAAAAGGGCCTCTGGAGTGTCGCGTAATTGCGAGGAGCAGTCCACATGATGTCCTCGCAATTGCGTGACACTGCCGGGGCTGGCAGGCGCCGATCGTGCACTATTTCATCTTCAGCTTGTAGCTGAAAATGGTGCACGATCACACATCACTCCAGGGCCCCATGTGCACTTATCGTGCGTGCAGAACCTCCAGAGATGTGGCGCTTGCACTTCCTGCCCCCGCGCAGCTTGGGAAAATCCCAGGCTGTGCTGTGGAAGGAAGAGTGGGAGCCCTCATGCTGCCTGCTCCCCAGCAGGCAGCGGGTGTGGAGGCGAAGCAGCAGGGACGCGAGAGTCTCTCGCAAGAGGCTGCTTGCGCAATCTCCATGCCCCAGCGCCGCGAAAAGGTAAGGTGCGGAAAGGGCCTATTTCTCATTCCAGCGTTCTTACCAGCTTCCCTGCCCTATGTGTCAACTGAGGTGCAGAACTCCCCCCCCAAATACACTCCTGTTTTGTGGAATAAATTAGTAGCCCAGTGACCAAAAAGAAAAAAAAAACCAAACCCAGAACCAGTGTACTCTAGTGGTTTGATTCTTGGACTACAACTCCGGAGACCAAGGTTCACATACATGCTCCACCATAGAAACCCACTGGATAATTTTGGGCAAGTCAGGCTTTCTCGGAGGAAGGCAATAGCAAACCCCTTTGAACAAATCTTGCCTAGAAAACCCCATTATAGGTTCAGCTAAGGTCTCCATAAGTGAGAAATGACTTGAAGGCACACAACGACATTTTAAAAACATGGTAGCTGAGACTCTTGAGGTTACAATGCCCACCTTTTAGATCTAGTTCTGTCCTCTGGGATACCAAAATGTCCCTTCTGTTAGGATGAGGGTTAGGACAGATGCTATAATGCCTCAATAGTTAATGTAATAGTTGGAGCTGAGAAACCTAAGTTGAAATCCCATTTCACCATGGTGTTATACTATCTGTGTTCTAATCCCTGTCTCAGCTTCATTGCCTTTTATGAAACGGAATGATAATGATGAATACATTTGTATACAATGCAAAATGCTTTGGGTAAAAACAAATTGTGGCATATGGAAATTGTTAGTGTCGCTTGAGAACCAGTGGGGGAAAAAAGAAGTGAGGGCCAATTCCTGAGAATATTGTTAGGAGAGACATTAAGTTCTATAATGTTTACTGTCAGAGCAAGATCTTACAGAAAACGTGGTACTTTCACAAGCAGTGAAACTCTACACATTGTTAGGTATATAATGACTATTCCATATGGTTTTTGAAACTACCACCCACATCCCATTTGTTTATCTGGACAAAGTCTGGAATTATACAATCACATTTCCAGTTGGTTGCAGCAGCACAGTGCTGTTCATGGGATGGCCTGGCACTAGATCAAGCGAGAATGTGGAACTGCAAATCTGGAAAATGCAATGCTAATGAGGAATTTTGGATAATGAAACTGAACACATTGGTTTTCCTGATAAATGGATATCTAGTCATATGATAGTCTTGTGGCAGCCATTTCCACTAAAAAATAGCATACCAGTGACAGATGATGACAGAGTGACTTTGTGACTAAAATATACAAACAGAGAATCATAAAACAACATATCAGGAATTGAATCCAGGTGAGGAGATTAGTTGCCTGTACCTGCAAGGTCTCAAGTACTGGCTGAAGTCTCAGGGATTTACTGTGCTTTTCCAGGCCTCCAGCTAGGGAGAAAACACTCAGAGCAAACAGCCCTGGAGAAAGAAGTTTGTTTTTTTAATGCAAAGTGGCTTGAAAGTCTAGGCACCCATCTCCAGCCATTCACAATGTTAGTGCACCCAAAAGGCACGAACAAGGGGGGAGACCAGGGAAGGAGACAGTGAATGTATGCTCTTGGGCCTATCCATTTGGAGTAAGGCAGTGAGTAGAATACCAGCACTGGAACGTATAAGCCTTCTTCTTGTACAAGCCCTGGTGACAGCAGTTCAAAACCTGGGGAAAAAACTCACGAGGGATAGCAGTCAGCCTTCCACAACCTCAGCATCTGTCTAGAAGATATAAATTGTAGGAAGAATTTTGACAACTGTTGCAGCTACTAGGCACATTTTACAGACTTCCTAGTCACTGAAAAATGCCCCCCCCACCTCTATGGGTTGCCATATCACCCTATTAGCTGAGTTTTACTTGCGTTATGGACCCATGTATACTGATTGCTCTGTGCAGGTTTCCACAACCAGTAAACCCAGAAGCAAACCCAGTCCAGCCTCTCAACCCTTATTTGTCCTGCTTCTGTGATATCACATGGGCCCTCCTCCTCTCATTCAGTTCTGGCTCTGAAATTATGTCCATTTCCTTTATGGTCCTTGATATATACAAAGAAGGCAGACCTATTCACATGCTGAGAGAAAGGGATGGCAAGCAGGTGTATATATTACTTACATCTGGAAAGTATTGATTCCATATAAATTACACTCCTTCACAGAGCTATAAATCAAAGGTAACATCTTTGTTGAGGGGAAAAAACGTTATCTTCAAGCTGGTTCTATCTGAAGTGTGCCATGCCATTTCAGAAAGCCTAGGTAGTCCTCTGCAAGGAAAGAAGGGGGGGGCGAGGGGGACAGAGAGAACAGTTAGGTAAGCTCCCATTTAGGAAGGCAGGGGGAGAGTGAGTGAGCAATAGAAAGAGATGCTCAAAACTTGGCCCACTCAGTGTTCAATTATTTAGTTCATTGAACTTTCCAATATAGCCTAATTCTTGTCTGAACTGAGCTGCAACCATTTCATCTTCATCCAAGCACAGATCCCAGCCAGATACTATGCAGTGCAATCAAGCATGATAGCTGGCTTGATGAAAAAGTGTCATGGAATTGACACACTGACACAGTAATCTGCAATCAGAGTATATAGAACCTGTTGGTATTTACCACTAGTATTTGTATTATACCAGCATTTGACTTAAGTCATATAACTAGGCAAACTAGTTTTCTTGATCTTAAAGAGGAAGGTTATGACTCTTTCCTTTTGTATTTTTTTGTACTCTTTATTTCTTTAATATAAGTAAACCTTCAAAGGTTACCAAGTCAAAGATATTTATACTTCTGTTTTCCTGTTTGATATGCTAGCTGGAAGATTCTGAAAGCTGAAGTCCAAAAAAGCAGTTGTTCCAAATTCTAACTACAAGACCCACAGCAAGAAAAGAGGTAAGGAGTTAATGAGACTTTCATATTTATATATCCAGAGATTGAGCAAAGAAAGCATTCAGCAACTGATGTGCTGAGAAGAAGGCCCTACTCCTAGGGTATACTAACCTTATTTGAAAGAAAGAAGCTAATGGATCAAGCTCCATCTAAAGACCTCTGTGTCTAAAGAGGCTTAGAAGAAACTCTGGATCTCATCAAAAATAATGAGAAATAAATTACCATCATATGAATAGAATTATAACTCCTTCCTAGCAAATCTTGTTCATCTGCTTCTTTATCCTGCTCATTTCTTCTGTAGAAAAATTCTGCTAAGAATCATCACAAAACAAATGTGGACATTACCTCTACAGTCAACTCAAGGAACACCAGAATAACAAAGCAGGTCTATGGTGCTAAAACCTTTCCTTTCTTTATGATGAAAAATTCTATGAATTTATTTAATATGTAGCGACAACAATTAGTAAATCAAAGTAGAACCCAATGGAAGGTAATGACAAGTACAGTAGCACAGCTTGTCCCACCTAGATGAGACATGGAAAAACTATGCTCCACAACCCTCCTTGTGTAACTTATTAGCAGGCTTCTGCTTGTGGAACCATGTGAAAAACACTTATATTGGTTAATGAAAGGGCAATTGAAGAGTTAGCACTGTGCTGAGCTGGACTTCTTACCCTTCCTCATTTTTTTACACTCATTATCTGTCACTTGCTTTAGCAGGGGTGAGTGGGGGAACTGTGCGGTCCTACAAATATTGTTGATTATTGTACTTTGTATTTGACTCCATTATATAGTTAGTTATTTAATTTCCATGTCACCGCTCATCTAATAGCTCACACACATGCTCAAAGCCCCTCCCTGTTTTTTGAAACTGTTCCAAAGCACCAACCAACTGTGCTTAACCCCATAGTTAAAAATCATCAAGTGGTGACAGAAGAGTATCTCTTACTTTTTGCTTCACTCATGATTTATTCTGAGGATATAGCATACTGCTAATAAACTGCTAAGCAAACCAGAGCACTAGTAAGTAAAATAGACATTTGCATGAAGTTCTCACTGGTCCAGGCACCAGTTACTGTTTGGAGTAGAGCAGATAGTATCTTCCTATATTGTTGTTGTTGTTGTTGCTGTTGTTGTTACTTAACTTTATTCATACCCCACTTTTTTTTTTTTTTTCAAGAGTGGAGTCACATTCACTGTACTAAAACATACAAAAGGCTAGCATTAAAACTATAATTAAAAGTGGGAGAATAATATCAAAATAATTTTAAAAAATACAGTAGTCTCTCCACTTTCATGAGGGTTTGGGGCGCAGAACCCTCACAAAAGTGTAAAGACCATGAATAACTTCCCTTCGCTCCCTCTCCCATTCCCCTCCAGGGCACCCCCTTCCATTCCCATGCAAAAGGGAAGGGAATGGGGGGGTGAGGAAGACTTGCACAAGCCTTCCTTTTCCCCTCCGGAGCCTCTCCTTCCCCTTCCCATGCAAAATGGAAGGGAACGGGGGTGGGGGAAAGCTCACACAAGCCTTCTTTTCCCCTCCGGAGCTCCCCTGCCATTCCTATACATTTTGCATTTGCGCTTAGAACTTGTTGCAGCCTTCCCCTTGCCATTCCTTTCTGTTTTACCTCAGTGCGAGTTCACCACACTGGGGCAAAATGCATGGGAATGAGGGGAGGAGAATCAAGGGAGGCACATGCGCTTGCAAATAATCAAATTCATGAAGGTCAAACCCACGAATGTGGAGGGAGTACTGCACAACTAAAAAAGAGTTTAAAAACAGTCTAGTATTCTTTCTTCATAGACCTTAGCCCAACCTTAGCCCAACCATCTATAGCACTGCACAGTAGTCACAGAGAACTTCCACACCCTTCAAGGAAGACTAGCTTTTTAGCACAAAGGCTAAAGTAGTCTTAGGGACAGAGACAAGCATGGCAAGTCTGCAGCACTGTGTCTGAGAGGAGATATCATAAATGAACTGTACTTGAGGACCTTACTGGGAAGAGATGTACATGGCCTCTTCACACACTGGCATGGGTTGCATAGTACCCACGTGTAATCCCTACTGACAGTCTTATTTCTGCACACAAAATAAATACTAGTGAAAAAGAAAGGAACTATAATCATAATACCTTAGATTTATATGGTTTCTCTGATCCAGAATGGCAGCCTCCATGAAGCATTTTTACAGTTTGGTCACAATAAAAGTACTTCCACGTGATCTGATAAACAAAGCTGAAGCCATGTGTGTCAGAATTACATCAAATATACTTTTCTGCTCCAGATTGTTAATCACATGCCTTATCTTTAAAGGAAAGACAATATTTTGGGCTTGTTCGTTTGTTTTCCTGACCAAAACATATTTCAGACTTTGGCTGAAGGTAAAGTGAGGACAACAAATTGTTCGAGAGGTTGGAAATGTTACTTTTTTGGAATGATTATGGAAGACGCAATCTAAAAATTAACTTTGCATCTGTTACTATTAAGAAAAATAGATATTCCACACCCTCTAACATTTCACAGATGAAAACTGAGACATGTGTGGCTGAGTAACATCTGAGTTTTGTCAAGACAGCAGAAGGAACTAATGAAGAACAGGCAAGCTAAGAGAGGCTGCACCCATTTGCTTTTGCCTGAGAGTACTGGGGTTGGGGGGAGGTTCACCCCTCCTCCACTCTCCCCTCTGCTGAATTATTGAGTACAACCTGCTTTTTCACTTTGAATTTAGTCTGCAGATATTGAAGCAAGCTGAGAACAAAGGAGGAGGTAGGAAGAAGAAAGAGAAATTGGGACATAAAAGTGGCTGAAAATATTTGATGACAGAGGATTAATTGGGACGACCACTGCTACATTGGGACAGCTGGAAGGGTATGCTGTTCACTATGAAAAAATATTTCAATTGTAGGAGATGGATAATACACACAAAACAATCTGGAAGAATTGGTCTTGGACAAATTGTGGTTAAAAATAATAATTTCTTTCCCCAAGATATGGGCTAGATGGGCAGTTTGACTTTCCAACTTGCTTTTAGTTTGAACATACAAAAAGATGTTGCAAGGGAGACACTTAGGCAATGTCCCCCTCCCTTTTAGCAGTAGTAGATGCACAAACTGCACAGCCATGTGCGTATATTTTTCAGTGCAGGCTTTTTGGAAGCAATTTATTGTGGTGATGTCAAATGCAAAGAATCCCAATATGCACATCAAAACAAAACAAAAACAAAGACAAAGAGGGAAATATATGTATAGATTGTTCTCTAGCTTCAGCAAACTACATTTAAGCTCTGGATGTTCCCCAAGTAGTATTTTCACTGCAAATGCCATAAGAGAAGATACATTTCTAATTAACATTGTGTTAGTCCCCAAACAAATGCAGATTCATTTCAGAATTGTATTATAAATCACAGTAGGAAAGTGTTTAATACTCTCTTATGCTGCAGTCATTTCCTGCTCTACTGAAGGCAATAAGGATTCACCCTTTTAAACTGTCCAGTACAGATTGCAAGATCTGTAGTCTTTTGTGTCCCAAAGGGGGAAAGGGGTAGCATATCTCTGTGGGTCTGAGTCTAGCAACCATAGCAGACACACGTGGGATAATTCTCCATTATCCCTAGCCTTCCTTGCTGACTCATCCATCCAAATGGAATTTATCCCATCTTTTCACTAGGGGACAAGAAAACATTTTAAAATCATCACAAAAGAGGAGGCTGAAGGCAGCAGAGTATAAAGATCACTGCACAAAAGCCTTCTAACTGAGCTGCTCCCAGGAGAGCTAAGAAGATTTACAAACCAACATAGTCCACAAATGTTAAACTATTTTGAAAGTCAGCATTAGCTGCTTGCGATTACAAACCCCTTGTTGTATAGAAGTTGTAAAAATCAAGCTGAGTTCAGAGCAATTTACCACCAGTAATTTTATACATTCTGGTAGTGCTGAAAGGAAGAGTTTATCTCTGTCTCTGAACTTGTCTGCTAATGACAAATGAAAAATGCCTAGCACTCTGACTCTACTGGCTCTATTATCCCAGTTGTAAAATCATTCATACACATATTGATGTGAGGGTCTATTTGTTACAGAAGTCTTCAGCCTAGTCTCCAATTTTACATTTCAATTAAAACTGTATATAAGAAAACTTTAGTTCTAAAACTTTGGGTAAGATATCCCAAATTGATTAAAATGCCACAGGAAGAATAAACCTTATAATTCCACACACAGAGAAAAACAAAGACAGATTTTACAACATACGGCAAATTGAGCATCAGATGGAGGCTCACCTGAGGGAGCTCTTACTTGAAACTGTAACAAATTTTATGAAAGTGTAGCCCGCTATTTAAAAAAAAAATACACCTCACTTTTCTACCACTAGTGGCTAATAATAAATAAATAATAACAATAAAGTAGAAGCACAGTACAGTTCTTCCTCCTCTGGAAACCATTTTCCCAATAAGTGCTGTCAACCTGTGGAAGAAGTCAAGCAGGATGGGTTGCACGGCTGACAAGTGAGTGAGGCTGATGTGAAAAGCAGGAAGTTCATAGTTCTATAGCAGCAGTGATGTATTTAAGAGTTTTACTCCAAGTCTCAAGTCTCTACCTTCAAGTCTCAAGTCCTTGAAAATACTTTCAAGTCAAGTCTCAAGCCTGGGAGCCAACTTTGTACCGCAACCTCTATTCCAGAATTTCTGGACTGAGTTGAATAAAGTCAGCTTTAAATATTTAAGCAGAACTGGCCCTTCACATTTGCGATTTTGCCATCTGCAGTTTCGGAAGTGGGGAACCGGACACTTCTTACTCCCCCTTCCCGAAAGTGGAGGCTTTTGTGTCAATGGGCATCAAAGTTTCCAGCTTTGGAAATGAGGAATAGGATCCTTTTTACTTCCGATTTCTGAACCTGGAGGCTTTTTCAGAAGTGGAGAACAGGATCCTTCTTACTCCCCATTTCTGAAGCTGAAGGCTTTTGTGCCAATGGACTTGAAACAGTCTGCAGTTTCGGGAGTAGGGAATAGGATCCTTCTTACTTCTCCTTACTGAAGCTTCAAAAGCTTTAGAAGGAAGGATTTTTCCTCCTCAAGCCTGTTGCCTAACACATTTGCTGTTCCCCTTGGAGGCCCTTTTCGCACTTTACCTTTTAACACTGCCGGGTTGGTGGTTTTCACGTGAGAAGGCTTGGAAGGAACACTCTCGCAAGCCTCCTGCTTCAGCTCTGCAGCTCCTTCCTGCTTGCGCAAGCGCCCTGCCCACACCCCACCCCTTCCTTCCACAGTGCAGCCTGGGAGTTGTAGGCTGCGCTGGGGCATGAAGCGCGACCGGCACGGCTCAGGAGGCTTCACCCGGCAGGTGAGTACGCCCCAGGCCCCTGAGCAATGCGTGAGCACGGAGCATTTTCGGCTTGAAGACGAAAATGAAAAAATCCGTGCCCGCTTCCCGTCAGGCTCTTGAGCATCGCGTAAATGTGAGTGTGTCATGCAGACCGCTCCTCACATTTACGTGACACCCAAGGGGCCCTTGCACTTCCAAAATGCCATGCGAAAATGTTTTGAGAAATGCACCCTGCATTCTGAGGATGAATCTTGTCTTCTGCTTTTAGGAAAAATTTTAGAAGGCTCCTGCAATATGCAGCAGGGACAGGCTGCTGAGCAGACCTCAAGCCCACCTCAGGTCCATTGCCTAACCCCATTTGCTGTTCCCCTCTGAGAAACGCACTCACGCTTTGGGCTTGAGACCAATTGTCATGTGACCAGCAGACAAAAAGAGATGGAAGCATTGTTCAAATTGGTAAGGTTTCTGGATGAACATGTTGTGTTACTGAACCAAGGGCAGTAAGTCAGTCACTAAAAATATACAAGTCTCAAGTCAAGTCAGTACATCATTTATTGCCAAGTAGCATTTGAGTCAAGTCTAACTTGATTCAGAGTCAATCGACTCAAGTCTACATCACTTTTTAGCAGTGCACAGTTCCTCCTCTCTCTGTGTGTGCCATTTCTACCCTATTAATTTCTTATTCTCTTTGTATCTGCACAGTTTCCAGCTCTACCTTTCTAATTCATGAACACACAAGAACCACAAAGGAATTTACTGAGCAGAAGTCCAGAAATCAAGAGAAGATCCACAGCCTACAGAGAACTGGATGTCACTCCATACTGCATGAAAACAAGTGGAGGCAGGTAAACCCTTTGGCTTTAGTCGTCCTATCCCAGATCTAAAACCAAAAAAGAGAAATGTTGGAAAGCCACTTATTTATTTGCCTATTGACACATTTAATATCCTGGCTTTCTTACTTTATGAAGCTCAGGGTGGTTCACAATACGAGTTAAAATAAAATATTGTTAAAACAATAGATAATACTAAAGTTTTAAAAAATAAACAAACATACTAAAAAAAAATTAAAGCAGTTTTAAAAATCAGCTAAAATATTATAACAACAATAATTATAATATGATATAACAAGTACCAATTAAAATACTTTCAACTCAGTGTCTTCTCATGCTGGCAGATATAAAGAGGAGAAAAAGGAAAAACCCAGCTTCCTATGAGAGGAAATTTCATCAGTGGTGGAGCCTGGAGTGCATGGAGTGAGGGCGGCCAAAGGGAGGTGTGGTTATGGTGTGCAGGGGCAGGGCTACGGCATGCAGGGGCATGGCTGAGGTGCATGGGGTGTGTCTACAGCGCATAGGAGCATGGTTATGATGGACAGGGTGGGGCTACAACACACAGGGAGCAGGGCTACAGAGTGTGGGGGAGAGCAAGCAAGAAGCTGTGGCACCCCCAAAAAATTGCCACTGGGGGCACATCGCCCCCTTGCCCCCTGTCCCTACACAACTGAATTTCATAGTTTGAGAGGGTCTATTGAGTAGCTTCTCTCCTCACCAAATGGGCCTGAAATGGTGGCAGGACAGAAAGAAAGCCCTCCCCTGAGGCTCTTAAAACTGAAGCACAATCACTATCATGGTACAGTTGGCCCTCCACATTTGTGGGTTTGACTTGCACAGTTTTGATTATTTGTGAGTTTCTCCAACCCCTGCTCCTCCCACCTCAGGTGCTTCTTTCCCAGAGGAACCTTCCCTCTTGGTGGCTCCAATCAGGCTGTGCAGCCCTTTAAAAAACTGCCTCTGGCTCTCCTCTTCCTTCACCAGCTGCTGACTGGCCAGGTAATGATGACCCACAGCTCAATTTGTCAGGACCACAAACCTTCTCTCAATGCCCCACGCACACACAGAAGGAGATGGGCAAGAGAAAGGAAGCAAAGACCTACCATGCTGACCAACCCCCTTTTCCTCTCCTTTCCTTGACCTAGTTTGGACCCTAGGTGTCTATTGTCCTCATCATGCCTCGGTCCCCTTCCCACAGGCACACATACATTTTGATATTTGCAATTTTTCCTCTTTGGCAGAGGTCTTGCACCCCTAACCTTAGTGAATGTGGAGGCCAACTGTATTTTAAAAGATTTATAAATCTGTATTTATAAGCCAGGGTCTAATTATGTATTTCCACCAGACTCTGCAGGTCAGAAGTGGCCATTCCTCCTCTCTTGTGAAGCCCTTTGTTCTGCTCTGGGCAGTTAAGAAAGCCTCTGAAGCAAATTTTGGCACATGTAGGGCTACAGTCCTTCTGGACACACAAAATATTGAAATATATCATAAAATTTTTCCCATAAAGAATAGAAGAACCTGAAAGGCTTTAAAAAAATTCTTATCTACCTAGTGCCTTTGAAAATATTCAGTGGTTTACAATAGCCACCGCAGTACATAATTTTGGAGGTGGGGGGAATATAGACACACCAAGAATAATACTCAAATAGTATAGTACATTTGGGGAGGTTTCCAAGCTCTATTTCCTTCATAAACTCAAATTAGAAATCTCTTAGTAGAATATTATTAGAAGATGCACCTAATCTCAAAACCCAAAATTGTATAACTGGATTTCAGATCAGTTTTCAAAAGACAGAATCATCTTATACACAAGCTGGGTTGCCTAAACTCTCAGCTTTAGGATAGTAATAATTCCTCAATAAACAGTAACATCTTCTACTTTTTTCCTAGCCATCACTGGACAGCAATTTGCATTAAATTTCACTTGGAACACTGCAACCAAAATAAAGTCATTCCCTTAATCCTTGGATAAACCAATAATGTTAAAAGCCTACTTTTATTCAGATGTATTTATTTTAAAAAATAATAATAAAAGCTTCCTTAGGGAAATGAAACAAATATTGAAAGCAGTACTGGTTGCATGTCACAGGCATGGTACTTATTGACCATTATTAAATTCCTAAATTTGGAATATATAGTCTGAGTAGGATTGGTGATAGCAACTGTTGTTTGACTGGAATGTTCCATTCCAGGTCAGTCACCAAATCCTCCTGCAAAGGTCAAGCTAAGGTATGCCCTATCTTCCCACAAAATTCTATCAAAAATTGTGAAATGCAAGACCTTCTTTTTCCCCAATGGAGCTGAACAAAATCAAGAGAATAAGCCTGTGGAGCCTGGGAAAATTACTTTTTTTTATTACTTCTCCCAGAATTCCCCTGCCAGTATTACCATTCACTGTCCTTGGTGGGGAAATGCTGATTATCATATTAAAAATGGTTTTTTTTCCAGCTGTATTTTAGTATTCCTCAAAAGGCTCTTCCCTTTCAAATGACAGATTTTTCAGGAAGCATTCAAAACTGTGTTAAATTTTTCAAGTGGGGGGAGAAATTCATTTTCTGGTGTTTTGATACCTGAGAAGATTTTTCCTGTTTGACCATGCCAGGATAATTAATGTACCATGATAGATGGTAAAGGAAGGAAATGTCACTGGGATGCTTTTTTATAAGTGCATCAAAATGTAGATATGAATGTACATTAGAGTTTGGAAAATATTTTTGTGGGATCCCTGCTTTGCTAGGATCACATAATCAAGGAAGATGCTGTTAGATGTTCAAGATGGAAGCAAAACAGCCAAAAATTGTTGAAAAAATAAATGGGAATGAATAAGAATGGCAAAAACACAAGGAAAAAAAGGTAAAAGAAATATTTTTCAGGGACATTGTAGTTCCTAACATGCATACTACTTGAAAGCATTTGCTTTACTTCAAAAATGTTCAAGTGTAAAAATGTGGCACATGCTGGTTCCCACTTATTAATTACTAGATCTATGTGTGCATGTCGCCTCCTCCTCATATCTACCATGATCCATTATCTTATTTTGCATAAATTTTATAGAAATGAATAAGATCTCCATTACAGTACTGCCAATTCATGTCCATGTCAATGAGATTTGTAAAGAATTCCCTGTGAAGAGGCCCATGTGTCTCAGGGATCAGATCTCTGTCTGAACCTAAATCTGTCCTACCCTTAATAATTTCCATCATCCACAACCAAAGGTGACGCCAATACTTCATTTTATTGTAGGCTCATTTTAAAATGTATTGTAGGATAAGCTTTAAATTAGTGGACTTAATTCAATGGATCATCATCATCCAAATCTCTCTTGAAAATGTTAATATAAAGCACCCAAGTAAGGCCTTATTTTGCACGTTTTCTATGAAATAATTCTAAATCCATTACCCTTCTGCATGAGCACAGTAAACAACCAGAGAATGCAACAATTTTACAAAACTAAGAAAACACTTTTTTAAAAAATTCAAATAAAAATTGTTTAAATATGTTATAATTCTACAATCAAGTATAGGAGATTATAGAACATTTTATGCAAGCTTTGGGGGTTTTTTTCAGTAAAGTTTCTGCAGATGCCACCATGTAAACAGTCAGCTGACCCATGTTAGTCATGGACTTCTTACAAACCCAAATTATCTACAGTAAACAGGGCCAATTAGCGGAGCAGAGTCAAGGCAGGGTCAGAGCAGGGCTTTTGGAATGAGCAGCCAAATTGACAGGAAATTGACTCAAAGAGGAAACTGGAAAGGCAGGCTATAGGATAAACAGATGTGCTGTTTTGGTACTACATCCACAGCAGATGACGGTGATCTTAAAGCATGTTCTGTGAAGAGCTGGCTACTGCTGCTTTTCAGGAGACTTCTGATATGCTGTTGGCAGGATACTAGTTACAACTTAGATCACTGCCAATTGCTAGGATATGGGATAAATCAGGCTGGGAACCTGTGATTGGACTCCAGTGATGAGTAATCCTTTCCAGTCTCATTAACAGTCATGGACGATCCCAGCCTAAGACAAAGAGTCTCTGCCTAACATAGTAAGAACCCAATCCTTGATATAGCAACATATCTTATGAATGCATAGACCACTTGGGCAATTATCCAAATTCTATCATTGGTTTCATATATTGCAGAGACTGTGATAAAAATGCAGTAAAGTAAAAAAGAGGAAATAAGATGGTAACGTTGAATGAACAGCTGTTGCTCTACTAACCTAACCTTTTCTTCCCTTTCAGATTCAAAGCTGACCACATAATCAGTACAGTATTGAACAGGCCTCTTAAAAATCCATCTTCACAATCTCATCCATCTGTGTATCACCAATCTGTCAGTAACTATGCTGATAATCAGATTTAGTGCTCCCTCTGGGTGAAAGCAGTTAATTCCTGGAGTCAATCTAATCTTCAACCCTAGAAGGCTTGCACAAAAGTAGAACTGGGGTAAAAATGCCCACTTCAAAAGGGAAGTAATTTTAGCCATCCTCATGAGACAGCAGCAGACATAAAGGGAATCAGAAAAAAAGTTGTAATGTGCAGGAGAAAAGAAGTGTTTACCTGAAGGAACTTCAAGAGAAGAGGACAGAGACTGAGGCCATTTCCGTACTACAGTGTTATAGTACTATTATTCCACCAACATTCTGTGGAATCCTGGGGTTTGTAGTTTGCTGAGGCCAAAGAGCTCTCTGGCTGAAAATTCTAAATGCTCCTCCATAAAACACAAACCCCAGGATTCCACAGGATGTTGAAAGCGGAATAATAGCACTATGACAGTGTAGTGAGGAAATGGCCGGAGAAGGAAGATAAAATTCAGAAAGGAAGAGGGCAAAAATAGGTAAGAACTAGGACAGGTAAGAAAACGAGAAGGCAGGAAAGGTGGTATGAATTGGTAGGTGAGTGGGTGTATATTTAAGAGAGAGTGAGGGGAACAAACAAGAGAATCAGAGAGACTGATAGTACAATTCAACCTTTATATGCAGAGAGTAACTCTGCTACTTCATTCTCATTGGCTCAATAAAAATATCCAATAAAATGTTCTTAATTATATCCCACCTTTCTTCCATTATGCAACAGAAAGTTCCCAAGTGGTCTCCTATCTACACAGTGACCAGATTTATGACTGCTTAGCTGTATCAAGGTAGCAAAATCCTGTGCCCTTAGTTCAGCATTTCTCAACCCAGTGTCTTGCCCATGTGTTGGGCTCCCATAACTGCCAGCAAGAAAGGCAAATGGCTATGGTGCTTTGAGATCATGAGATGTTGTCTAGTACTTCAACAAGAGGCAACAAGATGAGGGAGCTACTTTAGATAGTGCTCTGAAATACTACTGAAGCAGAAGACGAAAACTATACTACTTGGGATATTTCCATTGATCTAGTATCTTTCTCTTAAAAACTCACAAAAAAATACATAAGCCTTTCATAGAATCATAGAAATGTAGAGTTGGAAGAGACCACAAGGGCCATCCAGTCCAACCCCCTGCCATGCAGGAAAACCCTCAAAGCACTCCCGACAGATGGCCATCCATCCTCCACTTAAAAACCTCCAACAAAGGAGACTCCACCACACTCCGAGGCAGCATGTTCCACTGCCAGACAGCCCTGACCGTCAGGAAATTCTTCCTGAGGTTCAGGTGGAATCTCCCCTCCTGTAGCTTGTATCCTTGTCCTGGTCTCAAGAGCAGGAGAAACAAGCCCACTCCCTCCTCGACATGACATCCCTTCAGATATTTAAACATGGCTATCATGTCCCCTCTCAACCTTCTCTTCTGCAGACTAAACATACCCAGCTCTCTAAGTCTGTCCTCATAGGGCATGGCTTCCAGGCCCCTCACCATTTTGGTTGCCCTCCTCTGGACCTGCTCCAGCTTATCCATATCCTTCTTGAATTGGGGTGCCCAGAACTGGACACAGTATTCCAGATGAGGTCTAACCAAATCAGAATAAAGTGCTACCAATACCTCCCTCGATCTAGACACCATACTCCTATTGATGCAACCAAGAATTGCGTTGGCTTTCTTGGCTGCTGCATCACACTGCTGACTCATGTTCAGCTTGTAGTCTATTAAGACTCCTAGATCCCTTTCACACATACTGTTAGCCAGCCACGTGTCCCCCATCCTATATTTCTGCATACCATTTTTTCTGCCTAAGTGTAGGACCTTACATTTCTCTCTGTTGAAATTCATTTCGTTAGCCGTGGCCCAGCTCTCCAATCTGTCCAGGTCCTTTTGAATTTTGATCCTGTCCTCTGGCGTATTAGCAACCCCTCCCAGCTTGGTGTCATCTGCAAATTTGATCAAGAAAATTTAACAAGAATTTTCTTTAACAAGAAAATTTTGATATTAGAAATAATGACCTAGATCTATTATCTTCTGTCACATGAAACCACAGTGTTTATGTCAACACAGGCTAGAATTTCTCTTTAAGGGCATAATCCACAGCTGTAGAAGCATCCACCATGTGAGCCTTGTCTGCCCTGATTAATTATCATAGTAGCTAAACTTAGAAAACAAGAACCTATAGAAGCAAATGTCACATGGGAAGCTATTAGATACTGGGCAGTCTTTGCAGTTTCACTTAAAAAGTTCTTATCCTACTGAAATATCCCCCTTCTATACATTTTCCCCATACCTTAAGGCTGTGTTTTTCAAATGGTGTGCCATAACTCATTAGCCTGTAGTGTTTTGGTGTGTCACCTCCCCAGCCAAGAAGACCCCCTACCTGAGCCTGGCTCGCTGCCATTGCTCTCGCTGGGGCCTTTCCCCAGCAAGAGCAATGACAACAGGCAAGGCCTGAGTGGGAGGGGGCTGTCTTTCCCTCTGCTGTCGCTCTCACTGGGGCCTTTCCTGGTGAGGGCGACAGCAGCAGGCCAGGATCAGGTGGAGGATGCCTTTCCCCAACCTAGATATGCCAGTTTGCTAGTAAAACTCAATTACTGTGTTGCAAAATGATGCATGTCAAAAAAATGTGTCACCAACATGAAAAGTTTGGAAAGCTCTGCCTTAAGGACTGCTATTTTGCATAGCATGTATGTGAATATTCACAGCTTTAGAAGGGGAAGCATGTACTGTGTCATGTCATCATTGTATTTTATTTTGATCAGAATAAGTATATGAAGCAGTAGATTCAGTTTCATTTCTCAATGCTTCAAGGAAACTTTAAAAGTAAAGCAACAAATCCCATGCTATGGCTACAATAAGCATGCTAGGAAAGAATACAATTCATACATGAGCATGGATCAAGAATACAAAAGTACAGCTGAAATAAAAATGTTTTCCTGTGAGTTTTTTTGTCATGTGGCAACCACACACTTCTTGAATCAACTTCAAATTTGTTTAGTTTGTGTCCTGCATGAAAGACAATGGTTAAAAGATTCTGTCTTTGATGCGCATCTGAAAAGAGTCACTATACATACATTCTTGAACGCTAATAAAGAATTAACAATTATTTAAAGGTGAAGCCATTTAGTCCTGATCTCTCATCTGTGTATTCCTGTTAGGGCTTTCAATAATAGTTGTTCATGTTCACTCTGAAGATTTTGAGCTAGAAAGCTGTAACTGATTTGGGACCAAGTGGTATGAAAAGCTTTCACCTTCTGCATGAGCCTACATGTGATCTGACATCTTCACCAGAGGCTCTGGTGTATGTCTTACCTCTCAGTTGGTTAGGTTAGGTTAGGAATCAGATAAAACAAACAACAAATTATATGGATGGATGAGGAGAGAGAGAGAGAGAGGGATTCTGTTCAGCCATTTGTCTGAACATGTGAGGGCTATAATTGGGCAGAGGGATAAGATTCTGTCCCCACTGGATACTCTCTTGTCCACAATCACCCCCATCCCTGAGCCCCCAAACTTGTGCTAAAATGACAAAGTCTGAAGCAGAAGTCTGTTTGGATTAATTGGAGTACAAACAGAATTTTCTGTGCAATTGAAGACTCTCATAGCACAAACCATTCTACTTACATTTACACTAATGTGAGGAGATTATCCCTTCATAACTCCCTGCTTAATAAGAAGAGACTGAGGGTAACTAAAGAAGCCTGGTTTGTTATTAACAAGCTTGTAATGATTAGGGGTCTAAATCTTTTTTCATTTCATTCCTATGTGAATTTTTCACAAAAAAAAGTCCTGAAATGGGAAGTATTTCAGATCAGTTGATCATTTTCTTGGCAGGATGTCTCAATGTGCTCATTTCATTCCTACATGCGAGAACACGTAATTTCTAAAGTTTCTCCACACTGGGCAAGATTACAAGAGTTTTGTGCATTTGAATGATTTTCTTATTTTGGCTTTTTGTGAAAATTTATTTAAGCAAAAAACTTGTTTTGTACAAAACTTTAGGTTCTGGCATCAAGCGTTCTTTTACACAGACACACACAAAAATCTGTACAAAACCTTTTGTTTTGTACAAAAACAGAGTAAAAATGGCCAAATGAATTTTTTATCAACCCCTCCCCCTGAAATGTGAAAAAATTCACACTAGCTGATCATTTTCCCAGCAGGATGTCTCAGTGTGTCAAGGCACTCTTTCTTGTTAAAAATCAGAAAGTTTATGATAGTTCTTTACATTCCTAGTGCTGGTGCATATTGCTATATAGTAATAGCAATAACAATAACAATAATACCAATAAATTTTTATTTGTTACTCCACCTCTCCTCAAAACTCGAGACAGAGTACAACAAAGGTTAAAATACAATTAAAACCAGCATACCAATTAAAAAACACATTGTGATTAAGATACAGTAAAAGCATAAAGTCATTCAAACACCGTACTTAAAACCATAATTAAAAATACATCATAGTTAAAAATAGACTGGGTAGGCCTGGGTATATCACTGCTACTGAATAGTATCATATGAACAAACTATGGCATCGCTGTGTGGTTTGTTTATTGTGCTGTGCAAACCTAAGCACAGCAACCATCCTGGTTTATTTCCCTGCCCACAGAGCAAAGACAGAATTCATAAAGAAACATAAAACAAACCAAGGATTTCATTTCTAATTTGTTAGAAGAAAAAGAAGTGTCCCAATAGAATTTAGGCTTGCCATGCTACGTAAACACACTCAGTACACTTGTGGCAAAAACATATAATCTAAACCCAGATTTCTAAAGCTTAATGAATGATTAAGATGACTGGAGCGATCACAGACTTGGTCATTATTAAATACTGTTGTGTTCTGCAGATCCAAGACTGTCTTTTTAAGCATACTGAAGGAGATGTCTACAAAGCTTTTTTTTTTCCCCTCTGGTAACTTGAAATCAGTTTAATGGAACAAATATCCTTTGTCAGTACTGTCTGAAAATTAAAGTTTTGAAGTTTTGAAGACCCTTCTGCCAATTAAAAGCCTTAAACCTTTCTAAATAAAAAGGTCTTCATCAGTGGGCAGAAGGAGCGTGGAGGGGAGGGGAGCCAAGACTCCTATGAAAGGAGTCTACCGCCTGGGAGCAGCCACCAAGAAAGCCTTCTCTCGTGTCCTCACCAAACATGCCTTTGAGAGCTTTCCTCATTCTTTAGACAATGTGAAGAGACCAAAGGATATCTTTGTGCATGCTGATGAAGTAATCCAGGATTATTTAACCACATTCCCTAATTTGTCATCAGTGAGCAGTTTGCCAGTTCTCATAACAAACCAAAGAAAGAATTCAAGATTTATTCTTGGGCTCTAACATGTTGGGAGAGAACAATGCCAGACAACATGATAAAACAAACAAAAAGAAGCCATTGCAAGCTGGAACACATGCAAGAGGATACTGTACATTCATGTCAAGCTAAGGTTCTGCAGGAACCCAAGTATGTTATGTCATCAGAATGCATCCACTCTTTAATGGGAAGGAAAATATTACTCATTCACATGATTATCACATCACTTTTAGCCATATTTTGTTTTGATCTTTATTGCAAGCAGCATTGGTGGCAGTAATAATAAATTTTACTGCATTTATATGCTGCCTTTCACCAAGAATGGCACCCAAAGTGGCTTCCAGGACAGTTAAAACATTTACAAAATTTAAAGACAACTAAAATCAACCACATAAAAGCGATATAAAATCATTTTAAAAACATACAGAAGTTAATTAAATAAATCAATGAAGCATTCCAATAAAAATAAAAGGCTCCTCCTGCTCACACATTAAAAGCCTGCCTGAACAGAAACATTTTTTTCCTTCCAGGAAAAGGTAACCAGCGTAGCCTTCCACAGAAAAGAGTTCCAGAGGGTGGGAGCAGCCACTGGCTCCTGTGTCCTCACCAAGCAAACCTGGGATGGTTGCGGGACCAAGACAACGCCTTCCCCTGCTGAGCTTAAAACTCTGGTAGGTTTGTTGAAGAATAATAAAGCTATGTACTCAATAATCATGCATTATTTGAGAATTAGGTGAAAAGAAACTCTCACACACAAAATCAATGTCCTATATAACAAAACAGCTTTGAAATATCTACACTAAGTAAATTTTAAATACTAGCATGGATTTGCCTAATCAGTAATGTGACTTTATGGTCAACGGTATTGGCTAATCAACTGTGCCTGAGATATAGATACAGATATATATAGAGAGAGATTGAGAGAAAGAGATTGAGATTGAGAGAGAGAGAGAGAGAGATTTATATATTCAGTTCTCCACGGATGAATGTGTGTGTTGTTTTTCTGTATCCTGCGGGTGAGGATAGTTATCTGAGCATTCAGTGCTTCTGGCACATTAAGATCTCTATACCCATCCCAGATTCTTAAGAGAACGTCATCAAATCCTATGGACATCAAATTGAAACAAAGGGATGATAAATGGAAGGATTTCTCTTCTCCTTGAAGTGTACGGGTGCTGTCTAAAATGAACTTCCAACGAGAGCCTATAAAAGGCTTATATAAAAAGCAAAGCACGGCAGATCAACCTACTTGAAAATCTCCATTGCCATGACAACAGAAGCACAGTATTAAAGGGCCAGTGAACCTTTATAAAACCAGTTTGGGAAAATATAAAATCTACTGTTTTCAGACATTTTAATTTGAAGAAGTGGGGGGAAATGTATAGGCTTTTCCCAAAATGCCACCCAAAAATGACAAAGGACATGTAGATTGCTTTAAAAGAAAAAAGAAAAAATGGCATGCATTCAGCCACATGCCCACTGTTATGAACATATTATTCTAGATCTGAATGGGTTAATACACTTATTGTGCAAGGAGAAAGTGAGCACTTGAAAATGTGATAGATATATATAGATATAGATAGGTATAGATATAGATATATATAAAGCTATACACCTAAGGACAAAAATCTAACTAGTGTTTACTGTTACTGAATTTTACTGAAACACACATTGCACATAAATTAATATTTATTTTGTTGCAGATGTGTATACAGAAACCATTCTAACACATTTATGTTTCAAAACATACATGTTCCTATATTGTGGGTAGATACATAAAGAGAATAAGCACAGAGAAAGAGACATTATATGTATAACGGCTAATAAATTTGCAACTCAGAAGCGCCATTAAACATAAACTATTCCCCAACTTATCTGTTTTGCTAATTTTTCACCACCTTGCTATTCCTGCTCCCAGTGTCAAATGTATAGCACAAACAATGCCATCACTAGGGCCGTGTGAGGGGTTCAGACTGCACTGGGTAAGACCATCAGGGGGGTGGCAACAAAATGATTCTCCCCACCTTTTGATTGCTAGACCATGTGTGAGATCCCCCCACCAGAAACATGCACACTTGGCTTCTGCTAAGCACATAAACAGGCCCAATGGAGAGAGGTGGAGTCAGTGAGGGTCCTAAGCGCATGGATCAGCTTGAGGTGTTGGGGCTTCCTGACTTCTTGCCATGACTTTCTTTCATGCTGTTTGGTTGGCTGGTCAGGAGGCAGTTGTCACAATGGATTCTGCCAAGGGCAAGCAACATGGTGATGCCTACCAGAGACAAACTAGTCGCCATGGTGATGAGCGAAAGTGGGGAGAGGCACTCTCTTTCTCCTCCCAAGACTCCATTGTCATGGCAACCTACACTCCCCACCCACCTCTTCTCTGCTGCTGTGGGGCTTCTGAGAAGCCATTGCTGCCATCCATGCACTCTTCCTTGCCACCCAGGCCCTTTGGGAATGACACAGGGAAGGGGATATGGTGGACATCTGTTTCTGGGTGCCCCCTCCCTGTATGCACTTTTTCAGAGGAAATTTATTATTTTCACTGCACCACCAGATGGCACCATGATTTAATGCACTGAGTGACACCAACCCTAGTGATGCCACTAAAATTCAGGACAACTGCGGCAAAAGCATGTGGTTTTGTAGAAGGTGTGAAATTCAGTATCTTGTGAATCTGACACTCCTTTTTTCAAAAGGTTGCCATTTCTTATGATTGCAAAGAGAGACTTAAATTATATAGGGAATGCCAGTCAGAATCTCAGAAACCATTAGCTGAATGAGATTTCCAGTGGTTAAGGAGGGAAAAACCTTACAGAATCAAAATATGTTATGCAGCTCAACTAGACATACATGCATCTGTTTCATTTATACCAGTGGTTCTCAACCTGTGGGTCCCCAGATGTTCGTGGACTTCAGCTCCCAGAAGCCCCAGCCACTATGGTCAATGCTCAGGGCTTCTGGGAGCTGAAGTCCAAAAACATCTGGGGACCCACAGATTGAGAACCACTGATTTATACAAATGGTAGGGTGCACCTTTCCTTAGTGCATATCTTTAAGGTAATTTTTTAAAATGCACAACTGACTACTTAGTAGTAGTTGTATATATAGCTCTTTTCACTCCATCTCTATCCTCCCTGCAACTTTTTTTATTATACGTGCTCTCACATGAACTCTGAAAAAGATGCTTCTGTTAAATTACAAAAGAGGGCAAATCCAAAGATACAGTCTAATGGATTTATACCCTCATTTAATTACACTTAGAGCAGATCTGGTTAAATCAATGAGAACTGAGTTAGCTATGACTAACTGAAGTCCCACTGCAATCTACTTAATTATGACTAAACCCGGATCCAACCCAATACTTGTCAGGTGAACAACAACTGAACAAAATCTGGCATTCTCTGGGCTGAAAATCCTTAATCTAATAATTCAGGACATTTCATACGATTCCTGATACCACTCACAATCCCTTTGCTTACAAATTCTAATCAGAATACTTTCTTCTCCCTCTGATTCCCTTTTTTCCAACCTTATTTCCACCCTGAGCTTACACAGAAGTTGGTTCCTCTGAGTTCAATAGGACATAATTCTACACAATTGATTAAACCTATTAGCTGGAAGGTTTTCGACTGTAGTTTTTTTGTGAAAAAATATTCAAAAAATACATTTGTCCATAGTCGTAGAAGATGTTGCGCTGCACACAATTGTGTTAGCAGGGCTAAACATAAAATACAAAAATGTTGTTATTCTTCTAAAGAGTGAAGCACTGGCAAACGCTCGTGCTCTAGAAGAATAGACTAACAAATGAATATACTGCTAAATTTGTTTCTATTTTATGAAATCTGCTGCTTTTCAATAAGCCAAAAGTACAAGTAGCCAAGACAAAATGTAACAAATTGCCTGTGTCCACAGATTCACATCCACTGATAAGTAGTGCAAAAAGTGAGTGAAGCTCAAGGTTATATTTTATATCTAAAGTTATATTTCAGTCAAAGAAAGTTAAATAAGTTGACATATCAGGTACATACCTCTTTAGATATGTGGCCTTAAAGGTAGTCATTTTTTTTTGTTAAATATGAGACAAATATATATTATTCTCTTTACATTATTTATAGCTATTCCAATAAAATCATTTCCACATAAAGCTTTGAACATGTTTGGATATAACATTCAAACCAATCCTGCTAAATCAGATAAGACTTTTTGGAGTGCTGTAAGATTTTCCCATTCTACTTTTCCTGGAAAATCCACAGCACTGCCATCCACCATTACAATCACTTAAAACTTCCTATTTCAAATGCATCTTATATTGCAATGTACAAATTCATTCCACCAACTGGGGAAAAGAAAACGAAGTTAGGTCACAAGATTTTTGTAGCCAGCCAGCATTAGAGACTCTG
Source organism: Iguana delicatissima (assembly GCA_948472985.1). Taxonomy (NCBI): domain Eukaryota; kingdom Metazoa; phylum Chordata; class Lepidosauria; order Squamata; family Iguanidae; genus Iguana; species Iguana delicatissima. Next base: position 269,228 of record CAOKZL010000280.1, on the reverse strand, counting down.
CAGGTATAACTAATAAAGTCATGCCCTTTTCTGCCAATGGAGAAACCACTACTCACCGTTGTATTGTCTAAAGCTGCACAATACACATTACAGGAACACTAGAATGCAAGAAGCATGAATCATGGGAAGCTAGGCATAGTAAAACAAGAAATGGAATGTATGAACATTGCAATTTTGGGGGCAAGGAAGTTAAAAGTGGACAGGAATGGGACATTTTAAGTCAGATAACTGCACAGTGATTTATTCAGGAAATGAAAATCTAAGAAAAAATGGGGTAGTATCAATAGTGAAGAGAAAAATAGCAAAAGGATATAATGGATATAACGCAGAATCTGGCCAAATAATATTAACAAAACTTTAGGGAAACCCATCAATATAAGCATAACACAAGTTTATGCTCCAACTACAGAGACAGAAGAAGAAGAAATTGAAAGATTCTATTCATTGCCAAGGAAGAATGCCAAAAAACACTATTTGCCGCCAAAAAGAACGAGACGCTTTAATGTGTGACAGATTAAACTAATGGCTTTATGCAACTTTGAAGTAGACAATGAAGATATTGAAATAGTTCAAGATTTTCTATTCCTTGGCTCAGTCTTTAACCAGAATGGAAACAGCAGTAAAGAAATCAGAAGAAGACTAGACCTTGGAAGGGTAGCTATGATGGAACTAGACAGGATCCTGAAGTGTAAAGATATATAATTGAATACTAAAGTTAGGATTGTCTATGCCATTATATTTTCAATTTCTATGGATGGTTTTGAAAACTAGATAATGAAGAAAGCTGATGGAGGAAAATCAACTTGTTTGAAATATGCTGCTGATGAAGAGTTCTATGGATGTTGTTGAATTCTAAAAAGACAAATTAATGGGTCCTAGAGTAAATCATGCCTGAATGCTCCCTTGAAGCCAAGATGACTAAACTGAGATTGTCATGCTTTGGACCTATCTAGTACTTTGGACAAAAAAGACAATAATGCTTTGTAAGGTAGAAGGCAATAGGAAAAGAGGAAGACTGCATTACAGATGCATAGACTCAATCAAGGAAGCCACAGCCCTGAATCTGCAAGACCTGATCAGGGCTGTTGATGACAGGTTGACCTGGAGACCTCCCAGTGATGAGGTCACCATAATTTGAAGGCAATTTGACAGCAGTTAACAACAAAAAGAAGGCATAACATTGCATATGGAAATATATATGTATAGATGCACATTTAGAAATGTTGTAGCTTTTGTTTTTAAACAAGGCATGGTTAGATCAAAACAATGAATCTGAGCCAGAGCTAAATATTGGTCACAAATTTGCTATAAATATTGACCACAAATTACCCTTCTCCCTCATCTGTTGCTGGCTCCAGGGATGTAGCTATGAGAGGATTTCCCTTAATTAGAATTCTAACCCCCCCCCCAAGAAAATTTCATTCAGTCTCCAAATTTCTGAGATTGCAAAGAGTGAAACATTGTAAATGGTTCATATCTAGTATTCTTATATTTGCTATGTTCATATCCCTTTAATAACTTTGCCTGTATCTTGTCTTTAGAAATTGTATGTCTAAACGCACAACTGAAGTTTTAAATTTCAAGTTGTAAATATAGTTCTAAATGCCTAAACTGCTATTTCTAAATACTCAACAGAAGTCTTAAGTTACTGCAATGCTAGAAATCTGGAGACTAGATGAAAATTTCAAGGAAACACAGAATTCTTAGGGCAAGCAAAACCCTTCCCATGTAGATACATCCCTGACTAGCTCCATGTCAGAATGAGCCCCAGAGCAGTAAGAGAGCGGAAGCTTGGGAGTGCAGGAAGGTACCATAGTCCCTGCAAACAAGCAATCGTGTTTCCACCTCTATCTGTGCTTTCACTTTTCTGAATGATAAACTAAGGCACTTTCTGCACCATACTCCATTAGTGTGTTCTGCCATTACAATCCCAGCATTGCCATTCGCACGATGGTGGCAGGTTAGAAACTCTCTCTTCCGCACCCTTCCACCTTAAAAGCAGATAAGTAATGGTGTTGCCACTGGTATTCCTTCTGCACTACAGAGTCCTTGGCCACTTCCTTGCCCTACCTTCACCCCAACCCACAGCCCTTGACTGGTTGGGGGCGAGGGTTGGAAACCGACTAGTGCAGCAATGTTATGGTGGCATGACATGCCAGTACACTATTGCACTTTTGCACTATAATGCTTAAAAATGTATTTTTTAAAAAAAGTTTTAACTCAAAGGAGAAATTTAAAATAAACACAGAGAGGTAACAGATTTCACTGAAGGAGGGACTAGCTGGCTACACCCACACCCACTTCTGGATCCAGGAGGACAGGAAATGCTATCAAGCGCTATTATGGTACCACACTGAGCTGGCAGATAGAATTGAAGTGCTAAGGGAGGCTCGTCACAGATTTTTTTTCTGGAAATAGTATAAGGCAGTTTTGCAACACTTGGGGATGGGATAGCAGCTGGATAGTGATGACACTGTGCAGTAGCATAACTCCTAGTTAGGAAGCAACCAGCTGCTGTTGTGGTATAGGAACTTCGTGCAGAAATGGCATAATATTTCCAACATTCTTTCTCCTCACTTTGACTGTTGCGATTTTAGTTCTGTAATATGGGGAGGAGGAAGAGACATACGGAAACAGTCCAGCTCATAGAAAGCATTTGGTCCCGCTTGAACCCTATTTAATTTTGTAGAAAGAGAAAATGTTAAAAACAGGAAGGGGGGAGGGAGAGAAGGTAGGAGGGAGAAAGGAATTGTTGTCATTGTTACCTCTCTTTTTGATAGTTACAAGCTTGGTAGAAGAAGGGAATGCTATGGATGTAGGATATCTTGATTTCAGTAAGGTCTTTGACAAGGTCCCCCATGATATTCCTGCAAACAAGCTAGTCAAATGAGGGTTATATGATGCCACTATTAGGTGGATTTGTCATTCATTAACTGACCAAACTCACAAGGAGCTCACCAATTGCTCCTTTACATCCTGAAAAGAAGTGACTAGTGGAATGCCACAGGGTTCTGTCCTGGGCCCAGTGCTATTCAATATCTTTGTCAATGACTTGGATGGGGAAACAGAAGGCATATTTATCGAATTTGCAGATGACACCAAATTAGGAGGGGCAGCTAATACTCCAGAGGACAGGATCAGAATTCAAAATGACCATCACAGATTAGAGAGCTGAGCCAAAACTAGCAAAATAAATTTCAATAAGAAAAAAATATAAGGTACTACACTTAGGGGGAAAAAATGAAATGCACAGATATAAGATGGATGACACCTTGCTTGACTACAGTACATGTGAAAGCAATCTAGAGTCTTACTAGACCACAAGCTGAACAAGAGTTACCAGTGTAATGTCGCACCTAAAAAAGCAAACGCAATTCTAGACTTCATCAATAGGTGGATAGTGTCTAGGTCAAGATGTATAAGACTCACTACTTGCTGGTGTATAAGACTCACTTTTTCTCCTGAGAAATATGGTTTGAAAATGGAGTGCATCTTATATGCCAGGGCATCTTATATGCTGACAAATAGTATTTGCCACTGTATAAATGGGGTGCGTCTTATACGCTAGTGCATCTTATACACCGGCAAATACAGCAATGATATAATTCTATTCTGCTTTGGATAGATGCTTTGGATAGAGCATCACAATTCAAGAAAATACTGATGAATTGGAATGTGTCCAGAGGAGAGTGACCAAAATGGTAAAAGGCCTGGAAACCATGTCCTAGGAGAAGTGGCTTAGAGAGGTGAGTATATTTAGTCTAGAGAAGAGAAGGTTAAGAGGTGACATGATAACCATATTTAAATATTTGAAAGGATGTCATATGGAGGATGGATCAAGCCCATTTTCTGCTGCTCCAAAGGCTAGGACATGGAAAAATGGCTTTGAACTTCAGGAAAAGAGATTCCATCTAAACATTAGGAAGAACTTCCTGATAGTAAGAGCTGTTCGACAGTGGAATATGCTTCCTCAGTGTGTGGTGGAGTCTCCTTCTTTGGAGGTTTTTAAACAGAGACTGGATGGGCAGCTGACAGGAGTTCATTAATTTTCTGCATGGGAGGGAGCTGGACTTGACAGCTCTTGTGGTCTCATCCAACTCTGTGATTCTAAGATTCTATGGCTCTTCAGGACAAGAGAGGACACTGGCCAGATTACTTTTATCACATGGCCTATATTGGTCTCTGCGTGAGTGGAGTATAATGAGTTTTTAACTGCTCTTGTTTTAACTTTTTATTTCTTGTTTAGCTACACCTTATCACAGTTATTGTGGATATTTAATTGCTATACAATAATAAATTGAGCAATATCCAATGCTACTCCTGAACAGAGAAGGCTTATTAAAATGAATGGAACTTGTTAGTTACTGCTTAACTCTCATTTAGTTAAATGCATGTGCTCTAGTGAGGATTAACACTGGATTTCACCTTTTGTTTTTCATTTTATTATTTGTATTCTAGTGCATTCTTCATGTGATCTACATTAAACTTTCATAAGGAAAGGTGGGATATGAATATTTTAAAATAAATAAATAGGCTATGTTGAAATCGTAATAAATCTGAAGGAACAGTCTAACCTTTTGTAGCAGTGTGAAGTATGACATTTATTGGGGGAAAAGGTATAAAAATATTTAAATTCCTGTGTTACAAGAGGTCAGTCAAAGCTACCACAAATTTGATTTACTGTTATTAACAGTATAGCATTATTAGCAGTGCAAAACACCACTAACTGGACTAATTTTACCTAGCTAGGGTGTAAAATGAATTCTTATGTATAATGGCTGATAAAAAATACATAACACTATAATAAATAAAATGGTTTATTTAACATTATTGATTTTTTAACATTTCTGTGTTGTTTTTTCAAATGACTCATTCCATAGTACACCAAACAGCTTCCTCCTGTGCTATCCAAGCCTGATGATTACTAACAAAAGTGGTAAAAAATGTAGCTGCCTGACTTACTGGGCAGTGATTTTGCAGCTCAGGGAGGCTGCAGACAATACGTAGTCTCCTCATACTGCCAGCAGACCTCTTTCCATCTTCCTGGCAGGCTGTGCAGCTTACATGGCCTTGGGGGCAGTGTTAGCTGGTTAGCCGATACATTTAAACAGTGATTGAAACTCACTGGCTGCCCTTTCCCAGGCCAGAGCTGGCTGGCAGTTTTCCTTCTGGGAGAGGTGTATTTAGAGAGGTCCTCTTCTGGCCTCTGCTCATTTCATCCAGAGTGTTGTCCTACCCACCTTCCCTGTGCTTTTTCAGGTATTGGGCTATATATTTGCTAACTTGTCACAACTTGTGGGTGGTTTGCATGGGTCCTGGATGTAGGGTAAGTTTATCAGTGCCTTTAGTCAGGGTAATCTGTGCCATTCCCTTCTGGGGAGAAGGGGTGCAGAGGACATGCACAAGACAGGAAGTGCATGCATTCGGTGCACTCCTTTGGTGAGTGGATAGATTCCACACCTATAACCACACAAATTCTGGTAGTGGCTGGAAGGTCAGGATCATTGGTCAACAGGTGAGTTGGCCAATGTGAGATCCAGACCCATGTACATGTCAACCCAGCAACAGTTGTAACCATATTGCTGTCAGTCATTTTTACAGCAATTTATGTTGAGCATCTAATAATCTGCATGTTACACATTTAAGGGTAGCTATGTTGGCCATGCAGAAAATAAAGCAAAATCAAAAACCCACAAAACATCAATATATTTTCTGCCCAAGCAAAATGTCCTTTGTCCCCAGCCCTCCCATGGCCAAGAAGGAGAGTAGCATCTGCTGCATTGAACTTACTTTCTCATTTACACATGTGTTTGGCCACTAATTGGCTCCTGTGGAAGTGTTTTCTTGAACACTCTCCCCTTCTTTACCATGTTTTTAAAATGTTTTGCATTCTTTTAATTCAGTGTTTATTTTTAATATGATTTGATTTAATTTCTCTTTAATGTTATACTGGGTTTTAGTGTATTTTGTTTCCTGCCTTAATCCTGCACAAGGAAAAAGGCAGGATATTTGATAATTAAATAAATTGTACACTTCAAGTTTAATAATATTGTGCAAAAATCTGCATAGCTTTTTGTAAGACTGTGTACATCACTGTTATTCCTGGTCTCTGTTTCCTTTCTCAATTCTTTTTTATGGGAACTTCTTATTTATGTCTGCTTGGCACTACTGACGACTAGGGGAAACAAAATAATACTCTTTGTTTTACAAATATCGGTGGTTTCTCTTCTTCATAAGCTTGCAAAAGCAAACAAGTTAATTCTAGTTCAGTGGTTCCTTACATTTTGGGACTTTGTAGCTCCATTTGTTTAAAAAATTAAAAAGGTAAATTAATTTCTAAATAAACTGAACTTTTAATGTATCAAACATGGTATTTTTATGTTGAATCAAGTTACAGATAATGCCTTTTATGTTTCTAAAATAACAAAGTGATATTAATTGGTAAAAGATGCTAGTATTGAATCTTTTTCCAGTTTTCCAAAAAATTCAGTTTTTTCCTGGGACTAAAAGCTGGGAAAATCCATTTTCTCCCACACTTTCAAAATCAGAAGAAATTTTATACCTCTAAATAGTTACAATTCTGGCTTCTGAATTCTGCACTAGCCAAAGCGTCTGTGTCAAGTTCAAGAGCATTCCAACATATAACACGTTACAGGAGTCCTATCAGGAAGTTACCTTAAGTTGAATGCCCAGACATAACCAGTATGGCTTGAGTGTCTGTTAGAGGGGAAAGCCTTCCATTTCCACAGGTGATTGGCAGTTTAGCAGTCAAAAGGAACATACAGGCTGAACTCAAGCTCAAATCAGCTGTCAGATCACAGAAAGAAATGTTAGTGGAAGCAAGGTTGCCAGAATTTAATTTGTACCTGAGATATGGCAAAGCTCCTCTGCCCACAAATACTATCAATATCTAAAAGATCTGTTCCCTAAATTGATAAAAAATGATTGTATACTTACTTGAAAGAGCTTTGCTCTGAAGTGGAATTTTGTGTAACACTTCAGAAGTCTCATAACATTTATAAACAATAGAAGATTTCAAAGCTGATTGGCTGATTATTTTCAAAACATTATTCATATGCTAAATTAGGTGGCTTTCCTATATTCCTTCAAAAAAACCTGTGACTATAATTTATGATGTTCTGCACTGAGTTGCTTTCTTTCTAGCGCTGAACATGAAGTAAATATTAAATGTTAATGACTGACACCAATAGTCATTCGTATGTGACATTAAAACCCCTTTTTCTTTAAAATTGCAGTCTTATGAACTGCACACAGTAGAAATAACAGCAGTTCACACAGTGGGATAATTCCATATAAATATGCATGAAATGAAATCGCATTACTCTTAACAATGAACTGAATCCACAAGCCTACACTGGAGTAGCGATTGGATTTTGGTCAATGTTCATAAGCCCCTCACACCTGAATTCTGATGTCTGCAAACTAAAGTTGGACGGAGGTACTTCAGGGCCAATACGTTAACCATTGGCTAATGGTCTACAATGAGTTACCAAAAGAAAGGACCAGTTATGGGCACAAATACTGTACTATCTCTGGCACATGAGAAAAAAAACAAACAGCTGTTCCTTTCATCGGATAACCTGAAACGCACTGGTCTAACCAATACCTAAACTAAGGACTTCTCCACACAGTATTGTTGTTACTGCCTTCAAGTAATTTCCAGCTTATGGAGACCCTAAGGTAAATCCATCATGGATTTTTTCTGGAACTAAGGCCCTTTTCGCACCTTACCTTTTAACGCTGCTGGGTTGGGGTCCTTGTGCGAGAAACCTGGGCAGGAAGGCTCTTGCAAGCCTCCTGCTTCAGCTCTGCAGCTCCTTCCTGTTTGCACGAGAGCCCCGCCCACACCCTGCCCCTTCCTTCCACAGTGCAGTCTGGGAGTTGGAGGTTGCACTGAGGAGAGGACACACGACCGACCCAGCTCCAGAGGCTCCACACGGCAGGTGAGTGTGGCCCAGGCTCGTGAGCATTGCGCAAGCACAGGTAATTTTCAGCTAAAAGCCGGAAATAAAAAAATGTGTGTTCGCTGTGCAATAAATGGGAGTGCAATAAATAAATAACTAAATGGCAATAAATAAATAAATAAATAAATGGCAATAAATGGGAGTGCGTCATGCAGACCGCTCCTCACATTTACGTGACGCTCAAAGGGCCCTTTCGCCTAAGAGTGTGTGATGTGCCTAAGATCACCCAGAGGGTTTCCATGGCTGAGCTGGGAATTGAATCCTGGTCTTCTGGGTTGTAGTCCAACAATCAAGCCACTACACCATCCTGGCTCTTTATAACAAACCAATCAAAGGGTTTTTTGGAGTTGACAGTGTGTGATGAGTCAAAGGTTAGCTGGTAGGTTTCCATAGCTTGAGTGGGGCAATGGATCCTGGTCTCTGGGGCCATAATCCAAAGCTCAAACTACTACACCACACTACAACACCAACTCTAGAGGAGTCTCAGATGAAATTATATTATATAGCTGAAATGGACACATTAGCATTGAAGATATGAGATTATCAGGTAAAATGGATAAGCAATTCTGAGATGCATGGAAGATAGCGGCCCCTTATGGGGAAAATGCTGGGAAAGACTAACTGTAGAGGTAGTGTTGAATTGATTATCAAATTGATTATTACATATCTCAGAAGGAGTATGATTTAATCTGGTGTAAATTAAACAAATGTAAAAAGAGTTCAAATATTTTTATTAACGTAATGATATGTATTATATAGGTATTTGTATCAACAATTTTATAAAAGAAGCAGTAAAGAAACATTATCAATAAGAAATAGAAAGTAATCGGAAGCTCTCCTAGAAATAGAGAAGTGCCCATAACCTTTACAGAGGGAAGTTGATCAGGGGAAAGGGAATTTTGGTTATTTACACTCATATCAATTATACAAATTTTGGTTTTTAGATCATACAGTTTGTTAATATAATATGTACTTAAATATATATTTAAACCATATTTAAACTCTACTGTATATATCAATTTTGCTCAATAAAAATATTTAATGAAAACCACTACATCACACTGGCTCCCCCCGCCACAGTATAACATGGTCTATAACATCGGTAACAGATACTTCCTGTGCTGACTAGTGGCCAAATGCTACTTTTTCTGTGTATCTACTTCCTTTCCTCGTAGTGAGACCAAAAGAAAGCAGCCATGTCTTCCACCTTGAGTGCCCTGGAGAAATAAAGATTACAAATGAAATGAATAAGATCAAGAGGAATTTTTCTCAGACATGTTGATTTAAAGCCTAATAGTCCATTGGACAATAACCCTGTAAAGTAGAGGTTAAATTAAGAGTGTCTGGCGCCAGTTCACACACAATGAACTTCATGGCTAACTGGGACCTCACCTCTATGGCTTGAATCCGTAAGTCCCAATTAGAGTAGACCTCCTGAATCAATGGAACATATACAGATATTATTTCACAAAGTTATTATTGACTCAGTGGTCTACTCTAGTTGACACAAACAGTAGGATTTAGGTCGCTGTCTAAACTCCCAGTCCAATAACAATAGCCATTTTCTAGTGTTTCTACAACTCTGTTGTTGCAGAGAGACTCGGCATAGTAACTCTCTGTAAATATTCAATATGGGTCTTGTATTTTTATAGGCAGCCTCACAACTTTCCTGAAAAATCCATTTTGCTGCATGAAAGGATCAAGAATGAAGGCATGAAAGCTTCCAGGATGGCCGCAGAGGATAGCATAGGGGCCAGTAACAAACTATTTGTATGTTGCTCTGTATGGTCAAACAACTTATGAATATGCATTTAGTTTGGCTGTGGGGAAAGGAACGAGGCTCAGTCCTGAAGCATACCCCCGCCAGGATAAATCAGCTGATTAGATTGTTACCTAGGCACCCCTCATGACGCCTTCTGTTTTGTATTATTCTGTCTCCTAAACATATGGGATTGTAATGCTCAATCACCTAGCTTTAACTTGGTCAAGTGGAAAGTAATGTCTTTGAGCCTTCCTTTCATTCCTTCATAAAACTGTTGATCTCTTGAGTCCAGCCTCAGACTCATGTATTCTTTTGTGCTCTTTATTTTAAAATCTCTAACAGCCTTTGAGTGCAAACATTCACACCTGTTTTTGTGTGTTTGATTTGGGACACAATACAGTGGGCCCTCCATGTTGGCTAGGGTTCAGGGTGTAGGACTCTGCCAAAAGTGGAAAAATCGCAAATATCTGTGGGATGAAAATGCTGTGACATTTGCCCCAGTTGAAAATACAATTGATGAGCATGTGGAAACACCTGGGGAATGACTTGGCAAGTCATGATGTAATCCCGAGAGGACATGTAGTAAAGGCTGGGTCATGATAGTGAAATCATGGCAAGGGGTTGCATCAGCCATTGTCCCTAACTGATGACATATCAGCAGGTGCGTATAAAAGAGGAGTGGGAAAACTCTCTGACTCTGAACCTCTGTCTGAGCAAACCCTTGCTTGATGTTTCTCTGATGCTGAATCTATGACTGTGGATCTGCGTATCCTGTGTACAGATGTATATACTGCAACAGTGAAGATTAAAGCCCCCAGGTATTTTGGATGACAAACTCTGTGTGTATGAGTTACTAACCAGTGGGTAGAGGGGTCAGAGCTGATGCTGTAAGTTACACTCTGCTGCACACGCTTGTTGCTGTTTTGAAACTCGGCTATGTTATGCTTGCCTGTGGGACACCTTTTGTCCAGAGCGCAACAGTTCCAGGGAGGATTTTGTGCTGGTGCTGTAAAACAATCTCCCGACAATATCAAAATGTGTGTGTCTGTGGGAATGGGGATGAGGCATGAGAGGGAGAACTGGCACCCAGTGTCCAAACCTGATCACAGAAGGGAGAGTGCTGGCATGATGGTCCTATACTTCCTCTCACCTATCTCCCTCCTTGGGTGTGGGGAATGCATTGGGAGAGGTTCTGTGGTGCTGAGAAATCAGGCTGCAAACTGTCCTTAGCTGGCCAGGCAGTGGCTGGTGGAGGATGAAGAGGACCAAAGGTGGGTTTTTAAAGGGCTGCATGGCCTGATCAGAGCCACCAAGAGTGAAGGTTCCCTCAGAAAAGAAGCGCTTGAAGTGTGAGGGGGCAAACCTCAAATGTGGAGGGCCAATTTTGGTTATATTTCTTGTGATTCTTTCCTAGCCCACTTCCTGCTCAACACCAGTAGGACTGCTATGTTGTCCAGTTTTTTTACCCACATCTTAGCAATGCCACCCAGCATAGATTATAAAGTGACCAAGATTACCAACTTCCTTATGTTTTAAAAGGAATTCTCTAGCACTTATAAAAGTCAAGATATAAGGCACGCAATCACTATTCTGCTCAACTAAGACCCTTTTCGCACAGCATTTCTGATGCAAAAGAGCCCCTTGAGCGTCACGCAAATGTTAGGAGCGGTCCACATGACGCACTCACGTTTGCGCGACACTCCAGGGCCTGACACAGACCGCACACACATTTTTTCATTTTTGTCTTGAAGCTGAAAATGCTGCACGGTCACACATCGCTCCAGGCCCCGCACACACATACCTTGCATGCAGAGCCTCAGGAACAGGGCCGGTTGTGCTTCCTATCTCAGTGCAGCCTGGGAAGGTCCCAGGCTGCACTGCAAAGGAAGAGGCGGGGCTCTTGTGCAAGCAGGAAGCTCGTGCGGAGCCGAAGGACCCCAGACACAAGAGCCTCTCTCCGGAGGCTGCTCGCGCGAGCACCGCACCCCAGCGCCGAAAATGGGTGAGTTGCAGGATGTGAAAACTTAGTCTGATACTGCCTTTTAGTGTGTTTTAGTAATTAGATTAACAGCTATGGCTGACAATTTCTGGGTCTTAGAGCTTTATAATTTTAAAGGTAGGAATCACGCAGCCAGCAGACCACCTGTGTAGCCACTGGAATTACCTGGATCCCACAAACTCCTTAAAAAAAAAACACAAAAAAAAATAAGTTGGAAGTTATCCATCGACCACTGATTGCTCACAAAGAAATGTAATTTATAAGGCAAAATGATAACCATCAGCCCTGAACACTAGATTGCACAAGATGTGTAAAGGATGGTGGTAAATTTTGCTTTCTATCCTCTCTTCCTTGGATGAGAAGCATCTTTGTGAATTTTGTGATCTGAGAATGCTCAAATGGGATTACTGTAGACTTTGAAAGTGGATGCAATGGCTGTTTCTGTTCCATTCATCAGCACAGAAGTAATAAATACCAAGGCCACTTTTTTTCTAAAATGTAAAGACATTTTAGTATTGAGGAATAAATAGAAGCTCCATAGGAAGGTAATTTAGTCTCCCCTCTCTCTTCGCTCCCAATGCATGCAAAACTCCTGAGATTTTGCATGCATTTGGACTGGGAAATTGTCTATGTGTATATGAATGAAAGAGAAAGAGAGACAGAGAGATGGGAGGGGGCAAGAAAGGAGGCACCACCACCAACAACAACAACAACAAACGAAACAACAACAGAGGAGGGTATGGATAAAGGTCCCTTTTCAGAGTTGCTTTGTCTCCTTAATGGTTGCGATTGATCTAATGTTGCCTGTTTACAAGTAGCTGTTCCCCTACTTTGTTAAGGTTAACATTCATAACCTGTTGTGTGCCTTCCACACCTCTGAAGAGATCCCTTTATCCCCACATTTGTCATGACATAGGTATACATCTTTCCTCATGGACATATGTGAAAAAAATAACACACTGACCCTTTTTGCACCTTACCTTTTCGCGCTGCTGGGGTGCAGGGCTCACGCGAGCAACCTCCAGCGAGAGGCTCTCGCATCCCGGTTACTCTAGCTCTGCAGTTGCCAGCCACTTGCGCAAGAGCCCTGCCTCTTCCTTTTGCAGTACAGTCTGCGACCTTCCCAGGCTGCACTGGACAGGAAGCATGACTGGCCCGGCTCCCAAGGCTCCACAAACAAGGAAAGTGCGCGTGGGGCCCCGGAGCAATGCGCAACTGCACACCATTTTCAGCTTAAAGCCGAAAATGAAAAAGTACGTGGGCGGTCCTTGCCAGGCCCTGGAGAATCACACAAATGTGATTGCATCGTGTGGACCACTCCTCACATGTGCGCGACGCTCGAGGGGCTCTTTCGCATCAAAAATGCCATGCGAAAAGGGCCACTGTGATATCCTGGAGGTCAATTCAGTTTTCATGTACCTCTGTCTGAGCTTGTCTCTCTGATTGTTTTTTGAACGATGAGATTCCACACACAGATACATATACGTTTAAGTCACCATATTAAACTTTTAATTTAAATCACAATCCAATCTAGGTATTGCTTTGCATGTTGCAACTTAAGCAGATAGAACATCTCATTAAAAAGTTTAACAGTTATACAAAAACGTAGCTGGGATTTAATAGGCTGCTTCTTTGTCTGTGTTCCTTATCATCTCATCCTAGGTAACACATTATTATTTTTTCCTATACATTTTCATCAGACATAGGGGTGCCAGTTTAATACTATAGTCATGGGATAGATAGAAGGTGGTAATCAGAGAGACAACATAAGAAACAGATGGAGCATCTAATTTGAGAGGTTTCACCAGGAGGGGAAAAAAATTCAAGACTGTGGGATATGAGAGGGGGAACACATACTCTCTGACTGTGAAAACACTAATTACTAAGTATAATTGGTCAGAGGCTAGGTACTACTGAATGCCAGGCTATTTTTCCATCTTGGCTTTTAAACACCCGCCCTTACACTATATGAATTGATATTGCCAAGTGAAAATTACTTTTACAGTTTTTAACTGGCAATTATTTTTCAGTTTGACACTCAGCTGTAGCTTTCCCCCAGTAATTAGATGATTTTCTATGTTAGTAACAGTGGAAGTTTTAAAATCTCAAAACACCTGCATTGATAATAAACAGGATAATTAAAATAAGACCCTTTGTCTAAGAATCATATGCTTTTTTTTTCAGATGCAAAAGCCACCTGTTTTTCCAATGGACTTCTTATAAGTGGGCTTTTAAAAAACATGTCTCAATGAGTAGCACCATCAGGTTATACATAGGACTCTCCTGAATATATTTGTCTTGGAACATGTGCTTTAAGAGGAGAAAAAAATATCCAATCCCTTGGAAAAAAAAATTGTCTCCAAGAATGTTTTCCCTTTTTCAAGCTTTTTCACCACATTTGTTCCCCTTTGTTCCCCTTCTGTTGGTGCTTCAGAGCAATCTTTGGCACCTCTGGTAGATTGTCTTCCTCTTTCACAACACGATCGCAGTCAATTTGGAAATCTAGTGCACACATGATTATCTCAGGGTGTTAAATAAAGACAGAAATGTACATAGACAGTATGATCTAGCAATGCGACACACCACTAAGAGCAAATGAAATCGAAGGAGAACTTAGCATGGCTTCACATGGGCCAACCCAGAAAAATGCTAGCATCTGTTTTTAATTCTCTATCTTAGTCCTAGGGAAATTCCTCCAACAAGGGATTACAGAATGGGATACTTAATAAGGACTAGGGAATGGTGGTTTACTTTAAAGGAGGCTGTACATGACCAAGCTCAGTGCCTCCATTATGTTTGGGTTCTGGTCTGTCAGTCTAGGGAACAGAAGTTCATTTCTTCCACTAAATAAAGCTGGGTCCTTGATCTACCAGCATGGCCTACTAATCTTTCCTGCTGCAGCTGATTGAAGCTATTTTAATTGAGAATGAAAGCTATGTCACCCATTTTGGTCATATGAGTGAGATTCTTAACTACTGATATTCACTGTGTACAGGACATTTCTCCCCTTTCCTACATGGGTTCAAGTATGGAGGCATCAGTGAAATGAAGACGGACGTTTAGTTAATGACATAGTGGCAGTCCAGATGTCTTTCTCAATTATCTTCTATACATATGCCTTACCATTTATAGCAGTTTTACAACTGCTTAGCACACATCTAGCAAATGAAAAGAGGATAGTGGAAATATGTTAATATGTATTAATTTTACTGTTTTAATATTTATTGAACTATAGAATTGTCAAATGCCATGTCCCAAGCTGTGAGAATAACCCAAATTATCTTGGTCTCTGAAAATAAATTCTTTAGTGTTTCTTTCAGAAAAAGAAATAGCAACAGCTTATGTAGAAGCAAAATGTGCTTCAATTGGTTTTATTCCATGTGTTTCAAAGATGACTGTTTGTTTCAATTAGTCTGCTTTCTTATTAATTTTGTTTCCCTATAGGATGCATCTTATTAACTGCCATTAAATTGACTTCAACTTACAGCAAAGATATGCATGAGAGACTTCCAAGTCACCCTATCCTAATCTGATTTAAAACAGATAATAGAAAGCAAAAGAAGCTGAGCCCATTCTTTCTAGGACTGAAAAGGCAAATCCTGCTTATGTAAAAAAAAAAAAAAAAACCTTTAAAACTGCTCAATATGTATATTACAACCAGGTAGGTGTGACCTAGCCTTCCATTGTAAAATGAGAATCGTAGTATCATGGTTGTAGTATCAATATCATAAAACCTGCAAAGAGAAACTTTACAGGTAATGGCTATCTTCAGATGTGCCAAATATGTTCACTTGGAAAAAGTAATGTAGAACTCTTCCATTTGGAAGATCTCATATCATGGAAACAGCTTGTGTGAATGCAGCTGCTTTCCCTACCCATTTTAACCCAGGAAGAAGTGGTGTCTGTCAATAGGAAGCAGTATCAGCTTTCAGACTGAACATGACTCTTCTGAGAAGCTGCATACACAAAACCAAAACTGTACGTATGATTGTAGAGAATTTCTGATTCATTAGACAAGGAATATGCCAAAACAGGTAACTTTTCACAGACATACACCCTAGGCCCTTTCCGCACCTTACCTTTTTCTGGCGCTGGGGTGCAGGGATCGCACGAGCAGCCTCCGGCGAGAGGCTCTCACATCCCTGCCTGCTTGCGCAAGAGCCCCGCCTCTTCCTTCCACAGTGCAGCCTGGGAGTTTCCCAGACTGTGCTGGGACAGGAAGTGCAACCGGCACACTTCTGGAGGCTCCGCATGCCAGGTAAGTGTGTGTGGGGCCCGAGAGCAATGCACGATCACGCACCATTTTTGGCTTCCAGACGATAATGAAAAGGTGTGCGATCGGCGCCTGCCAGCCCCTGGAGAGTTGCGCGATTGTGAGTGTGTCGTGCAGATTGCTCCTCACAATCGCACGACGCTCCAGGCACCCTTTCACATGGCAAACGCCGTGTGGAAAGGGCCCTAGTCTTTGTGCATGTTTATATTGTTGCTTAAAAACCTTTTCTGGACTGATCTTGACTTTCACGGTATAACTCATATTCTTAAATATATCAACAGACTACATATATCATCACTGAATTGTCACATCTGAATCTTAAACACATGGGCCAGACATTCTATTTTATTTAAACACTGTGGCAGCCATTAAGACAGTGGTGGGAATCATGTGGCCCTCCAGAAGTTGTTGAACTGCAACTCTCAATGGTTCTAGCCAGCATAAATAATGTTAATGAATGCGGAGTTGCAATTCAACAACATCTGAAAGGCAATATGATTGTCACCTCTGCTTTTTGATATGTGAGAACTGCACCACAACTTCTCTCCTTCATGCCAAACATAAACATGTTCCTTATGTATTCCAAAATGTGTGCTAGAGTGACTGCCCAAGATCATAACCAAGGTTTATCAATGTGTATTCTGCCATCAGTACTGATAAGGTGTGGCTGCAATGAATGATTTGATGGAGATATTTCAAGAACATATAAAGTCACCTAAAATATTCACAAGCAACATGGAGAATAAACAAGTGTCAAAAGGTTAATGCAAATGATGCAGTGAGAAAGGTGCAGACAGATGGTGCAATCTTCCTGTGAGAACTCAGGTTCTAAAATAGGCACAATTATGAGGCTGTAATTTGTACACTCGCTTGCCTTGCACATAATGTTACCAATTGAACTGCCAAAATTCTACCTATAATGAAAACTGGTAATGAAATAATATTGATTAACATGTACCATGGCTCTGATACCTGATGTCCTTGAATTGCTTTGACAAAGATTTTCAGAATCAATGCTTATTTCAGTGTAAGTGAAATTAAATATATGTACCATCACTTTTTGTCAACATCTCAAAACACCTGAATGCATTACCATTTATAAATAAGCATTCCAAGAAACTGAAGTGGATTTTAAAAATAAGCCCATATAGGAAATTTAGAAACTGAAAAATGTGATTTGCTTCTGTGCTATTCTTATTGTAACTTGTCAAGATTATTAGGCATAACATGAGAACCTGTGAAGCACGGTGACAGCCATTACCAGCCTGCTGAAGGTATTAAGAAAGGTTTTCAAAGCAGAGGTCATTAAATATATGCTGGTTCTGGCCTAGTAATTAGCATCTTAAAAATTAAACATCAACTGGAATTAACGAAAGTGGAATATGAGAGTTGTTTTTAATTTCCAGAATCCAGCCATCAACACGACAGTCCCTCAATTTGCAAATGACACGGTGTAGGTGGCTTCTTTTCGTAATTCAGTAGAACCCAACGAAAACATAGAGAGAAACCAAGACAAGAATGACAATCCAATTCCTTATTATTCTTAGATTATAATGAATGCTTCTCATGCTACAAAAAGATCTCTGAGCAACTGGGTGTTGCAGTTTACACAATATGCACTGGATGCCATGAGCAAAATTCCTATGACAGAAGAATTTATCCTGCCATTTACTAATGGAATAAATGTCATTTTTACCAATTCTCTATTAAATGCATGTGCATCCACACATAATTATTCTGGTGGTTTGTGGGGAATCCCTTAGAAGAGCATATAAAGTGGCATCAGCAGGTGCAAGGAAAAGGAAAGATTTTAAAATTGGTCAGAAATTGTTTTTCCTTCCTTTAGCAGAAATTTCCGTTGGATCTAAGGCTTCTGTTTGCATTGAAACTCCTTTGGCAATGATGCTTACAGGGACAACATCACATATGAGGCCATCTAGGAGTGCCTACTGTTTCTTTTTCCCCAAAGTGCTATATGCTGTATCTCTAAGAGGAAAACAGAAGATCTCAGTTTTGTTTGGCCTCATGCAAACAAGGCCAAACAAAGAGAATACTTTTGATTTGGAGCAGCAGCTAATAGAAGCAGTTCAAGCCTTCATCACTCCCTCAGAGACCAGGGCCATCCTAAACCTATTCAATTTACCTGTTGTATGTCTTTAAACCAGATGTTTTTCTGTGTTCAAGGAATCATTTACTAAATGATGATAATGGCAGACATCTGCATGTGCTGCCGCTTTTCATATCTGAAAACAGTTTCTCTTCCCTCCATGCAGATAAAATGATGAAATCCCTGCATTCATTTGCTTAAAGGGACAAGTAATGTACATATGTGATGCATTCCCCTCACTTTTTTCTCCCCCCTCTTCCCAATCCTTATGGTTTTTTTCATGTGTCACCACATGCATGCTTTCCTTCCATCTGTATTTCACTGTGATTTTCCTGTGTGCTTCCCCCTTTCCCTGATTTTCCCTCTTTTTTCCTTTTTGGCCATTTCCGCACTATGGCTCCATCCCAGCATGGGAATGTGTTGAAGCTGGGCTGTGAAGATGTCATCACGGTCCTGCTCCTGTCGCATCTCCAGCCATTGCACATTATACTATTACCGGAAAAAATCCAGCAATAGGCCCCTTTTGCACGACAATCATGTCAGCTGGGGCTGTGTGGAAAGGGCTGAAATGCTATCTAGGCACTTTCTTCCTCTGTGCAGCACAAGGAGAGGCTGGCTGCACTGTGGAAGGAAGGAAGGAGCGTGTCCCAACCACTACCGTCCACTGGCAGCCAGCCGGGTACAGAAGAGAGCATTTGGGACACGCTCCCATCCCATCAAAGGCACTGCTGAGATTACACCAGGACATTGCAAGATGCAGGTAAGATGCAGAAAGGGTATCTGCCTGTTTCTTCCTCTCTCTCTTTCATTCTATATCATTCTGATTCCTATTTCTCTTCTCTGTCATTTTCCTTTGCTCTCTCTTTACGTCCTCATTTCCCTTGTTGTGGGGGGTGGGGAGGACATATGAGACAGAGGCAGACATCACAAGGGAGAAAGCTCTCAACATTTTCAGACTGGCTACCCTAAACCCTCCCAATTGTAGTTGTTCCCCTAGAATTCTTAAAGCATACCAAATGTCCTGCAGGCCAAAGAATATTGGGAACTTCTGGCTCTAGTGTCTCTGGATCCAATCTCATGTAGCTATGTGATTGCCTGGGTGGTGATGGTAAGCAGCTAGTGCATGATTCTAATTATCTGTCTTTATCTTTCTTCTTACCCAAGTGCAGGCAAAATGCAGCCTGTGGGCTACATGTGGCACTTGAATCCACTTCTAAGGTCCCTGAAGTTCTCCATCAGTCCCCCCTCAGCCTCCCCAGCAGATTTTTGGGCAATTTTGCCCCAGACATACCCAATCCCATCCCCACAAGCACCCCAGAACCCAATATTAACCCCAAATATCTCCATTTTCATGTGCAGTCTCTCTCTGAATGGTGAAAGGAAGTTACACAATGTCACCTGTCACTATTTTGAAAGGGATTGCACAGGAAAACTGAGCTATTTGGGATTTATGTAGTGGGGAGGTACAGCCCACAGAAGGTTCTGAAGGGAAAAATGGCTCCTGGCCCTCATGCAGTGACTAGTTTGATGTAGTAGTCCTCATGAGGATGTCCTAAATAGGCCTATATTGTACAGCATGAGAGTGATCACATTAATCTCTGCTTTGTATGACATTAAACCATTTTAGCAGTCTTTATAAAAAATTTTAAAATATATCTAGGTTATTAAAAAACTCTTGCGGTAATGCTTTTCTGCCCTAGAAATGTGCCTTTGTGTATGTATAAAGTGTCAGCTGTGTTTCGCCTTCACACCATTGTCATACTGAGATCCTCAATATGCAATGAGGTGACGTTGTTATTGTTGTTATTGCTGCTGCTGTTGTTTTCAAGTGTTCAGACTGTGAGCCATTTTTCTATTATTGGAAAATCAGCATAAGCCAGCTCCACAAATACCAAGCAAACAGTAAGAATTTAAAACATCTCATGTGTTTACATTTCTTTTTCAAGTAGGAAAAACAGCTGGCACGCATTAGTGTTTTCCAGCATTTTTGGCTTATTTTAAGAGGTACATGCATGTAATAGACAGGAAGAGGTACTCTTCAATAAGGTGCAGTTGAGCAAATATTACTGCTGCATAAACTCTTAGATAAGCTGTATTAACATGAATAGAAGCAGGAATTGGTGGAGTTGGCCTGAAAACATCTCTCACTAAAGGAAGCAGAATTGTTGAAGCAGGGGGAAAAAGTCAGTATCTGTTAAATGAGCTATGTCACAAAGCAAGTGAATCAGAAGCCAAAATGCAATGCATGAAATACTGAGAAACCATAGCACTCACCAAAAAATCTTAAAATTCAACTTTAATGCTTATGGTTTAAACATTTGTACAAACTACATCCCAAGGGCATGGATCTATGCCATATTTAGGACTTTACCAATATACATGATGCATTGTCTCATAGTGTGTTACCACTACCCTAAAAGCTATCAGTGTAAAAGAGCTGCTTACTACAGCTTCACAGTGTCATCAGTATATAAGCAACCAACATTTTCATGTCTTCTTAATTTATGTTTCATTTCCTTACAAAAGTATATGAGGTGGTAAATATGAGAAAAACAAATACAAATTTGCAAAACTCCTCCAACCTCTATGTATTATCCTCTATAAAAGAAGTGGAGAATGGAGAGGGGCACACAGTTGTCACAAGACAGCTACTGTGCAGTTCCCATCTTTCTATACTCTCCAATCATCTCAGTTTGGCAGGGACAGTTCTGATTAATCCTCTGTCACCCCACTTTTTCTGCTGCTTTTAAAATGTCCCAATTTATCTCTCTGTCTCTTGCTGTTTCTACTTTTGTCCTTAGCTTAGTTCACTTCTGCAAACTGCATTCAAAGTGCCCAAATAATTTACGCTCCGTTAACTCAGTGGGAGTACAACAGAGGAGAGGTAGAATCTTGCCTCTTCCAGTAGGCTTAGGTAAACACACTCTGATGTTGCTTGGCCACTCATGTCTCAGTTTTCATTGCTAAAATGTTGAAAGGTATGTTTTTCTTCTATTTCCTCCTTATGTTCTCTCTGCCTTGGCTTACAGTTGTAATTAGTTGCACCACATTGTCATCTGATGGTTCTCTTTTATATCTAAAAGGCTGCAGACAGGCTTTTTTCCCTTTGTGGACCAACAAACTGGAGCATGGAAAACAAGTTATTCATTATAATGGTACTTTAGACAATATATGTGAACATTTTGAATTCTTCAAGCATGCTATATAAATGCTGAGTGTATTAGTCTTCAGCATGATCAGTCTAAAACTCTCCTGAATGTTGAAGTTTGTGATTACAGTACACACAAACACTTCCAATTAATAATGCCTCAAAGGCCAAATGATCTGGGGCCCCTAGCTGATAAGTAAAAGTTATGCATGCCAGAGCCCAGATTATGGAATTTCACATATACCATCATTAATTATCAAGGTTGCTCTAGAAATTGATAAATTTTTGATAAGCGCTGGAACTTAATATTCATTCTGATATAAATTAATTAGCACTGTGCCCAGTTTAATTTGTGACAGAGGCCTAAAGCAATTTCACATTATTATTCCACATTCTTGGGAACACTTCCTTTTTAAATACTGAAATTGTTGATTAAATACATTGATGTGTTTAGTTTCTAAATTATTTTAAAGCATTTTCTGCTAAAATCATTTATACACATACACAGAAGGACAGAAAGGGAACATAACTCTTAACAATTATTGTATTTCTTTTTACAAACAACACCACAACAGTAATCATTAAACATGATTTTGCAGGGCATGTGGAATGAGATGCAAATCTGCTACCATTACCAAGTTGCTATTATTGAACAAGAATGGCCAGTCTCAAATCTCTTTTTAAACAAGGAAAAAAGATTGGAGTAGGGGATGGGATGAAGATGGCTAGCATGGTGCAATGGTTTGAGCATTGGGCTCAGTGGTGTAGCTTGGTGAGAGTGGGGTAGGGGTGGGGGCATGGGCGGAGGCACGTGGGTGGAACTATGGCGCGCATGAGTGGGGCTACAGCACACAAGGGAGGGGCTATGGTGCGCGAGGGGGCCAGGCAAGGAGCAGCACCGCCACCCAAAAAAGTGCCGCCCAGGGCACACTGCCCTTCTCACCCCCCCCCCGTCCCTATACAACTGATCAGACTATGACTCTGGAGACCAAAGTTCAAATCCCTGCTTTGCTATGGAAAGCTACTGGATGACGTTGGACAAGTTACACTCTTTTAGTCTCAGAGGAAGGTAATGGCACACAGAAATAGCTTGAAGACACACAACAACAACAACCAACAGAGTAAGAGAAGAAGGTGAATATTCACATTGCTTAAATGGTCCAGTTGTATGTTTTAGTATGAGTCATTCCTTGGTTTGCAGTATATTTTCTACCTAGTTCATAAAATATTTAAATTTCACCTTGTATATATTAAAAACATCCTGGAATTTGGGAGTATCTTTACAGTAAACAAGTAAACATGATACCAAGCCACTTTTCTCTTTAGTAATTTCTGGTGTTACAACAAGCTATTGAAAACAACACAGGGAGGAAGTACAACTCCAAAGATGTAAACCAGGATGGGCAAAATGCAGACATACTCAGAATCTATTTGGATCAGTGTTGGCAACTGTATAGTTTTTGTCTGTTTCATAAACAAACTTTATTTAAATTACAATTTTATTATTGCATATTATATTTTTAGTACTTTCCCCAGTTGCCTTATCTTGCTGTCTATTCTTATTAGCTGTGTCAGTAGACTGTAAAGTCGGGCAGGTTCTACCAGGTTTTTAAGTCTTTGACTACATGCACAGAGATAGACTGCACATGTATTGTCTGAAATCCAATCTAGCAAAGACTGGAGAGGATCATAACCAGAAGGAGGGCCAGCAACTGAAGAATTAGCCATAGTATACATGAATAGTTATGATCTGAAATCACAGGTCTTTAAGTTACAGTGTGGCCTAGACAAAAGTATAGCCTAAATTAAACACAACGATGCTGAAAAGCAAAGTGAAGTTTTAACTAGTGGCATACCTTTTGAATAGTCAGTGTTGTGCTAAATTTAGCCATGGCCTCATCCTGACAATCCCTACAGTAACAGCCACAAGGAGAGTTCAAAGGAAGATGGCTGTGTGAATCTTCATATTGTAAACATTCTAAGAGTTTTTTATTTTTTAAAATTATTTTTTTTAAACAGAACAAAGAAAAAGAAGAAAAAAATGACATGTATAAAAAACCAGGAGTTTTCACACGATATCAAACAGATATCCACTTAGTACACATAAAACATACAGTACACTACTATGTACAAACATGAACATCTACTGGCACACCAATAACACTAAAATAACAAAACATCAACATGACAATATCACGACAACATCAATATAACAATATCACACACTAATATGAATCAATTGCACAGTAACAGACTAACTTTCCCTAGCACGCATGGTCATACGCATTTGTACGAATACTTTGGAAGCCATCCCGGGTTTAGGGTTTCACACAACATCTAACATTGAACAAGTAACATTAGAAGGGACTTCCCTCACTGGTGACAAAACAGCATAAGGCTAATTTTCTTATCAATCCACCCTCCAAACTAAAAAAAAATGAGACTATATATATATGGTTTTAACCTAAGTTTTAACCTAAGTAATAATCAGTTTTCGATCAGTATGTATACAATTAACAAAATATATACAAAAGTTTTTCTGATCTCATAGGCTCTTTCCACACCGGGATATTAAAACGGTGCAGAGCGACCTCCGACGGAGGTCTTCTGCACCAGGGAGTGGATTGGGGTGGACTATTTTTCATAGTTCTGCACCTCAATCCTGTCCGAAGCGACCAGAACTAGTGGTGTGGCATGTTTTTTAAAAACCTCTTTTCAGGGTTTTTTAAAAAGCATGGAGAGCGTAGCCTCGTGCAGCTCCGTCACCGCGCTCTGGTGCAGATTTGCAGGCACACACTAGTGCGTGCCTGCAGATCTGCCGGGGGTGGGCTTTAGGCTGGTGAGCTTCTCCGGTTGGTGGAGAGCCTCCACCAGCTGGAAGCCGCCATTTTGGATGCCGAGGCTGCCATTTTGGACACCGGAGGAATGCGGAACAGTGAGATCACGCTGCTCCGCATGGCGATGGAGTTACTCGGCTTCCAGTAAGCTCCGTTTTAGAGCATTTTCCCCCGTTTCCCCCTCCACGTGTGGAAAGGGCCATAGTTACAGAATACTCATTATTGTGGATAGTTAACTGTGACTACCCTGTAGGCGTCTGGCAGGAGCACAGCTTTTGTAAAGCTAATGGATCTTGTCCTCTCACTCAGCTATTCCAAAATATTTTGAACTGCAATATACATTGATGCTTGGAAAATCCATATTCCCTCCAGCTACTGTGGAAATCAAAGCCAAACTCAGAAGGAACAGGGGAGTCCAAAAGGATGGCAGACAATGCCATAGTCCCTGCTAATCATAAAGTCCCAGGGTGTCAACTCTGTGAGCCCTGGCTCCATTACACCACTGGAATTCCACCACTAAAAACACTGCATATATTCTAATTACAAATATCGAAGAACTTATGCCATGATGAAGAATATTAAAATACGACTTCTTTCTTGTGCTGGTTACATACCATAATTTCAATAAATATTAAAATAAATTGAAAGAACTCCATCTATTTAAGCTGGCATGTGTATGTGTCTTTTCCTCCAC
Organism: Iguana delicatissima; assembly: GCA_948472985.1. NCBI lineage: Eukaryota > Metazoa > Chordata > Lepidosauria > Squamata > Iguanidae > Iguana > Iguana delicatissima. The sequence continues at coordinate 244,423 of CAOKZL010000280.1, read as the reverse complement.
TAACTTGCTTGCAAATGAGAAAAATCCATATTTTCCTTGACTTATCACTTCTCATTAAATTGCACAGAGAACAAGACTGAATGTAGCGACTTGTATTGTGAATTTTGTTGCCCCAGTTCTGCAATGACTTTCATTTCACAGTAGGTTTGTAATGACTATTTGCACAGTGCAAATAAATATTGCTTTGGTTTGAATACTACAAATGCTGGACATCAGAAAGTGTTTCAAATCTGGGTGATCTTGCTGAGCACAAAGAAAAACAGCAGATCCAAAGTGCTACCTTCCAGTTCTCTGAACTCATGCTTCTGTACAAAAAGAGAATAAAGGAAGCTTGTATTCACAGAAGCCCTATGGAGGTGTTTAGTTTGAAACATACATGTAGGTCACTGGATTCTGATTATATATAAGTGTATACATCCTGTTTCCAAGTATCCACTGATATTTCCACACATTCATGTTAGCATGATAGAGGGATATTGATATTGATAGAAGGAGCATACATGCAACAGCTAGGTAGTATGATTAAGGAGAACTGACACCAATGGCTATAGGAAATAAATTAAATTCTAACAGAGATAAGAAAGGTCTCTGAAGGTACCAGGTTAAACTAAGGTATAACAGAAAGAGGATTAAGTTAATTTTACTTTTGGAGCAATGAAACAGCAAAACGGAGGCAGAGAGAAAAGTTAAAGTGATCCCTAAGTATATCAGTCCAAGAGAGGTTAGAATAGGTAGAGATTTTAGGTCACTGAAACACTCCTTAACCCTATCACTGCTGCTCTTAAGACATATTTGGTTCAACAAACAGTGAGCATTGTTGCATTTTCAACACCCCTTCTCAACAACATGTGTGCAAGTCCACAAGATTCATTTTCTCTTATAGAGCTTGGTTCTGGTCTCTGGGCAATAGTTTGGTAAGAACACTATTGGACAGTGTTCCAGTTCAATAAGCACTTGTTCATAAGCATCTTTTATGAAATTGTATTTTATTTCAACATGCTTAAGACGAAGAGTAATCTCATCCATCTGAAAGATCTTTATGCATTTTTTGTTGTCTTCAAGTATCTGTGTTGGCACAGGCTCTTTTATTCCAAAATCTAACATATCATGTGTTATCACTTTAATTGTATACATGGTTCAGAAGCTAATGCATATTTAGCTTCAGTAAAGAAGACTGCAATGTGTCTTTTGCTTCTGTGTAGTTCAATCAACTATTCCATCTCCATGAAAGAATAGATATTTACTTGCAGATTTCTGATCGGTGACTTCATTGACACAATCTATATCTACATATCCTGCTAGTGTGACACTGATGTGCAGTTTCTTTCAGATATTTGGCTACTTGCTTCACTGATTTCTAATCACACTTAATTTGTGTATTAATTTTTCTCCACACAACACCAATGGCTGCTGATGTCTTGTCACTTTCCGTATGAACAGATGCTTCCCAATGTCTTCTTGGTACTGGCTATTGTTAAGTAAAATTTCACTTTCTGAAGTGTGTTTCCATAGTTGGTCTCCATGGGAATGCTAACTGGATGTGCATTAGTCAACTGAAGATGCTTTACTTGTTCCACTAGTTTTTCACTTTTGGATTTGGAAACCCACTTGCATCCTACCACACTCTTGTTTTGTGGTAGTTTTGTGAGTCTCTGAATTTTGTTCTTATTTAGGGACACAGTTATTTCTTCTGCAGCTTTTCACCATTTCTCTCTTTCATTTGCTGGCATTTTATCTAATTCAGCCCATGTGGATGGTTTGCTACCTCTTCCACTTTTGCAAGGTAGAAAAGACATTGAGTAGTTTTCCTTTATTGGGTCTGTCTGAGTATTTCAACTGCATCTCCATGTCCTGTTCCTGTAAGTTGACTACCTTGTGTCTCACTGATGAGCTTAAGTTTCACACTCAATTCTTCTTGTCATTCATTGGAAAATGCAGTAGAGATTTTGCTGTTCAGCACTTTTTCTGTGCCTAGCTTCTCACTGTCATCAAAATATACTGCTCTGCCCATAATAACATTTCCATTATTTGGGCATAGGATTCTGTAGCCTTTACATCCTGGAACATATCCCACAAATATACCCACTTCTATTTTATTGTCAAGCTTGCTTCTTCTCTTTTTGAATATATATACATAAGCCTTGGATCCAGACATTCTAAGTGTCCTACACTTGGCATTTGTCCATTTCACAGCTCACCAGGTTTTGCAGGTAGTTTCTTGTTGCAACTGCCTCTCCCCAAACTCTTGCTGGCAATCTCGTACCTGGGATCATGCATCTTGCCATTTCCATTAAAGTGTGATTCTTCTTTTCTTCCATTCCATTTTGCTCTGGGATACATGGGACAACTGTCTCATGTTTAATGTCATGCTTTCTTAAGGAAGTCCTCTATTAACTTTCCTGTAAATTCACCTCCATTATCTATGGCTTTCTATTAAATTTGCTGCTCATTGCTGCCATATAATCTTGCAGCTTTACTAACACTTGGCTCTTTTCTTAGATTATATAGATGATTGCATATCTGCTATAATCAATAAAAGTCAGCAAATATTTATTTACTCCAATTGTTTTTGTTTTCATGGGTCCACACACATCAATGCAGATTAATTCTAGAGGGTGCTGGGTCTCTGTCCTAGTCTGCTTGGAAAGTGGGGCCTGGATCTTTTGGCCTGCATGCAGCAAACACACTACATTGCACCACAGCAATCCTTCACATAGAGGTCCTTAGTTAAATTGTGTTTTACAAGTTCACTTACAGCATTAATATCTCTGTGTCCCATACTTCAGTGGTACAGTTTTAACCAGTTCTCATGTTTTCACTGTTTGGCAATCTTTGAATATCCAGTTTTGCAATTAACACCATAAAGATTATCAGCTGCAGCAGTTGCTTGAATGATAGGCTTTCTGCCATAAGATACAACACACTCTTCTTCTTTAAAATGAACTTTACAGCCTTTTCATATTAGGACTGATATTAAGCATTGTTTTTTCTATCCCATATACATGTTTCTTAATATTTTCATTTTATTTCTGAGAAGGCAGCCTTGCTTCCAACCAAATGTAAACTGGCTTTTGCCTAAAGTCTGTACATTAATATTTCCAATTAATTGAGTCAATTTTAAAGCCAATTTTTCAACTCCAAAAGTCTCTGTATAGAAGTCATCATATTTATCTGAATGTTTCTCCTTCAGAGAAGATCGTTTGGCCTGCTTAAATCACATTCCTGTCCATGCTTCCTCTACCTTTTGAGCCATTATTCTTAAAGCAAGTAGCTTGTCTGTGACCCATTTTTCCACAGGAGAAACATTTAACATCTGAAAAGGGATTCCTGTCGTGATGCTGAAACTGCATTTTGGCCCTTAAATATGAATATGTTGCACAGGAGAGGTCTGCCTTTTTCTTTTCAAACTTAACTTTTTTTTTTTCTCCAGTAACTTGTTCATTAGAGTATGCCGTTGCTGATTCCCTATCTGTTCTTTAAGAGCTGTCACCAAATTCTCGAGGGAAAAAAAACTTTGGACAGTCCTGTGAAAATGCATGAAACGATTAGTTCTTCATCTAACTCCCATTTATTAGATCTCAGTTGTTCAGCAAGTCCTTTTCTCTTTCTCTTTTCTCTAAAAATTTCACCAGCTTCCATTCTTACACAAATCAGTTGTATTAGCAGAGAAAGAAGCTCATTAGCTTCTTTGTTTCTGGTGCATTTTTTGAAGATACTGTAACATTGATTTAGCAGTCTTTTCACTTTTAATGTACGTGAATGTCTGCTCATCAATAGCACTGGCTATGGAATGAACCTCAAAATCCTTGCTCTCCCACTCTGCATGTGTGTCTTCATTTGTGGGCCTCTGTTCCTTGCAAACAAGGAAACCTTGGCTAGCACAAGCTCAGTTCTGCAAATCTATGTTGATCAATGTGACGAAACCTGAAGGGATGGGCAGGCATAGTAACGGAGCCTCCGTAGCGATCAAGAGTGGTTTAAAATGATTGGTCGGTAAAATGGAACCCTGGAGGGGCAAACCAAGCGGGGAGGAGAAAATGAAAATTTAACTAACACAGAAGGGAGGGAGTGGGAAGAAGAGTCCAGTGAAGGACAAAGAGAAAATTGCTGTGTTAGGAAGCTGAGAGATAGAGTGAATATTTGACAGTAAATGAGCTGAGCACAGTGAGAGAGCCAGAGAGAGAGAGAGGGAGAAGAGGTGTGCTGTATTATAAAAATTTAGTTACAAACAAGTTATAGTAACAGTGTTTCAATAAAATGTGACTTTCTGTTTTTATAAAAGCAGTTTCACAGAGTGTCATTCTACATATTGGATTATACACGCTACCATTACAACATTAGTACCAAGAGTACCACTTTCTTCTAGGATTAAAGGTCTGCTTGCTCTTACTGCTGAGAAGGGCCAGAGTTTAAGGAAAGCAGGGGAGGGAGATCAATCTGGTAGGAGGAGGCCAAAGGGGGACAATAGTGAAACGGGTGCTGCAATTCCCAGTGCGGGAGGATAGAAGCAGACCTGTGTGTGTGTGTGCTCCGGCTTGATCCAGAAATATCCCAGGCCGTGCAGTCCTGTACACAAGAAGTGTCAGACTGGGCGGCAAGAAATGTCACAATCAATTATTGCCTATAAGTTTGGAAACTGTCAGTTCAATGCTTCCAGATGTTGCCATGACTTTTCTTCTCATGCATGGCCTGGCTCTTTGATCTACATTCACTTTTTTGCAAACTCTCAAAACAAAGCTGGCTGGGCCCAATAACCTGATAGAGACCACATGAGTGTAGCAGCCAGCTAATATGATTAAGAAGGATAGACACCAGTGGCTATAAAAAATAAACTAAACGTTTATGATAGGAACTCCCACAAAAATAGGAAAGTTCTTTAAGGCCATTTCCGCACCTTTCTGGTCCCTGTCACAGTCCTAGTGATATCCTGGCAGTGTCACGCCAGGAAGGGAGCGCAACGCAAATGCTCCCATCCACACCCAGCTGGCTGCCTGTGGATGGGAGCATGAGCAACAGGCTCCTTCCTTCTACAGTGCAGCCAGCCTCTGTCCCATGCTGCACTGGGTAATGAAGTGCATAGATTGCACTTCTGCCTGTTCCGCATGGCCAGCAGTGACTGGAGTGTTGCATGATCATGGGCGCTTAATGGATTTTTTTCCATTAAGTGAATATTCTACAATCATGATGGGTGGGGATGCGCTGGCTGAGAGACCACAATGATGTCGTACAAAGGCAAGACTCACAGACCACTGCCAATGCCTCCCCATCGTAGGACACCAACGCTATGTAGAAATGGCCTGAGAGTGCTAGGCTAAGCCAAGTTAGAACAGGAACAGGACTGAATTAGTTTACTTTTGGAGAAGCAAAAAGGAGAAGGAGAGAAAAGGTGAAATGATCCCTAAGAATATTAGTCTAAGAGTGGTTTGAATAGGAGGATAAGACATGAAGAGACTTTTGGTCACTGAAATACTCTTTAACTCTATCACTGCCACTCTCTCTAAGGCCTTTTCCTCACAATGATGCTCTTGTGCATCACCCCATCACAATCCTGACAGTGCCTCTGCCACAATGGGAGTGTGTTCCCAATGTTCCTCTCCACATGTGACCAGCTGCCTATAGAAGGGAGCGTGAGGGACACGCTCTGTCCTACTGGACTGCAGCTAGACTTCTTCCCATGCTGCAGTAGGGGACGAAGGGTGTAGACTGTGCTTCCAGCCCTTCTGCATGGCCGGCCACAAAAGAAAGTTTGTGTGATTGGGGGACATTGATAGAGTTTTTCCATCAATGATATAGTTCATGATTGCGCCGGCTGTGACATGAGAAGGGCAGGACCACAACAACATCTTCCTCGTCTAGCTCTTCTCCCATACTCATACCAGGATGCCATCATCATGAAGAAAGAGCCTAAGACACATTTAGCTCTTTAAACATTGAGTACGGTTCCATTTGCAATGCATATAGGGTTCTGAAAGCACGTTCAGCTGAAGCCATTACAATGACCGAATTTTGTAAGTGCTTTCAGCCAAATCAAGACCTCATACAGACCTTCATGTACCACATGCTCAAAAATAAATTTTTAAATAAGTAAAAAAACACAACTGATATTCTCATCATAATATTTTATGTACTAGAAAAACAATCAGGAACAATTTCTTAAGGAAAAAAGCACATCACAACAATTTGCAATTTTCCTAACATGGACTATATAGCCCCAAAGGGACAGTTACGTGTTTATGAGTTCATCAAATCTTGTTGAATTCTCTAAAGTATTGGTCATCACTTTTCAGAAACCTCACAACAGAGATGTGGGAAGATCTCTGTAATCCGTCAGCAGGAATGTTATTTAGCTATGAAGGTGACATAAAGAATACAGATAAAACACTGTGGAAAGTAATACCCAGAATAAGATTTAAAATGAAGATAATTGAGTTTTCATTCAATACTGCTTCAATCTCTCATAGGATAGGGGTAACTATACCATGCAGGACTGAAGCATTAAAAATTGAGGAAAGTAGTATAAAATTTCAAGAACCTCAACTAATTTTCATAAGAAAAATTAATCACCATTTCATAGGTATCTGGCTGTAAAAATAGACACTCTATAAGGCAATCAAAAACATATGTAATGCATTCAACACTGTTGTATCAGGCTATGTCCCATTAAATGGTTTCCTTGACTGGCAGCTAGTAAAAATGTCTGCCAAGCTATCATTTAAATTTAAAGATAGCCTAGAGAACCAAACATATGAAATAAAAGATGATCAAAGGCAGGAAGAGTGCAGGAAGGAGTAATTAGACTCAGATGACAAACTAGTTTCATTCAAAGAAATGGGAGAAGGCACTCTGGCCTGGAATATGCAATACCTTTTCAGACTAAGCAGCTTGAGTGCATCTACTTTTTAGTCTACTCACTGTCTGCAAGCTAGAAAAGCACTCTAGCTCTCTTAAGAACCAATAAGGTGAATACTGAACCACAATAGTAATCAATAGTTTCTTTAGATGATAACTTTCACATCAGAACAGCAGTCAGAGAACAAAATATAAGGATAGCGCCTAGATCTCTGTATAATGATAGGTCAGTTTTCAGAAAAATAATCTTTTTTCCTATTTTCCCAATATTCTACTTCTCCAATACATACAGATTTCATCAATTGGAGTGTTCTTTTTAGGTTTAAAACAGGCAATTTGATGTTGTGTGCCTTCAAGTAGTTTCCAATTTACGGCAAATAAATCATGGGATTTTCTTGTCAAGATATGTTCAAACGGGGCTTGCCTTTGCCCTCCAGTAAGGCTGAGAGTATGTGACTTGCCCATCCAGTGAGTTTCCATAGCCAAGCAGAAATTCAAACCCTGATCTCCTGTCATAGTTCAGGGCTTAAACCACTAATCCGAATAAGAACAAATTCCAGAGGAGTAGCCGGGTTAGTCTCTTACAGCAAACATGCAAATTTGTTGTTGTTTTTTGCTGTCAAGTCAGCTTTGAGCCATAGCGACACTACGAATGAAAGTTCTCCAAGAACCATGGTCACTAATGGTCCTTTCCAGGCCTTGCAAACTCAGGGCTGCAGCTGCCTTGACTGAATCAACCCATCTGTAATGTGGCCTGCCTCTTTTTCCTACTGACTTCCACTTTGCAAGCACTGTCATCATTTCCTACGAGTCATGTTGTCTCATGATACGTCTAAAGTACAACAGTCTCCATTTAATCATTTTGTCTTCAGACTTGATTTGCTCTTGGACACATTTATTTGTCTTTTTGGCAGCACATGGTATCTATAGAACTCTCCTCCAGCACCTCATTTCAAATGAGTTGATTCTCTTCCTGTAAGCACTTTGCTGTCCAGCTTTTATAATAATAATAATAATAATAATAATAATAATAATAAATTTTAAGAGAACAACAAAGGTGAAAAAGAATAAACAACATTATATATAGCTAAAATAAAAAAATAAGCAAAAAAGTAAAGAAACAAGAAAAGAAAGGAAAAGTATTTTCAATTTGCATATCAACTGTTATTTGTAACAGTCTTATCTCAACCTCTCTAACTTCCCTACTAAGTTACACACTTCTTCACTGTCCACCTTTTACAACCATGAATAGAAATTAGAAATACTGTGAAACAGGTGGTTCTGACTTGGACAATTAATGATATATCTTTGCATTTGAGGATCTTGTTTAGCTCTTTCATATCTGCCTTTCTGATTTCTTGACTAAGTTTCCATTTTGATTAATGACTGAGCTGAAGTACAGAAAATCTTTTTCTGTTTCTGTTTCAGTTACCATCTTTAAAGTTATGTAAATAACCTATGGTCTTTTTTTTAAAATGTTCAACAATCGCACTTCCTTCCTTAACTTTCATCAGTAGTTATTCCAAGCTTCTGCTCCAAAACTTTGCACATATAAAGGTGCTGACGTGAATGTCAACAATAATTTTTCAACAACAGTAAAAACAACATTTCAAGCGGTGACATCAGTATAATATTGTTAAACCAGAATTTATCTGAAAGCCTATTTCTATTTGTTTAAGACTCAACCAAGACTAAGCTTTTCTCTTCTACAAGTATAAGAAAAATAAAGCTAAGTTATACACAATTACTGTGCTATATACTGGTGATTAGGGCCACCATAAGTCAGAAATGACTTGGAGGTATACAGCAACAGCTACAACAACCACCACCACAACAATGATTTTGTGATGTTCTGCATACTTTACAAATGTTATCTTGTAATTATGGCAACATTCCAATAAACTATGTCACTATTATCTGTCCCATGATAACAGAGGAAGACTGACATTGAGAATATGGCTTCTTAAGCTTGCCTAATAAGTTCTTGGCAGAGACAAGACTAGAGTCTGGCTCTTCCAAAACCATAGTTCATTTGCTTGTTGCAATGTTTTGGTGGTCAGATATAATCTATATTTACTCCAACAAGTTGAATTTATTTTTTTGTTTGTTTGTTTAAAGTACTTATGTCCACTCAGCCTTACACAATTCAAGTCGGCCAAAAAAAATTGTTAAAAATACAATCAAAGATCACTCTCCAGCGAAAACAAAAGGAGAATAGCAAGACAGAAATACAAATGTAAAACTTCCAAAGGCTTTTCTGAACAGTAAAATTTTAAGACCATGACAGAAGGCCAATGAGAAGGACACAAGATAGGCTTTCCCAAGCAGGATTTCCAAAGTCTAGGCATGACAGCAAAGAAAGCTCTCCCTCTTATTCCAATAAAATGTGGCTTTCAAAAAGACAGATACACCTCTGTAGAACAGACATGCGCAAATAGAAGAAGTCATAGCATTCAACTGTCCCAGGGACATTTGGCAGGGAGTACCAAGGAACCCTCAGTCATCCCACTTTTTCAGCTGCTTCTAATGGTCCAAATTTTATACTCTCTTTTTTTCTACTTGTCCTCAGGTTACTTCAGTTAATGTAAGCTGAGTTCAAAGTGCAAAAGTAGATTGTACTCAAGTAAGGCCCTTTTCGCACAGCATTTGCCATGCAAAAGGGCGCCTGGAGCATTGCATGATTGTGAGGAGTGATCTGCATGATGCACTCACAATCGCGTGACACTCCAGGGGCCAGCAGGCACTGATCGCACACCTTTTCATTTTCAGCTGGAAGCTGAAAATGGTGCGTGATCACGCATTGCTCCCGGGCCCCGCACACACTTACCTGGCTTGTGGAGCCTCTGGAGCCGTGCCGGTCGTGCTTCCTGCCCCAGCGCAGCCTGGGAAACTCCCAGGTTGCACTGAAGAAGGAAAAGGCGGGGCTCTCGCGTGAGCAGGCAGCTCGTGCGGAGCTGAAGCAGCAGGGACGCGAGAGCCTCTCACCGGAGGCTGCTCACGCGATCCCCGCATCCCAGCACCAGAAAAAGGTAAGGTATGGAAAGGGCCTAAGTCAGTGAGGAAGGAAGAAGAGAGGAAGAGTGAGAATCTTGTCCTTCCCAACAGGCAAAAGCAAATTTGTTACAGCCTCTCCTGTCTTCTGTATTCTTCCTCATTAAGGCTTTTACCATTTTGACCACAGCCTGATGTTGCTTGGTCACACAGGTCATGGTCTTCATGGTGTGGAGAAGGTGGTCTTTCAGTCTTGTATCCATTTTTTTAATAGCTGGTTAAATTTTGACACATAAAAGAAGTGCACCAGGTTTTTCACTACCATTCAAAACATTCTGAACATCCTGTACATACGAAAAGCTTGCTTGCATTCCACATTTCAATGCCTGTGTACCGAATTTCTTCATCTTGTATCTAAAGTGGTAACTACTTTCTAAACTAGCAACAATGGAGGTGAAAAAGTATGGTAACTATTAAATATGCATAGTTGAACAATGCCTAAAAATCTAATAAAAGATTTTTGGCGTTTCCAAGCTCATAATGCTAATCCTTCAGTGAAATTTCCAGAAACATCACTGAGTTTGTTTGGTTGATTCACCACATCCCAGCAAGAAACAGATGATACCTCTGCAATCACTTAGGAATTTGCCTTGTCATGATTTTTGCCTTGGTATATATCACATTAATGTCCATGTTCTGAGCTTTCTAAGTGCAAACTAAGTGCAAAGCTTTGATGAAGAGTTCCCCCAAAGTAACGCAATACAAACTAAGACCAATTGTGATAATTAATTTATCTAGAAGTATTTCTTTGTAAACAGTTCTTCAGTGGTGGGAGAAAAATGGCCTTGTACAGGGAAATAGGGCAACATGTTTATTCTGTGTAAAGAATTATTTGCAAGTACTTTTTAATATTCTCTCTTGCGAGCTGCCATCTGTTTCATCCTAATCCAGAGATGCAGCTACATAAGGCAGCTAGTGTAGGATGACCCTGTTCCTGGAAAGGGTAAGGCCTTTAGGCTCAGTTGTCCGGCTGCTAGAACTCCAGTCATGTGAGAAACAGTTAGTTTGCCATATGCCAAGACACAGCTTTGTCTGCTGGGGTGGAGGGCAGTTGTAGGAAGGGAAAGAAAGCATTCTTTTACATTTTGTAACCTATGCAGCTTCAACAGTGCAGTGATCAGGTAAATATTGATTAATAAAGGAATAGATTTTCTGCGGAAAAATGAGATTCAGTGAAAACGTATGTAACTCGGCAATAAAGAAGTATCATGTACAGGAATAAAACAAATTCCCAAACAGGTGAGTTAAATTCCCTTGCACAAAAGAAGATCCATGGAAGTGTGAACGTGTCATTCCATACTAAACAAACCCAAACACATAGTAGCTGTGACCACAGCTGGAGCTATGATGATGATGGAGGAGAAGGAGAAGGGGTGATCACTGTTTTCAAGCTTCTGTAGTTAAAAAAAAAATTGTGCAGTACATCTTTTTTTGTTTTGTAAAGGACATTTAAAAGCCTAAAAATTACTGAGTAGGCATACAACTCCCTTTAGAATAAAGTATTTCTTCTCACATAACACCACCCTTTCTTCTGAGATTGATTCTAAGTCATGGAGGACAGCAGCAAGGTTATCTTTCCAATGAAAACAACAAAAGTCAAACACACAGGATTTCAAATTGCAGTGGACTCTTCACTTTCGCAAATTCAGCACTTGCAGATTTGATTATTCACAGGTTATTTTATTTTTAAAAATTCTTAAGTCTATTTTATTCTGCGTTGGAAAAAATTCTCTCTCAGAAAATTGTCTCTAGGAATCTCTAGGTCCTCCAACAGGATTCTATGGTCCACTTCCATCAAGTACAAGTCAGGAGACTTTCTTACTGGAGGCACCCCTGTTGTGGTGTGTTTTCTCTAGGGAGGTTCACCTGTCTTCTTCTTCATGGACATTTAGGCACTTCCTGATTATTTTTAATCCTTCCAGGTCTTTTAAAATTTGTGATTATTAACACAATGGAATTATAATCCACTGTTTCATATCCCATGCATTCTTATTGTGTGGTAAAATTGGTTCTATATTTCCTTCTGCTGTCAGTCTTCTGCTAAATATTGGTGCCAGACCTTAGTGGACCCTTGGTCTGTGGGTTGTCAATGAACTCTTGCCTTATGCCCATTTAGGCCTCTCTCTGACAATGGCTGTCTTTATGCTACATTTTGTCTCAAGGTATGGTTTGTGTACTGTCCAAAGAATACTGTAATTTGGTATTATATATATGCTGAAAACCGATAGCTAGTTAGCTGTCTATTTTTTAAAGAAATTATTTATATTCTGCCTTTCTCCCAGTATGGGATTCAAGGTGGCTTACGGCCATTTAAAAACAAAGTAAAACTAAAAGTTAAAACACAGTTAAACCTGAGTTCTGTTTTAAAAAACGCAAGTTAAAAACACAAGTTAAACACTTTTAAAACATAAGAAAGGAGAAATACAACAGTCCTCATTAAAAGCTCCATCTGCCTTGATGTATTAAAAAATCAAATTTCTGCCTAAATACATAAAAAGGTCCTGCTGACAGAAAGACAACAGGGAGGGGGCCAACAGGACCACCTGCAGAAGGGAGTTCCATGAATTTGGACCAGCCACCAAGAAGACTGTCTTCCATACCCTCACCAAATGTACCTGTGATTGTGGTGGCACCATGAGACTGTCATCCCATGCAAATCTTAAAGCTTAGGCAGGGTCACTTAGGGAGATACAGTCTTTCATATAGTATGGATCCAAGTCATGTAAGGCTTTAAAGGTCATAATCAGGAGTTTGAATTCAGCATGGAAATGGATTGGCATCTGGTAGAACTGTTTCAGCAAGAAGGTGACATGGTCCTTATAACCTGCCCCAGTCAGCCACCAGGCTGCAATTTTCAGACAGAGAGAGCTTTAGACTGAAAGGGTAACCAGTTTTCCCAACCTGTGCCACTTAGTTGTGTGTTCTAACTCCACAGTTAGCACTAGAGCTTGTCAGTTGACTTTACTTCAATCATTGGTGTGAAGACTGTTTTGTACATCTTCCAACTTTTCTAACGCACACTGCATTTTCGAATTCTGAGAATGTTAGTTTTTAAGGAACAACTTGAGCAACTTCTATGTTGATTAGGTATGAAAATATGCTTTTACGATTGTAGAAAGATATTTCCCACTCTCCTCCCCTGTAGTTCATTCAAGTCTAGCCATGTGATCTTGGTTGTAGATGGGTATTATTATTTTCTTCTTGCCACAATTTTGTGTGATGGAACAGGAACAGTTACTGTTGGGAAGGGATGAAGCCTGTATGCCCATCTACTTGGTTTGGAGACCCTCCCCCTTAAGGGGTCTTGTGGTGAAGCTAGGCAGGGGCAACGGCCACAAACAGCCCTGTGCCCAAGTAAGCCCCCAATATCTTGCCATCCTGTCATTCCCCAGCAGGAGAGTATGGATCCAAAAGACCATATGAAGTATTGCATGCATACACAGGGCATTCTCTTTCACAGACAATTTTCTGAATTCCAGAGGACAAAGACTCTCTGAAGCAGCACCGTATGAAATGCATGCAACTGCATAGGAGGAAACTAGCCAGGCCCAAAGGCATGTGTGCAGGCACATTCTAGCTTCTCTGAATCCTGACCAAGAAAGGCAACGAAAACTAATCTGGCTCATTCATGTTCAGAGGTTTATATGATAACACTAAGATAAACTAAGGAACTCTTGACTGCTTACTATTAGTATTTAGTTTGCTTTCCTTTAAAAATAATACTATTGTTTTTATTATGAGTATCTCATTTTAAAGTTGTCTTAAGTATAAGGCAATTCAAATGCATCAGGGGAGCAGGTGAGGAAGGGAAATGTTCTTATTTATGAGACCAAAAAATTAAAAGCCTGCTCTTATGTTGGCCATAAAAACAAAGGGTGCCTTCCTTCCTAAACACATTTTCTTCACATTTATAGAGGCTCTACAATGAGAAAAAGAATTGTTTGTGGAAGGAAAGAAAAGGAGGGGAAAGAAAGAGAGACTGGTGCTTGAAAAGTTAGCATAAAATGTACTGCACAAAAAGAATAAGTCCACTCTCTTAGTGAATGGAAGCTCTTGTGTCTGCTGAACCTTGGCAGAGCAAGTACTCTGAATCTAGTGTGCTGTTTAAGTGAGAAGAATAATAAGTTTCAACACTTCCTTTGGAAGAATAAAGCATTTGTCATGACTGTTATAACTTTCCTGGGATCCTTAAAAAAAAACTTTTTAAAAAACAGGATAGAATTTGCAACATCAAAGGCTATGACTGTAAATTGAAGTTGATATATTTTCCCCATTTGAACAACCATACAGGAATCCTTTCTTTAAAAGTATTCCATTCGCAATAGATTCAAATTTTTCTTGTGTAGAAGCTTAATATCAAAAACATGCCACACATTACTTTTAAAAATTGATTTGAATCATTTCTAAATTAATTGATAAAAATAATGCAAAAATTTCTTACAGAGCTGTCATTTTATTACAAAATTCTGTGTAAGACTGCATGTAAGAACATGTGTTACCTGTCATGTAATCCAACTACAACCACTTAACCATTCTAATTCTAGATATGAATTTGGCTATAAATAGATTAAATAGATATATAAATTACATTAGATAGAAAAAAATAAGATTATATCCTAATGGGTTTTCTTGAAGATAATGTCATTTGACCTCCAAAACTGTATAATCATTGTCTTTTTCTAGTGAGCTATGTCTTCTCATGATATGTGCAAAGTATAACAGTCTCAACACAGTCATCTTTGTTTCTAGGGAAAATTTAGGCATGATTTACTCTTAGACTCATTTATCAATCCATAGTGTCTCCAGCACCACATTTCAGATGAGTTGATTTTCTTTCTGTCCTCCTTCTTTACTACCCAGGTTTCACAACCATACATAGAAATCAGAAATACGATGGCATGGAAAATCTCGACTTTAGTCTTCAACAATACATGTTTACACCTGAGCAACCTGTCTAATTTCGTCATTTTATCCCTCTCCCTCACCCCCCTGATTTTAACCAAATCAGGATTTGCTGGTTGAGGCAACTTTTGCCATTGATATTTTGAAGTTCCTTAACCCTTCTCAGTGTTTGATTTACCAAGAAACTGTTCTAGACATGTACAAGGAAAGCATCACCCATGACGAATATCCATCTTTGTAGATATGAGATCTTTCATATGTATTCCCATAATGATTCAGGCCTCTCTCTGGAATAAAGACAACTTTTTGGTCAACTGGAATGATGATGTGAACTAGAATGGATAAATGTTTTCTTGATGGTTCTTCCTAACCTTTCCACATCTTTACATACCTTTGATTGTGATATCCTCCTATACTACCTGGCTAGCCAACACTTATATATGATAGCTTCAACCCCTCTTAAAGGGGTCCATATTCCTGCTCCCTTAATTTGCTTTTGAATACAATGTCCTCATAATTCCATCTCATCTTTTGTTCTTTTTAAAATCATCACGAACAGGCTACATTTGGCCCATTGGCAGTACATGGTATCCAGAGTTATTTCCATGGCCCCAACCTCTCCCCACTCCCCCGCACTGCACCATCTGATTTTGGTGGCAAATTGGAAGAGCCCTTCAAAAGAAGTATTTCATGCATATTTTAAAGGGCTTTTTATGCCCCTGAAATTTAGCAGTGTGGTTTCCTATTGAATTATGCGTTATACATAAATGTTGCACTTTCTAAGGCCATTTCCACTCGGGGGTAAAACTCCACAGTGCGCGACCGGACACGGAGGTCGTCTTCATCGCGGGGTGCGCTAGGGAGGTTCTAAACCTCACACCACCCTTGCGCGGCCACGTGGGTGGCGCTCCGTGTTTTATAAAAACCACTTTTCAAGTGGTTTTTATAAAACCTCGTGCACGCTACTCCGTCGCGGCGCCCTGTGCAGAACTGCAGGGACGCGGTAGCCCGTCCCTGCAGAGCTGCCCAGGGGCAGGCTTCCGGCTGGCGCGCTGCCCCGATTGGCGGAGCACCACTGGAAGCCACTGGCTGCCATTTTGGGTGCTGCCAAACACCGCCGCCGTGCAGAGCGGCGAATTCACGCTGCTCCCCACGGGCACGGAGCCTCCCGCTTCACGGTAAGCTCCACCCCGCATGCACCACCCTGTTTCCCCGCGTGTCCACCCCCCCTGGTGTGGAAAGGGCCTAAATGTTCATCAGAGGGAGGCAGTAGTGGCAGAACAGGCAATTATAATGCCAGTTGAAAACTGCCTGGCGACACTCCTTAGGAGGCAGGTATTCAGAAAACAGGTAGCATGATGTTTACAAATATCTCCTGGCACCACTGACATTTTCTTTCTTTCCTTGCTGCTGGTGTATCCTTAGGGTTTTTTTCCCCTGGTACCACCACCATTTCCATGTACAGTAACACTGCCAGCATAGGCAACAGGATTCTAGCCAAAGCAAATAACAATTTGCTGCTTTCTTTTGATTCTTGATCTGCTTGAGTCAGCCACCTCACTTTGCCTACCCTAAGGGAAGAACCACCAGCGTATGGAGATGCACTAGCCTCAAATAGGTTAAGTTGGTTAATCTTACCAAGGACTGACCCTTTATTACTATTTGCAGATATGTGAACACATGGAGAAGTGGCAGAGAGAACCAGACTAGGCACTGATAATTCTAACAGCAATTCATTCCACCTGGAACATGGGAGACATTCTACTATGGCAATAAAAGTTTCTCTTGACCACCACTTTCTACATGTTGCAGTGATGTTTCAATGTACGCATTCATATATAATACTAAACCACTGTTTAGCATTAATAACAATTAACTAGATTTATGCTCATATATTCCCTTTCATTCTCTGCCACCATGGTAGCAAAGAGGAGCTCAGAAGTTTCTGCTTTGGTTTTACATTGTTGAACCGTGGCTGTGTAGAATCTTAACTACAGTTACAGTAGTAAAGCAGCTTCAGGACCTATGGTTTGAAGTTATATTAGTCACAATTTGTCCAAGTTGACACAGCACACTCCAGTTAATCTAAAACTGAATTGCCACCTTCAAAACTGATGATGCTCTTCACTTTTATTTATTTGCAGAGAGTAGCCAAGAAGACAGAACCAATATATAAGAATGGGGTACACAATACATCTTTCTGGTCTTAGTGACCAAAAAAACCCAAAAAACATTAAAATTCATTAAAAATTAGAGCCAGTAAAATAAAAAGCATCCTTGTTAAGCAGATATCAACAATTTAGAAGCCCAGACAAATTTTTCCTAAATTTTGTCATTTGCCTTTGCAATCTAGTCAGGGGGGCGGGCAGTGATAAGCATTAGAACTATTTAATTGTCAATAGAAAACAGCAGGTTCAGTTTCATGAGTACTGGTCTGTTAGTATACATTTGCTGAGTTAACTATACATGAACAGATCTCTCTCAACTGAGCAGTAAAGTGAAACTATGGATATAAATTTAGGTTTTTGGCTACCTATATTATGCTTCTCTCCTGTCTATTGTTTCTGATTAACAGACAGAAAGATAGCAGCATGAAATCTATATTTACCCCTCGGTCAAATCAGCATTAAGAAATATAACTCGGTGATCTTATCCAGATTTAGTTGGGAGTAACTTCCACTGAACCCAATTTTGCTACTTCAGAGTACACATCTAGCAGATCTATCCTCTATCAAATCTATCAATATCTGTTTAAGAAAAGTGAACTACTAGCAAGCTGTCTGTTAAATATTTAAGACATTTTAAAAGATTTTAAGTGACTCTTTACAAATGTGACTGATCTTAGCTACTGTGCAATAATACTTCTGTGTAGGCAAAGTGCAGGAAAATTGATAATTTTCATATTCTTTCATTCATCAACATTGAGGAAATATTGATAGAGAGAGATATAATCAGAATTCTTAGAATGTATTTTAATTTAGTTATTGTTTTTATATGCCACTTTTCTCCCAAAATGAGACCCAAGGCAACTTCCAGAACAGTTAGAAACATTCATAATAAAAACTGAAAACAATTAAAACCAACCATATAAACAGCATAAAATCAGTATAAAAACATGTAACAGTTTAAAAAATAAATAGAACATCCTAATAAACATTTAAAAAAATCACCTGCTCACACATTAAAAGCCTGCCTTAATAGAAACATTTTTGCCTACCAGCGAAAGATAAACAGGGAGTAGCCCAGCCTAGCCTCCCACAAAAGAGAGTTCCAGAGGGTGAAAGCAGCCCCTGAGAAGGCTGTCTCCTGTATCCTCACAAAGTGAGCCTGGGATGGCAGCAAGACCAAGAGAAAGCCTTCCCTGGCAGAACTTAAAACTCTGGCAGGTTTGTAAAGGGAAATACAATCTTCAAATAGTCTGGACCTAAGCCCTATAGGGCTTTATAAGTCATGACCAACACTTTGACATGTGCCTGAAATGAAACAGTAGCCAGTGAAGCTGTTTGAACAAAAAAGTTATAGGCTCCCTGTATAAGTGGTCCCAGTTAGCATCCTGGCTGCCACATTTTGAACCCAGTGAAGTTTCCAAACAGTTTCCAAAGCAGCCTCACACAGAGTATGTTACAGTTGTCCAACCAAGATGTAATCAAGATATGTCACTGTAGCAAATCCAATGTCTCAAGGAATGCTGGCACACAAGTTTTACGCAAGCAAATGCACCCCTTGCCACTGCTGAAACCTGGGCGTCCAGGCTCAGAGTTGAGTCCAGGAGAACACCCAAGCTGTAAGACTAATATTTCAGGGGGAATGTAACCCCATCCAGCACAGGCAGAGTCTTTATTCCCTGATCTGCCTTTCAACTGACCAGGAGCACCACTGTTTTATTTGGATTAAGCTTCAGTTTGTTTTCCCTCATTCCTTCCATTATAGACAAGAGACTTTGGTTCAGTACTTAGACAGTTTCCTTGGATCAGATGGTGAGACAGAGTTGGGTGTCAGTATATTGGTAACACTGATCCCCAAAACTGCAGATGCTGTTAAACAGTATGGAGGACAAAAATGGAATCCTAAGGTATCCCATAGGCCAATGGCCTGGGTACTGAACTGGAGTCCCCAAGCATCACCTTCTGAGTTCGTTCCTCCATAAACAGCCAGAACCACTGCATAACAGTGGCCCAAAGTCCCATCGCAAAGAGTCATCCCGGAAGGATATCATGATCGATGGTACTGAAAATCGTTCAGCTGTTCAGCAGGACCAACAGGGACACACTCTCCCTGTCCAATCCCCTGGGTAGGCCATCTACCAAGACTACCAAAGTTGTCTCTGTCCCATAGCCAGCTGCGAAGCCAAACGGAAATGGATTTAGATAATCTGAACCAGACATCTGACATCTGAACAATGGAAATGTTGTTTAGCAGATCATTTCCTGTACACATACTCTAAGAACGTACTCAAGAAACAAATTGGTGATAATATGTTTTATTTTGTTGTTGTATATACATCACTGTTCAAGGCTAGTGGTGGTAACAATGGGGCAATTTTGAAAAGTGGTGAATTAATCAGCGCAATATGTTATTGTTGCTGTTGTTGTTGTTATTTCTCTCCCGCCTTTTCCCACAAAAGACTCAATGTGGTTTACAACAATTAACAAGACATTGTTTCTAAAAAAAGTAGATTTGGGAATTTCAGTTAAAGCCTCATTTGTTATGCTAGTATTTGCAGTTTTTCAAGGGCTGCCTAGCAGCGGACAGGGAAGGCAGACAAAATCTTGCCTCTTCAGTGCCTCAGTTCCTTCATGACCATTGCTCATGTGGCAAGTTATGATCATAAACACATCAATAGAATTCTGTGCTTTTGTTTGGTTGTCAAGAAAATTGAGCTTCTTTTCATTCAGTATTTTTCCTTTGTCTGTCCATGGATCAAGAAATGAATCCAAGGTTTGAAACTGAATGTAATCTCACAATTCAATAGAAAAAACATGAATTTATCCATGCTAAAGAGACACTACTTGAACCAGCAGGTTGATTTGCATGAACACTTGAATGCCGCTTCTCTGGGAGAATACTGTTCTTTCATTTACACTACCAAAAAAAACCCCTCATGGTAGAACCCCAGCTGCAATGCACTATCATTATAGTGAAGCCCCAGGGTTGGCAGGGGAATCTCTTGGATAAGCAGCCAAAACATTCCATTAACAGTCAAAATTCAAATGGCAGATTTTAATTAGGCATTCCATCATCATCTAATAAACCATAATATGTCACCTTCTGACTGCACTCAAATGTCTTTACACTTTAAATGGTATTATTAAGGAAAGGAAATCGTTATTTTTAATATCAGACATAGAAACTATTGTTGAAAAAATAAGTTGTCTGAGTTTCTTAGAATGCTATCTGTTCTGATTCGTTATTGAAATGTTGTAGTGTTCATTGCTCCTTGATCAAATTCAAGCTAACCTTTTACAAATTAGCTAAACTAGGAGTGTATTGCTGTAGTTTTATAGTGTTGGTAGTCTATATATGTGCCAGTAACAAGTTTCATACACTGCAACGCTTTATACTCAGGTTAATCAGCGAACATAATGTCCATCACTCATCTCACATAAATGAAGCCATTTAAGAAAATTCTAGATATATGATCCTTCCAGAAACTACAGAAATTTTCAATAATGCATCAAGATTTTCTGTACCTTCAAGCAACAACAGTACTACCACCAGTCCAGAAGTTCTGCAGTAACAGATTAACAAAATCAGATGATTGTTGATAGTCCATAAACCTAACACAATCTGCGTAAGTGGCATAAACATGACAGTCTTCTGTTTCAAACACTTGTCCTGGGAAGTAGCTTTCAGGAAACTCCTGTTCTTTTTCCTCATTTAGATTCAACCATTGCTGGATAAATCACATTCTAGAAATGGCCCCAGAGTAATCATAGCCAATAATAGTTAATTAATACAAGATGGAGATACCTGCTTCCCTAATAGTGAATCCATCCTATGCTGCGATTCTATCAGAAGAGTCCTGTATGATGCTTCATTGTGGAAAGAACTAGCAATAGTAACACTGTGAGGCAAGGGATGCTTCCACATGACATCATCGCAGTCCTGCCCTTCTCGCATCACCAGCCAGTGCAATTATGGGGTATATCACTGATGGCAAAGCTCTGTCAACAGCCCCTGATCACGCGAGGCATCCGTCGCCACTGGCCATGCAGAAGGGCTAGAAGTGCGATCTACGCGATTCCTCCCCTACTGCAGCATCAGAAAAAGGGCAGCTGCAGTGCAGAAAGAACGAGCATGTCTCTCATGCTCCCTTCCGCAGGCAGCTGGCCAGGTGAAGAGTGGAGCATTGGGGACACACTCCCGTCCCAGCAAAGGTGCTGGCAGGATTGCAATGGAAAGATGTGGGAGAGCATCGCCATACGGAAATGGCCACTGTTGCTATTCACCTTATGGCTGCTGACTTGCTTTAGGAACAATGGACCAAAAGGTCTGCTGGACCAACTAAGACCATAAAGTCAACCAAATGCAACATTCTTGAACATGGCTTCTCATAAGTAAACTTACCACAGTAGATATTTTAAACAGTACATCCCACTGGCTAAGTTTATTTTCATTATACTTTACAGATTAGATGGGGTGCGCTTATATATTACGTCAGGATCCATGGTAATAAAATGACAAACAAACTACAAGCTGTTTTTGACTTAAGATACTAAAGGAATTAATTTTATACTGGCATATAGTGTACTGTAATTAGAAATGGCTTTCTGCATTGTGATTAAGCTAGTAACTATAGTAACCAAAGCCGAAGAGAACAAGTAAAGAAGGACTAGCTGAATAAGCTAATGAAAATCCTACATTAATCTGTTTAGTTAAATATATGCAAATACAGATTTGGAATTTCATAAAATAGTGGTCATTGCTTTCTATTTCAGTAAGGTTATCTGCGAATGTGAAGCAGAGGAAAAAATGATCGTTCCTGTAAGATTCAGCTTAATGGTAACAGTTTCCATCCTGACATCAGAAGATATCAACCCACACAGTTTTAAGTCTTTAAAATTATACTGCACTGCATTTATAATTAAATATTGTTGTCTGGCATGGCTCATTGTATGTAGAATAGACATTATGCCAAAGTACCCTTTGTACTTTGCACATAAATACATTTCTTGTTTGCCTAGAGTAACTTCAGTATAAGCTTTATATTTACTGAAACAAACTGAAATATTTTAGAATCTGGAAATTGAACATATATTTGGTTTGTGGAATGCCTTTTTTTTTCCTGAGAAGGGATTAAATAAAGATTTGTTGCTATGCACAGGCCTGTATTGAGGTACACTTTGTAAATCTGAATCTGAACTGCTGTTTTGCCATTTCTTTAATTTTCAAACACAGTAAACCTAAATTTAAATCTGAACATTTTCCTATGAGGGAAAATAATTAAACAATGTCTCAAAATTATTTACATCCTTTGGAGGGGAGGGGAAACCAGATTTTTAACAAAAAAAACACTGGTAAATTTGGCCCTAGATTTTCACAAAGATTAACTTTAGACCATCACTAATAACTCTCAATCCAGATGAGAAAACACAGACTGAATTGCTGCTTTTTTATAGGATGCACAATCAAATCTATTGTGAGATAAAACTGGTCTTGTATCAGAAAAAGTAAAGTTGTTAGTACTCATTTTATTATCTACTTCAGAAAGTTAGGTCAGGAGAAGATACTGCAATGTAAATAAATACAACTGACAGGAGACAGTAAAGAACTTTGGGCAGAATGCTGACAGTGAATACAACTCTTTGGGGAGCTCACAGGGCAATTTTTCATGAAAGAAAACTGATTGTCACATGTAAACAAGATTGGCCCTGTTGTCATCTGTGAAATCTTTGAGAGAATGGCATGGGTCAAGAACAGTCTATAAAAAACAGCTGGAGAGATGCAAAGTAGTCAGCACAGCCTATGAGTTCAGGTTTTCCTTCCTTCTTTATTTCTTTATTGAATTTATACCCTGCCTTCCTCCCAAAATGGGATTAAAGGTAGTTTACAATAATTTTAAAAAGATTAAGCTGAAACTGGCCTAAAACAGAACAAGTTACAGATAATAAAACGGTTTTTAATGTTGAAAAGCAGTAAGCAGTACGAAATGTTCAAAATGAGATATGCTGTAAGATATACTTTGAAAGTGATCAAATCTATAAGGAAGTTCAGTAATAGGACCAAGACACATTCTCAGTTTCTACCACGATAGTGGCTTGTCTTCCAGCTAAAGAAAAGTCTTCTCATCCAGTAACCTATTGAGTGGCAGGACCCAATGCAGGCATGTATAGTCAGTGGGCCACAAATAGGCCATAGTTATGAGAACAAATATACAGTTAAAAAGAGAGCCTGCATGGTGTGGCGGCTTAAGAGCTGGATGACCTTGGAGACCAGGGTACAATTCCCTGCTCAGCCATGACAACTCACTGGGTGACTGTGGGCACATCACATACCAGTCCCTGAAAACCCTGTGACAGGTTCACCTTAGAGTCGCCATAGGTCAGAAATGACCCAAAGGCACAGAACAACAACAATGTGGAGTACTACTGCAGCCTATGATGGATGGCTACAAAAATTCAGGTGACATTTAATTAAATAAGACATTCTCCAAGGTAAGGTTGTATAGCACTTCCATCTAAGAATAAAATACTAATACATGAAGGTGGCCAACGACCACCTGTGCCAACACATCAGCTCAAGCTCTACTGAATCCAATCTCCACTCAGCTTGTGGATATTGGAAATTATTTAGGATTACCCTTATCCTGGACTAATTTTGTGCCCAGTACTATTTTATCTACATCCCCACCCAACCTTTTCTCTACCTATCATTTTTCTTCTGCTAGCAGATCTTATTCAGCAGAATATGTGAGCTGGCAGATTCCTGTTGGCACATTCCTGAGCTCAGCTGGCAGAATGGTATTTCTGCTGGCAGCTTTGTGCCTAATCTGAATGCCAAGTAGAGCCTATGCCCAACACATCTTTGAGTTAGGATTGCACTGCCTGTCTCTTTATTATTTCCTATAATTTTTCTAGACTAACAAGAGTTCTGGTCTTCCAAAGTACAAGCATGGTAGAAGGCTGGAGAGGCTGTTCAACCTCTTCGCTTCCAGTATATTTTCAACTCAAAATCACTCCCTAATGACTTTTTTTTTTTTTACTCAGGGGAAAAAATACGAGCCTGATAAAGATTTTCAAGCAACATATGAATCCAGTAAGCATGATGTTTGAAAATTAATTCACATTTAATTACATTGATTTAATTTTAGCTGTCTCTGAGCATTCATTATAATCTGTAGATGATTAAAAACCAAGCTCCTGCATTTGTTTGGCTGAACAAATATATAAATCTATTACATTTTGAAATAATGATAATTAAGAACTTTTTGATTCTATGATAAAAGGGTCATTAGGTAAATGTTAGCCACTCTTGCCAACCATTTAGGTTCATCCAGACTAAATATGTAAAATTTGTGAAAATTTTGAAGCACTAGAAGGAAATATGTCTAGTTTGGCTTGGCATAAAACTATAGTGTTTGGTATATTAAAAGCATCATTTATTCAGAAAAAATTACAAATCCACTTTTTTCCAACTTAGAAATAGAGCTACTAAAGCCTGAACTACAGGGAACCCTTGAACAATAAGGAACCTCCTTGCTTATTTATGAGGAACTGGCAACTGCCCCCCCAACAACAAAACAAGAAACAAGAGAAATCATCAGTATTAATAAAATAAAAGCCATTTCCACATTACACCGTTATAGTGCTATTATTCCACTTTCAACATCCTGTGGAATTCTGGAGTTTGTAGTTTACTGAGGCCAAAGAGCTCTCTGGCTGAGAATTCTAAAGGCCCCTCTCTGAACTGCAAAACCCAGGATTCCAGAGGATGGTGAAAGTGGAATAATAGCTCTGTAGCAGCGTAGCGTGGAAATGGCCAAAGAAAATTATTTTCTCTCCTCTAATCCCTCAGTTTCAAGCAGACATAAAACACACATTCCCATAAAAAGATCTGAGAAAAGCAAACCAAGATCTGGAATTGCAATGATCTGCTACTCTACATCAATGCTTCTCAGATTATCTGATGCAGGGGAACTGTTTCTTTCTTTTTTTTCCCCATCCCAATGTGCCAGAGACCAGTATGAAATTTGCGTGCATTGGCTACAACTGTTTCTTTCCTGGTAACCTGTGGTGGACTTGCAGCTAATGGCTTGCACACTGACACCAATCCTGACCACAATTTTGAGTAGCACGGCTGAATGTAGTCTTACATGGTTTTAAAAATAATGTGGGGGAATAAATACACCTTCTCTTAAACATTTTGTTCATCATTCTGAAAAATAATGTTCCATAATAATTTTTTGGTGTTTTTTTAAAAAAAAAAATAGATGGAAGGGACAGAGATTTTTTTTTTTTTTTCAGATTTTTTCTCCCCAGGTTTTCACAACTTCTGTCCAGGCCAATAACTTTGTTAGCTGGCATTTAAAAGTGCTTCTGAGGTGAATGTGTAACATAAGGTGCTCACAGACGTACATCTTTGTACATGACCCACCTGTGTCAGTCCCATGCAGCCATCCTTGAAATTAACACATATACACAAACCACGTAATAGGAACTCCACCAGCGAAACATGACAATGACATCTGTAAGTTGCTCACTATGGCCATTTCTGCACTAGGCTGTTATACTGCTATTTTTCCACTTTCAACATTCTATGGAATCCTGGGGTTTGCAGTTTAGGGACAGGCTCTGACACCCTTCCCTAAACTGCAAACCCCAGGATTCTATAGGATGTTGAAAGTGGAACAATAGCACTATAACAGCCCAGTGCAGAAATGGCCCATATGGAGAAACCTGATTGCATTAGGTGTCCCTATTCTAACACAAGTTGTCCTATACTCATGTATTAATACTCCAAGTAAAGAGAGAACAGTTGTCAGATATTATTGGCCCACTTTATGAAGGCATTGTCAAGCCAAAGCATCTCTAGAAAATTCCATGTGGTGGTCAGAGCTAATTTGATTACAGGTTGGGGGAGGGGAGTTGCTAAGCTCTTGAAAGATTTGAGACCAATCCTCATAGGAATTAAATCAGCATAAAAGCTGTGTATGCAAATAGGCATATGTGAATAGTTATATTTTGGGGACCTAGGAAATAGATTCGGGACAGGGCCACATGGCTTTGAAGTAAACATCACACCCAAAGGAGTTAAATGCAAAAGCTGTTAAGTACCTAGAAAGCTTTGATTGCTAGAGCCCTCATGAACTCTCTGGACAATGGTAACATTTTTCTAGAAAACAGCATATCCACTTTGGTTGACAGTATTTTTGCATAAAGTTTGGCTACCAATTTACACCTAGGAAAACAAGGATCCAACTGCAACAAGAAGAAAATTGGATCCAACTGTGTTTTGAAGACTGTTGGCCCAAAACTGGTAAAACTGTTGAGAATTGCACCTTTGCCTCAAAATCCTTTAGCTTCTAGTCCAAAGTTTCATAGTCCAAGGCGATCTGTTTAAAAGCATTCTTGGCAGTGTTGCTGGTGCCCACACGAATTAGAGGAAAGGGGTACTGCTCTGTGTTCTTGATCAGTTTTGGAAAGTTGTCAGTGACATCTTGGATATGTGCACCAGGAAAACAGCACACTTCCTGATTCATTTTGTCAGGCTGTCAGACAGGTGATTCTGTATTCATGAGAAAAGAATTCCATCAGCACCTTTGTTTTCTTCTTGTTGCAACTGATGGTTACACTGCCTCCTTCCTTGGCATGTGATGTCCTTTGTTGCTGGTTTCCTGTTTGAGCATCTTCATTGCTGCTATCCTCCTGAAGATGTAGGAAGTGATGGCTCTGTTGGAGCAGTTCTGAATCTCTTCTGTATGGTCTGCTCCTGTCTTCCAAAGTGGTTCCTCACTGTTACAGGCCTCTTCATTTTCCTTGGAAGTTTCTTCCTGTTGGTTCTATAGGATCAATTCTCCTTCTGTTCTGTCCAGGAAATCATCGTATTCTCTGATGCACTGAAGAAATTCAACACATAACTGTAGTAAATTGATCTTCTCTTCCAAGAGAGCTAGCAATCTGTGCTTGCTGCAAATGTAGTTCATGAGGTTTTCTAAAAAGGTACATTGCAGCAGACACAGTTATTTCTCTCCCTTTCCTCCCTGTAATATCTCTATGGGATACAAGTGGGTGTACCAGAAGATGCACACCTTTGGCTCAAAAGCTTGCTATTTCTCCCAACCCAACTGTATTTTTGCTCACACCAACTTCAACAAAGGCCAATGGGAGTAAGTATGAAGATGAGCTGCTACTCTGCTAGAGTGTGCCTTCCAAAGACCTATTCCAGAGCACATCTCTCTAGAAAAGATCTTGGTGCATGGAGTGGCTGCAAGGAGGAAGGAATCCACTGAAGGATATGTGGCAATTGTGTGCTGAAAGGCATTCATACCTCCCAGAAAAGTACACCATTGTATTCTAGTTTACGAACATTTCCTGAAACCAGCAAGGACTTCAGAGATAGCATTAAAAATTAAATATCCCATGCCTTCTTGTTTCTGCATCTCCCTGCCTTGTCTGAAATAGAATGTTTGCTTGTTTACCCCACAAGAT
This sequence comes from Iguana delicatissima, assembly GCA_948472985.1. Classification (NCBI taxonomy): domain Eukaryota; kingdom Metazoa; phylum Chordata; class Lepidosauria; order Squamata; family Iguanidae; genus Iguana; species Iguana delicatissima. The sequence goes on along the minus strand of CAOKZL010000280.1, from coordinate 216,974 downwards.
GCACAAGCAAACCCTACAATGGGAGTCTGTACATCTCCCAACTGAGGGAGTCCAAAAATCATCATAGGTAAGAGAAATAAAGGAACAGAAAATATGAAGAAAATGTCAAGGTTCAAGGACTAGAAAAATATAATAGTTCCAGTGAGGGTAGAAACTACAGTTCTCTGTTACAAAGTATTTTGGATGACACAATTGACAAATAAGGACATAGAGAGACAATAGCTGCTAGCATCTATGCCAATCAAATGTTAATTACCATTCAGCCTCATTTTCATTGAATTAGACAGAGAGCTATAGTGGCCTGAAAGTAAAGCAATGTCTGCAACTTGATTTTTACTACGTGCAGTCTAAAAAGAGATGGGAACAAAATGACAAACTGTTTTCATATGCAGCTCCAGATTGCAATATATGCAACAGATACCTGAAGGTACATTGCCCTCTACTGGATGGAATGAATTATGACACATTGTTTGTTGCCTTATAACAGTCCCCTTCTTGTAAATACAGAGATAAAGAAACTGATGCACAGTACGATCAAAACAAAAGAGAAAAAGGCACCTCTCTCAGTTCCTCAAGTAATCCCTAGTAATGCTCTAGGTTCATTCAAGGAGGCAAATGTAGACAGAGCAGGTTGTAGTTTCCTTTCCAAACTATACAAATGCCAGCCAGAACCTTGTTAGTAACTTGTTTGCTAAATTTAGATTCACCCTTCCTATTGTGGCGCTGAAGGAAGCTAGCAAAATTACTGTTGCACATGACAGTTACAATTCAGTATCAAATAGCAGTTCAGATAAGATTCATCATATAGAAAAAGATTTGTGATAGAAACTTTGAGAGCTAGATTGAGAGACAGTCCTTATACTTTGGCCACTTAGAAGTTTTGCAAAACTACTATTAACATTGGGAAACAGAGGACCAATTTTTGCCTTTCTGTTTGTTGCCAATGATGGTATTTTGTAGAAGCAGCAATAGCAATGGAAAATGGACAACTGGTTTTCTTACTACTCCCACGGCTGCAGCTGCTGATGCTGTTGTCTTTGTCAGCAGGAACCAGGATGGGAAGCCACTGCTTTGCATTTTAACACACTGTACTCTCCAACTAAATCCCCCAGACTGTTAGCATTCTGTTGGACTTCACAAAAGCAGATGCTAGTATCTTCAATCCAAGAATCCAAAGGTTCTGTTAATATTACAAGTCAATATGGTATTTTTAATTTCATGGGCCACCTGAAGTTAAAAAATAAAATGTCATGAAATCCAGAAGGAACAACTCATCTTCTGAAATTCGTAATAGAATCTTGGATATCTAGATTGAGAGACACTCTTTATGTTCCTTATGAACGTGGCGGTAATACATTACAGTATATTGCTACAATACTATTCTGCAATCGAGTATTAGGTCACATAATGTAGAAAGTTTCTCCAGTACTAATTTAGGTGTAAGAGATTAATTACTTGCACCCAGACATCAAGATAAAGTAGGAGTGGTGAAAGTGTGACTCAAGGGCTACATGTGGGCCCAATCCCCTATGTCCCCTATCTCCAACATCCCAAAGCCCCTGGATCCTCTCCCCATTAAATTTTGGTTGAAATAATCCCAAATGCCAAATGCAGTAGTTTTGCAGTAAAAACAACTCCAACCCCCTCTTCTTTCCTCTGCTAAGACAAGATGGGATAAATCCTACTGCCATTAGCAGCTAAAGCAGGACGCATAAGAGAACTCCTTCATTCCTCCCCCTTCTCCCACCTGTCTGCCTTGAAAACCACAGAAAAGATGTCATAGCCCCTAGCAGCCTTCTCTATGGTAAAGCACTGATTGCTTCCTGACAACCTGGCTACGTGCATCTTCAAACAGGCTGTGCAGGAGGGACAAGAGCTGGCTAGGGGAATTGCCTGTGTTGCAACACAAGCAATTTCTCTAGCTAGACCTTACCCCTCCACACAGCCTTCTCTGAAGACCCACAGACCCAGGTTGTCAGGAAGCAACCAGGTCTTTACACAGAGCTAGTTGACAGAGGTGATGTTTGATTTCCAAGGCAGGCAGCCAAGGGAGTGAAAAGAAAGAGGATGGATAGGCGAGGGTGGGGAAGGAAAGAAGAAGAGGAGGGGTCAAGAGGGCAAGAGCTCTACCTCACTGCCTTCTTCAGCTGCCAGTAGAATCAATATTTTTGCTTATCTTTTCCAAAGAGATAGAGAGAGAGGGGAAATCAGAGTTTGGGATATATAGTGAGAAGATGTAATCCTCCAAGTACCTACAGGAGGTCAATGAAGCCCCCAACCAACGTAGTTTTCCACCCCATGGCAAACCATGATGGAATAAATCTAGTCTCACCTTGAATTATTCACTCTCCTGTCCTCTTCCATAAGAGCCGCAAGAAGAAATAAAGAATTTCGTTCTCATTTTAATTAGTCTCACTTTGCTGTGTCACCTGAACCAGATAAACTATAGTTAATCTTAACTATGGTTTGGTTGTGTTATTAAGCTGGTTTTTTCAAATTTTTCAGTTAAGTTTAAAGTATAGTTGATCTACTAAACTGTGGTTAATCTAAAGCAGATGCAGAGTTTCAGTCTCCTCCTCTTGAAGATTAAAACTAACTTTTTATATAGAACAACCTTCCTACATATCATGTATTCTTTTTCAGCTAAACAGTCAATTGCTTTTAATTTTTGCTTTCAACTTAATGGAAAACGTTTGCTTTCACAAAGGCTTTCCAGAAGTGAAAGGAAGCCAAAGGGCATATTCGGCATGTTATGACAGACATTCACAGGAGTGGTTCCAAATGATCATTGCTAAGTGTAAGCAACACTTCAAAATAGAATTCACTATGAAGACAAAAGGAGGAAACAGAATGATCGCTATAGAATATATATGAACATGTAGTGCAAACAACAAGAGGCTAAAACACAGTTTAATAAAATAGGTTCTTAAAACTCTCTGGCTTTTAAATGAGACTTTGTAGAGCAAGATTCACAGCAGCAAAAGTATCTCACATGTTACCTAAGCAATGCACCTTAAGCATGAACATATTTTGAGTTTCAGGTGCAAGCCCATATTTGAGAACTCATCATTAAATTTTTTGAGCAGACATTTCACTGAACAAAAAAACTTGCAATACTCAAAACATCCCTTCCACTACTAATTTTCAACCTTCCAATATTCTTGCTGCATTACAATTAGGCACAGCTTTGGAAGCAGAGTTGTCCTTTAAAAACTTAAATGGTGACATTAACTGGAGAATTCATTTGCATTCCTTAATGGTTCTGTATTAACCAAATTATAACAAAACAAATTAATAATCCCACTCATTTCAGATGTAGAGGTTTGCTATACCCAAGCCAAAAATCTATTGCCTCATTATAATTTGTGCAGAGTTTTCAAACTGTGACTAATTAGTGTCTATTTAGACTTTTAAAGTATTTTAATTTTAAAGCATGCCTTGCAGTTTTGGGAAGTAGAAAGAAACTCCCTTTTTGGAGAAAAAAACAATAAATTGAATTTATGTTTCTCCAATAAATAGCCAATATTTCTCACCAAAGGAGAAGCTCTGTTGAAGAAAGTACTTCTAATTTTAACTAAAGTACTTTTCAAGATCAATTCCATTTTTTCCCTGTTCTTAAAAAACACACACAAACATGCAGTGCAAGAAATCCCTCTTGATCTTGGCAAACCCGCAACATTTCAAAAGCTTTCTAACAAACGAACAATTGTAAATTGCTCTAAGGGGATTTGACAAGTTAAACACAAAGGAGTCATGTTTTCTATGTAATGGGGCAACTTGCATTTCCTATACTCTTAAGCACTAGATTTATTTCCAGCTAAGGATATAACAACTTACTCATATATTATTTCTGTCAAGTGTGAAAAATCTTGTGGAAGTTCTTTCCAACAGTGCATGGGAGCATACCCTAGTGATTATATTCATTTTCTTCATAGAAGATTTAAATATTGAGCTTTGCACAGGCATTACAATTCATGCACAGCTCTATGTCCTCTGACAACATATTTTAATATCCACCAGAGACTTTTCTTAGTTGTAAATATATGTCTGCCAGTTTCCAACTGTTGAATGTTGTAAAAATGTTGTAAATACTAACAACAGAAAGGAAGCCTTGGATATTATTGCAACTACAAATAAGCATTCCAGATAACATTTACAAAATGAAAATAAGAGGAAATGGTATTATTTAACTTGTCATTCCCTTGAATCATAAAGTACACTTAATCATCAGCATCATACACTTAGCCTAGTAATCAATAAGCTATTTCTGCTAACAGTTCTTCTGTCAGTAGAAACACCCCATAACCTTTCATGAATGCCCATATCTGGTTAAAACAACTTTTAAAAAACTCCACAGAGCCAGTTTTTGAAGAACATAGAGTGCTAAGGAGGGGAAGGGGAAGAAATTTAAACTGTATGGTTAGTGTCAGATAATATACAATATTGGACATAGTCCATATTTATCTAGAGCTTTCCAAATTTTCAGAGCCATTTACATATGTTAAATTATAACAATTAACAAAAACTATATAAGAAAGGCAAGCTATATTACTTTTTAAAAGGGAGCACTGCAGTTATGTTAGCAGTTATGGTCCATCAGCATCTCTGTACTGACACTATTTGTGAGCACTCTCTAAAAAAACTGCACAAACAGATAGGTATTATCCCCACATTATAGACAGATTCATTTTTCTTGAAATTTTCTATCATTTCACATGGTAGGTACAGAGTTAAAGCTAAATCACAATTTGTGATTCAGACTTTTAGCATCAACATTATGTCATCTCTCATCAAAAGTCATATTTTGTTGTTGTTGTTGTTGTTGTTGTTGTTGTTGTGTGCCTTCAAGTTGTTTTTAACTTACAACAATCCTAAGACAAATCTATCATGGGGCCTTCTGGGGCTAAGAGTGTGTGATCTGCACAAGGTCACCCAGTGGGTTTCCACAGGTGAGTGCGGAACTGAACACTGGTCTCCAGGGTTGTAGTCCAAAGTTCAAATCATTGCACCACACTGGCTCTCTCACAGCTTATACTTCATCCTGAAAAAATGAAGTTTAGAAATTTGAACACAAATGAGTCCTTCACATGGGCCCACACTGCACATAAGCATTAAGTTCATGCACTCAATATGCAGTAACACCTAATAGACAAATAATTAGACCTGAGAGCAAAACGAAACTTGAACTCTTACTAGAAGCCAAGAGAATTAAACTGAGGCTGTCAAATTTTATATCTTGAGATGGCATGATACACTGCAGAAGAAAATAATGCTTCATAAAGTTGAATGCAGTATGAAAAGAAGAAGAGCATGTCACAGGGGAACTGATACAATAAAGGAAACCACAGCCCTGAATCTGCAAAACCTGAGCAGAGATGTTAATAACAGAGGTCATTTCTGCACTAGATTGTTATAGCGCTATAATTTCATTTTCAACATCCCATGGACCTGGGGTTTGCAGTTTAGGGAGGGGCCTCAAAGGCTCCTCCTAAACTGCAAACACCAGAATTCCATAGGATGTTGAAAGTGGAATCATAACGTTATAACAGGCTAGTGCAGAAACAACCAGAGTCTCTTCGAGGTTTCTCCTTCATAAGATTGCTATAAGTCAAAATCAACACATGACAACAACAAAATTGTTAGTACACCTAGCATCACAAGCTAATATGATCTAAGACAACTTTTGACAATCTAGTGTTCTGTGGATGGTTTGGATTTCAATCTCTATCAGCCGCAGTCAGGATGGACCGTGGATAAAAATGCAAGTTGTTGTTGTTCAAATATCTAGAAGGCATAATGTTTGCAAAGGCTTATCTCTGAATAACTCTAAAAACTGCTACAGTAAAAAAACAATTCTGGATGAGGTGTTCCCTACTCATGTACCATAACGATGATGAAAATATACACAGAATTTGAATGGGGAGATGGGTGACCCTGACCTGTTCCTAAGCTGTTGGCATGTGGCTTTCATCATGCTTACCCAGAACTGATACGTGGGCAAAAGAGAGTTCCCATTCCCTGATCTAAAGAAACCTTAAAAGATGCCTACTCATTTGTACTATTTACGCATTTGTCACCTCTCCTCCAAAGAGTTCAAAGTACCGTCTTCCTCATTTTTATCTTTTACCTCCCCAATAACCCTGTGAAGTAGGTTACTCTGAGAAATAATGATTGGCTCAGTCAGTTTCATTGCCATATGGCGATTTGAACTGCATCTCCCCTGTCAAGTCTAACACTCTAACCACTACAATATGGTAAATCTTCAAACATGTTTATCCAAGAAAAAAAAATCTATCCCATTCCTAGGCTATTTATGAAAGGTTCTTAGTGGTGGTGTTGTTTTTTACTGTTTACATTAAATCTCTGCTCTCTATTTTAAGTTCATTGTTTCTTGTCCTGTGCTGTTAGGAGACTAAACAAACATATGTTTCTTTGTTAAAACAAGAAAAATGTAGCAATTTTCATTTCTTTAAAATAAACAAACAGTTTAATCAAGTTTTCATGATTTGATTTTTCTGTCCAAGTCTTAATGTTCTTTACATATTCTCTCCAGTTTCTTGGCCAAATTATCCTTCTTGAGACATAGGGCCCCCAAGTGAGCATTTTAAACAAACACACATACACTCAAGTCAGACATGAAGAGAGAAAACAGATACCAGTTTTAAGCTACTCTGCATTCTTTTCATCACTTGAAACTGACGGTACCATTGACCGGAGTTGCTGTTTTCTGTGGTTGTTGCTGGTGGTGTTATCTATATCCCACCTTTCTCTCAGTTTGGGACCCAAACATACTAGTTAAAACCTAACAGAATACAAAAGTTAAAAAGCAGTTAAACCATCATAACATTGAAACCAGTTCAAGAACAACAACAAGAAGTTTCCAGTACATTATACAATGTCTGTTTCCCCTGAAAAATCTATCATCAAAGACCTGCTGGAATAAAAAGGGTTTTACTCACTAGTGGAAAGATAGCAAGGAGCATGTCAGTCTAAGCCAGCAGTTCTCAACCTGTGGGTTGCGACCCCTTTGGGGGTCGAACGACCCTGTCACAGGGGTTGCCTAAGATCATGGGAAAATACGTATTTCCGATGGTCTTAGGCTCCATTCCCTCCTCGATGGTGATGGGCAAGTGCAAGCCATGCACTCGTGTCCTCCTGCCCCCTTTGGTGGGAGGACGTGCAGCTGCATGCGCTCCCGCCAAAGGGGCAGGAGGATGCAAGCATGTAGCTCACGCTTGTGCACCACCATTCCTGGGCCTCTTCCGCACGTTACCTTATTGTGGAGATGGGGGGTGCCCTCTTTCGCTGCTCCTTGTCCCACAGCTGGCTTCCTGGTCACGCGACCGCCCCACCCCTTCCTTCCACAGTGCAGCCTGGGAGCTGTAGGCTGCACTGGGGGAGGAAGGGGCAGGGTGGTCATGCGACCAGGAAGCCAGCTGCAGGACGAAGGAGCAGCGAAGAGAGCGCCTTGCGCAAGAACCTGTTTGTGCGAACGGCACCCCCCCAACTCTGCGATAAGGTAACGTGTGGAAAAGGCCCAGGAGTAGTGGTGCACAAGCACGAGCCACCTGCTCGCGTCCTCCTGCCCCCTGTTCAAAAGGGACTGAAATCACTCCCCTTTTCCGCTACTGGGAGAACCTCCCGTCTGACAGGCCAGCTTGGGGGGGTGCGGCAGCACGAGGGGCAGGTCCCCTCCTCGCCATGGCCCCTGCCCCACTCACCATGGAGGGGGGTGCTGCAGAAGGGCCAGAGGGCCGCAAGGCGGCGCTTTTCCAGGGGGGTGAGCTGCGTTCAGAGCAAAAGACAAAGGCGCTGGGATTCCTCCCCCCCCCGGCCAGGGTCGACACTCTGGAAACTTTTCCCACACTGCCCCCCCCCCCACAGAAATGAGAGCGAAGCAGAAGCAGAGCCCGGGGGGGTTCTCGGAGTTTTTTCCCAGGGTAGACGTGCGGCTCCTATTTCCCTCCCTGCCTGCCCCGCCCCCGTTCCTGGCCAGCGATGAGGCCTTTGCCGGGGGGGGAAGCATTATAAATAATAAATAAATAATTTTATGGTTGGGGGTCACCACATGAGGAACTGTATTAAAGGGTTGCAGCATTAGGAAGGTTGAGAACCACTGGTCTAAGCTCTCATGGAAGGGAGTTCCAGGGCTTGGGCGTAGTCACTGTGAAGGCCCTCTCCCATGTAACCACCAAGTGTACCTGCGAGGGCAGTGGGAGAATTGTGGTTTTTTTCAAATTTTATTTGTACACTGCACTTACTTTTTAAAATTAAAACAAATGAAGGTGGAGGCAAATGTAGATGGATTTTCATTATACATCACCCAATTCTCTGTCTGTACTGGTATCAACACTAGATATCATTATCTATGTTGGAGTTATCATGGTGGACTAGCTTGGGACCATGGCTTCCATGACAACCACAAAACTGTCTAAAAGTATTAGTATCTTGAAACATTCTTCTGCTCCCCTTTCAGTATGGGATTTTCAACTTAGTAAGTGGCTGAAGCTCTGGAGTAGAGTTGTTGTGACTCTGTTTTCATGGTCAAACCACTTTCTGATGGGTTTTAGACTAGTACTCTCATTATAATGGCCCACACACAGATTTGCAAGAGAATAATGAACACCCTCAGGCACTAATGAAAATAATTTTCTTCAGAAAACATTGATCTCGCTGTGGAAAAGTGAGATAAAAAAAAACATTATCAGCATGATCACTCCCAAATATCCTTTCCTGTTCTTCAGGGCCCAATAATCTACAGGGGAATTGCAGAGAATGAAATGACAACCAAGATAACTAGAATGCCAACAGAAATCTCAGAGTGATTGTAATCTAACAAAGGTACCATTGTTTTCTGTAGGAATAGCTACAAAGTATTCTTACTTCCCTGGTACTTTTTACATTTGCAGGTAGCTGTCTAAAAGAGCTTTTCCAGGTGGTAGATGGGTTACTTTGACCGGAATTACAGAAACATACAGAGGCTTGCTGTGACACTTTGCAAAGTGCCCTGAGGGTATAGTCACTCACATTCACTCTGATCTTGATGCAATTATTGTGTTATATAGTGGCTGTAAAAAAGTCCACAGCACTATACCTTCTGTGAGATCAGATCCCATTGATACAGTATGAAACTGTGGACAAAATGCTTAGATTAATTTGTATTTTTGAAACTCGTGTCCATTAACACTGAGCACTAAGGGGTTAGCTGGGTGCCCAAGAGATGGTTAATGTTTCTTTATGAAACATAGTAGTACTTCTACCTTGAAAAAGCAAATATTTATGAAGTTTTTTTTTCCCCCAGAAGATAGGAACAAGTATTGCCCACTGCCCAGTTGGGGGGCAAAGTGTTTCAGAGGAAGGTGGTAGATCAAATCTGGACACTTTTGGATGAAGCAAATTATCTAGACCCAGTGCAACCCAGATTCTGAAACAGATTTGGCATCATTACCTGATGTTCAGAGAGAGAGAGGATTGTCTATGTTGAATCTCCTTGGCCTTTTGACATCTACTGTTTTCACTGACCAAAGTATCTTCTTAGACTGGCTGTATGGGATGTATCTAGGAGACACATCGACAAAATGGAGATTCTGGTCTAGTCTGTGATGGTTGGTATCCAAAAGAAGCCACATCAGATTTCTGCTCAAATCAACGTAGCTCATGTTATAGGGTCATGTAAAGTTCTGTCTTGTCCCCTAGACTCTTCAACATAAATATGAAACTGCTAGATTAGGTCATTAGAAGTTTTGGAGTGAAGTGCTAGGTGTAGCTATACAGGTACTCAGCCAGTGTCCATATTTAATAATTTTCTAGATTACAGTCAATAAACTGAAGTTGAACACTGACAAAATGAAGACACTGTGAATAAGTGTGCAATTTACATACGACCACACTCACCTTGAGGAAGCAGATCCTTGGTTTAAATAGTAGTCCTCAAGTTAACATTATCATTTCACACCCACATCCCAGGTGGGCACAATGGCAAGAAGTATACCATATAACACTCCAACTAAATCAGGCCAGAGACTGTCTAGCTTTCTCTTTCCACAGTGGCCAACGATATACCCATAGGAAGACCACAAGTAGAAACCTGAAGAGAATATCAGTTTCCTCTCATGTCCCCCGGCTAGTGATATCTAGAATTGTAAATTTCTAATAGAGGGCATAATGTATCTTGCATATCATGTGATTTGGTCAAAAGAAAGGCTTTTTTAATGAAGCATAGGAAATACTGTTCCAGAAAATTCATACATTACCTTATGCAAAGTAGTTTTTGCCAATAAAAAGATATTTGTCAACTACATGTCAACAAAAAAACCTGGCCTGACATTACTGAAGCCAACAGAGCATGACGATTCTATACTTGATGAGACAATGGTCATAATATTTTAGAGGTATGCTGGCATCAAGAATTGAAAACACAGAGAGATAAAACAATGTACGAATTATAACTGAACAAATTGCAGTTGACTTTTTTACCTCTTTCATTCTTTTGTTCAAGTTACTCTAGATTCCACAGCCTAAGGGCACTGTTGCGTGAAAAAAGAATAATCTGATTTTCTACACCAGCAGTACTTGTTGCATCTTGGAACTACATTCAGACTAAAGACATTCTTTGGAAGCAGTGAACTGCTGCCTCGCCTCCAGAGATGGGATACTCATTGGCAAGAAAAAGCAAAAACAAGGAGGAAAAAAAAAACACTTGGAAAGTAAGCTATTTACATCAAAACTTGTGTTGCTAATTTAGCAAGGAATCCCAACAATCATGAGTGCATTAGATGTATGCAAGCATACTTTCAGAGTTGAAGGAAATCTTAGGTTTTCAACTACTCCATGGTTCCTAAATTGGGTACCCAAACATTGCTAAATTACAAATCCCATCATTCTCAGGCATCTTTATATAAATCATCTGTATACCTTCAAGTTGATCACATGGATATTTTTGTGTCAAAAACATTTTTTGCTTTTGATCCAGGAAACCAACAAATTTATTGCAGCATAAACTTTGTAAGTGAGACTCTCCCAGTTCATATATGGGACCATATATGGGACTCTGTCTCTGTGTGTGTGTGTGTAAAATACAGACTACAGACACTGGAAGGATTAAGAATGGATCATATTTGGAAACACATAAGAACTAAATTTAAAAATTTCCTGATGAAATTTCAAAAAGAAGCACCTACCTATGCAGACTTCTTGCTTCACTACCGGAATGCCCATGTGGCACTAGTAAGAGAAGATGCCTCTAATGTCCATAGCACTATATAGTATTTTATTTTTCTAAAGCAAGCCTGGAAATCATGTGGCCCTCCAGATGTTGCTAGACCATTAAGTCCCAGAGCCTGTATCCAGCATATGCTAGAAGCTATAGTTCAACAACATCTGGAGGGCTGTATGATTCCCATCCCGGTCTAAATATAAGACCCACAGTTTCCAAATAGACTAGTGAGAGGGTCATTATGTTTGTTATTAAGAAAGAGGAAAAGAGAATTATTATCTTCATGAGAAGGAAGGACTGATATTGTTTTGGGGAACAGGGAATGGAATATGCACAGTGTTGTGCAAGAAATTACAATGGATCAAATGCCTTCCTCTTGCAAACCATTTCAAGATTTACTTTCAGGATTGAAAACAAAACATGGGACATGGGTGTCATCAATTTAAGTCTTACCTTTCTCCATTATACAATGGAATTAGTCTTAAGCAACATTGCATTTCAGGTGGAAATCCAACAAGTATACCACTTCCCAGCATAAAGATTAGTGAAGCTTCACCTCTTGAAATGCTCTTGTTTATGCATATTCCTTCTTATGATTGTGGGGAAGGGGGCTTTGACAGAACTACTACAGAATACTAGCAAACAACTCATAAATCAGTTCTGGCAAAAACACTTCACATCTTTAAAACGACATGAAGGGAGAGGGGAGAAAGGAGTGTAGCAGCACCTTTCAGACTACCTGGTTTTTATTTTAACATGAATTTTCATGGATAGAAATCCACTTCTTCAAATGCAGTACAGAGTGATTACTGCATCTGCAGAAGTGGGTTTATATCCAGAAAAGTTCATACTAAAATAAAAACCAGTTGTTGTATTCTCAAAGATGCTGCCACCTTCCCTTCCTCCTCTTCATGCTGCAAGAAGCTAACATAGCTACTTCTTTGAAAACTGCATTCACATCTGTTACTGAGCTATATAGTCACTGTATCAGTAGAATGTAACAAAGTACCTAATGCCTTAAAGCCCATGATTCTAATTAAACCCTATAGTGCTAAAGAGGCGAACAAGATACCTTCTTGTCCACCCCTCCTTTCCTTTGTTTTATATTGAAACAAACTGACACAGCTCTCTCTTTTAAAGTTACCTAATGTCATGTTATCGCTGTGGCGAAATCCATCATTTCACTGTCTTACTCTCTCCTCAGACTGGTAGCAACACTGGTATTATTCCAGTCACAAGTCAAAACAAGCTTTTTTTATTAAAAAGTTTACTATGGTTTACTAGGTGCTATGGTTATCATTATACGACTTTAACTAGTTTTAAATTATCTCCTTTCAAATGATTAATGATTTCATATAGTTTTAGGGCCCTATCACACTACAGTGTCATACCAGTATTATTCCTCTTAAATGTCATGACAACATCCTATGGAATTCTGGAGTTGTATTTTAATGAAGCCCAAGAGCTCTCTGGTTGAGAATTCTCACTGCTTCTCCTAAACTGCATATTCCAACATTCCATATCATGAGTTAAAGTGGAATAATAGTGCTTTAACAGTATAGTGTGATAGGGCCCTTAGGCCATTTCCACACTACGCTGTTATATTGCTACTATTCCACTTTCAACCTCCTAGGGAATCCTGGGGTTTGCAGTTTAGGGAGGGGCATTTAGAATTCTCAGCCAAAGAGCTCTTGGGCCTCAGTAAACTACAAATCCCAGAATCCCATAGGAGGTTGAATGTGGAATAACAGCACTATAACAGCGCAGGGCGGAAATGGCCTGAGTCTTTTGATGTTATTATTTTAAATAATCCTCAAGTAATTCTATTGCATGCTGCCCTGAAATCCTCTGATATAGGGAGGGACATAGTCATATGATTTTTTTTTGTTAAAAAAAAACTTGTTTATAATTTAGACAACAAAGCTAAAGGACCTTTAGCTGCAAGTACCCACCACAAAGTCCAGCCTCCGTTCGGCAACCCACTCAGGGCAACCCTACGTGTGGTCGGATGCCCCACTGAGAACTCGCGCACAGAGGCCGGCGCGCGGGCTCTCCCAGGCGAGCTCGGGGGGCCTCCCGCGCCCACCACCCCGCTACAGCAGCCCAGAACTGGGTTCCCCTACAAACATTCTGGCGGTTCTCCAGATCGCCTCAGCCCAAGGCGACGGCACTGGTGCAGCACTGTGGCGGACTGGGTTGCAAAAAGCGACAAGAACTGTTTAACTCGGACGTCCGGCCACCCCCCACACACACACGATTTCATGGTGGGTCGCTCACCCTGACGAACGAGTTAAACAGCTCCGGGATGAGGAAAAATCAACCCACGCGAAGGGGTGAGCCTCCACGAGATACTATGGGAGCCCTTCAGAGGGTTTTAGAACCAGAAGCGGACAGAGACCCCCAACTTTCCTCACTCCGTTAAAACAGCGGGTGGAGGGCGGCTGTTGTCCCCATCTCTGGAACAGCGCCCGCCCCACCGCTCGAAATGAGGGGGAGGAGGAGGAGGAGAGGAAGCGCGGCGACGCTCCCCTGAGCGGGAATTTGCCAAGCCGACGCCAACTCTCTCCAAAGTTTCCATGGAAGCCAGCGGCGCGCGACCCCGAGCTGGAGCTGGCCGGGCGTCGTCCCTGCCTCTCTGGGCGAGCCTCCCTCGCGTCCCCTCCGTTCACTCACCCATGGTCGCCACGCCGTCCCTCACGCACGCGCCTCGGCTCCGACTCTGGTCTCCCAAACCGAGAGGCTGCTCGCGGCTCCGAGGACCGGCGGCGCTCCCGGCGGACCCTCGGGCGAAGGCGATACCCCCGCGAGTGCTCCCCCACTCCCGTCCGGGCCGAGCAGCCCAAGCGTCAGCGAAGCAGGGGCGGGCCCAGAAACCCCTCCTCCAACCCCCTTTGCCTCATCCCCTGGAAGCCCGGGCGGGGGGGTCGCTTCGCCCCCTCCTCCCCGGCCGAGCGGCGGCCACTGTGAGGGGGAGACGTCTGGAAGTTTTCCACACGCACAAGTCACTTTTGCGAGCGTGTGAAGCTACGAGCGCCGGGCCTCCCTTCAGCGTGTGCCAGGGAGACTCTTCTTCCCCAGGGACAGACGGACCACAACCGGCCTGAGCGTGCTGCCCTCACGTATCTGAGGGTCAGACTCCGCACGTTAGCGTAGGAACCTTTTGTTTTTTTATTAAACGCGGCCACTTCCATTTTTGAAGCAGCAGCCCATGCCTTGCTGGTGAGACAAGAGATTCGAACCCCGAGCCCTGCGCCAGACCAGAGGCTAGCAGAGAAGGCGGGGGCGGGGGCGGAGACCCTCCTCAAGAAGCCCCCGCGGGACTTTCGGGCAGGGCAGCTTCCTTTGCGATTGACCAGCTTGAGAAATGGGCATACAGGGATGAAAAGAGGCTGGTAGCTTTCCCCATTTCCCCATTGTCTTGCTCATCCTCTTTGAGCACTACAGATATGAGCAAAGGATCCATAGTGCTGCTTAGGGAGAAATGGGAAGGGTGGCTCTAGACTCTGCCCAGTCGTATGCCCGCTCCCTCTCTCTCCTTCTGGGTGATATAGCAGAGGAAGGCTTGGAAGGACTTGTGATTTGGTCTTCCCACTAACTCACCTGATTTCTCATGCCCAGAAAGTGAGCAGTAAGAATTCAACCTGGCTAAGGAATGTCGATTTTGGCATTGCCAACAAGGGTTCACATGATAGTTTCTCCTGTTTCTAGTAGTTCTGGTTGGTTGGTTGGTTGGTTGGTTGGTTTGCTGGCTCATAAACTGGCAAAGCCCATTATTGCTGGGAGTTCAGAACTTGTAACTCCATTTGTAACAACAACAGGAAAAAAATGTATTTTAAAAAATAAATTCAATTGTAATTATTTTCTGAAAAAAAAAAGTACTTTTATTATATGAAACATGATACTTTTATGCAGTGGTTTGAGCACTACAAGTCTTTGAGACCAGGGTTTGTATGTATCCCTATTTGGCAACAGTACCTACTGAGTGACCTTGGGAGTGACCTTCTCTCAGCCTCAGAGGAAGGTAATGACAAACTCCCTTTGGACAAGAAAATCCTATAATAGGTTTGTCTTAGAGTTGGCGTAAGTCAAAAATTACTTAAAGGCACACCATCATAACAACAAAGTAACAACATGATTTTCAGTGTTTAAAGAAGGCAATACTGCA
Source organism: Iguana delicatissima (assembly GCA_948472985.1). Classification (NCBI taxonomy): domain Eukaryota; kingdom Metazoa; phylum Chordata; class Lepidosauria; order Squamata; family Iguanidae; genus Iguana; species Iguana delicatissima. The sequence continues at coordinate 201,594 of CAOKZL010000280.1, read as the reverse complement.
TTTCTCTCCAATTCCTCTGAAAGGTTCTGTGTTGTATTATTTCTAGAAAAAAATAATGCAGAGGGGGCAACAGTCTTTCCCCTTTGGCTTCCACATTTCTGGAAAAGTTGCATCTCTATTCAGCATATGTCATGTGAAATGACCACCTCGCTCCACTTAAAACAGTAAGCCCAGACCTGAATTGGAGATAGCAGGAGATTCCCTTCAATGCCATTACTGGGCTGAAAGTGTTCTGTTTCCCCAACCTCCTCATACAGGGAGCTAACAGAGAAGTGGAGCAAATAGAGCTCAGCCTCAGTGGGTGCTTCCAGAGGCTGCTGAAAGGAGAGGCTTTCCCTCATCTATCTTCTTTCCCACACATGAAAGAGGCTGAGAGGCTGAAGCAGTGGGGTAGTAAATCTCCACCCAGCATTTCAGCTGGAAACCAAATGACATCAGGGGTGTACCCATCCCTTCTGATGTCATTTGGCCTACAAAGGGCAGTGGGTGGGGTACTCCACTTATCCCACCCAATGTCTATTCTCCATCTCTGTTTTAAAATATTCAAGAAGATTCCTAGTTTTCTTTTCACAGTTACATTTTGGTCTTTGAAAATAAGAATAAGGGATTACTCCTATGTGATCATCATAGGCTAAGAGAAAATCACAGCTACGAACAGGTAAGAATTGTATTTGGAGTTGTTTTAATTTTTTTTAAAGAACTTTCCAATTTTCAAATGGCAAAACTTTGAACTTGTTAAAAAAAATGGTTTAAGAAAAGGCAAAATGGTTGGGTTTGCCCAGCAAGCAAGCTGTTAAAAATCTGAGATGGAATTCCATGTACTCAGCCATATTAGGCACCCCTAAATTGGGGCCTTTTTTTCCTGAAAATCTCCTCATCTTTAGCAGCAGAGAGAGCCCATTGTCCTCTCTAAATTGAGAATCCCTGTTATTGTTCTTGTTGTTATTATTGATTTATATGCCACCTTTTTCCCTAATAATGGGATTCAAAGGAGCTTACAAATTATTGAACCACATGATCATCTCCAAACTAGAAAGAGATATACTTATTGAATTTGGCCAGTATAGATGGATAAGAATTTCACTTGATATATTTTTTGTAAGAATTTACCAGCATATGCAGATTTCTTAATAAATCCAACTTGAGATGGAAAAAATAAAATGCAGAGAATACGAAGACTGATAGTATAATCTGATGCCTCTGGGACCAAGCCAGCTTTCAGGCACTGAGTCATGACTTTCTTTGGAAAAACTAATGTTTCTTTCATTTGGAGAAATATAACAAACATGGTAAGAATATCTCCAACACTTCACTGTCCAGGGTGTATGAAGCATCAAAAGGGTTTATAGGGTGTAAGTTAAGCAGATGTATTCCTTCTGGAGCACAGGATTAGAGTGGCATCTTGTCCTTGTTAACTACAATTTTAATATTTAGTATTTTGCAATCCAGTGGTTTGAGCATTGAACTATGACTCTGAAGACCAGGGTCCAGCTCCCTGCTCAGCCATAGAAGCCCACTGTGTGTCCTTGGACGAGTAATACTCTCTTTGAAGCTCAGTGGAAAGCAAAGGTAAAAGCCTTCTGAACAAATCTTGCTAAGAAAACCCCATGATAGAGTCACCATCAGTTGGGAACAACCTGAAGGCACACAACAACAATCTGCTTATTTTTTCTATGCCCTCCAAGTTTCATTATTTAGCATACTGTAGAGCCTAAATACCTACAGTCACCAGATGCTGTCTGATCTTGGAACTTAAGCAAGGCCAGCCCTGGTTGGTAATTGGATGGGAGACTGCCAATGAAAACCAGGTGCTGTAGGCTATATTTCAGAGGAAGGAACTGGCAAAACCACCTCTGAGTATTCCTTGCCTTAAAAAACCCTATGAAATTAGTGGGGCTGCTATAAGTCAACAAGTGACTTGAAGAGACCCACAATACATTCATTTGTGATTGTATAGTAGCACTTCATTCTAAATACATATTTTGAGTAGTTATGTGCTTTATAGTATATTTTGAGAGGGGAGAGAAAATGAAACTGATAAGATTCATCAATCCCTAATCAGAAACCTAGACAATCCCATATAAGTCTAGTATGTATTTATAGCTTAAAGTGATTCCCACTGAACACAATGAGACAGTTTGCTCAGGACTGCAGCATGTACTACACTCCTAAAAAGAACTTGTTATAAAGCAAGGCTACAACTGTGTGCCCTCTTTTCTGTGATTAAACCACAATGTGTGATAGAAATAAGGATTGTGCATGACAGTATAAACCCAGGAAACTAGTCACATGACAATGGTGCAGAAATATTTTTTAATGAACACTCATCCCTTTATCCTGCTCCAAGTAGAAGTCCTGCACACCCTAGATTAAGAGCACAGAATGCAGTAAAACTTCATCCCTTCCTCCATTTCAACCGCCACTGCTCTGAGAGAAGAGGCAGGCACAGTTCCACCATGCATAGGTCCAGAGGGAGATGAAAGGCCCTCCCTCCATCCCAGTTGCCACTGCCCTGGCCATGGAAGTTAAGAAGAGGCAGGCACAGCTCCACCCTGCCTAGACTCAGAAGTAAATGAGAGGCCTTCCCTGCACCCCAACTGCCACTGCTCTGGCCTCAGAGGAAGAGAAGGGCAGTATCTGCTGGATATTGCTTCCACACTGCCATCTCTTTTTCACTTTGTATCATATCTTAATTAGATTGTAAGCCTGAGCGCCAGGAAGTGTTTTGTTGTTCTTTAATTTGTAAAGCCCATTACAGTGATGGTGCTATATAAATAAACAACAGCAACAACAATCCCAAGTATACATGCATGTATTCAGATTCCTGTCATTATTACAGAACACATATGTGCTTCAATCCAGTGTTATGTTTACGCACAAGGCAATTGCATTGCACTCACTGATAAGTACTATGCACTGGACTGCAGTCTTAAAATTTTCATTTGTTCATCTCATTCCTATGTATATTTCGTTTCTTTTGTAATAAAGTATTGGCATACTTTCAACTTTCCTTTGAGTTTCTTAATTTAACTGCCATTTTCTGTGATAGATACTGGTTAGCTCAGATAGGGTTTTCAAGATTGTGATGGATCAGCAGGCCCAGAAAGTTCACTGCCACTATTATCAATCACTGGTGGAACGTAATATTTTTTCTTTACACTATTTCATGCAAGCTCACCTAATCCAGTTGGTTTTGCTATCCTATGGCCATATATTTGAGAACTAATGAAACTCCCATGATTTATGCAGTGTAAGTCTGAACATGCTCTAAAGCACAGGCACATTAAAATGATATCTGGCTCAGTCTACAAAACTAGCTGTCTGGAAAACCCGTGAAGGCACAAATTGAAAATACAGTCTTTTACCGAGGAGATAGCCAACACACATACCACATTGCCAACTGATTCAGCACCCAGCCTCATTTCTAGAGGAATGATCTCTTATGTTTGCTAAATATAGTTAGTAGTACTACATTATATACCTTACCTTGGTTATGTTTCACTTCACTGAAAACAGTCACATATAAGTTTACATTTCTACCCAGCAAAACACATAGGCAAATAGGGACTATTTACTTAGAAATGCACTGGATTGTAACAAAATTGTGTATTCCTACCAGAATGGCAGCGACACCACTCTTGCTTACATACATGCAAGCTAGCCACTACTCTGTTTCTCCACCTTTTTAGTTGCCATCACAGTCTTTTGTATTGTGTCAGCTCAATTAGCATTTCTGGATTGATTATTCTACATGTTCTTTCCAAATAAAGTTCATATTTACTTTATTTGTTCAAAAAAAAATTAGGAAGCTCACAGATGAAAACAATACAGTAATTAACATTAGAACTAATACATTTCTTCACTGATAAACAGATATCCCATAACCGAAAACATTAAACCAACAAACTCATGCTCTTGAAACAAACCAGAAACAAGCTAGTCTCATTTTAAAAAAAATACAAGAGAAGAATATAACAAACGTTACTTGAGCATCTTGTTGTAGGTCTACAATAGAGGGGTCAATAAGCTTCACCCAGTCATGCTTTCCAGGAATGTGAGGCCACTGCAGAAAAGGCCCTTTCTTTTGTAGCTGCCAATCTGATTACTCTTGGAGCATATGAGACAGACTTTGGTTGCCATCATTAAAAGCGTGGACAGGCTGGTATGGGTGAAAAGTAACTCCTCCCCACCCCACCCCCCCAAAACATTGTTTCAATCTGTAAAGGTTAAAACCGGCACTTTAATTTGGCTTCAGAAATGTAGAGACAACCAGTAGATCTCATCTATTAATATATAAAAGTCAAAGTTTGTTTGTTTTTCTGTGTCAGGCGAAGAGCTGACCTTATATGATTGGCTGTGTCATGTGAAGACCTCATATGATTGGCTGCCAAAGAAGATTCTATGGAATCCTGGGGTCTGCAGTTTAGGAAGGGACCTTTGGAATTCTCAGCCAGAGAGCTATTGGGCCTGTCTTGAATAGGCTGGTTGCCTAGCAGCAAGGAGGAGGGCAGTGTATTCCCTCAAGAACCCAGCCTTTGTATGTTAATAACTCTGAATACAAATTGGATTGGAGAATATGGGGAAAAGTTACAGGTACTGGACAAGATGGTTTGGGGAATTAGAGACATGGGATCTTAAATCTGTCTAACATGTACTATCTATGAGAAAATAAAATCCTGGGCTATATATGCTAGTACTCTATAGAAGTCAAATGAACTAACCTCATGTCCACCAGTCCACCAATATTCAAACAGCTACAACAGCTGAAGTCTCTGAACTGTGTGAGGCAACCCTATGTGTTTTTTTTAAAGGTAATCCAACCTGCACATCACTAACAGGTACATAATAAAAACCAAGGTCAGAATTTTAGAGTATATAAAAAAAATTCCTGGTCATCACCACCACTACCACCATCATCCTAACCTTCACCTCCCCATTAATAACAAATCCTGTATGCTTGCTCTTTCATCTACAATCAGTTGTAAACCTAAATTCAGTATGCTCAGTTTTCCCAGGCACAACAGCACCATTTTGTACAGATTCAGTATCTGTTTGCCTTCATTTATCCCAAACCTTCCTCCAAACAATGGTTCTTTTTTATTATTATTATTAAAAATAAATTTTATTGGTACAACAAATTCTTTCAAACATAAACACATACACCATACAAAAACACACATAAATATATAACATACAAAATCAATACTCAAAAAAGCATACAAATACATACTCCTTACAAAACACAAAAACAGTTCTACGTCCACTACAAAAATTCCATACACCTTCTAGTTCTAATATTCCATATAGCCCCCCGAGGGGTAAGGTGATAGTGGCTAACCATATACTAAACCATGCATTTCAACATACAAACCTTCATACTCAATCTGTTCTCCTTTCCTCTTCTATCTTCCATCTTCTATCGAACATTCATACATACCTTGACTTCTTTAGATTATCCATTGGGTATCAATTTATGTCTTCTCCTATCCCTCTGTTCAACCTTATTTTTACTCTTACTTTTACCACTTTGTCTGCATTCCACTCCATTACAACCTATTCTCTTTCTATATGTAATCTATCTCTTAATTACGTGTGTGTATATATATATATATATATATTTCCTCTCTAGTCATCCTGTTTGACCATAAAATAATTTATTATAAATTATTTTAATTTCTCTAAATCTAACTCACTTATCTAAACTCAATATTTCCTTTTTCCTACATCTTAAATTACTCTTACTTGCTTACTTACTTAGACCTACTCTAATATTATTAATTTACTTCCTCTCTCTTTTTCTTAACCTATTCCATCCTAAATTGTCTTCTTTCTAATGAATTAAGTAAAGTTAACCATACATACCTATCAATGCGTACTCTCCCCATTCTTCTTCCCACATTGGCTTCAATATTTCCCATTGTTGTATAAATGCTTTTCGTTTTATTCTGTAACATTAGAGTTAATTTATCCATTTCCTCAAATTCATAAATCTTGTGTATCCAATCTTTCAACGGTGGAATATTCTCAGCTTTCCAGAATTTTGCAAATACAATCCTTGAGGCATAGTTCATATAGCATAAATTCTGAAATTTCCTCTTAACTTCCACATCTATCCCTTCCAAAATATTCAGAAGATAAATCTCTGGGGACACTACAAATTTGACCTTGAGAAATTTCTCTATCTGATTGTGGATTTGTGACCAAAATTTTTTAGCTTTTTTGCAATGCCACCACATATAAAAAAGGAGCCTACCTCCTTGCACTTCCAGCATGTAATTGCTCCCTTATTTTTATGCATCTTGGAAATTCGAACTGGGGTTAAATACCATCTATAGTACATCTTAAAGAAGTTTTCTTTTAAATTATAACTTCTAGTGAACTCTTGGTTATTTTCCAAGCATTTTGGCATTGTTTTAAAGTTATTGGGTAACTGATTCTTGAGCCCATTTTATCATATTAGTTTTAACTATCTCCTTTTCTAACTCTAAATTTAAGAGCTTTTTATAAATTTTTTTTAAGGGCCATTTTACCCCGTTTCATTATCCTATCAAATTCTGTGTCTTCTAAAAATATTCCTTTCTCTTTTATGTCTTCTTTATATTTTTCCACTAATTGTCTGTGCAACAGCCAGTGTGTTGAGTAGCTTTCCCTCATTAATTCTTCCCTAGTTTTTAATCTAATATTAGCCCCTTCTTTTTTAAGTATGTCCTTATATGTTATCCACTTTTTCATTCTTACTTTTTCAAATTTATAAAATGCTTTGTGAGGGGAAGTCCAGTGTGGCAGTTTTAAATACAGCTTTTTCCTATTTTTAACCAAATCCTTAGAATCGCATTTCTAACATAATGGTCTGTAAATATCTTATTGCTTTTATATTTGTCATACCAGATATACGCATGCCATCCATGATATAAATTAAAGTCTTCCAAATTTAATAATTTTACATTCTCTAATGAGATCCATTCTTTCATCCAAAGTAAAGTGGAGGCTTTATAGTACAATTTCAGGTCTGGCATGTTTAACCCACCTTTATCTTTAGTTTCTTTAAATATTTCCATTTGATTCTAGGTTTCCCATCCATTCCATATAAATTTACTTAAATCTTGTTCCCAACTTTTGAATAGTTTGTTGCTCATTATTATAGGAAGATTTTGGAAGAGAAACATCATTTTTGGTAGTATATTCATTTTTATGGCAGAGATTCCCCCTAATAAGGATAAATGTAAGTTTTTCTGTTTTCTCAAGTCTTCCTCTATTTCCTTCCATATTTTTTTATAATTGTTCTTGAATAATTCTGAGTTATTTTTGGTTATCATTATGCCCAAATATCTTACTCTTTTTGTTATTCTAAAACCTGAACACCTCATTAATTCTTCTTCTTGATTTTGTGTCATATTTTTTGTGATCATCACTGGTTTATCTTTATTAATCCTTAATCCCGCTACCTGACCAAATTCTTTCAAAACTTCCATTAGGGGTTAAATACTGTTAATTGGATCTTCTAAAATTATTGCCATGTCATCAGCGAATACCTGCATTTCCTGCATTTTGAATTCATGTTCTTTTATTCTCGTTCCTCGTATCTCCTTATTATTTCTAATAATAATATTTAAAATTTCTAAGCACATGATAAAAAGTAACGGGAAGGACGCCCCTGCCTCGTACCTTTATTTATCTTAAAAGGTTTAGATTTATCTCCATTAATTATTAAACAAGCTTTCTGATCCTCATAAATTGCTTTTATCCAACCTTTATATCTTTCTGCCACTCCTATCGTGTTCAATACTTCGAATATAAAATTCCAACTAACATTGTCGAACGCCTTTTCTGCATCTAGGAATACAACTGCCAACTCTTTCTGATTAAATTTCTGGTAGCATTCTATTATATCTATTATTACCCTTATATTGTTTTTTAAGTATCTACCTGGCAAGAAACCATTTTGATCTTCATGAACCCATTTTAACAGAATTCTTTTTAGTCTTTCAGCTAATATTGATGAAAAATCTTATAGTCAATGTTTAGTAATGAAATTGGTCTATAACTTTTCTTATCCTGCCTATCTCTCCCCTTTCAAGATCAATGTAATATTTAGTCTTCCATGAATTTGGTAGTTCCTGAATTTTAATGAATTTATTACTTGTACTAAGAGTGGTATTAATAAGTCTTAGAATGTTTTATAATATACCACTGTGAATCCATCTGAGCCAGGAGCTTTCCCTTCTTTTAAATTCTTGATTGCATCTCTGACTTCCTGTTTTGTAATCGGTCTATCTAAATCTTCTTTTTTGTATGGCTGTAATCGAGTGACCTCCACCTGTTGTAGATAATTCTTCGAAATAGCTTACTAATATATTTTAACCTTTTCCTGTTGATGATGTATAATCTGACCTTCTCTTAGTTCCGTAATATTACGTTTTTCTCTTTCTTTTTTTAATTTATCAAAAGCCATCTCCCTGGTTTATTTGCATATTCAAATTGCTTCTGTTTTAAATATTTCATCTTTCTTTCTATTTCTTCAGTCGTTAATAAAGATAATTGCTTCCTCAATACTTTAATCATAAATTTTCATATCTTTTGGCCTCATTTTTAATTGGTATTCATTTTCTTGGCGTTTACCTAGTATATATGCTTCTTTTTCCTTCCTACATTTATTTATCCAAGCCTGTTATTTATAAAAAAAAACCCTCATTACTGCTTTGCTGGTTTCCCAAATTATCTGTGCAGATTACCCTTTCCCCAAATTATTCTCCAAGAATGATTTTAATTCTTCTCTTGCTTTCCCCACTATAGATTCATTTTTTAGCAAACTATCTTTCAATCTCCAACTCCAATTATTTTCACCATATTTTACTGTTAGTAAAATCGGGCAATGCGTTTCCATACTAATAATATTTTTATCAAGTCTGAAGATATAAAAAACCTATCAATCCTCAACCAAGTTTTATGGCGTTCTGAATAATATGTAGATTCTTCTTTCTTCCTATTTACATTGTTCCCTACCTCCCCTAAGGACATATATTCTAAAAGATCAAAGAAGCTTTTGGGTAATTTCCCTTGGTTTTTTCTATTCCTTATCTTGTATTCCCCTGATCTATCTGTTAGTGGATTTAGGACCCATTCCCAGTCACCCATTAAAATCACTTCATGATTTTCTAAATCCACTAATTTCTCTGATAGGTTTTGATAAAATTTGCTTTTATTTTCCAATGGGCCATATACTGCTACTACCAGTAATTTTAAACCTATGGTCCTTACTTCTACGATTATACAGTGTCCCAATCAGTCGCTATATATTTGTTCTGCCTTGTGTTTATTATTTATATATACTGTTACACATTTTTTCTTTTTACTAATTGAAGAAGAAAAACTTTGACCTAATTTGGGGTTTTTAATGTAACTCAAATCTTTAACTCTTATGTGTGTTTCTTGAATCGCTATGACATTAAATTTAATTTCTCTAATTAATGGAAAATACATCTTCTTTTATGGGGGGAATTCATACCATGAACATTCCAGGATAAGAATCTTAATTTCATTTTGTTACAGTTCTTATGTTAATTTCTTTGTGGACTTATTCAGTTTCTTCTAATCCAGTGGTTCTCAACCTGTGGGTCCCCAGATGTTTGTGAACTTCAGCTCCAGAAGCCCTGAGCATTGACCATAGTGGCTTGGGCTTCTGGGAGCTGAAGTCCACGAACATCTGGGGACCCACAGGTTGAGAAACCCGTGTTTTAATCCTTCTTCTCCCAAGTCTTCTAATTCTAAATCTTGTATTGAATTGGATTCTTCTGCACCGTCCTCTCCTTCTTCCCCTCCTCCCTCTTCCTCCTCTTCCTCCTGACTTCTTTCTAATTCTTCTTCTTTCTGTATTTTTACCAACTCCTGTTTCATTTGTTCTTTTCTTGATCTTGTCTTTGATCCTTGTGCGATTTGAGCTCCTTCTTTTCCTTTCTCTTCTTCTTGTTCTTGTCTTATTCCTTCTGTTCTATTTAACTCTTCTTTATATTTTCTCCAGAATTTCTCGCCTTCGTAATTGTGTTCAGGACAAATCTTTTCTGCCTCCATGTGAAGGATATTCCTTCTGTTTTTCCCACGTATATCTAATTCCGTAATCTCTCAACATTTGAGTCATGAAGCTGCACTCCCTTCTTCTTTTAAGCAAGGCTGGATGAACATCTTTAAAAATTTTCACTTCCAAATCTTCCACCACCAGCTTCTTTGTGTAACTGCATTGTAGGACCAAGTCCTTCACTTTTCCTGCAAGAAATATATCACGATGTCACGTGATATATTCCTTTATTTGCCACCGTGGAGTTAATTCAAAAGGCTCTATCGATTTCTAAATCCAATTGTTCTGATACCCAGCCTATAAATTGTGCTAAAGGTATAATCAGTCTTTGATACCAGTCTTCCTGGGCCACTTCCTTCAGCCCCCTTATCTTAATTGATTTATTTATGTTCCTTATATCCATAAATAATATTGTCCATTCCAATTGATCAATCTTCTCTTCTGTTTTTGATGCTTGGGCTTCCAGCTTTGTTGTTCTCTCTTCTACTTGCCTCACCTTTTCATTCACATGCTTTAGTTCTTTGGAAATATTATCCAGCTTTGTATTGAAGGTTTCCAGTTCTTTCTTAATGTCAATTTTTATTTTCATTCTCATATGCTTCATCTCCATTCTGGTTTCTTTCATTTCATTTTTGAATGTCATTGTTAATTTCTGTATTTCTTCCGTTATGTCTGTTCCAACACTCTGACTCATGCCTTGATTTTCTGTTATCACTGTTTTCGTTTCCCATAATCGGTATCTTGATTTCAGTTGATGCTCTTCTTTGTAGTAGGGATTGTATCTGCATTTGGGCTCCTGCCCCCGCCTTCTTTTTCCCTGCCGCCATCATTCTGTCTGCTTTTGTTATATCTTATTATGTCTTTTTTAATCTTTATAACTGTCTTTTATTTTATTTATTTATATAGTCAGTAATCTCTATATTTTAATCTCTATCGTCTTTCTTCCTGTTTCTTCCTTCTTATTATTTTATCTTATTCCTTATTCGTTATTAAATATCTTTATTTATTAGTGTTTTTGTTTATTTTTCCCCTCCTTACTCCTTACTCTGTATCCCCCCGTCTTATATTACTTACCTTCTCCTTGACTGTTGACTTAAAGTCTAATAAGTTCCTATTGGTTCTTAATAATTCTCTCTTTGATTTCTACTCTCCAAGCTCTACTCTCTATTCTCCAAATATTTTACCCAGAGTATTCAGTAACCTCCCTTAGAAAGTTTTCGTTTTCCAGTACTAGTCAGCACCACAAATACACAAACCCACGTCTAATTAAATCACTTGAATTAGTTGAATTAATTAATGAATTAAATTAATTTAACTATCCGAAAGCTTCAAGATATAAATTACATATATTAATTCACATCACAACAATTAGTACATCCTATATTTACTAAATCACTATTTTCCCTTACTGACTAATAAATAGTTACTCAATTACTTATTTACTTAATTAACGACCCTATTGATACAATTAATACTATTACAGTACTGTTAATATGCAATCAATCAAATAATTCAGATACTGCCCAATGATCAGTTAGGTTCTACTGTTCAAACGTAAAGTGTTAAACTTAGTATTATAATAGAGTATATTTGTTTTTTATGTATTTATATGTATTTATATGTATTTTAATTTGAATTTACTTTTATACTTATATGAAGTATATCAATAATCAATAGATCAATAGATCATATACCAATGTGCCAATATTTAAGATTTCTGAATGCCTCTTAACTTCTTTTGATGTCCACTCATGTTGGCAGCCAGAACGTCAAGAATTCCCAGGAACACCTAGGATCAATAGATAGAAATGAAAGATGAACCTCAGAGTCATTTGTCCAGTGACGACATTTGGCCCAACTATATGAATGCCAAGTGGTTACATAACAAATCAGCAGTAGGAATCATGACTCTCCAGATGTTATTGAACCGCAAGTTCCTGCAGTCTTAGTCAGTACTATATAGTAAATGGTGAAAAATACTGGAGTGGCAATCCGGTAACACTTGGAGCACAGCATGATTCCTACTAGTGTTGTAAATATTTCATAACACAGATGGACTTATCATAGCTTATCAAAATGAAAACAGATAACAGCTAAACATTTTTATATTATACAGAAGTTAAAAATATAGTTAAACAATCAGCAGAATTAAAAGCATACCCATTAAAAAAAAAACAAATATAAACAGTATAGTACTTTATGAAAGGCCCTGCCCTCTGAGCAATCAGGCCTCAAAGACCTGCAGAAACAAAAAGGTCTTCAAGGAAGTGTCCATAGCATAGAAGGAAAGCAAGGAGTATACTGCTTTAAACTTTTTAGGAAGGCAGTTCCAGAGCCTGGGAGCAGCCACCTATGAGGGTTGTGACTGAAAGAATGACCTCCCTGTAAGCTCTCAAAATATGAGCAGGCTCATCTGGGAGAATATGGTCCTTCAGTTAACCTGGACCTGAGACATACAGGTTTTATAGGTAGTAACCAAAATAAAACAGAATGGAAACTTTGTTATGGTCATAGACCAGCACAGGTAATAACCAGCACTTTGAATTGTGCCTGGAAATAAATTGGCAGCCAGTGGAGCAACAAGAGAGTTGTGTGTATATCGTGTGTGTAGTACAGGTCATCTATGAAAATCCAAGATTTGATTAAGCCATTAAAAAAGTTTACAGAAAAATTATGTGAATTGTTTCTGTTATACACTCAGTAAATTTTATCTAATTCAGAACTTGAAAAACAGTGCCAGGCTATTTTTTTTCTCTCCTTGCCATATAGTTACCAGAAGAAGAGGGTCCTCCTAGGGAAGAATACTAGAATCCCAAGAATTTTATTCAAATTATAGCTGTCAAAGCATGGGTGTCATGCCTCCCCAGGTGGCAGTGTCAAATCTAACTGAGGAAATTCCTAAGTATTCTTTTCCAAACTGAGGTCTTATTTCTACATGTTGCTTTCCTTGTCTAAATTCATGGGCCCAATTTTACCTCTTTAATTTACCTTTAGTATTTAAACCCACATTTAGAAAATCAAATTGTTAAAAGCCAGAGAAGCCATGCCTATTTTATTTATTTTGAATATTTATTTTACATTACTTTTGAGGTTTTATGAATCTTTTCTTCTCTCAGTGTACTGTTTTCTTTCTGAATGTCATTTTGTTTTCATTCTGTAAAAAAATAGAAACAAAATAAAGAGCATGTTTCTTTATTAAAAAATCAGCAAATGACAGAGAGAATCTCCAGAGATAATCACTAGTGGAAGCTGTTTTTGTCATCCTCTTAAGCTTGTTCTGTCCTCCCTCTATGCCAGCATAACACCTTTATAGTAAAATATTTGAAATGTATTCTGATGTTTTCACCTTAAAGCTGGGTTGGTTTGTCCTTAGCTTCCAGCTTTTAAAATTTATAGTTAAGCTGGCCTCTCACTGTGATTTAGCAGACTCAGAGAAGTCTAGAAACTCTACACAGTTGATTAATGTTCGATTTCTTTCGCAGTTAGGTCTTCACAACGCTATCACTCAGGCTGTTTCTCTTCTTAGTGCACAGCTGTATCATTAAACTAAAAATTCTCTTACACAGTAGGCAGTAGACATAGAAATGGAAAGTGTGAAAGAGACTACTTTCTTCATTTGGCTGCCACTACCTGTTGGTATTTGTCTAAAAACCTCCCACCCATCTCTGTGATCTATATTTTGCTCCTTAGAGACCACCCCTTCCTTTACTTATCGTAAAACACAACAGTCATCAAACAGCTTGTCAAGGGCAATCTCACTGTTGCATTCTACAGCCAGAATCTATAAATCAGCCCATTTCACATTATTATGAAATAAGACCATTGACATTTGTTTGTTGCAAAATCATTTCAAAATCAAAGCATTTCTCCAGGTATTAGATGTGCCACGCCATGGAGCCCTCATATGGGATCAGCAAAGCCTTGCCGCTGGACAACAACGATAGCAACAGCAATAGGGATCCAGCAATGTGGCAGATGTGGGTGTTGAGACTGTTCCCTCATTTGCAAATGAGGGAGCAGTTTCAGCACCTATGCCTCATCCCCACTGCTGTGTGTCTCTGACGAAAGGAACGCAGCAGCAGGCATGTGCGTGCACCCAAACTATGACTCTGCAGACCAGGGTTTGAATCTCCGCTCAGCCACGGAAACCCACTGGGTGTCCTCAGACAAGTCACATTCTCTCAGCTTCAGAGAAAAGCAAAGGCAACAAATCTTGTCATGACAGGTTTGCCTCAGAGTCACCATAAGTCCATTTTCAAAGGAGAGAGACATGATGGCTAGAAAGAACTTCCCCATCACCAGCACCAGGTTGTTGTGTGCCGTCAAGTCAGTTCTGACTCATGGCACCCCTAAGGGGGACTTATCACAGGGGACTTTTTTGGCAAGATGTGTTCAGAAGGGGCTTGCCTTTGTCATTGACTGAGGTTGAGAGAATGTGACTTGCCTAAGGTCACTTAGTGTCTGAGCACTAGGCCTTTAAATAAATAAACACTAATAAACATTAAACATACTAAGGCACTAAACATTAAAGGCACTAAGCCTTTAATAAATTAACAAATATTTGAATATTTCAATCTAAATTTAAATATTTAATCTAAATATTTAAATCTTGAGTTAAGAAAAGAAAAGAAAACTATACAAAAAAGAAAGTAAAGAAAGGGTTAAGAATCACTGTACTATGCCAATGTCTTACAAGCTCTCTTTCTGATATTTGTTGTTGGCACTGTCAGCAGGAGACACATTGTCCAAAATGACTTGGGCTGATCTTCCACAGAATTGTCCTCTTTTCTTCAGTTTTGAATGAAGGCCTTCCACAACATAATGGAATTCTGTTAACATGGTTACATTCCAGTTTCTCCACAGCATCTTGAAAGATTGCCATTACACTGAGGGAAAAAAGAGAATGAGAAAGAGTAGCTGAAAAGTTAAATTGAACCTGTTGAGAGTGGGTTTCTGCATTTAAACTAAAAGCCTGCATTCCATGTTTGAGGCAATTGTGGATTATATGATTTTCCATCCTACTTGTATCAAGTTGTTATTGCTGATACTCTAATTTATGTTTTCCAAAACACAGAGGCACCATCAGGCGCATAAGAAGAAACAATGTTAATGCTGAAACCATTGGCCATCCGTGTTACAACTGCCTCACTTGTCAAATCATTGACATTGTGAAAATCAAGCAAGGCACGCTCCTTATCTTCTGTCACATAAAAGTAACATATAGTAAATGGAAATGATTTTCTATGTTTCTTGTGGGAGACATCATATTCCAAAGGGAAAAGAAAAACCCATGTATTATCAAAATCTTTAAGGAAAAGCCATGGAACACATTTTGCCTGCCCCTGCTCTAAAGTAAATGTTAAATCCTGCCTGTTGCAATCCGGATATGAATTGAGTTCTCCTCCTGTGGCTGCTGTGGAGGGAGCAATTTGTAATTTTAGTGATGTGACTTACGTATTTCAACATTTTTAACTTGCCCAACAACCATAGTTCTGAATTTCCTAATCTGACTGGTAAGATCTCAAAAGTTACATTTTTCTCCAGAAGACAACAGCAACTGAAAGCCACTTATTTGTCCAACTATATTTAAGTACTGTGATTTTTTACAAGCATACAGGACTTCAGATAATGTGCTCCACTCAGCTGAATGTGTCATTTCCCCCCCTGCTTTTCCTACATCAATTTTGAAATTATGCTTTTCTGATAACTAAGTACATTATGTCCAAAAGGCATTAGTCATTGTGAAACGGGGTTGTTAACTGATCAATTAAATGCTCAGGGTTGTTAACTGCTGCTATTGAACCTTTAATGTCTAACTGTTCTAGATAAATCAGCAGGTGAAGATTTTCACAGTGCAGGGATAAACATTTTTATGTACAGTTTACTACATAATGGTTGGAAATTTAGAAACAGTGGTTTTATCATTCCAAGCACATCTGATATTGACACAATTACCTGCCGCCACCCACTATCAAAATAAATCATTCAGCTATATGCCTTTCTGCAGATTAGTGTCAAGCAGGTTACATCAGATCATTTATGCGTGCCTTTTGAACATGTGTTTCTGCTATAAAATAAGATTCCATCACAGACACTTCTATCTAAATAAATTTATTCCCATATGATTCCACTTTTGTGAAAAGAGATGTATGCTCAGATTTTACCTAAAACGTCATCAGCTTTTGGGAAAAGAGTGCAGGTGACCTCTGGTGGCTAAGTAGTGCCACTGTCTAGAGGAAGCCAAAATGTTTCATGGTACTAGTTGTGTGAACTAGTTGTGTGAAACAATTCAGAAGAATGAAGGATCTGCAACAGACAATTTGTATGTCGAAGTTGGGGAAACAACACTTTGTGCTACTACTGGAAGCAACTGAAAGAGGATTATGAGTATCCAACATGGTAAAAAAGAGAGGGAGAGAGAGAAGAGAGAAGAGAGAAGAGAAGAGAATAATATCAGTGTGTTCATTAAAAAAAAAAAAGTATCAGTGCAAACTCTAGTACCACATCAATGGGATTTAAGCAGCCTAACCCTACACAGGTTACAAAAAAGTCATCAACTGAATAATAGTTATTAGTCAAAATATATCACTAAAATCCTGTGGTCATATGTGACTTAATGAGTTTTGAAAAAAACAGAATCCTCTTTTTTTACATCACAGCTCTACACAAAGAGTATATGAAAGAGTATACCAGTATACACTTACTCACTTTTGTGGAATAGATGAAAGTAGGATTCAAGCAAATTGTTCTTACTCAAAATTCACAGAGGCAAAACAATTGGTTGTTCTCAAAAATACTGTTTTGTTCATGTAAAAGCAGTATGTTTCAAAGAACTGAGATATCTTCTAAATGTCACCAGGGTGCTGAAAGAATTAAAATAAGTATACAATATACTATCCCAAATTTACCAATCAATTGTTGTTATATTGGTTACAAGCATGAGCTGTGAGGTACTGGTTCAAATCTGCACAGTCACCCCTCCACATCTGTGGGTTTCACTTTTGCAGATTTGATTATTCACAGATTATTTGCTGTCACCTCTGCTGCCTCCCTGTGCCATTTTCAATAGGGACTGCAAGTCTCGTGAGAATGAGAAACTGTGAACAAGGCTTGTAAGTCCCTGTTAAAAATGGCGTGGGGCAGCAGTAGAGGTGGCAGTAAGCCCCACCAGCCACCCACTTCTGCCTTGTGAAGGAACCTGCCCCAGAGGAATCCACGGTGGTTTGAATATGGTGATCATACTTTTTTTTTAGTGTTAAATACAGTTTGGGAGGGCTTACAGTTATTCACGTTTTTTTCACTTTCACAAGGGTCCTGTGCCCCTAACCCTAGCTAAAGTAGAGGGATAACTGTATTCAGCCATCCACTTGCCAGTTGGCTTTAGGCACAAGTTCTCTCCAAGGCCTTTCTCCTCATTTTCAACAGGTTCATGCTGATGCTGTGCTGTCTTGCCAGACTTTTACACAGATTCCTACCTTACTTTCAAAAAATACCCCTCCAAGTAGAAAACTAGCACAGCACAAAAGCAGACTTTTCCAGAATCTTTCTCCTTGATGGGCTATTCTTAAACATTTTAGAGGGTTGTGTTGATCTTTACTGTTTTTTTTTAAATAGGAAACATTCAAAATGTAATGTTCTTTCTAAAAATAAACATTTTGTACTCTGCCTTTCTCTCGGTACGGAGCCAGGAAAGCTTACAGCACAGGATCTTCAATATAAAGCTGTATAGTCCAGAATTCGTCCACCTCAATCCTTTTATCACTTCATTCTATATTATATGTGTGGCTCCCAGCAGCAGAGCTTGGAGTGCGTGGAGGGGGAACAGGAGCGTGGAGGGGCCATGATATGTGAGGACATGGCCATGGTGTATAGACACATGGCCACGGCATGTGGGAGCATGGCTACAAGCTGAGAGCCCCCAAAAACATTGCCGCCTGAGGTGAATCACCCCATCACCCCCCTGTCCCTACGCAACTGGTAGCTCCTCTTCGAGTGCATAATGATTAAAAAAAACAGCAAGCACAGTGGAGGGCAGGAAAAAACTCCAGCGCTTGATTCCAGTCCGATGCTGTGCTGTTTGTTTGCTCTTGGATCAGACCACCCCAGTTAGGTGTCTCTAGTTGTGTGTTCCCTTAAACAAGGCAGCTAGGATTGCTCTGAGCTTGCAGGAAATTTTTGTAAATGAATAAGAGAAGGGGGAGAGAGACATTTAAGGAGAGGTCTGGTTCTTCCCACATGGTGTAGTGGTTGAAGCGCTGGACTACAACCCGCTTGGCCATAGAAACCTACTGGGTCACCTTGGGTATGTCATGCACTCTCAGCCCCAGAAAACACTGTGATAGATTCACCTTGAGGTTGCCATAAGTCAGAAACGACTTGATGGTGCACAGCAACAACTAGTTTTCCATAGCATACTCTGTAGAGAGGAGGACCTAGTTTTTCAAAATGTTGTTTTCCAAGGGGAAAGGAGCAGTCACAAGGAGTTACAGAGGAGAAAACATGGTGCGTGTATGTGTGCGTGCGCATGTGTGTAATGCTAAAAAAGCAATGAAAGATGGTCAAAGGGACTAGTAGGATTCTTCCATCTAGAGTGGTGGGTGGGTTCATTCTAAATGCTGTTTGTGGTGAAAATGCTATTTCCAACAACGAATAAGGGGTGGCATCTGTATTCTGTCCACATATAGCTCAGTAGATCTCCCCCACTCTCCTATATCCAAACCATGGCTTAGAGAAGCAGGCAGGAAATCTTTCATATCTATGGGAATGTTTACTCCCCCTAGAGGTCCCTCAGGCTATAGCCTTGAAATCTAAGGTTGTACTTTTGTGTGTTTTTTATCAGACTTTTAATTGAGGATAAATTCACATAATTTTAAATCAATGAATAGGGGGAAAACATGTAAGTTAAGAGGCATCCTCTCCCCACACCAATCTATTGTGGTGTGCCTTCAACTCATTTCCAGTTTAGGATGCGTCTAAGGCAAGACTATCATGGGATTTTCTTGATTTGTTCAGAGGGTGGTTGCTTTTGCCTTCTGATGAGGCCGAGAGAGTGTGACTTGACCAAGGTCATCCAGTGGGTTTCCATGTCTGAGTAGGGATTGGAACCCTAGTCTCCAGAATCATAGTCCAATGCTCAAACCACTACACCATGCAGGCTTTCATTGCTGTACAAGTCTCTAATAATCTAAGGCCCCTAATAATCTAAGGCCTCTGGCATTGTGTGCAATGAACCAGAGAAGCCATCAGCTTTAGCCCACATAGCTAGTGATGAGAGATGATGGATGTTGCAATCCAAAAACATGTGGAGGACCAGATGTTCTTCTATCTCTCTTCAACATTCATTACCTGTATGTGGTCAGATTTCTGTTGTATTTTCACACCAACAATCTTTCAAGGCTAGAAATGCTTGTATCACATCTTATGCCATATATGTAGGATTTGGTGCACAAACAATATTATAAATGATTGTCACTGTGTGCTTTCAAGTCGTTTCTAACTTATGGCAACCTAAGATGAACCTATTAATGGGTTTTCTTGGTGAGATTTCTTCAAAGGGGGTTTGCTTTTCCCTTCCTCTGAGAGAGTGTGACTTGACCAAAATCAACCAGTGGGTTTCCATGGCCAAGGGGGTTTCAATCCCTGGTCTCCACAGTCATAGTCTAACACTGAAACTACTACACATGCTGGTTCTCAATTATCAATGGATGCTTCTGTAAATTAAGCTTGGTCTTCAAGATGCATGTTAGGGGTTAGGAAAGCACAAGAAGAAGAAGAAGAAGAAGAAGAAGAAGAAGAAGAAGAAGAAGAAGGAGAAGAAGAAGAAGAAGAAGAAGAAGAATGTCAATGGCATATTTTATATTTGATTGGGGTAAGGGCCAGTCACACTACATAATTATAGCAATATAATCCTACTTTAACTGTCATGCCTACATCCTATGGAATCCTGGTATTTGCACTTTAGAATTCATATCCAGAAAACTCTAGTGCCTCACCAGACTACAGACCCCAGAATTCCATAAGAATTCAGTTAAAGTAGTTAAAGTAAAATCATAGTGTGATTTGTATGTAGTGTGAAAGGGCCCAAGATCTTGTTATGCACATTAAACTAACCCTGTTTAACATCTGTTAAAATACACAACGACACTGTATAGCTGCAGAGCTACCTATAGCCATGTTTTAGGGAGGGTTCATCTTAATTAGCCAAGTCACCTATGAGAATTAGCCTCCATAGATCAAAGAGCTAGTGTTGCTAGGTTTTCAAAACAGCAAAACCCTGGGATTCCACCGGATGTTGAAAGTGGAATAATAACACTATAACAGTGTAGGGCGGAAAGACCCTATGAAAGCTTTTCAGCCCTCAAATGAGAAACATCCTTTATAAAAAGAGATACCTGCCATCCCTAAAAGGGACAAGCTTTCTGGTCCTCAAATAATGGACGTATGCCTCTTATATGTGGCAGCCCTACAAACAGCACAGTCAGGGCTGTCAGAACACCACTCTTCAAAGAAAATACTTTTCCCTCAAATAGAAACATCCTTTATAAAAAGATACACTGCCATCCCTAAAAGGGACAAGCTTTCTGGTCTCAAATAATGGACGTATGCCTCTAATGTGGCAGCCCTGAAATAACAGCACAGTCAGGGCTGTCAGAAACCACTTTTCAAAGAAAATACTTTTCAGCTGAATAAATCAGACACAAGTGATATTCATTTTTGTGTAAATTAACCACTGCACCATCCAAAACTGGAAAAATGGTCCTTGGTCTTGTTCAGTAAAACTTGATAGCTATCTAGTTGCTAAGAAATTTGGAAAGGCATGTTCACAGCAATAATAAAGGTGTGGGAAGTTCAAAGCCAAGGAATTTTGCCTTCAAAGTGAATGTAACCTTTAAAAAATGACATAAGTTGGTCCTCCAATTCGTAAGGTTAGGGGCACAGGATCCCTAAGATGAAAAAACTATCAAGGCGTGTGTGTGTGTGTGTGTGTGTGTGTGTGTGGGAAGGGGGCTAAGGCATGGTCGGGATACCGGTCACCCAGGGTCCAAACCAGGTCAGGGAAAGGAGAGGGGAAGAGATGACTCATTATAGTGGCTCTATAATTTCTCTCTTGTGCCCATCTCCTTCCTTGGGTGCAAGTGGGGAAGGGTCAGGAGAGGGTTCATAATGCTGAGCAATTGGGCCTTGAGCCATATTTAGTTGGCCAACTGGTGGAGGTCCAAAAAGATGCTTTTAAAAGGGCTGCATGGCGTGACTGGAGTGACCAAGAGGGAAGATTTTCCTGGGAACAAGGCCCATGAGAGGGAGTTGAAGAAACTCACATATAAACAAATCCACAAAAGTTAAACCTGAGAATGTGGGGAGCTAACTGTATTTTACTTCAGCTCATGGTAATATGTATGTATCCCTTCTAATCTTTCTCAGTTTTCTTTGTCTTGTCAGACTCCAGCCTAAAATTTTCTCTTGTTTCTGTGCACCATGCTTTTTCCAGACTTTCTATGAACTAGCTGCCTTCTCAAGCCCTTTTGCCTGTCTTTCCTAGATTCTTCCTTCTCCCGCTCCCTTTCTGCAGGTCTATAGATATTCAGGTTTTGTGCTTGCTATGCTGAAACAATGACTTGGTATAGTCTCTTCCCCTCTCTCCTGTTTATCTTGTCTCAATGAGAAGGACACCTTCTAACTTATTTAACCATTCCTGTATTGGAGTGATTCTGTACAATTGAGTAACAATGGAAAGTGTCTAAGAGTAGATTCAACTCTGTATTCAAAAGCCATCATAGCTCTTCTACTATCTGTGTCTGCACTGTGTGGATACAATTGTAGGCAAAGCAATCCAAAGCATATACACGCATATCAACATTTTAAAAATATATATATTCTGAATCTGTACTTGTGGACAAACAGCAGTCTTGTAATATCTGAAAGCAGGGATGGACAAAGTACAGCCCCTTCCTGGCTGTTTTTGAGGTTCTCAGTTCTTTCAGACTACCTGAGCCACTTTTTGGGGGGGGCAAAAAAATGGAAATGAATTTCCTCTTCTGAAAGCATCCAGCAACAGCAATTCACCTTTTAAATACTGTAGCTTGTTAGAGCTCCTGTTCTTCTAAATGTTAAAAAAAATACTTTTTTTTCCCCAAAATCTTATTTTTGTTTTGCATTTTGGGCAATTCTTGCAGATACTGGCAGGTCCCAGGTACATAAAACTGGCCCTATAAGTTGTACTTAGCCATCTCTGCCTTAAAAATTAATGAAAGCTGGCATAAAATTGGGGACCAGTGTCCACTTCATGAAATGTGCAAAGTGTTGTGCTTAGTTGGCAGATGTGTGTTTGCAGGTAACCTTCCCTAGCCTTCCAGAGGTTGTGCCCTACAGCTCACTTTGCATCTGATCAATACTCTGCTGGCTAAATCTGGTGCCAATTGCAGTTCAAAACATTCAGAGAATGTTTGAAAGGGAATGGAGAGAAGTTTTGAATTGGCTAAAGATATAGCATAAGAAAAGGAAAAGGAGCAAAGTGTGTGATGTAAGGTAATAATCTAACAAGGCAATGTAACAAAGCAGCAATGTAACAATGTAAGATCACTCTCTAAGTAGAAACAATGTATGAATGGAATGAAAACAAGCAGATTCGACTGGAAAATAAGCTTGGAAGTGGGGAGGGTTTTTTTTATTCTTAATTATAAACTTCAATAAAAATATTATTAAAAAACATTCAGAGGATGGAGCAGCTAGGTACAGGGGTGGAAAAGGAATCACAGAATGTGCAGTTAGACAGAAACAAGATGCAAAAAAAAATAGTCTATGACAAGTCAGTTACAACTTAATATGTGGAAAATAAGCATTGTGATAAATTACAACTGTAGTTAAGTGATAATACAGTTATCTTAATATGGCTGACTATATAATGAGCGTGTGTGCCCATGTGGAGCAGGAGTAGTAGAATCTCTATCACATGTCCTTTTTTCATGCAATTTCTATAAGGATAACAGATCAAAACTAATAACATCAATACTGAGTAAGTTTCCAGGAAGAACTCTGGATTGGTATCTGAGGTATCTCCTAAAACAGACCTGGACATTGTACAGCCCCCGGGCCACATACGGCCCTTTGATTGGCTCTGACCGGCCCGTGTAAGGCTAATTGGAAATTACAAAATAAACATACTTTCTAAATTTACCTCATGCATGGTCTAAAGCTGCATTGCTTTTATTTTGAAGTTGTTTTTTTTTATTCACGTGCATAATGACAGATGTGCACATGATTGGATCCTTGTCACAAGAGGACTTTAGCCCTCAAAATGTCAGCTAAAAAAAGAAGGGTAGATGCTGAATGCAGGGTTTTCAAAAAGAATTGGACTGCTAAGTATTTATTTACCGAAGTCAGAGGTAAAGCCGGGTGTTTAGTTTGCGGAGAGCAGATCGCCGTGTTTAAGGACTACAATTTGAGTCGGCATTACGAGACGAAACACGCTGAGAAATATAAAAACTTGACTGACGCTGAAAGGGTGTGGACTTCGGAAGCTTTGCTAGCTAAGCTGCAAAAGCAGCAAGGCTGTTTTACCAAACTTCACGCAGCCAGGGATGCAGCAACCCAGAGCAGCTTTGTGATATCCCACAAAACCGCTAAATACAGTAAGCCGTTCTCGGAGGGGGAGTTTGTCAAAGAGTGCTTGGTGGACTCTGCAGCACTAATATGTCCTGAAAAAAAAGTGGCATTTGAGCAAGTCCCGCTGTCCAGGTGAACCGTGACTAGAAGGATTGAGGACATTGCGGGGAATCTGGAGCTTCAGCTGCAACGTGAAGTGGCACATTTTGACTTTTTCTCCTTGGCTTTGGACGAGAGCTGTGATGTCCGTAACACAGCCCAGTTACTCGTATTCGTCCGCGGGATAACACCGGACTTCAAGATTATGGAGGAGCTGGTAGCAATGCGGTCGATGAAAGGAACGATGACAGGGAGTGATCTGTTCACGGAGGTAAACGAGTGCATGGACATGCTGGGACTGAAATGAGACAGACTGGCAGGCGTCACAACGAACGGTTGTCCAAATCTTACCGGAAAAAATGTCAGACTTTTGAAACGTATGCAAGATAAAGTGACTGAAATCGACGTGGATCAGAAACTGGTATTTTTGCATTGTATTATACACCAACATGTGTTATGCAAATCAGTGCCAAAAACTGACCATGTCATTGATGTTGTTAGTAAAATAGTAAACTTCATCAGGGCAAGAGCATTGAACCACAGATAGTTTGTTGCACTTTTGGAGGAGCATGAGACCGAGCATTGTGACATCGGCTACCACACAGCTATCAGATGGCTCAGCCTGGGCAAAGTGCTAAAAAGAGTCTGGGACCTGAAAGCAGAGATTCGAGAGTTTTGTGAGAAGAAAGGTAAAGACTTCCCAGAGCTCTCAGATGAGGACTGGATGGCAGATTTCGCATTTTCTGTTGATGTGACTGCACTGATGAATGAACTGAACACCAAACTGCAAGGCAAGGGCCTTTTTGTTCATGAAATGCACAGCCTGGTGAAGGCTTTCATGATGAAGATACAGTTTCTTTCAAGCCAACTGGAGAGCAACACTCTCACTCACATGCAAACCCACCAGCTGATCACCTCCGCAGGTACTCATCCATGTTGGGAGCATTGCATGGTGAGTTTTCAAGGCGATTTGAAGATCTCAGAAAAATTGAAGATGAAATGCACCTGATTTCCTCTCCCTTTAGCTGCAGTGTGGATAATGCACCCAGTGATGTTCAGCTGGAACTCATCGACCTGCAGTCTGATGCAGTACTGGCAGAGCACTTTAGGTCAGGATCTCTGCTAGATTTCTACTCTTCTCTCAAGGAGGAGAACTTTCCAAACATGAGGAGACATGCTCAGAAGATGTTGGTTCTCTTTGGCTCTACATACATATGTGAACAAACATTTTCAATGATGAAGTTCACAAAATCCAGGTATAGATCCTCTCTCACTGATGATTATCTGTCAGCTGTGCTTCGCATCTCCACCTCAGACATTCAACCCGACTTCAATGCACTTGTTAAAGCCCAGCAGAGACTAGATTTCTCTCACTGAACAAGAAGAGAGAACTTAAAAACACCAAATGAGGTGATTAGACTACAAATGTTGGCATGTAAAGGCACCAACTAGCAGTGAACTGGGACACTTTCTTTGGAAGCCTTTTTCTCAGAATCACAGTTCAGTGATGTTTAGTGACAGTTCAATATGATGTATCTTGCTTAATATTTGGAGTACAAAGACAATATTGTGATGTCTTGAGAATGCTAAGAACCTCTTTCCAACAGTAAATGAAACTCAAAATGTGTTTGAGTGAATGTGACTGGAAATTTTCACTAATATGAGTCACAAATAGTGAAAAATGTTCATTTTGTTTACCATTGTTTTGGGAAATTTTATTTTATAAATTACATTTTTTTGTAAGGCAACCTCACTTTTTCATTGTTTAACTATAACATATACTCATACCAGCTTGTCAAAACAATGCTATTTACTGCTTTTTATAAAGAAATACAATTAATATTATGCAGAATTGAGTTCAGCCTTTTGGCCCAGCCCTCCACAATATTTTTAGTTTCTCATGTGGCCCCATGGAAAAAATAATTGCCCACCCCTGTCCTAAAAGATACTGAAAAAAAGGTAACAGAGGAAGTGGTAAAGTTTATTTATTCTGCTATTAGAACTCGCAGTTATGTTACAATTGATAATATGATTGGGGACAGCTAAAGAGTAACTTAGATAAGAATTTCTTCTTGATGAGAGTCAAGTAAATGAAAGAATCTCTTGTTAGGGAAGAATGTTTACTATGCTATGGAAGAATGTTATTTGTTATTAAAGTGATATTTATTCTACTTTGTTTCTTAAAATTATACTAATAACTGTAATATGATTAAATACAGTTATAATTCTAGCATAACTTTTAATATATCACCATAAGTGCATATTATTTGTGTACGCACTGTGTAGCGTAGTGTATATTTGGGGTACTGCGAACTGTATTATATGTATTGTATATGCACTGTAATATAGTGTATATGTATATGCTGTTTTAAGTATTGTTGTGAGAAGTTTTTATTGCCTCATGGTCTGTAGACTGTATAAAGGCATTGATTGATTGATTGATTGATTGATTGAATATGGCTGACTGAATTAACATCTGTAATAGGGTAGATGTCATATCAACTAGATCCCCCTTCTTTCTGCACACCCACACCTCCAAAGCACTGTGAAGAAAGGTTAATGCTCACGGCCGTATTTAGAATCATGGGTTCATGGGAAGCTGTCAAAAAACAGAGAACTGAAGGACCTTCCTGCACTTTGAGCACTGACATCTGTTAGCAACTTGTGAGAGGGCAAGGATTTCTGCCACTGTGAAATTTCCTTTTTTTTTTTTTTAAATAGCGAAGACTTTCACGTGTTTTGTTTTTTGCTGTGCTCTTGGACACAAAATGTGTGGATGGGGAAAAAAATATGGGGGTGAAAAGCTGATAGATGTGCAACAGGAAAAATGTCAGAAAACTAAACACGTTATGCCTGGAGCTAGAAAACCGGAAAGCAAAATGCAGAACAAAATGAGCATTGCCTAAACCCTTGGAGAAGGTTTAAAAGCATGCAAGGATCGTTAAGAGAAACAATGGCCATTTCCGCACTGCACTCTTATAGCGAGATTATTCCACTTTCAACATCCTATGGAATCCTGGGGTTTGCAGTTTCGGGAGGGGCCGGTAGTCAGGCCCCTCCCGAAACTGCAAACCCCAGGATTCCATAGGATGTTGAAAGTGGAATAATCGCGCTATAAGAGTGTAGTGCGGAAATGGCCAATGTATGAAAGATGCCGAAGTTGCAAGACAACTTTAATGAGGGAGCATGCATGGGTCATTTCCGCACCAGACTGTTGTAGCGCTATTGTCCCGCTGTCAACATCCTATGGAATCCTGGGGTTTGGCGTTCAGGGAGGGGCCTTGATTCCATAGGATGTTGGAAGCGACATAATAGCGCTATAACAGTCGCGTGCGGAAATGGCCATAGAATCTAGATAACTGTTGCTTCTGAACCATGGCTGGTAACTGAAAAACTACTCGTTGCTGTCAACGAAGTACTGAATCCTGAGGGAAGTCACCGGTAACCCTCGGCGAGAGCCCGTTGCCTCCCGCGCTGTTCTAAATACGGGGCGCCACGTGACGTGGATACATCGATTCCACTTAGAAATTCGCTTCAATCGGCGCCTCATTTTCCCTCAAGACCCTCATCCAGCCTCCCGTTTCCCCGGCAACGCCTCCTCGCCCGGCTCCGCCAATCCCTCGACGGCCTCCGGGGTGACGTCACCCACACAGGGCTTTCCTCCTCCCCTCGAGCGGGCTAGCGCGGGGCGGCCGGCAACCGGCGTGGAGAGGGGGAGCGGAGGCGGGCCTCGCCGGTTGCCGTGGAGACGAGGTGAGCTCTGGCTGGGCGCCGCGCCTTCCCTCTCGCCGCTGTCCCTCTTCGGGCCGCCTGCCTGCCTGCCTGCCTGCCTGCGAGGACTCCGGTGGCGCCGCCGCGGGCAGGTAGGGAGCCGAGGCGGGGCAGGGAGGGGAGGGGAGGGGAGGGGAGGAAGGTGCGGAGAGCCGTAGCCCCCTGGGTGGGAAGGAGGCAGCGTGCGGAGGGGGAGGAGGAGGAGGAGCAAAGCTAAAGGAGCCGAATTTGTGGGAAATATTGGGGGTGGAGGACTGTGGCTGGAAGGGGAGCGACATCTCTTTGTTACCACTGAGTGGCTCTCGACCTGTGGCTCCCCAGATGTTTTTGGACTTCAGCTCCCAGAGGCCCTGAGCATTGACCGTAGTGGGTGGGGCTTCTGGGAGCTGAAGTCCACGGGGAAGAAGCGGGATCTCATGGAGCATTGTTGCAGTTGCTTGATGTTAGTAACGCAAGGCAAAACTCTGTTCTTAATTCCTAGTTATAATCAGTAAGAGTTTTCAAAGGTGTCAGTCAGCACGTTCCTTTTGATTGCATGGAATCCGTAATTGCGTTTAACCCAGTGGTTCTCAACCTGTGGGTCCCCAGATGTTTTTGGACTTCAGCTCCCAGAAGCCCCAGCCACTATGGTCAATGCTCAGGGCTTCTGGGAGCTGAAGTCCAAAAACATCTGGGGACCCACAGGTTGAGAACCACTGATTTAACCCATATTCTTTGAAGCCCGAGGAGGGGATTTTAACCTGCCGTCCACCTTTGTCTTCAATTCTGTCTTCCTGCGGTGGGCGTGGTAAGGCCATTTCTGCCTGCACTGTTAAAGTGCTCCTATTCCGCTTTCAATATCCTGTGAGATCCGGGCGCTTGCAGTTTAGGGAGGCACCTTTAGTATCCTCAGCCAGAGAGCTCTTGGGCCTCAGTAAACTACAAACCCCAGAATTCCCCAGGATGTTGAAAATGGAATAATAGCACTATAACAGTGTGGCGCGGAAATGGCCACAGTCTTCCTCTGCTTTTCACGTCCACCTGCGTGGTCAGCGATGGGTTTTTTGTTTCCTTGCTTGTGAAGGGCAATAAAAGCAGAGTTCCTAGCAAGTACTGAAAATAAACACCTGTCTCAATCCAATAGGTTAGTGCATGGAGGCATGAGAGTATGCTTAACCCTCTTGTGATTGGACATTTTTATGATCTAGCAGTTTCTAATTTGATGAGTTGTGTGTACATGAGAAGATGTTTAGTACAAATACCCTTTTCAGCCCGCCAAATAAAAGATGCGATTGATTAAACGATTGTGTTTACATGGACCTTTTGACTGTGACTTCTTGATCGTTGTTACAGTATTGGGTACAGGCTGAAAGAAGAATAAGCAATTTTTGTAACATTTTTGCTGTCTTCAAAGAAGTCCAGATGTAGTACTGAAATACTAAGCCTAACTTGCACAACATAACATAAATTATTCCAGAAAACAAACAAACAATAGCAACAAAACTACAATCATACATGGAAAAGCTGTTGAACAACAAGATAGTAAGCTAATCTCACAAAGACAGTGAAATATATTAGGAACGAGCTGTGTGTCAATCAAAAGTATGTGAAAGGAAACATAAGACAGTCATTTTCTTTGTTGTTAAATATGATAGAACTTAGAGAGTTTCCCTGCCATGGAACTAGGCAGTCTATAGGAAACAAATACATGGTATGTCATTGATGCCACTATGTTTTGGAGAAGCCGTGAAAATTTTGCTTGCTAACATGTTGGCACTGGAGCTGCTAATGTATTAAACCACTTCAGGGAATCAACTTCTCTAAGAATTTTTCACAAAGTGTCTGTTCATTTAAAGGAGAATTGAATCACTGAAATAGTACTAACTTACTGGCTAAGATGAAATGATTTTTTAAAAAGAAATTGGAACGTGAAAGCACTATGTGATGTGGAGTCTAAGGATCCATTTAAACACTGTGAAATATGAATAATGCTTAATTGGATAAAGATATATCTATCTTGCAGGAGCCAGTTAAGTTTCTGACCTGGAAAGTGAATGCTGCTCATTCTCTCTCTCCTCTCTGTGGTCCACTAATATCACATCCAGCCCTAGCTGTGGACAGATTGAAGACAGATTTCTTCTCTCTTCATCCTGACTCCCATGGTTTGAAGGAGTTTTTGCCACTCCTTCCACAAGTTCTGTCTGCATTCATCCGCTTAAATGTATATGTAGTGCTTCTCCTAAAAAGCCCATTCATTTTTTAAAACTTGAAATTCTACTTAAAAAGAGTGATTGTTTTGTGGTCAATGCAAGGGCCATCCATCCTTCTCTTTGTTAGTAAGTTTTCTTAGTGCAGTATATCCTGTTGTTCCTGAGTTTGATTTTCTGAACTTTGTAAATCTGACCGAAGTGGGCGACTGTGTCTTGCCAGTAGGTTTGTTATTCAAATGATGTACATCTAGCGGGACTTGAGAATAATTTAGCTATAGGGAGTCCTTCATAGTTAAGATGGTTTCGTACGGTCACACAGTTGCTATCCAGGAACTACTTAAGTATTTACTATGTGGAAACTCTACCTGTATGAAAAGCTTAGTATTTGTGGTCTCATAGTGCTCCACATTGCAATTAATCAAAAAGGAGGGGGGATGGACTTGAAACGGTTTGTTGAACAATTGACCTGGGTCTTCTGTCAGCTAAATGTCCACATGTGAAAGCTTTAGACAGCATGTCAAGTGATAATCAGTTGTAGGATTCTCCCAAGGCAGAACTAATATTCCCATGCAGTAGAATAATAGGATGCAATAAGGGAAAGTTGTACCATCTTGGACGGTAACTCATTGGACTGTTAACTGAAGATACTCCTGTTGGAAAAATAACAGAATACTTACAATCTACCAGCCAACCCATTTGTCAGATTGACTAAAGCTGAAGACACTTTTGGTGTTGTCTAGAAGCTGTCCATTGTGTTTTTTTCTGTTTTG
This sequence comes from Iguana delicatissima, assembly GCA_948472985.1. Taxonomy (NCBI): domain Eukaryota; kingdom Metazoa; phylum Chordata; class Lepidosauria; order Squamata; family Iguanidae; genus Iguana; species Iguana delicatissima. Next base: position 171,091 of record CAOKZL010000280.1, on the reverse strand, counting down.
TTTAGGGAGCATGACAAATCTTGGTTTGTTATTTGCTCTAAAGCTTAGTTCTAGTAAATCTTCCTTGAAAGCATCAGCAGCACAATGGTTTTGTAGCTAGATATAATGCTCTGTGGTAGGATTTGTGGGGAGGGGCATCTGTAGCTGTGGGTATTCACTTATACAACAGAAGTTTGTACATTTTAACCAACATTGAAATAATCTGAAACGCTGCATTAGAACAGGTGTATAACTCAAGATAATTATTTAGTTTATTTAAAAGTTTTACCCTTCTGAGAATCTAAGCAGGACTATTATATTTACATTGTCTTACTTTTGTAGAATCATAATTTCTTTTCATTTTAGTGAAATTCATTTTTCTCTCATTTGTTTAATATCTATTAGTTTTGTATTTAGTTGAGCTTTAAATTCCTTATATAGAGTGCCAACTAGAAAACAATATAGAGGTTATATTACCATAATATTTTTTTAAAAAAAAATTGGCACTAATTACTAATAATTGTATAATCTTAATGCAGAGTGCTGGGTTTGATTTTTAATACCCTAAACAGCTCATCTGAAGAACCATCTGACTTGCTGTGAACCTGTCCAGACCTGCAGGCAAGGACCTTCTGAGGACATCTCCATTTGTAGACTCTTGTTTAGAGGACACATGTAATAGATTATCCTTTGTGTGTCATTCCTGAATTCTGCGCACCCTCAGAGCTGTAAAACACCCCAGTCCCTGTGCTTTTAGAACAGGTGTCTAGACACATTGCTTAAAGCATGTATTTCAAGTTGTTTCTTTAGTAATGTTTTTAAAGATACACTGTTGAGTATTGTTAATTTTTATGTTTTATCAGTCATGCATTGGCTTTGGCAGAAAGGCAGACTAGAAAGCCTACAAATAAATTACTGTGCTTGCAGCTTCTTTATCTTAGATTCCAAAGTTCTATCCAGTTTTAGTGCCTCTTCTCCAAGCTGATATACTCATGAGCTGTCCATCTTTATATGTGAGTGAACTCTGGTATTCAAAGTTTGCTACTTAGAACACACAGCCTGGAATTCATTTGGCTAGTCCCAATTAAAGTAGACCCGTTGATTCAGTTCTTGAATGGTGAGTCAACACATAAGTAAATCTGTTTGATTAAATGGCTCTACACGGGTTAGATGTTAACGGTTGTATTCGGGCCGTAACATGTTATGTAGATTAGCAATGCACATGGTCTGTGAACATATCAGCTGCAAATTGTACCTACAAAATTGTATCCACAAAGAAACATTGTTTAATCATGTAGTGTAAAAGATTTGGTGTTCAAAAGTTTAAAACTCGTATACATTATTCTGAGATGGTGCATACAAGGACTGATTACAGGTTTTGTTTTTACTTAAAAATCTTCATTGCTTTTGGTGTCCTTAGGGATTGTGGTTAGCATTGTACAGAGACACAAGATTCAAAGCAAGGGCTTTTGATATATGTGTTTAATCACAGATTTTATTGCTATGGTGACACTAATGACAGAATTAAGTAATTAGCATTACATTGGATAGGATTTGTTTATGTGCCTACCTTGTAAACTACAGGGATTACATTCAAAAGCTGGTCTATATTAAGAACAAATAATGGATTCCTCATTTATTTTAGCTGTGGATTTAATACAGCTTGAATACATTTTGTTTTACAATATCTGATTTATATATTGGAAAAATATTTGTCGAGAATTTCTTGTTCTTTAGAAAGAGGAAATGTACTAAGCAGAAATCTTGTGGTGCAGCATTACATATATTAAAATAGGAACAGACAGTCACAATGTGATTCACTGACCATTTTCTGCCGAAGCCTAAATTGGAAAAAATTTCTGCTGAGTTCTAATTCTGAGGGTTAACTATTTTTGTAATGTACATATCTGTGCAGAAGTAAGTCCCATTCAGTTTGCTCTGATTTATTCTCAGGTATAAATATCCTAAAGGCACCAGAACCCATCTGATCTTGGAAGTGAAGTGGGATCAGCCCTGGTTATTGCTTGGGTGAGAGACCACCAATGAATGCCGGGTGCTGTAGGCTATATTTCAGAGGAAGAACCTGGCAAAACCATCTCTTGAGTATTCCTTGCCTAAGAAAATCCTATGAAATTCATGGGATCACCATAAGTCAAAGTGCAACTTGAAAGCTCATACAAGAGAGAGCCAGCCTGATGTAGTAGTTTGATTGTTGGATTACGATTCTGAAGACCAGGGTTCAAACTGCTGCTCTGTCATGTAAATCAACTCGGTGACCTTGGGCAAGTCATATACTCTCGGCCTCAGAGGAGGGCAAAGGCATATGGCCATGACCATGAATCATAGAGTTGGAAGAGACCTCAGGCAACCCGCCTTTGAAGAATTCTTGCCAAAGGAAACCCCATGATAGGTTGACCTTAAGGTTTCCATAAGTTGGAAACAACTTGAAGGCACACAACAAACAACAAATAAAATGCATTATATAAAATGGCTGTGCTATCTTTGTTGCTGCAAAAATACTCATTGCCTCTTGGGCTGAGTGATGAACAGTGAGTGACGGCTGTGAGGAGTCACAGTCTGAGGCAGTATGTTTGGGTTCTGTTTCTAAACTGTCATTCTTTTCACTCGGATGAAGAGCAGAGCAGAAAGTAGCTTAATGATAAAGGAATAACCTTAGGATCTGTTCATACAATGAAAGGATACCTCTAGAGTAGACATGTTCCTTCTTTGAACCTTTAAGTCCTCACTCAAGATTTTTGTCCTTTGACCTACGACAGAAATAAATCCAATTAAGCTAGAGCTCAGCTATGCAGCAACATACCATTTGTAGCATCACACTCAAGACAGCTGAGGAGGATTCGTCTCAATATTGGCAGACCACAAGGGAAGGTACAAATAAAGTCTGTAAGCAAGCAAATGGCTCAAAGCCTACAAGGCAAGAAAGACAAGCAGTATTGTGGTAGAAGCACTAGGAAGAGCAAAAGGCAAGCAGCAGACTAGTCTAGCAAGTGAAGTGGATTGGCTTAGTAGCTTATTTGTGCTGGAAGAGGTTCAGAAACTGTGGAGGGGCAACATGAGTTACATACCTAAAATTGGGGCATGGCTGGTTCCCACTAGTTATTGTTTTTTGTGGTTCAATAAACATTTGCCTGCATATTAATTGATCAGTCACCCGTAGATTGCAAGAAGACATAAAGTGAAAACAGAACAGAAAATGACATTTAGAATAAACAAAAACGCCTCCAAACACAGTCTGTTAAAGGCTGCAGGAACTAGAAAGAAGAGTAAAGCATGTGGCTAAGCAGTAAAGGGGCGTTTATTTGGTGCAAGAAGGAATGAAGTTAATGCCAGGCTGCTGGAGAACAGGTATGAAAAGACTTGCTCCTTATCCATGTTTGAGATTTCCTTCTGTGCAATTGTGATCATGCTAGCAGAGTGGCAGACGGTGAACAGAACTTAAATGAGTTGTTGCTTTTGAAGCTATGAGCTGGCCTTTTCTTAAGTATGTCGGCTCAGAAGTCTTACCAGTCAGAAGCACTGAGACTTAATTTCTATAAGGCCATCGCTCTCTATTAACGTTTAAAGTGCAACATTATGTGCACTTAGTAGAGAGTAAGACCTATTAAAGTCAGAGGGATTTTTGTGCTGTCTTACAATTGATATCATAAAAAAGATGTGTGCAATATAATATTGTTCATATTTCAATTCCCATTTTCTATTCTAAACCCTGTATTTGTGCCCTCATTCTATTGAGCTTTTTAAAAATGTTTTCTATTAAATATTTATTGCCTTAAGTCTTGCTATTATAGAGCAACTGATTTTCAGAGTGTCAAGCTCATGTCTGTGTAGTCTCAGTAAATTTTCACACAGAATCCGTATCGCTTGATATTCAGGTGCTCAGTTATCAACTCATTGTTTTGAATTCTAATACGCTATGGCTTGGATGACCTGTATTTCATATTGGTTTGATGAAGATGATTGGTATGAAGGACAACAAAGCGTAAGATTATGTTTGTTTGTTTTTAAAGACTGCTCTGTATTTGTCTGACTGTGTTTTCTGTTGACTGTGTATTTTCTAGTACCATCTATATTTGGTACTGCAATACTATGATTGGATCAGAAATACTTATAAAAGAAATGAAACCTGAATTATTCTTATAATGCAATATTTTGTAATGGCAGTGTAGTGTACAGAGTTAAAGGTAAACTGCCAGTCAAGAAATAGTGATGCTTTGTGTTTAAGTATAATATGCTTGTTGGACTGAAAGAAATATAAATGAAATAACCTAAAGGTCTGGAGTAATTAAGAGTAGAGTAGAGTTAAAATAGGTATTAATCCATTTTTTACAAAGAATCATGGTATTTCACTCAGGCTTTTAAGAAGACTGATGTAAGCTTTCACAGTATTTTAGAACAAGAAATAGGTTGCTATGGCAATCTTTCTACAATTTTGGGTGGAGGGGGTTTAAAAGGTAGTGGACAAGCCTATGTTCCAGAAAATTAATAAGCATTATAACTGTCTATATTTAAAAAACGGTGGAGGGAGCAGACTGTCTTTTTTTATTTTAAAGGGGAATGCGTGGTTGTGAGTTGTACATAATCCCCACACCCTACAAATGCATCTGAAGAGATCCTTTGGGTTGGTATGATCTGTCTTTTGTATTTTTTTTTTCAATGGCACAGCAGGCTAAAATGTTCCAGACTGTATAAAAAATCAACAGATTAGAAAGAATTTAGGAACTATAGGTTTGATTAGACAATTTAAGAGAACTGTATTAGGCGCAGTTATATATTTTGTATCTCTAGCCTGGCTTTTCTTTATAGAACACAAAGCAATTTACATAGGGTTTTGTGGCTATCTGCAGTCTTTTCTCATGAGACCCAGACTGAATTAGCACCAGCCAAGTTTTAACATTGTGCCTTCAGACCATGAAATGAGAACCTGAATGAAGTCGGTTGAAATGCTAGGAATGATTGGGCAGAAGAATCATTTCCACTATTCCCTGTGAACACATAAATGCACATCCTTCATATACAGATGCGTATGGTACATTCCCCTGCATGCGCAACAGGGATGAGGAAGAGGAATGAATTTTTACATTCATGTTATATAGTTGCGCATATGTGCTTTCATATGAGTAAAGAGACTGTTGGTAACTGAATGTGATTTTTGCATGGGTGTAAGAGCCAGCATAGTGTAGTGGCTTGCGTGTTGGACTATGACTCTAAAGACCAGCGTTCAAATCCCTGCTCATCCATGGAAACCCACTGGGTGGCCATGGACAAATGCTCTCTCTTAGCTTCAGAGCAGGGTAAAGGCAAACCCTCTCTGAACAAATCTTGCCAAAGAAAATCCCATAATAGGTTCACCTTAGGGTGTTCATAATTCAGAAGTGACTTTAGGGCGAACAACAATAATGTAAGATCTGAAGGTGAAAGATGCCATTTTGGAAGAGTTATTCATACATAGAAACTGGAAGGAGGCCTTGAGCAGAGTACCTTGGAGATCTGTCCTAGGGACATTACTCTTCAACATTTTTATCAATGACTTAGATGACCAGGTGGAATTCTCTTCAAGTTTGCAGATGACACAAAACTGGGAGGAGCAGCTAACACATTTGAAGATGGGGGGAGTGTGATGCTGCAACAAAGAAGGTGAATGCTGTTTTAGCCTGCACTAATAGAAGCATAGTTTCCATATCAAGAGAAGTAATAGTCCCAATACAGTCTGCACTAGTCAATCCTCATCTGTTCTGGCCACCTCATTGTAAGAAACATGTAGACAAGTTGGAGCGAGTTCAGAGAAGGGCCCCAAAGATGATAAGAAGTATGGAGAATAAAACATATAAGGAAATGTTGAAGGAGCTGGGCATGTTCAGCTTAGTGAAGAGAAGACTGAGAGGTGACATGATTGTGCTCTTTATATGCCTCAAGAGCTGTCAGAGTGGAGGGGGCACAGGGTAGGGTCTGTTATGGGTTCCAAGTTACACTTCAGCAGTGGAACCAATTTCCTCAAGCACTGGTTGGGTATCCTCCCTTGCATGTCTGGATGCCTTCAGAAAGAGGCTGGAGAGTTTACCTGCTGGGAATGCTTTAGATAGAGATCGTGCATTGAGTGGGGGTTGGACTCAATGACCCAAGAAACTCCTTCCTGCTCTATGATTCTACGGCCATTTCCGCACTAGACTGTTACAGCGCTATCATTCCACTTGCAACATCCTATGGAATCCTGGGATTTGCGTAGGATGTTGCAAGTGGAATAATAGTGCTGTAACAGTCTAGTGCAGAAATGACCTATGACTCAATGAGTGATGGGAGATGGGAGAATACCTTTCAGATGACGTACCGTAAGCTGTTTTTCTGGTTTTTTTTTTTATATTTAAAGAATTTCTTCAAAAGTGTTTCTGTATATATTAGACATATTCAATGTTTTTAGCATATTACTATGGAAAAGTTATATGTGTGGTTTGTTGAGAAAAAGAACACAGACATGGAAACCTACCTTTTGGTCTCCTGCTTCCGGACACATGCAGAAGAAGGAGACAGTTTTGCAGTCCGCTGGTTTCCCAGTTCCATCACCTTCTTTTCCTCTCTTTTCCTCTACTGTACTTCCAGCTCCTGGAATGTTGACAAAAAACATGAGAAGTTGGCCAGTGTGTGCACTATTAAGGACAACCCAGGGATTTTAGAAATTGCCAGATTTATATGGATATGTTCTACATCTCCACTATGTTTTTTTACAGAGTTCTCCTAGAGTACAACTCCAGAATCCTCCAGCCAACATGGCAACTGTCAACAACAGAGAAAGAAGTTAGCTGTGCTCCTATTTTTCAGAATTTGAAATAGTTGCTTTTTGGGATTACAACTCCCACTAACCATGATGGCTAGGTGATTCTGGGAGTTATAGTTTCCAACGTATTTTTTCCCTCTGATCTTTTACTTTATATCTTCAGCTGGCCACATGTAGAGTTGCTATGTCTGGAAATGATTTTTTTTTTAAGATTTGGAAGGATTTCAGAGGAGAGGAAGTGAATTCATTCATCATAGTTCTAAAGTTTATGTCAACCAGCTATGGCGCTTACATAGTTTCACTTTTATTTCTGCTTATTCATAATGAAAATCAGATTTCCATAAATCAGTGTACTTTCAAAGAAGCATGCAAAAGCACAGTTTAGCTGCAGACTCATTCAGATGATCACTATCACATGCTTTCCACATAATGTGATTTAACAAATATAGTTAAACTTGCTCCAGCTTAATTTGGCCTGGGCTGTTTCTATTATTTCTGTTAGCGAAAAACCTAGACGTGTTCCGTATCTCTTCTGGTGCATATTTCAAATGGCTAGTAAAACTCTTGCATGATTTTCTGTAACAGAGTACTACTTCTCAAACTATTCAGAAAATATTGTTTGTTTTGAAAAGGTATAACCTGTCCAAAGTACTTACCTGAGAGTTCAGCAAAAAAAATTTTTAAAAAAGGGAAAGGTGGTATGTGGCCTTTCCTCTATCAGTTTTTAAATACAGGAGTTCAGGATTGCACAAATAAAATCTGAGTATATCTTTTCAAGGTATGCAAGTGTCAAGTCAAACAGGACAGTTTATTGAGACAATGAATTTAACGAGAGAAGATACCCTCTGCCCATCAGGTTTCAGAGCTTGGTATTAAGGCTTGGCAGTTTATATTTCTCTGTAATTCAGGCACAAACCACATGAGTTCAAATATATTGCTGATTTGAAAGTCGATTGTTTTCATTTTCTGCATCCTAGAGAGAGAGAGTGCTTATCAGCAAGTTACTAGACAAAATCAAGAGATCTAAGCCGTGTTGTAGTATGAAATTGTTTCCTTTTTCCTCATCTAGTGAAATTTAACTTTGATATATATTGCTTAATCATGATGGACACATTTTACTTTCCAGTTTCTTGTCATTACTTTATGTTTTCATAAAGTTTTTAGATCCAGTGTTTGCCAAATAAGTTTTTTGTTTGTATGAGCATCCTGTTGTGTTCCTTCAAGTAATTTCTGACTTGTGGTTACCTTAAGACAAATCTATCATGGAGCTTTTCTTGGCAAGGTTTGCTCAGAAGGGGTTTGCTTTTTCTTTCTTCTGAGGCTAAGAGAGTGTGACTTGGCCAAGATCACTGAGTGGGTTTCCATGGGCAAGTGGATATTTGAACCTTGGTTTCATGAGTCATAGTCACAGCCTAATGCTCAAATCACAACACCACACTGGCTCTCTCTTGTATGTGCCTTCAAGTTGCCTATTGACTTATGGTGACCTCATGAATTTCATGGGGTTTTCTTAGGCAAAGAATACTCAGAGGTGGTTTTGTCAAGTTCTTCCTTTGAAATATAGCCTACAGCACCCAAGATGCATTGGTGGTCTCCCACCCAAGTAATAACTAGAGCTGACCTCGCTTAACTTCCAAGATCAGGTGGGATCTGGTGCCTTTAGGATATTTATGTTTGTTATTGTTGTGTTGTTGTTGTGTGCCTTCAAGTAATTTCTGACTTATGACAACCCTAAAGCAAACATGCCATGTGGGTTTTGGGTGGCTGAGAATGTGTGATGCACCCAAGGTCACCTAGTGGATTTCCATGGCTGGGCATGAAATTGAACCCTGGTCTACAGGGTTGTAATCCAGCGTTCAAACTACTACACCATGCTGTTTCCATATTTACACTTGAGAATAAATTAGAGCAAATTGAATAGGACTTACTTCTGTGTAAACATCGCACTGTTGTCACATATACATAGGCCATTTCCACACGGGGCGAGGGAATCGCCCCGTGCTGCTACTTACCAGACTTCTTGGCTCCCCAGTCCAGTCTGCGCTGCTCTGGAGCAGTGCATGCTCGTCGCTCCGCGCTGCTCCGGGGACAAAAATGGTGGCTTCTGGTTGGTCTCGACCAACCGCTGAAGCTCACCAGCCTAAAGCCCGCCCTCAGCAAATCGTGGGCTCGCACTGGTGCAAGCCTGCAAATCTGCACCAGAGAGCGGGCATGGAATGGTGCACTCCGTGCTTTTGAAAGACCTGTTTTAAGCGATCTTTCAAAAGCACGCTTGATGACCACTTGGGGTTGTTCCAAAGCGGGCTGAGGTGCGGATCTACGTTAAGTAGGTCCGACCCAGTCCATCCCAGGTGCAGACGTCCTCCCTGGGGGACACTCTGCACCATTTCTATTAGCCCATGCGGAAATGGCCATAGTCAGGTGTCAGCTTGACAGTACTCCCATGTGTACAGGTTTTTTTGGTCTCAAGTTGCAATGAGAATCTCAGCTATAATAGGGCAGAATATTTCTTTTTAATGGACTTTTATTTATCTGTTTGTTTGGTTTTTTATGTCTGAGAATGAAAAGCTGAACAATAAAGATTTAATTATATCTCTAGTACAGGCAGTGTGCATGGAGACTGCAATAAAATTGAAATTGCTAAAAGAATGTAGCCTTCTTGAATAGGCAGAATTTGGAAACTCATGCTAATGGAGAAATATTAAGTTCACATAGAGCCTTCAAAGATCTAGAAGTTGCTACAAAATTTATTGAAAAATGGTATAAATTTATTCATTTTGCAAACAAGACCAAATGTCCTTTGCCTGCCTCCAGCACAATATAAGTAGTTCTGTGGAGGTTTAATTTCTGAAGCTTAATATTTCCAGTAGACTTTCTGCACAGCAGGCTTCAGGGAGACCTACATGACATGAAGAAACTAGATACTTAATTAACAGTCTATTTGATGTTTAAGTTACATTATGTTTTGTTATGTTTACTTTAAGTTGCACTTTATCATGTTATACTTGATATATAATAAACATTAAGTTGAAAAAAAACGGTTGGTTGTAGCCTGTTGGTATGTAACTAAATCGAACCTCATTCAACGAATGGCTCCTATGTCCATAGGACAGTGAATCTTCTTCAGGTTTAATCTTGTCTTTAAAGGCATTCTTTGAGGTGCTAAACTCTATTCCTATTTAGGTCCAGCACCTTGGATAGTTCTTTTAAAGGTAGCCGAAACCTGGCATGAATTCCGTGCCGCACTGGCATGACAACCATTGCTATCACTATCTCTCTCTCTCTCATAGAAAAATATTCAAGAACTTTTGGGTGTGGAGTTCACATTCTGTTTCCATTGAAGAATTGTACCTGTTTAGAGGCACATTTCCCTTTAGTGTTATGTTTGTAGAACAAAAAAACATTTTTTTTTTACCTGAACACTTAAGGCTGCACTCCCATCTACTCTTATTTAAAAGTGCTGCTCTACAAAGTGGGACAGTCTGAATACAGTCCGCTCTCCACGTTCATGAGAGTTAGAGACCCTCACAAAAGTAGAAAAATTGCAAATAAGATTTTAAGAGCTCTTTCCACTTGTAGGACTAACCAGCCCTGGCTGTGGCAGTAACCGATACAGCTCCTGGCCCCTGTAATCCCTTACTTCTCCCTGTCTCCTGCCCTCCAACAGCAGCTCCTCTTCCTTGTCTTCCTTCTCACTCACTCCATGATCCACCTCCGAGTCCCACTTCTCATCTTTTTCCATTTCTTGTTCTTCAGCAACACTTCCTCTACCTTCTCTTACTTCCCACTCCATGATCCACATCTAAGCATATTCCCTTTCTTCCCTCCACCCTCAACACCTCCTCTGCCTTCTCTCACTTCTCACTCAGCGACCCACATCTAAGCCTCTTCCCGTCTTTCCCCCTTTCTCCTCCTCCAGCAGCACCACATTCTCTGTCTTCTCTTACTTCCCACTCCACAATCCGCATCTAACTGTCTTCTCTGCGTGGGGACAAGTGACTGGTACTCCTCAAATGGATTTGAGGCAGAACTAGATGCCTCCAGTGGGTAGCTATAGCAATAGCATGTGTATTTCTATACTACTTATCAGCTAAGTGCTCTCTAAGCAGTTTACAATGTGTTTAGCTAATTGCCCCCAACAAGCTGGGTATTCATTTTACTGACCTTTGGAAGGATGGAAGTCAACCTGGGGCCCGGCAGGCTCAAACTCACAACCTTATGGCTGCAGTACTGGCATTCAATCACTGTGCCACCAGGGCTCCTTGTGGAGCGGGACACAAAGAAAAGAAAGAGAAGAGTTCATGTGCACAAGGCTCAAGAAGCCACCTACTGTGGGTGTCACTAGGGTTACCACAACTCAAATAGGAGTCAGTTATGTGTATATGCACATGAGAAAAGTTATGTAAAAAAAGTTTGTGGACCAATCATAGCCGGAAGTTTGGCTTGGGTGTCCCTCTTCTCTTTACCCCTATCATCCCCCCAACATCCCTTGAGATACCAAGAGAGGAACACCAACTCCATGGGCAATTAAAAACCACATCAAGTTCTGATGTCCTTTGAGAATGGCTTATACTTTATATTTTTTCCACCATTATTCATTTTTTTATGTACCCCTAAATGTTCTCCTTTGTACCCTGGGGGTATGCATTCCCCAGGTTTGGAACCACTGATCTAGAGGATCAAGCTAGAAGTAGTAAGGGCTAGTAGTTACAAAGCAAAATGGTGTTTACCCACAAGAAAATAAACTTCTACAGTTGGTGGTAAATTTATAAGAAATGTGAGAGTCAGTCAGATGGCTAAGGGATATAAAATAGAAAAGTCTTCACTTGTGCTGACTGGATAATCTTAATGAGTTATGAAATAGAGTGGCCGTAGTCCTTGTGATGATGTGCTATTGTGCATCTAGTCAGAGGATAATAATAAATGCATCATATTGTGTCCCATACCAGTCTACTCAATAATATGTGATTAAATGGTTACATGAATAGTTACATGGAAGCAGGGTTAATGAAAGGGTAGAAAGCCAGTACCAGGCCCTGGTAATCCAGAAGGGGCTTGAGGATCCTACTCAGTGATATTAGTTGTCAATTGTTTTTGATATCCATTATAAAATCTGTGAATTTCAAAGGAAATAATAGTAATTATGCATGAAATCTGGGTAATGCAAAATACTAAATATTTTTAGCCGGTCTGCTCTTACTTGAAGACAGAGCAGGACTGGCATCTTTCCCAACTGATGAAAAGTGAAGGAGGAAAGGGATGCAGTGCCAGCAAGTAGGATGAAGGGAATGAGAGGGATAAGTGGCAGTGGAAGAAGCCATAGGTAAAATGCAAAGTCTCTGGTGCTAGTGGCAGCAGCTAGAAGCAGTGACTTGGAGGCTGTGACTTGGTCCTCAACCTGCTCTTAGTGGACCTGTATGATAGTAAGCCTTTTTCAAGAGAATGGCTGTTACCTCTGAGTAAACATTTATAAGATTGTCCTGTTAACTATAGATGCCCATATATTTTCATCTCGGATTTTTTAAACACACACGCCTTTAACTTGATGTTTTAAGGCAGGACTCAGCAATCACATGGGCATACGTTGCACACTGCTGTTTTAAGAGATTACAGGCATGGGTTTTAACTCATATGCCTTAAATTTTGGTTTATTTTCAACTGGAGGCCTTAACTATAATTGAAAATTTACATAATTTGTAGACTGAATCAAAGTAATAAATATTTTTGAAAGAAATTATTGACCTTTATTCTCACTGCTGTCTGAGCCTTAATAAACCTATGGGGCGGTACAGATTGATCTACATTGCAGGAGCCATGCTTTGTAACTATTGTTTATGTATTTGTTTGGTTTCTTATTTGTGTTTCTCCTTGAACTGTGACCCAAGGCAGCTCTCATCATGACAAAAAGCCAAAATATAACTAAGTAATAGTTGTATACAGTGATACAGATACAAATAACACATTTAAACTAAACATAAATAATAAAATAGTTTAAAGTAGTGGTTCCTTTCTTCTTTGGAAATGAAGAAACATTGTTATCTTTTCATTTCATTGCTTCTCCCATAACTCCAGCTCAGTGTACTTGAAGTTCAAAGCGGGTTTAGAATTATTTCTCAGGTATCCAGAAGCAGTTGTGGGATGTGTTTGTTACTGCCTGATGAGTTCTGCAAATTAGGAATCTGTGTCATGATGTATTGGATCCTTCACAGATGGTTTTGACTTTGTAGGTGTCTGAAGAAAGATCATGAAATAATTTTCTTTTTGCCAAAATAATATTGTGTTTTCTCTGTGTGTCTGCATGTATGTATTTACGAGGCAAAAAGAGGAAAAGGCAGATGTAATGAAGAAAAATGTTTTTTACAGTGGATGCCTTTTAGCTTCACAGCTTACCTGACTGATTTTGCTGGATTGAATGTTTGTCTTTCGTTGGATTGTCTGTCCTGGACTTGTTGTCCATCTGTTGCTGCCTGGTTAAGCTAAGGAAGATCAAGAGTGCATTCTGCAGTTGCAGAATTACTGTGTTGACTGCGTTTCTTTCCTACAAAATGCAGAAGGTGGGTAGGATGTGGAGAACCTGTTTCTCTTAATGAAAATTAGTTTGTGGCCTTCATAATGTGTAACTGTAACTTGCATCATCTCTCATCATTAAAGGCTAGCTAGAAATCATGGGACCTCCAGTTCAGCAACATCTGGAAGGTTGTAAATTGTCCACCCTTGCTGTAAGGGAAAAGGAAAAAAGAAAAAAGAAAAGATGCCACCTCCTTCCTGCTCAGACATCTGCACAAAGCAAGATCACCACTATAGTTTTGCAGCAGTTTAACTTTCTCTACCTAGGAGAGACAGAAATTATAGGAGATGAATGAGTCTAAGACACACAGCTTTCCTAAACCATAGGAACACCCAGAATCCCCAGCCAGTTGGGCCACTGACTGTATCTGCTGGGGATTCTGGGTATTTCAGTCCAAAAATTAATTTATTCCATGGGCTCTGAACATTTGGAAGGTGATACTGTGAAGTTAACCTGTGTTTGATTTGCTGGGATGTGCAGCCCTTAGCCTGCTGGAGAAAACTGCTTTTGTTTCGAGGCTGAGGAACATTCGAACGATAGTCATGCTACTGTTTTCAGCCTCCCCCACCACCTACCTCATGGGACTGCTAGCTTTTTCTTTTTCCGTTTCTTACCTTATGTGAAAAAGATTGAAACTGCTTTTGAAATCTTCCATTTTTATCATTTTAGGTTTGTCACCTGCAGTATTAAAACCAGCTTATAGTTGATGGCTTCAACTTTCAGTTTAGTACTTCATGTTAATATAGTGCTAGGAGCCACTCACCTTTGCCATCCTACCTTTGAGGTTGTGTATAAAACAGTCTATTATGCACATGGTTCCTATTCTAGAAACCTTACTGTTTTTATTTGGTTTCTGGTATCAAGAAAATTTATTAGAGTTTTAGCAATAGTTCCCTTCATGATGTTTTATTTTTTTCTAACAACAAGGAATAAAACTATTCGCTTGAGATGAGATACTGCTCTTGCACTGTGTCGTATTCTGAATGTGAAGCTTTATGTCCTGGGTGGCTCAGTAAACCAAACTGCAGCCTTTATGAGCACATATAGCATTGGAAATATGAAGATCAAGTTTATATCACAGAAGCCACTATTCTGAATTGGATGCAGATGTACCACTGGAGTGATATGAGAGACAAAATGAGTTGATAGTGGCTAGATGCAACTGTAGTTAGTACAAGAATGAATACAGAATACTTGGCTCTTCGTATCAGGTTTTCTCACTGCAGTGATATTATTATGAAAGGTAAAAATGGAGATACAATAAAGAACAAAAATAATAGAGCAGAAAGAATTAGGAAAATGCGCACTTACATATTAAAATGGTGACTCTTGAAGAGCTGTAGTTGCCAGGCTACTGACACTGCTTTGTTGTGTGTGTGTGTAGTGCTTCACAATGCTCAGGCTTCTCTCCGGCATCCTCTACTAAGCTGTTAACATCAGGGTTTAATTTTTTTTCAACCAAGAAGTAAAGAGGCTTCACTCTACAGCTAGTCTGAGGCTACATGTTTGGAATCTGCGGGGGTTTAGAGTGACCATGGAAATCCTTAAATGGCTCCCAGAACATGACACTTTTACTGAGGTAGGGGTCACCTAATAAACTAACAACTCGTCTTTTAATCTCATCATGTTTATTTAATCTTGTGCACCCCCTTGAAATATGATAGTGAAAGATGGCAAATAAGTATTTTAAGTATATAAATCCATCCAATTCTATTAGTTTTGTCACATTAAAAACAAACATATTTTTTCATTTTGGTACATAAAAAATATTTTTATCACTTTCCTATATTTAGTAGCAAAGAAGGGGTTAAGATGTTACTACTGATGAAGCTGCCAGAGAGAAAGCTCCCTCTTTCCCTTTCTCATAATCGCTGGCAACAGTAGGCACCCTATTACCAGTATTGTATTTATGATGCAGAATTTGAGTGCAGCAAAATGTTTTTGTGTGGATGTGCAAGTTATGTGTAGTTATTGGTTTATATTTGTCTTGAATTTGTGTGGCTCATTTGGAAAGCCTGGTTTATAAATTCCTGTTTGATGGAGGTGCTTAGCAGAGAGAATATTTTTCCCCCAGGAGATTTGCTCCCATTTTGTAGTGATTGATCTTATATTATGACTACGGCTGTTTTAATTTAGTGTTTGTTTGAATGCATGAGATTGACTAGAGGTTTCAAATTGATGCACAGGATGTGTTTGATGTAAATATCCATAGAGCTCTCCATAGAGCCAGAAACCCTCTCTGTGCATGTCTTTATGCACAGTGTATACCGGGGGCAACATTTACCGGTTCTCAAAACTGAAATTATGTGTTACATAGTTACTCTTCTGGCTTCTGAATCTGGGATCATATAACAAGTTAGTGAACAGTGAAGTTGGGGGAAAACACATTTGCTTGGTCCTCTTTGTAGCAATGTAAGTATGCCTGGAACTGGGTAGATAAGACTGGTAGTGGTAATATAAACATGAAAGTAAAGGTATCATATTCAGTTTTCTTAAGGTGGTTCAAGTCCCTGCAGTGGGTTAGTAATAGATTTTCATCATATATGTTAGAGGAGCACAAGATTTTCAGCCCTGAGCCCTGCATTTGATATTAACCTGGAAGTTGGGGGTTGCTCTCACACAGATTCACACTTCTTAGCACTCCTCTTTTATGAAAGGGTGGGTGTGAAGAGCCTCCTTCCACCACCTTCGCTAGTGTGGAAACAAGGAGCTGTATGAGGATCTCTGTGGCAGTAGAAGAGACAGGTTGGTGTTCTGTCCTCCAGAGATCTTAATACTGATCTGTGTGTGTGTAGAATAACCGTAGGGAACGGCATTTAAATCCATAGAGGAGAGAAGGTTGTATGTTGCTTGAACAGTTGGATTTCCTTCTTGACTGTAGTTCATAGCCAGGCATTGTATTCCCAAGACACTGCATTCTGGGGTTAAATATCACAATCTCAATTTTATTTGATTATGTCACACCACCCTCCGGTATTCTCTTTCAAAACCTAATTTTTCTAGGGAAAGATCACAGAAATACCATAGTCAAATAAATGCAGATCAGCCTAGTTTTGTTCTTCTCCATATTGAGCAGGAAAGCTGCAGAAGAGCCCAATACTGTTAACGCCTTCAGGAGTTCTAGATAGACCTTTCTACACCAATTAATCTTTTCCTCTTTTTGAAGTGGACTAGAATCCTAGAATCATCAGCTTTATTCTCTATTCAGTATCAAAGAATCCAGATCACCTAATAATTTATGTGCAGCAAGGAAAGAATAGAGAATAAAGAATAGATAATGTCTGTGTGAAGTTCCATTTTGTTTTGTATATAAATACGTACATATTCCATTCTTACACGTGCCTCTGGGATTCTCTTATCCAAGTACTTCACCAGGACCATATCTGATAAACTTCTACTTCAAGTTCATCCATTCGAACCACATCACTACAGTGCACGTATTATTCATTCATGCTGTAATTTGGAAGGAATATAATCATAATAAGCTTTATTTTAGTGATCTTATCAGAAAATTATACCAGTTGTCCTGGGCTCAAAAATATACAGAATGAATGTAGTTTCTGTAAGAACTGTCCTTGTCATATTGGAGCTGTTCAATGATTGTGGCTCGTATTTATTCAAGCTGTGAGTCTCTCACTTATAATTGAATCTGCTTTCTCCATTGCTTAATCAGAATTTTAATCACAAGGTTATTTGCAGGTTTGTTTTTATAAGGTGCAAGGGTGTTAATCATGCAGCCTTCCAGATGTTGCGGGACTGCAACTTCCAGCAGCCCTAATCAGCATAACCAGTAGTGAAGAATGTTGGAGGTTGCAGTCCATCGACATTTGGAATGATGCATAATTCTTACCCCAATTTAGTATATTATCTCCTTGTTTTACACACATGCCCTTCTATCAAAAGGGTCAACTAGAGCATAATTCTTGAACTCAGTCACAGTTCCATGCTTGTGCACTCAGAACTAAGTCCTAATGATGTCAATATGGTTTTCTGCAAGGGATACTAAATTGCATCCTTAATTATCATGTTTCTCTATTTATTTCATAGGCAAAAATGGCACAAGTTAAGCAAGTAGGCCTGTTAGCTGCCGGCTGTCAGCCATGGAATAAAGATGTATGTGCTGCTAGTGGGGATAGATTCGCCTACTGTGCAACTCTTGCTATTTATGTTTATCAGGTGAGATATAGAATCTTTTTTTGCTTGCGTACCAGCTTTTCTCTAAGCTGTTCTTTATCTAAAAATTGTAATTAATGTTAGGAAGCCATTTACTTTGATGCAGTGGAGATTTTTATGTGAAATTAGTGGCCTTAGAGAAGAATCTGCATCTGCATATGCTTCAGCAGATTCATCCAACAAATTCATTTGGGCTTACATGAACATTGCACTGTGGTGCACATTTCCAAATGGAAGTGCATCCACGGTCATTCCAAGTATCCAAGTCCCATTGTCTCTTTTAACTTCATATTCATATGACCCTCAACCCAAAGTGCTTTTTGAACTCTCTTGCAATTCAGTGCAAAAGCACATTGCAGTAATGATACTGCCATCCTGCAAATGTTATTTTCCTCCTGGATTTCTCTATAAGCATTTCTGACATCTTGTTGTGTGCACACAGAACAGATGCTCATGCATACCCCTTTGGATTGCATCTCATTTATTTCAAGATTATTACTGTCATGGATGCAACTGTATTTTAACTGTACATGGGATGTCTGGAAAATGTCATCAAATTATATCTGGAGAAATACTGCACTTCTCAAAAAAATGTTTAAAAACAATTTTGGGTGGGCTGTTAGGAGAGGATAAGATTGCCCCAAATTGGGTAAACTTCCATTCAGTTTTGGCAAGTTCTTCTCTTTCCCTGGATTCTTTCTCACATTGCTCAATATGGCTCCCAAATACTCCTGATGGGCTTTTCAAGATGCTCAGGTGGCTGCAAGAGGATTGGAAGGTTTCCTTCCATTAATGTTTTTAAGTGAATTTGCCTTATGATCAAGTTCAGTAGCTCATAAGATGGCAATATTACTTTAAAGTACATGCCATATTTTTTGCTTTTAAACATTTAAAAGCAAAATATTTAAGAACGTAGTGAAGTAGTTAAGACTTTATTAACATATATACCTATTTAAATCTGTCTCTTTTCGCTGTAATAATATCTTGTCTCTTTCTGCATGTAAATGAATGTGAATCAGGTGTTATAGAATTAATCTTAGTTAGGGTTTTGACGTGGTGTTGTTGGGAAGTGTTGAGAGAAGTCAATACTTTGGAGGTGTGGGTGGGTTGAGAATAGCAGTCAATCTATCTCTGTTGTTTTAAAAACTTTATCTTTCTTTCTAAAAAGAAAAAAAAACCCTTTTTCCTTTTAGTTAGATCATCGGTACAACCAATTCAAGTTATGGGGAATTATGTCTGAGCACAAGAAGACTATCACAGCCATTTCTTGGTGTCCCCATAACCACGACCTTTTTGCAAGTGCAAGTGCAGATAATTTAGTAATAATTTGGAATGTGGCTGAACAAAAAGTTACTGCAAAACTTGACAATACAAAAGGTAAGTGCGGAACTCAAGTCTAACACTTTTCAAAGCAAAAACAGCCAGCAATACTTCCTTGTGAGTTAAATCCACAGTTTCTCTTTTCTTTTAATGACTGAGCCAGCAGAGGTTTCCACGAACAGGAATGATGATTATGATTCCAAATTGGTGTGCTGCCCACAAATCTGGTCCAGAGAACCAGGGGTGCTCCTAGAAGAGGAGAGTGATCTGCAGAGGAGGAAACCATAGAACCCATTCTGTTCACAGAAGCCTCTACTGGCTTGAAAAGACCTTGGTGGATGCATGCTCAAACTGAAATAATATTATATTGCAGGATCGGGGCGACAAGCGCAGTACAGAACACACGGAAACAGTAATATATGGATGAACAAGGCCACAACTTTATTGGCTACCTAGCATACAGGTTGGCCTGTTGGCTGATGAGCCCACTCGTTCGGCCCAGGGGTGGAGAAGGCCCCTCTGGACATGACCCTCCTGCCACCAGGGGGTGTGTGCTACTTGCCCACCCAAGCTGGGCAATTTGCCACACACTGCATCCCCTGACCCCCCAGCTGGGAACCTGCCTGTTCCCTTCCATGTGGCAAAGGCACCAACTATCCTGGATTCCTTGGCCATGTGACCGCCTGGCAAGGTAGTGACAATAACAAACAGAAACAAGAAAGAAGAAAAAACCAACCATAACAAAGGGGGGGGGGGCAGGGTGCCGCCGAGGAGAGACTGGCTGTCCTCCGAGCCCACTCCCAGGTAAATACCCCTGGAGCGGACCTGAGTGAAACCCACATGATTTCACTCACTCCCGCTCCAGCAGCCAATGAGTTCAAAGCAGGTGCTTTGACCTCATTGGCTGGCTCTGTATCCGGCGGATCTGGGCATGCACATAGGGCGTATGTCCAACCACAGCATGGCTACTGTCTTGTGAGTGAGTCCCACCGTGAGGAGCTGCAGCCGAGCACCCGGCTTCACAAAGGCGCTGGAGAGGTAAGTCTCTCCGTGCACTTATTATCAGGCTGAAATAATGATACAAATAGCCTATATACATTTTCATATCTCAATGTATCAAAAGGCAGTATTTTCCCTTATTATTCCTTGGGTAATAATTTGTCATGATTTATTTTGCTAAGATGACATCAGATGAAACCAATCTTCTGAGTTTCCTGGACAGAACCTTGAAACTTCACAGTTTTGTTTTGATTTGTTTCTCCTGATGTGAAGTGCTAACTATAATTGATACACAACTGTTCATTTTGATATATTTTCTTCTATTACGGTTGTAGTGGTACAATGCTCTTATTTGGTGACTTCCTTGCAACATCTTTTTGGTTAGCAATCATAGTAGCCTCTGTTTGGGAGCTCCTTTTGTTTTACTCAGAAATATCAGCTTAATTTGTGTGTATGTGTGTATGTAAAAACTATGTGGAATAGATGCACAAACATCATTTAGTCGCCACAGTGTTGATGTTCATTCTAAGGAAAAATTGGATTCTGTGTGAGTGTTCCTTGGCCATCCAGATCTTGCCCACTGAAAAGAACAAGACAGTCTACAGATGTGAGCGATGTGATTCAGTTTGATATAGGCGGGGGAAAGATTGAAATATTTCTGTAGTGGAAACAATTGTCTGTGCTACGCCATGCCCATGAGTTAGACATGGATGGGAGCCATATGATTTTCCACATGTTTTTAGGCTGCAGCTTCCCTCATTTCTCACCATGGGCTATGCTGGCTAGTGTTGATGGGAGATGTTGTCCAAAAACCTCTGGAGGATCACATGTTTCTCACCCCTGAATTAGAGTGCATTTTGGTTTGCAGTATAGAACTGTATTTATAGATATACTTGTAGCTAGTTTTAGTGTAGCATCTTTCATAAAGAGGTCTGCTTTCAACTGGTTCATATGGAAAAATAAGAATGGAATATATCTGGCAGCAGGAGAACGGGGTGTTCAAGTGAACAAAACCCATTTCTGCAAAACTGATACTGTCTTTTTGAAATTTCAGTGTAGTGAAATCCAGATATGTTTCTTCACAGGACTTTTTCTTTGTGGAGTTAATTATATTAGAACTGGCACATATTCTCATTATATTCTTAGGCCATTTCTGCTGTACACTGTTACAGTGCTGTTATTCCACCTTCGGCATCCTGTGGAATTCTGGGGTTTGTAATTTTCTGAGGCCAAAGAGCTCTCTGGCTGAGAATTCCAAAGGTCCCTCCCTAAACTTCAAACCCCAGGATTCCATAGGATGTTGAAAGAGGGATAGTAGCACTATGACAGTGTAGTGTGGAAATGGCCTTAGTGTTAAGCTACAATATGTACACTAAGGAGAGAAGATTGCTCAAGCTTTCCTTTTCATTAAGTTCATCATTGCAGTACTGTAGATAAGGCAGCAAATGTCTTTTAGATTCTTAGATTTGTCTTTGTATTTTCAGGTATTCCTGCCTCTCTTAGCTGGTGCTGGAATGCAGGTGATGCAGTTGCATTTGTCTCCCATAGAGGTCCATTGTACATCTGGACAATTTCAGGCCTTGACAGTGGTGTAACTGTACATAAAGATGCTCACAGTTTTTTATCAGACATCTCTTTGTTTAGATGGCATCCCAAAAAGAAGGGGAAAGTAGTGTTTGGACACACTGATGGAAGTCTGTCTGTTTTTCAGCCAGGTAAGAGTATACCTTTTAAGACATACTGCACAACATGCATCTCTTTGCTCAGGGAGGAGATTTGTTATTTTGAGGAACCTGAGTTCATTAATTGTTGTCGTTCATTAATACTCTTGCTTATGCATTACTCATGGGAGAGACTGAAAATCTGTGCAGCACAGAGTTGATTTTACATTAACAACCTAAGAGAGCTATATTAGTATTTTAACTTGCACAAAAGTGTTCTGGCCATACTGTATGCAGTCATTCAGGACAGTCTGACAAAAAAAAGTAATCATTTGTAGTGAATAACACTGACTAAAAATGGTGTCGTTCACTTATTGAGTCACTTCGTGGATTAAATCCCCATTTGAAAGAAAGAATAGATTCTGTGAGATAGGAAGTCAGTCCTACCTACAGTTTGGGCAGTTTGTACACCTATGTAAGCTTTCCAAAAAACATTTTTCATTAGAACAAAAATGCTGATTTTCACTCTTACAATTTTGCATGTGTACTGTATATAGTTAGCTACAAACTTTGGCCTGTGATTCCACAGATTTGTTTACGTAAATGAAGGCATGCAGGCTCTTAAGGATCATACTCCTATTACTATAGCAACTGCAACAGTTTCATGTCAGGATGGATTTTAGGAAAGAGGGGGGCATTTTTTTCTTTTTTTTCGATGTTAATAATTCAAGACTGTGCTTAGCATAGAATGGTCCTTGTGATTTGTTTTGGCTTTCTTCAGTGTTGGCAGTTGGGAACTTTGCTTATTGGACTATTATTTAAGCCTGTAATTATAAACATTAAAGTGAAAATTACTCATAGTAATTTGGTCCAGAATTTTTATTTTCAGCCATTTACCTCAACTCAGCTTCAGTTACATGCAGTGCTACAAATTCATTAATGAATTAATTTAATCGGAACTGGTTGTTTTCTCAGATGTAGGTTGGAATGTATAAATGCACACTATTCTCCAGCTGCTGTGGAGCTTTTACTAAAATTGGCTGAATGAATTAGTTCCTGTTCAGTATAAATGCGTGAACATTTCTATATCTCAATAAGGTACTTGTCTGACAAGAAAATGGAGGTGCGGGAGTGTTTTTCTTCTTTGTGATGGAATTAAGCCTAATTATGTCTTTCTGGTGACAAAGATATGGGTGGAATCAACCCATCTACCCAGTCTTGGAACGAGGGAGTGCATCCAAAGAAACTTCAGCTGCTACCTTCCACAGATTTAAAGATACAAAATGTCAATTTGAAGATTGCCCTTATAGTCAGAATAGTTAAATTGTACTCACTATTAGTTAATGTACTGTGTAAATTAGCATACAACAATGCATAATTAGAAGTTGTGTTGGTACCACCATTCGAGGTTCTGTTTCCAAGATCCTTCAGTTACCCCCTGAGCAGGCTCTAAATGAGTTCATGGGTTTACATAAAGTACTTGCTTAAGCAGGCTGTCCTATTTAGTTTCCTGGAAAGACAGTCCCATGTACACGAAAGGCATTAATCCATATGAAGGGAGCTGCTTCCTCCAGTGGATGATTGAACACCCTGAGTTGTGAGTTCCATCTGTTCATTAATAAAATTTCTGGAGCAGGATGGCTATGTCTACATCGTATACTATCTCTACAGCAATGTCTTAGAAGCATTTAAAAATGCAGCCTCCCCTCCAAAAGCATTTAGAATGAAATATTAAAGATTACAATTCATGCCACACATGAGATGGTGTTGCAGGATTATATTTGTTGATGTTCGAGTCTAATCTGTATCTTTAACCTTTAGCATGTAATTATTAGGAAACCATAGTGGATGTTGTTGCTCCTCCTCATTCTAACACTACAGAGTGTTGTTTTGACCTCCCAAGAGCACTTTCAGTACTGTAATTTAAGACTGAGTCATTATTGACTAATTAGCACAATACAATAGCATCTTCTAATTGTTAGAATTTCAGCATTTTGTCCATTATATTCACTTTATTTTGAACTAATGAGGGCGCTCTAGATACTAGTAATAACACAGCAGAGGCATCCCAAACAGGAGGAAAATGTAGGTGATAATAGAAATAGTTAAAGTTTCAGTTTAAATGCTGATATTCTGAAGTTCCAAAATCTTCAGAAGCCATTTTAGCTGACTGATCCAGTTCCTACTTCAAAGTACATGGGTGTAGGATTGTAGATTTAGCCTTGTATGAGCTTTAATGGTATTGAATGAATGAAATCAAGGACATTTTTATAGTCTTAGCATTTGTGTTTCCCTTCCCAATAGCTTCCAAACATGTTGGACTCCTTTCCCCATTATCCTCAGCCATCAGGCCAGTGGTAGCGCTGATCAGGGATAATAGCAACTGTAGACCAAATCTGGAAGGCATGCAAATATTTATTGGTCAGTTTGCTAGAAAATAAGCTTCTATTAGCAAGAAAACTACAGGATTGTTCTCAATTGCATTGCTTTCCTTCCAAAAACCTATTTGTTGAGGGAGCTGCATGGAAGCTCTAATGGTGGGGTTGGAAATTGTGAAGAGCCCTTAATAGTCCCTATTACCCCAGCCCCTCTGTGTGGCAGGTTCACTTCATTTCTGAGTGTTATTTTAGTACAACACGATTTATGCATGGTTACTTACAAGAATTATTTATCAACATCTGTCCAGTACTATATCATTTTCTTAATTTAGTACTCCTTGCTATCCCTTTGATAATTAGAAATAGGTAATGGACCAACTAATAAGGGGATTTTTGTTATGTGTTTTCAATTTGTTTTCAACCTGTGGTGACCATATCTTGGCAAAATTATTTAGAGGGTGTTTTGTCATTGCCTTCATCTGAGACTGAAAAAGTTTGCCTTACCCCAGTGGGTTTCCATGACTGACTAGTGGTTTAAGCCCTGGTCTCCCAGAGTCCTAGTCCAACTCTTGAAAAATTACATTATGCTGACTCTCAGTGAGAAGTTTACTTAATTTTAATAGGGAAATATAGAATAAACTTTATTATTTAACATTAAATGTACCCTTATAAATGTTTATGTTATTCTTTAAAGCATATCAGTCTTGTTACAATTATTCTGATATAAATGGGTGATACAGCTCCACTCTTCATCTAATCAACAGTTAATTCCTCAATCAAGCTGCATTTTATTTAACTCATAATCTGCATTCTTCAGGCATGATATGCAGTCTTTACCTAGAACTGTTCCCTGGATCCAATTAAATAGCTATCTTTAAAATATATATTCTCTACAGATGTTAGCATATATGTCTATCCTGCAGTGCCAACTTTTTTCTTTGTTTAAATTATGAATTTTTACTTTTCAAGGTTCTAAGAGTCAGAAACATGTTCTAAGGCCAGAATCTCTTGAAGGGACAGACGAAGAAGACCCTATTACTGCTCTGGAATGGGATCCTTTGTCAACCGATTATCTTCTTGCTGCAAATTTGAACAATGGCATCCGTCTTGTTGATTCAGAGTCTCTCTCCTGTATCACAGCCTTTAGCTTTCCAAGTTCAGCAGCATCTGTGCAGTGTTTAGCCTGGGTTCCTAGTGCTCCTGGAATGTTTATCACTGGAGGTAAAACAAACATTTTCACATGTTGTTTTACAAAACTGTTAAATAGGATGCAATCCACAGCCACTGTCATCAGTTTATTTACTGCTGACTTTATTGGAATGTGAGTTGGATGACTTGTTAATTAAAAATAAGGATAGTCATAATATTTTAAGAAGAACGGATATGGTTTGATAGCACCATTGTGTTGTCAACAGCTATATACATTCCTGTGCCTTGGGACCAATTTAGGACTGGGATGGCTGGGGGTGGAGCAAAAGGGAGTAGGGGAAAGTGGCTTTGGGGCACACTTGTTGATTATTATTAATCACTCTTGGTTTTAATTTTTTTTTTTTTTGGTTTATATGAAAGGTGTATCTGTTTAGCTTTCTTTGCATGTCTCTAGAAAACGTGATGACTCTTTTAGGGCACAATAGGGGAAGTCAGTCTGATATGAAAACACACTCAAGAAGTTCATGTTCAGTTTGCATTTATGTGTTTGTGGTAAGCTGTGGAATATTCTGTCTTCAGCTGTAACACTTCATGGAAGTCAACATAAACTGCTCTTCTGATTTCTTTAAAAAAAATTTGCTAGAAAGATGGTTTGTGTCCAGTTTTATATATGAAAAAATATGTATGGATAACTTTTAACACGTATATGTCCAAAACAATCAAGTGTGTTGCTGCTGGAGATTGCCAGTTGTTCGAGCTATTGGGTTGTATATCTTTTGGTTGACAATCAGAAATGGGATTTGTCCTCTATAATACAGATTCTCAAGTGGGTGTCTTGCGTGTTTGGAATGTATCACGAGCAACACCAATAGATAACTTTAAACTGAAGAAAACTGGCTTCCATGGTTTACATGTTCTTAGTTCTCCTCCAAAGAAAAAATGTAAGTATTTGGTTTGGTTTTTAAATTCCTGTCTATAAGAACATGTACCAAAAAAGTGGACAAAATTGCCATTTGAGGTCTGCAATTGTTCAAGGTTAGCTCTCCAATACAATGTGGATCAATTAGTGGCTGCATGGTCCATAGAAAGTCACAAGTAACAGAGATTTCTTCCTAAAATTATTGGAATACATCACAGATTCTCATTTTATAATGCAAAAGAATGTTGGTAAAAATATGTTTCTTTATGTACTGATAAAGACTGTCTTGCAAATAGTAAGTCCACTAAACCTTGAGTGCTCTGGTCTGTTGCCTTTCTCCTCCTTTCTGATTCTCTTACCTTAACACCATGAAATCTATTTCTTTTACCTTCGTCTCTTTCTTTGGAAACACTTTTTCCCAAACAGGGAAGGGAGCAGAATCTCCTCATTTAAGACAGAGGGGCAGTTGAAATATATCTATACGGGGGGCAGTCTTTCCTAATTGGATCACTTCTACCCCTGCAAAAGCAGCAATCCTACATTAAGTCAGGAAGGGACTTGAGATATCGCTACCTGTTGGGTGGGATCTTTCCTATCTTGATCTCTTCTACCTTTGCAAGAGCAACGACTCCCCATACTGTTCCTCCTGGGCTAAAAGCTTGGAAGATGTTTGTTTGTTTGAGACCAAACTACACATGAAATTAACTGCATGAATGTACTTAGGAGACTGTTTAGATAGGTAGATAAAGATGAGGGAATACCTGATAACTTCTTACGACAGTGAGGAACAGAGAAGAAAAATAAGGCTTTGTTTCCTTGCTGTAGTCTGAGAAAAAAATCACCTTTCAGAAGCTACTGTTTGAATTTCAAGAGAAGACACCTCCACCACTTCCAAAATGATATTCTTGAAGGCAGATTGTTTGCTGTAATTTAACATTGCTTCCATCTGTTGCTGACCACTTGAAATCTGCTCATGAATCTGTTTCTCCTAATTATTCCCACTGTTCATATCTTGATCGCTTTTAATCTCTGCTTTGTCAGCATTGTTTTCCAGCCAGTCTTTGTTTCCAAAGTCTTGAGAGTCATATGCAATTCACTGTTTTAACATCTACGTCCTCCATGTTTGCCACTTCTGACTTTAAGCCCCCCAGATGTTGTTGCATTATAACTTCCACCAACCCTAGGCAAGTAGTGAGGGTTGATGAGTTTTCACTCCAACAATTCCTGGAGAGCTCCAGGTTGCCTGACCCAATGCAATATTCTGGAAGAACAATGAGGAAAAGCATTCATCTTTGTAAAGTGATACTTTGCTCAGTCCAAAATGCAAAGATCATACTATACAATATAATCAATAGTGTACACATTATTCTTCCTTATTTTTGATATTCATTTATTTTTCAGACCTATATATCACCCATAGTTGGTGCTGAATTACTAAATATAATTTTGATTGACTGCAGAAAAAGCTCATTTATCTCACTTTTTTTTTGGTTTTGTCCTTAATTTAAGAACAAACAAACCAGAAGCATCCATTGCCATCTTGAGTTTGAAATTTCGTTCTTTTACCAATAGCACCCAAATAAATGTCCATGGTAAAAAATCAAAGTGTGAAGCATACTTATACCAATTTCTGCATTCTTGAATAAGGCATAGTTGTTTAAAAAGAACTACCAGTCATGTAGAATTGTTAAGCTGAAACACACAGACACCCTGGAAATATTCTTAACACACATTTTTGTATAGGTTGAAATTTTTGTAGTAGACTTAATTGTTATATGCAACTGTAAGTCAGCGACAAGTCTGTGATTCATTAAATACTGAAACCTTCTAACTACCTGGGACAAGTGGTCAATAATACTGTTGTTTTTTAAAAATGAAAAATGTTCAAGGCATGCTAATATGTTTTATTTTTTAATTCAGCATTTTCTTCACAGTCTCCTTCAAAAAATCATCACATGTCATCTACAAGTGAGGCTGTTCCACCTCCGACTCTTACCCAAAACCAAGCATTTTCTCTACCACCTGGACATGCTGTGTGCTGTTTCATGGATGGTGGAGTAGGGCTTTATGATATGGGAGCCAAAAAATGGGATTTTCTTAGGGATCTGGTATGTTTGCTGTTTTCTGATATTTTAACTAATGTTCTGTTCATATATTTAAAATCATCCAGTCATGTGTCTTGTGGATATATTCACATGAAAAATATCATTTATGATACAAGTACTTCTGCCCAATAGGGAAGATAGATTATTTTTTCAGCATCTGCAGTCATCAAATTGGAATGAGTCTCAGCTGGCTATTGCTGTTCCATGTTACATTATACACTCTGTATTCTCTGTCTGGAGATGAAGTGGGAGCACCTCATCGAGGAGAATTATATGCTTTGTAAACAACCTTAAGATAATTAACAATCCACTGAAATGGTTGAGAAAATAATTTTCAAAATAATTGCAAAAAAAAACAAAAACCAGACTAGCATAAGAAGAATACATGGCTCACAGTACTACATGCAGAAAGGACCTTGGGATTATTGTTGATTATAAATTGAACACGAGTCAGCAGTGTGATGCTGCAGCAATGAAAGTGAATGCTATTTTAGCCTGCATTGATAGAAGCGTAGTTTGCATGTCAAGGGAAATAATAGTCCCAATATATTCTGCACTAGTCAGGCGTCATCTGAAGTATTATATTCAGTTCTGACCGCCTCATTTTAAGAAACATGTAGACAAGTTGGAGCAGGTTCACAGAAGGGCAGGAAGGATGATAAGAGGTATGGGGAACAAAACATAGGCCCTTTCCACACGGAGGGGCGTGAAACGCGGGGAAACGGGGCGGCGCACGTGGAAACGGAGCTTACCTCGATGCGGGTAGCTCCATTGCTGCGGGGAGGAGCACACGTTCACTGCTCTACATGGCAGCGGCATCCGCCGGCGGCCGGCGGCGCCCAAAATGACGACTGGTGGCTTCCAACGGCTCTCCGCCAATGGGAGAAGCACGCCAGCCGGAAGCCTGCCTCCGGGCAGCTCTGCAGGGACGCGCCTGCGCACCCCTGCAATTCCACATGGAGCGCTGCGACGGGCTAGCGTGCGCGTGTTTCATAAAGACAGCCACATGTATTGTTTGCACAGAATTAAGTCCTAAACTGCAAAGAGTCTTCTAAAATTGTGCACTTTCTGACAAGTTTCTCACAGCAAGGAGAAAAATGTTAATTTATTCATTCCTGCCAGTTTGAAGCGAAATGGTCTTTTCACCATCAGTAGTCAAGATGACTTTATTATGCAGTGAATGGAGCAACCATCACAGGCACTGCAAGATGTCCTTCTGTGGCCTATTTAAAGGCTCTCTAGGGTTTGGGATCTCTTTCCAAGTTTTTAGGAAAGGAGGGACCATAATACAAACAAACAGCTTTTTAACAGCAGAAGACATCAAAAGTCATGGAACTCAAATGCCATAAATAGCCAATGTGTGTAGAAATGCATAAGGGGTGAAGGGTATATGCTTCTCAGTTAAACTTTGTAATACTCCAAATCTTTGACTCTTTATGTTTAGCAGAGTAGGCTCTACAATAAGCCACAGCCCCCATTTTTTATTTTTATCTATTTATTTATTTTGACAAGATGTCTGTACTGCTCCGTGCCAATAATAGCATTCCAAAGTAAACACTGGACGACAGCAGGTCAGTCACCCATACTTTCAGGGCAATGTTTTCTATTAAAAGGTAGAGAACTATGTCTGCCCCAATGCTTTGTTGGGGTGCAAGATGCACAAGACCATGGATACATGCTATTAATTTCAAAAATATATGACTAAAGAACTGAATATTTACCCTACTATAAATCCCAAGGCACTCTAAATCAGACATATTCAGCTCCAGAAGAGTGTCCTCTGTGATTTGGCAGTAGTCATATTCAGTTGTTCTGGGTGCAAAACATTGTCGAGCTTATTGGAATGTACTGAATCTTATTGTCAAGTGTGAGGCCTGTGTTAATTCATTTCTATTCTTATTGACTGTTGTTCACATAGGGGTTTACTTGGCAGTGCCTTGTGCCAAAGAAAGCATTGGACCAGACATAGTTCTATGTCAGATCATGACCATGACTGTTAACATCCAACAGGTGTTAAGGCTGATGTACCAAAGAAAATACACAGGATTAGTTTTAGGAATATTAGAGATTTGTTTTTCATTATTATTGGGCTAATAATGGAGACAGAAATAATCATATTAAATGTTTGCATCAGTGTGGTGACCCAGTAATAATGATGGTGACCCAACAAAAGCAGAGATATTAAAGTTTCAAGTGACTTGCTACTTTTGGAGTATTTCCAGTTATAACTGGGGATGAAAAAGAAATAGTTATGTGTCAAGTTGAACATTGCAACTTTTAGCACTTTTTTAAAAAAAATCTTAATCTGATTTTTCAAAACACTGTTTCCAAGTTATTTTAAAGTTCAGCTTTGCTTTTACTGGACTATGCTTCAAGTCATTTTTGATGTATGGCAACCCTAAGGGGAGCTTATCATTGGAGTTTTCTGGGGCTGAGTGTGCGTTTGACATCGCCAAGGTCTTCCAGTGGATTTCCATGGTCGAGTGGAGAATCAAACCCTGGTCTCCAGGGCTATAATCCAATGCTCAACTATACCTAGCATATCTTTAATATAATGTATTGTAGATTTATGTATTTCTTGTTCATTATATATATAGCAATGGTTCTTAACCTTTTCTTTACTTAAGACGCCCTTTAAATATCTTTTCTTAGTGTGTACCACTCCAGGAAGCTTCTGGCTACAGTGGGCCCTTGGTATTCACTAAGGTTTGGTTCCAGAACCTTCTTATGAATACCAAAATTCATGGATGCTCAAGTCCTATTATGTTCAGTGGTGCAGTAAAATGGTGTCCCTTATATAAAATGGCAAAGTCAAAGTTTGCTTTTTGGAATTTTTTTTTAATATTTTAAAGACGTGGTTGGTTGAATCCATGGTTATGGAGAACTGACTGTATATGTGTGGTAGCAAGAAATGTTCCTTCCTTCCTTCTTTAACTGTAAAAAGCTCGTAACACTTCTTCAAACCCTCATGGACCTGTTGTGAGAACATCATGGCCCCCCAGGTTAAGCGTTACTGATATATAGGAAGTTTCAACTACTGCTCAGTTTGGCAGCTAGATTTCTGAATAGTATGAATTTGGGGACCATGTTACTCAGATTCTAAATTGTATTGACTACCAGTTCACTTCCGTTCCAGATACAAAGTACTTCAATCCCTAAACACTTTGGAATCCCCAAACCCTTAAGATGCACTTTCTCTCGTACTATTGTTCAAAGATATTGATAGGAGGCTTTTTTCTAAATGCTTTTGAAAAGGAAAATGCATTATGAAGTTAACAGTTTTCAATTTATATTCACATTTTAAACCTGATTGTAGCTTATTGTGATAAATCTTGTTTTTAACTGGTGACTTGAGGTTTGTTGCAGTTCTTCTCAGTTTTAGCTGAACACTAGTATAAATACTGGGAAATCAGAAAATACGATTTTGCTTTAGTATTTTATTTAGTATTTGTTTCTCCTTCTTTAAGAGGAAAAACTGTAGTAGAAATGTCAACAGATGATTAACAAAAATAAAATGTAAAACAGCTCTTACAGTGGGGCTTACCATTTTTCTAGGGTCATGTTGAAACCATCTTTGATTGTAAATTCAAACCTGATAACCCTGACCTCCTAGCTACAGCATCATTTGATGGAACAATAAAGGTGTGGGATATAAATACTTTAACAGCTGTCTACACTTCTCCTGGTAATGAGGGGGTAATATATTCACTTTCTTGGGCACCAGGTAAGAATATTTTCATTAATTTCTAAATAGTATAGAAAAAAATATTTGTTCTCAATTGCACGTTAAGATTTTCCAGACATGTAGCTAAATGCATGTGGCATTCTTAGCCTAATTAATAGATATTAATTACCTTATGAATCTCAGTTAGTTTGTGGTAGTGTCAGCACTACGTGGTAAATAATCATCATGAGAACTCAACATACTTTTAAGATTTATTATAGCTGCCATAGGCTTTACTTCTGCATTTCATTTGCTCTACAAAACATTGTAGTGCAAACCAAAAGGAAAGTATGTAAACTTAAGCTAGTATGAGTTTATTTCCCCAGATTAATAGGGCAATTTCTTCCAAATTCATTTCTGAGATCACTTTTTAACTGATAAATGATCAATGTATTATTCATTTTTCGTGTGCCAGCTCAACGCAACTTAACTTCCTATTCTTTCTCTTTCTTACTTTCTCTCTGTTAGCCACTCCACTCAGGCATTGCAGTCTGAGGAAGAACAGGAAAGTGCTTGCTGAACTTCCTTGTCCCTTCTTGAGATTGCTACCCAAATATTAAAACATCTTATTAACATATCTTCTCACCCACTCACCCACATCCTCTCCTACAAAATTATACACTCAAGATCAGTTTCTTGCTTTCTCTTTCACACCCGTGCTTTTACTTTTATCTCTACCCCACACACCACAAATCCATTGTGCACATGGGCACACAGGTTTCTCTCTTTTATTCATCTTTTAAGCTTGCTAGATAAGCTTACCAGTGTGGGGCGGGGGTCTTTCCTTTTCCTTTCTTCTAAACTGAATATTGCAAATTGAACCATCACATTCCACATGCTCACTATTGTCATTTTCTTAGGTGTACATGTCACCTGGAGGCATTCTGTTAAAGGCCTGGAGATTGCTTTACAGTGTGATTGGACTTCCAGAAATGGTTGTTGCTGGATGTTTTAGGGTACAAGGGGAGGCTGTGGAGGGCACAGGACTTGTAAGCATTGACAGAACTGTCTGAGCCCTACAGCACCCTTGGGCACCACACTGGAAAAGAAGTATATATGATGCCATATATAACCTGACTGAAATTTCTAGATTAGTTTATATGAAAAGTGAACAATTGGCTTAATTGAGGCAGCTTATGAGGATCTAAATAATAGATAAGAAGTCATGACAATGAGAAGTATCATACTGTGTCATTCTGAATAAGCATTGAAAGAAAACGGAAGCAGGAAACCTCCACGTTGAAATGTATATTTCTGGGGCAGGAGGAGAATGGAGGAAAGCATTATCTGAGCAAACAGTGGTGAAACAGCAAAACAATTTTTAAGTTCCCCTATTGACAACATTAAACTGTTGAAACTGACCATTTGATAAGCAGAAGATGTTCTTAATGTGCTATAACTGCTGTAGGACTAATTATAACTATGAAAAGTCATATTTTTTTGTTGAAAGAATGTGAAACATATATCGTTTGGAAGCATAGTGGTATTTCAAGTTCAAGAAAGTGTGCTTTTAAATAGCACACTTGTTATAGTGGGAGAATGATAATTAGGTATGATAATTAGGAATGATAATCTTACACCACTGTTTATTTGATTATCTCTTCCCTAAAGGAGACTTGAATTGCATAGCTGGGGCAACGTCCAGAAATGGTGCATTCATCTGGGATGTTCCACGGGGAAAAATGATAACCCGCTTCAATGAGGTAAAATAAAGTTTGTTTTTCAAGGTTTTTTTAATGAGATTAATGCTCCTTTTAATGCTTGTTTGTGGAAGTTGGAGTGATGCCTTGCCTTAGGAAATCTAAAACCTAAATCTGATTATAGAACCACAGCTGAAATCAAGCCTGATGGGGATGGGGATGTATGTGTTAAAGCAGGGATGGTATAGTCCAGTTCATGGACCCCAGATGGCCCCTTGGCTCTACTTTTGTAGTCCCTAAGGCCCTCCACCAGTCCCCTTAGACTTCCAATTTAAAAAGTGTGATTTTTCAGGTAATTTTTTGCCCCCAAATCATATAACAAAGCTCCCCAAATGAGTAAAAACGTGCAAAATACCCCATCCCATCCTTAAAAGTACCCCAGATTTCCATAACCAAACACCTGTTTTCCTGTACAGTCTGTTTCAAAGTGAATCAGCATAACTTTTGATCACCATTTTGTGAGGGACTATAGAGGAAAGTGGAGGTGGGTTTGCTGGGTGTATGTGTAACTCATGGGAGTCTGGAGGAGGGGAATTGGTCCCCAGGAATTTGCTAAAGCGTTAGACAACTGAAAAAAAAAGTGTTCCTACATTAAGCAGTTCTAAATGAACAGAGCTAGGCTGTCTGTTAGGCAGAATGAGATATCTCACTGAGGAGTGGAGAATTCTAGTCTGGTTTTACTTAGAAGACAATTACTGCGCTGTATGTGAATTCTAGAGGAGAAACTGAGGGAGAGGATGTGAGCCACACTAAAACTCTCAGTAAAATAAAACATGTGAACAAACAGGTCTTTAGATGCCTATACACCAGTGTACAGAGTTTGGCAAACAAACAACACAAGCTTACAGTCCTAGTGCAAGAGAGTAAATACGACTTCAGTGGTATAATGGAAAGTTGGTGAGATGATTCCTATGACTGTAATATAACTATTAAAAGATATAATCTATTTAAAAAGAATAGATAAAAAAAGAAAGAGGGAGTAGCATTTTACATTAAAGCTAATTCCATTTGTACAGAAACTCACATGGGTGACCAGACTGGACCAGTTGAGAACATATGCATAAAGATAAATAGAGGGAAAAAATAAAAATAAAAAATTACTGTGGTAGAAGTTTAATGCAGACCACCAAACCAAGACAAGGAGATGGATGATGCTTGGAAAGAAATCTCAGAAATCTGCAATATGCAAGAACTGGTAGTTATGAGGAACTTCAGTTATCCTGAAATCTGCCAGCAGACTAACTCTGCTAAGCATAGGCTCTCCAATAAATTCCTGTTGTGTCTTGGAGATGATTTCCTCTTTCAAATGGTGGAGGAGGGTAAAAGGAAATTGGGGCAGTCCTGGACTTGATCCTACCCAACAGGGAGGAGTTGGTCACTGGACTAAAAGCAATCAGGACTTTAAGGGAGAGTGACCATGTAATGCTAGAACTCATGTTTGGGGGATAGGGCAAAGAAGGATATAGTCAAAGATGGACCTTGGATTCCTTTAGAGATGCTAAAGGAAAAAGACACCGCATGGGTGATACTTCATGAAGAAGATGCTTGTTAAAGCACAAATACAAATAATTCCATGAAAGAAAAAAAATGGGAAACATCTGAAAAATCCAGTGTGGCTGCACCTTAAATATGTGGAGCAAGTGAGAAGAAAAAAGTGCATATATAAAGAATGGAAGGAAGAACAAATCTCTAAGGAAAAATACAGATGTGTAGTTCAAGCTTGCAGGAATAGTGTAAGGAAAGCTAAAGCTCAAAATGAGCTGAGAATGGCTAGGCAAGCGACAAGAAGAAGTTGTTCAAATATGTTCAAGGCAAGAGAAAGACCAAGGAAATGGTGGGAGCACTGCTCAGTGAGGATGGTAAAATGTTAACAGATCACAATGAAAGGACAGAAATGTTCAATACCTATTTTGTTTCTGTCTTTCCCACAAAAGAGGCTATGCGCTCCCTTGCATCAGCAGAGACCTTGGCAAGGAATCTAGATTGCAAATCAAGGTTGATAAGGAATTAGTCAGGAATCACCTAGTTAATCTAAATGAGTTCAGCTCTGCAGGATCAGATCAGCTCTGTCCCAGAGCATTGAAGAAGTGTGCTGATGTACTTGCAGAATTACTTGCCATCATTTTTGAGAAATCTTGGAGAATGGGTGAGGTGCCAGAGGACTGGACGTGAGCAAAGGTCCCTCTCTTCAAAACAAAGAAGAAATTCCAGGAAACTAGATGCCAGTCAGCCTGACTTCAATACCAAGAAAAGTATTAGAATGCATTACACAGGAGTCTGTCTGCAAGTATCTTGATGACAATGCAGTGGTTAGTAGAAGCCAACATGGATTTGTCAAGAAGAAATTCTGCTAAATTAATCTTATATCTTTTTTTTTAATCAGGTTGCTAGTTTAGTAGTTGGTAGAAATGCAGTGGATGTCATTTATCTAGATTTCAGCAAAGCATTTCATATGGTCCCCGTTGATCTTTTGATTAGCAAACTGATTAAACATGGAATACGTGGAAACATCATCAGATGGATCCATAACTGATTGGATACCCATTTGCAAAGAGTTGTCATCAATTGCTGCACAACAAACTGGAAAGAGGTCTCAAGTGGAGTGTCTTAGGATTCTGTTGTACAGCCATTACTCAACATTTTTTTCAGTGTGTTAGATGACATAGTGAAGAGAATTCTTTTGAGGTTTGCAGATGATACAAAACTGCAAGGGGTGGCTAACACATTGAAAGACAGGAACAGAATTCAGAGGACCTTGATAAACTAGAAAATTAGGCAGAAATTAATACAATGAAATTCAACAGAGACAAGTGCAAAATTCTAGACTTAGGCCATGAAAAACAAACCGCTGTAAGATTGGGATACATGGCTCAGGAGGTACTACATGTGATTATACGTTGAACATGAGTCAGCAGTGTGATGCTGCAGCAAAGAAAGTGAATACTATTTTAGCCTGCATCGATAGAAGCATAGTTTCAAGATTGAGGGAAATATTCCTACTTTATTATATGCTGGTCAGGCCTCATTTGGAATATTGTGTTCATTAATGGGAGCCTCATTTTAAGAAGGATATAAGCAAGTTGGAGCATGTTCAGAGGACATGAAGGATGATAAGAGCTACGGAGAACAAAGCATACGAGGAAGGGCTGAAGGAGTGGGCATGTTCATCTTGGTGTTCAGAAGACCGAGGGCTGACGTGATTGTACTCTTTAAATACCTCAAGGGGCTGTCACAGAGAGGAGGATGCAGACCTCTGCTGCCCCAGAGGGGTGGAGAATACAGAAGAGACTTCAGTTGAACATTAAAAGAAACTTCTTGACAAGGATGGTGGTTTAGCGATGGAACTAATTGCCTCAAGAGGTGGTGGGGTCTCCTTCTTTTGATGTCTTCAAAAGCCCTCTCAGCAGCTGCCTGCTGGGGATGTTTTAGTCAGAGATCCTCTCCTTAGCAGGGGATTGGACTCAGTGGCCCATGAGATCACTCCACCTCTATGATTTTGTGAATCACTGTATTCCCCATTTCCCTTCTCTGCTGCCTCACTTTCCATTTTTTTTCTACTTCTTGTTAGTGCATCAGCAATTGCATCCTGTGGCCCATGTGCCCTACATAAAGGAGCCAGTGATACTTACTGTGTGAAGCTGGTGCTGTTTTATACATGGGGTGGGTGGATAGGTGACACTGAAGATTCTGTGAGGTCTGTGAGAGTGGGGGCAGAGAAGTGAAGTATGTGGGGGAAGCAAGGACAGGGAAGCAAGGTTGCAATAATGATGAACAATGGAAGCAGCACATCACCCATCTTACACAGATCTAAACTAAAATAACTGTCCGTGATTTCTTTCTCTAAAAAAGCATTAAACAACTTCCAGTTAGAGAATGAATAAGTAGGTTCCACCCCCACAACACACCTTTCCTATCCACCCCCCAAAACCCCAGTTCTGAGCTAAGAAAATCCAAATTGAAAAGTTACTGTAGTCTTCTGTGTTTACCTTCCCATATATTTCATTCCTGTAGATATCTGCAGATGATCCAGTATTCTTGCATAGAAATTAGGACACTCAGTAAATACATGTGCAGGGCTCTAGGAGCTAATGGCTTTAATCTACTATTCTTTTCTCAATTTAATAATACAGAATTTTGAATGGCAATAACGTTTTTATGCTTTTTCAAACTTTAGATCAGATTTTATTAATCAAGAAAAAGGCTGAAGATCCTATGTTAATAACTGAATAGGGTTTAACAAATGTAATCTGATCTCAGCAGAATTTGTGATTTCAAGTCCATGCATACATTACTTTACTGGGGGTCTAAGTAGTTGAGTATAACTTATTGCTACCAGTAAAACTCTCTAGGAGCCTGCTGCTGGTTATTAACTGCTTAGATTTACTTCATTGTCACTCTTCAATCTTTGCTTCCATTCTGTGCTAAATTATCATTTATGCCACTACAAGCAGCTATAAAACACTGGCGTCTTATTTAACATTCTGATTTCTTTCTGTAACGAATGTCAGTTTGCGTATTTTGCTGCAATCTGCTTTTTATAACTAGAAAATGCATTATAGGAAGGATATGTATGGATACTAGATTCAAAGGCTGATGAAAAATGCTAGTAATCATACTTGTAAAAGAAAGAAGATCATAGCCAAATTTCTAAATAAGAGAAAAAGGAGTGAATTATTTCTTATTGATAGGCATTTTACATTTTTTGAAGCATGGAAAGAATGGAATTTTCTGCATTGCATGGAGCCATAAAGATTCCAAAAGGATAGCAACCTGCAGTGCTGATGGATTCTGGTGAGTTGTCATTTGGAGGCAACTTTAGTATTTGCCATATACATTTTAATGCAGTGTTCTTGTAATGGATGATCTGAAAAAAAATGTGAATTGGTAAAGTGTGTTGACATGATCCTGCATGTTGTAAAGCTATGACCCAGTGACTTATCTGATGTCCAGCATACTTATTGATGCCAGAAGGCCTCATTTTGAACTGTATTTGCATTTCCCTGTGAAATCTGCAGATGCTTCCTGACACATGTGATGGTCATCCACTTCTATATACATGAAAGTCTACTAGGGCAAAGAAGATGCAGCCAATCAGTTTTGCTCAGTGTAAAGTACACAACAAAATTTAATGTTATGTATGAGCTGTGTGCATGTGTAGTAAAAAGTCCATTGCTGAATCAGTCATCCAAAGTGATACTGGGCATATCTCTATTCAACATCTTTATAATTGATTTAGATGATGGAATAGAAAGCATGCTTATTAGATTTGCAGATGACAACAAATTAGGAAGCGTAGTAAATACCCCCAAGAACAGCGTCAGAATTCAAAATGGCTTTGACAGACTGGAAAACTGGGTCAAAAATGACAAAATTAATTTCAACATGGATCAATCTACATCTAGGGAGAAAAAGGAAAGGCACAAATATAGGATGTGTGACCCCCTGGCTTGAAAGCAATACATGTAAAATGGATCTAGGGGTCTTAGTAGACCACAGGCTAAATAGAATTCAACAGTATGACATGGTGGCCAAAAATGCTATTGCAGATCTAGGCCCTTTCCACACCGAGGGGGTGGACACGCGGGGAAACGGGGCGGCGCACGCGGGGACAGAGTTTACCGTGAAGCGGGAGGCTCCGTCCCCGTGGGGAGCAGTGCGAATTCGCCACTCTGCACGGTGGCGGTGCTCAGCAGTGCCCGGCGGCGCCCAAAATGGCGGCCAGTGGCTTCCGGCGGCACTCCACCAATCGAGGCAGTGCACCAGCCGGAAGCCCGCCCCCGGGCAGCTCTGCAGGGAGGCGCTACCGCGTCCCTGCAGTTCTGCACAGGGCAGTGTGATGGAGTAGCCCGCGAGAGGTTTTATAAAAACCACTTGAAAGGTGGTTTTTATAAAACACGGAGCGCCACCCACGTGGCTGTGCGAGGGTGGTGTGAGATTTAGAACCTCCCTTTTTTGGTCTGCCCTAGCGCACCCCGCGGTGAAGACGACCTCCGTGTCCGGTCGTTGCACTGCGGGGTTTTACCCCCATATGGAAATGGCCCTAGACTGCATCAAGGTTATATTGTCCTGATCAACAAAATAGTAGTGCCACTCTATTCTGTTTTGGTCAGACCTCACCTGCCATACCATGTCCATTTCTGGTTACCACAGTTCAAGAAGATATTGACAGGCTAATACATGTCCAGAGAAGGGTGACCAAGATGATGAAAGGTCTGGAAACCAAGTCTTATGAGGAACAATTTAGGGAGATGGATATGCTGTTCAAAAATGCAATAGACTGCCGTAGGCGAGGGTGGGCTCTCCTTCTTCAACGGTCTTTAAACAGAGATTGGATCTGCATCTTTCAAGAGTCCCGTAGTTGTGTATTCCCGTAGGGCAGGGGATTAGACTAGATGCCCTTTATGCTCCCTTGCAACTCTATGGTTATATCATAAGAACAACCATTTCAGAGCTTTATACACAGAAATGGTATTATTCTTGGCCTGAAAAGTAGATTTTACACTTTGAGTGGAAAGGAAATGTTGGAAGAAAGAGCAATTCATATCTAATTTAAGAACAGTGATCCTGATAAATTGTCAGCTTTGAAATATGAAGCAAGAAAGTATCACTAATCAGAGTGCGTGGTTTAGAAAAAAAAATTGCAATTCTCTGTTTACTTTCTGTGGTGATTCTACCTTTTCACCTTAGACAGTTGTATAGTAGTTGGAGTTTTTGGATAAAATGTGGCAGTTCCACAATGATTCCACTTTTTGCTTCCAGAGGAATGTTGAATGCTGTGTACATCTGAATCTATGACAGCTGCCTTGCTTCTGCCACTTTTATATTTGTCACAGAAAACGCAGGGGACTATAATCCAAATAGGCAGTAAAAATACCTTTAACAAATTCTTCATACTTATCAAGTTTCATATCTGCATATCTCCTCATCAGGGAGTTATATATTAATCGTTTTAAATTTTCATTTTAAAAACCCCATCGTCTTCATGATATTGCTTTACTGTGTGTTTATTAAACTTGTAGGGGAGAACCTAGACCAAGATCATGTAATGCAGAACATAGTATAAATGTTTCAAAGATAGAACTATACTATGTCTTTCCTGTTTCCATACTGTATCCTGCCCTTGGCCATTCAGTGGCTGCTAGAGACTAGGGGGAGTCAAAGAAGCATCTGTCTCTATAGCTAGGCCCAGGCCGATGACATCCTTCATCTAGATCTTTTGAGGTCCTCTGGAGGTCTTGCTTGATGGTGTAATTGTTCTGCGTCTGCCTGTGGGAATTTCCCCAAATGCCTCTCTAATGCCCAGCTCTCCCTAGCCACTGAATAGCCAGGAGAGGAGGCTAACAGCAGCTACACTGGAAGTTTTGGGGAAATTTTTGTGATTGAGGGAAGGGAATACCAGCCTTCAGTTTGACCAAATACATGCAGTGCAATGGTCTTAATACAAGGCCAATAACCAGATACCAGCCCATATCTCAAAACTAGAGCTTAGAAAAGTTAACTTTAAATGCTCAGAGCATATGTTTTACGCCCAGAAAGCCCTCAGATCACTCACTGATATCCCTAATTAAAAGGATTTCAGAAGAACCTGGAACGTTATCTTTTTTGGACTGTAGCTGCCAGAATTCCCCAGCTAGTGCGGCCACTGGTTGGAGAAATCTGGAAGCTGCCCACCCCCCAATTGACATTTCTAGTAACATTTCCAAGCTCAGTCTTTCAGGCAGTAAAACTAGCGAAGGTTTCTGCTTGGGGTTTTGGAGATCTGCTGCCAGTCAAGATTACACCGAATGGGACTAGATTGATGTAACAGTCTCACTTGGTTTATAGCTGTTTCATATGTTTGAATATACATATAACTGCATGCATTCTAATATTTCTGTACTTTTTAATGCACATATTTATACACACTGCACACTACCTGTGTTTTACGCAATTTATATATACAACTCGGCACAGAATTGCATGGAGTAGAACTCTGTGTGGGTAGGAAAAGACTTTTACCCATTTTCCTTTCCTTTGCAACACATGTACCCCTGAAAATCTGCTTCAGGGGCTTGGGTTGTACTCCAGAATTGCATAGTGCAAGAGAAAGGCAAAATGAACAGAAAACCTCTCCTCTTCTAACCATGAGGATGGCTAGAAGCTGATGGAACAAGAGTCTCTGCTAGGTCTGA
The DNA here is from genome assembly GCA_948472985.1 of Iguana delicatissima. Classification (NCBI taxonomy): domain Eukaryota; kingdom Metazoa; phylum Chordata; class Lepidosauria; order Squamata; family Iguanidae; genus Iguana; species Iguana delicatissima. Next base: position 129,455 of record CAOKZL010000280.1, on the reverse strand, counting down.
ATAATACCAGTAAATGGAAGGAAGACCTCCATTTCAAGAACTTCAGGTCTTTTTTTCTTCCTTTAGAATGTACAGTGCCTCATACATGAACTTCAAAAAATCATGTTGTTCCATAGTTACCATATGGGCTTTCCCAGAAGTGTTGATTTATTATATTTTTTGCAAAATTTACATTCACAGTAGATATTGACATAAACCTTTCCATTCCAGCAAATGGTGAAGACAGAATTTTTTCGAATTGTTTTATCACTGAACATTTTAATAAATATATAGTATGTTCATGAAAAAGCATTATAAGTTTGAGTTATATTGGATCATTGTGCAATATTATTAAAGATTTCATTATTGCCCATTTGATCTACTTCCATTTGTTTTGAGTGAGAGATTAGGTATGCCATTTAGTTTATTTTGTTTTCCGAAGAGCCACTATAATTATATACATGACATCTCTTAAATATTTCCCACATAAAACATTTGCAAACTTCTGATTTTTATTTCTGTATTATAATTTTTTCAGTATTATTCGAACCATTGATGGTAAAGTTCTCCACAAGTACAAACATCCAGCTGCAGTTTTTGGCTGTGATTGGAGTCAAAACAACAAGTGAGTTACTTTTCTAGAAGCGTTTCCTATTGTTTATGTCATAATTCCAAATAATAAGCTATAAAAGAAGCTTGTTCTAAAATGTATGTAATGTAATATAATTGTTGCTGTGGTCTAGTTCAGTAATATCATGAGCTAATTAAAATTTGTTCTGGATTGAGCCACCCTAGAGATGGCACAGAGATATCCTTAAATCTGCTTAGCACTACTATAGTTTAGTTATGTGTGAGTTCCAAGTTTCTTTTGTCTTTCCACTGAGACCTAAGGAATCTTTGGTTGATGGTTAGCACACAACTACAGTTTGATCAATAATCACACGTGAAATTACCTTAGAAGTTACCTGGTAATTCAGTTGGGACCAGCTGCAGGAAACATTTTGGATCAGGGTTAGGATTCACTGTATAATATTGCCACTATCTAATAATAGCATCCGGTAGTACTGTACATAGGAGAGCCAGCATGTTGTAGTGGTTTGAGTGTTGGACTACGACCCTGGAGGCCAGGGTTCAATTCCTCACTTGGCCATGGAAACCTCCTGGATGACCTTGGGTCTATCACATACTCTCTGCCCCAGAAAACCCTGTGATAATTTGCCTTAGGGTCACTGTAAGTCGGAAACAACTTGAAGGCACATAACAACAATAAGGGCTGTACATAGTGAACCTTCATGATGTAGTGGTTTGAGCGTTGGATGGTAACCCTAGAGACTCTTGGCCATGGAAACCCACTGGGTGATCTTGGATGCATCACACACTCTCCACCCTCAGAAAACCACATGATAGCTTCATCTTAGGATCACCATCAGCCTTTTTGCATGCAATTTCTTATGTGAGAGGGCCCCTTTAGCGTCACATAAATGGGAGGAGCGGTCCGCGCACACATTGTTTTATTTTTGGCTTCAAGCTGAAAATGCTGCGTGGTCGCACACGGCTCCTGGGGCCCTCGCGCACTTACCTGCTCTGCGGTGTGTCGGACAAGCGGGCCGGTCGCGCTTCCTGCCCCAGCGCAGCCTACAGCTCGCAGGCTGCACTGCAGAAGGAAGGGGCGGGGCGGGGCGCTAGCACGATGGTTGTGCAACCAGGAAGCCAGCTGCGGGAGAACGGAGGAGCGGTGCGAGTGCCTCGCACAAGAGACTACTTGCGCGAACAGCACCTCCCACCTCCGTGAGCAGGTAATGTGCGGAAAGGGCCATAAGTTGGAAAATGACTGAATAAACATAGCAACGGGACTGTACATGCAACTGAATGACCCTCTGACATTCTAAGCCTTTTTACTTTCTTCCTCTTATCATATATATAGTACTATCAGTGTACGTGGCACTTTAGAAGAGCAGTTTATAGTTGTTAATTTGACAGTTTCTTGCCCTTAGGTTTACAATCTGAAAAGGCACAAGAAAAAGGAGGGTGGCAGGGAGAGAGAGGATTAAATCCAGAAGATTCTGGCTGCTGTTCTCTCCCGCAGAAGCCATAGCAGGCAGTTGGAACAGAGTGTGGCCTTTCATCATCCTCTGGAATCAAGGCACTATAGAGCTGTGCCTGACTGTTGTTCTGTCCTTCAGACTCCACAGCCTTTAATGGGCTTCTTAACCTTTAATGGGCATCTTAAATACACTGTCCAAAAAATTTCTTTAAAGTCCATACTTAAATAGATGAGAACTATTGCTTATAATTGGTGAGGAAAAACTATTATTCTGTCATCCTTGAATTTTTTAGTGTCAGTCTCAGGCCCTTTCCACACAGGGGGCGGCAAAACGGGGGGAAACGGGGTGGTGCATGCGGGGACAGAGCTTACCTTGAAGCGGGGCGCTCTGTCCCTGCGGGGAGCAGCGCGAATTCGCTGCTCTAAATGTCGGCGGTGCTCGGCAGTGGCTGGCGGCGCCCAAAACGGCGGCCGGCGGCTTCCAGCGGCACTCCGCCAATCGGGGCAGCACGCCAGCCGGAAGCCCGCCCCTGGGCAGCTCTGCAGGGATGCATTAGCGCGTCCCTGCAGTTCTAAATGGGGCACTGCGACGGAGTAGCATGCACAAGTTTTAAAAAGACCTCTTGAAAAGTGGTCTTTATAAAACATGGAGCGCCACCCCCGCAGCCGCGTGAGAGCGGTTTGAGGTCTAGAACCTCCCCTTTTTCACTGCTCTAGTGCACCCTGTGGTGTAGATGACCTCCGTGTCCAGTCGTCAGAGCACGGGGTTTTACCCCTGTGTGGAAATGGCCTCAGTGGAACATAGGACTCCAGCATAAAAAAGAGAATTGTTTTTAATAGATAAGGCTCACTCCAAAGAGAAATAAGTTTTTGTATCTGTTGATGCAGTAAGGTAATGCTAACTTCAGCTGCACTTAATGAGTTTCCTAAGATGCCAGAACTTCCCCTCCTGTCTCTACCCATTTTTGTTCCCTTTCTTTCTTTTTTCTTTGGAGTTAATATTTTTCCTTTAGCTTGTTCAATTCAATACTGTTGTTGTGGGAGCATAATCATGGAATTTTGCTTATTTATTTACCAGGCACAAATATTACTTTTGTTTTTGAAACCTTTTCTAACAAGCAAAAATAGTTTCTTTTTATAAGAAGAGAAGGAAGGATGAGGTTCCCTTTTATTTACCCAAATCTATCTATACTTGCAATGGAACTACTGAAAACAAATTCTGTTGAGGAAAACTTGTTCACTCTCATGCATCAGGATTCAAAACAGAACAGAACAAGAAGGATTGCACTGAATGAAATGTGGGACATTTTTTCTCAATTAGAACAGTGCATTGAGGATAAGGATTAGGGTTAAGTTCAGGACTTCATGTACACTGCTTTTATTTCCTAGTGTCCTTCTAACTAGACCAACTAGTGCATATCACTTTTCCTTTGCTGCATAATGGTTCACAGAAACTGTTGTTGTTGTTGCTGCTGCTGCTGCTGTTACTGTTATTGTTGTTTTCATCCCAATATATTAACATTAGCTGGAGCCACATAAAGTATCATAATGGCAAAAACAGTGGATCTGTTGGACCATTTTTCTCTTCTTTCTGTTGTTGTTGTTGTTATCTTTATGAACAGCAATCGCTGTACCATAGCAAGTGGCTGAAATTTCAGAAAATTGTTCACTACAGTGCAAGTAAGAGTTCTGCAGATTTAGTTCTGTACAGATACTACAAGAGAGCATGAATTTCTCCTCTTCCTTTTTTGGGGGGGTTATAGAAAGAGAACCCTTACTGAAAGCAAATAGCTTTTCCTAAACTTGTACAGTGTACCCGCCATATATGTGGGCATTCCATTCCACATACCTATCTCATCCATCATAATGAGATGTGGCACTTCACTTGACCTTGCATTCGTGTGTGTAGAGGTTGCACCAGAAAGGACTGCACTGTATTTTTAATTCTATTTCCAAGTGAAAAATGGTTTCCCAAAACATAGTGCAAAACAAATGCACAGCTGTTAAAAATAAAGTTTCTGCAGGGCAGTAGGAGCTCAAAATCAGTAAGTCAAATACTTACTACGTGGGTCATTAGAAACGAGATCGTAGTAGGAACTCTTATTGTAATAAAGGTCTTCTAACATTATTTCTGCACAGCAGCCCCTCTTAGAAAAGATGGCTAGCACATGTAAAATAAATATTGAGGGATAGAATAAAATATAGCTGTAGAACAATTAAGTTCTAAATGTGTCACTTAAATACCAGAATGATAGGAGCTGATGTAGCAATACAGGGTTTTGAGTAAATGAAATTTTGTGGGCTTTTCCTCCCACTGCTCATAGAAGAAGGTGTCATGGGTTTGTCTGAATATTTTAAAATAAATAACCTGGAAATATGCAGAGTTTGGAAAAGTTACTTTTTTTGGACCACAACTCTCAGAATGTCACAAGGTATCCCTACCACAGGAAATTCTAGGAGGAGTTTGTTTGAAAAAAGTATCTTTTCCTGGCTCTGGAAAGATGGATTGGAAGGGCCAAAGTTCTGCACATCACCCCCATTTTGTTGATTGGATAAAGCTTTTAGCATGGATCATTAGAAGTAACAACAGAGATCACCTAATTTAAGGTCTAAATGTTGGATTACAATGCTGGTGACCAGGATTTGATTCCCCACTTGGCTATGGAAACTCACTGGATAGCCTTGACCAAGCTACATAGTCTTAGCCACTGTGATAGGGTGGCCTTAAGGTGAACTTAAGTCAGAAATGACTTGAAGGCGCACAACAATAACAACGGCAAAAAGAACAACAAGGTGATAGTTGCTCCCATTAGATGTTTGAAATAAAAAGAAATGTAGGGGAGGTTTTCAAAAATTCCACTTGTTTGTTGGTTTTAGAATTTTGAAACTGTTAAATTATAATGACTTCTGCAGCTGATGTCTAATCTTCCTTTTTGCAGAGACATGATAGCTACTGGGTGTGAAGATAAAAATGTCCGTGTCTATTACCTAGCAACTAGCTCCGATCAGCCACTGAAAGTATTCAGTGGGCATACTGCAAAAGTGTTTCATGTAAGATGGTCACCACTTAGGGAAGGAATCCTCTGCAGTGGTTCTGATGATGGGTAAGCATTCCACGCTGAAGTTGTGGTGGGACATGCAATATAAACCTTTTATTTTTCTTCATGACTATGAAAGCCATTTGGAAAACTGCTTTTAATTTGGTAAAAGATACACTGTTCTTGATGTTCAATTTTATTTGTAATTTTTGATTAACATTCAGAATACGATTGTTTGATTTTATGCCCTGTGTTTCATGCAAAACTTGGGGTTTCTAAAATACAGAATACAAGGAATGAGTCTGCTTTGAATCACACTGCCAATGTGTGCTCATATTCTGAGAAGGCCTGTGTTGCCTGATGACTCCAGAGCTCTAGTTGTGTTTAGAAACTGAGTTTAGTGATTGGTGGGATAATGGTGGAAAGAAGCATGTTGATCCTTGTTGAGAAAGATTAATCATTAGCTAAATCTAGCTCTGTGTAACATACACATGGCCTGGTAGGATGATAACTGTGGCTTGCTTGGCAAAGGCTCAGTTGTCTTCCATCTGTGTACTGTGACCTAAGCTTTGATAAATTCACTAGGGCTCAGCCATGGAAGGAAGCAGTACAAAGCCTAAAAAACCAAAAGATATACTACCTCCACCTTTATTCACTTTCTCTGAGGCCTCAGGAAAAGCTGGAGGTATACCTTTTAATGACATGGAAATAGAGGCTAGGGGGATGGTGAGCACTGCTAGGACTTTGCAATAATTTTTCAGCAGTCTAGATGATGTGTAAAGAGCAAGGGAAGAAATGTAGAGAAATGAAGAAGTTATGGGTATTATACTTGTGTCCATTGCTACTGTGTCTGCTGCTGTTTTTATATTTTTTTAAAATAAATCGGGCATAGACCAGAGTGCAGGTTGAATTAAAGGTACTGAATCAGTTTGTGGACTGATTTATGCAACCCTTATCAAAAATCATAAATTGCTGGGCCTGTGTAGTACAATTTGTGTTTTCTGATTTAAAGAATGATTCTATCCTCTGTATATGGTGGATGTTCCACCTCTGCATGATGCTGGCAACAGGATGTACAGCTGCAACACTCTGTACACATATAGGTGAAAAAGTTCCATTTCAGATCAGTGGCTTCTAGATTAACATGCACAGATATATCAATATACAGGTTAAAAAAGAAAAAAAAAGTTTACAAAAAAGTTGTGAAAAGGTCAAAAGGGGAAAGTTATAAAAAGGAGGTTTCACATATAGTTGTGGAGAGGTGATGCATTTCTGTGTGAAAAGCAGCATGTATAAATTTGCCAGTCTAGTCCTGTATATATATTATTCAGCTTTGCAGTGAGTCAGGAATTTATGTAGACGTAAGAGGTCCTGGAACTGTGAAGAACTGCATTGCCACAACTGGTCAGAGTCTTTCACACAAGTAGATTAGGTCCCAGAAAGAAAAGGAAAAAAGGAAAGAAAGAAAGAAAGAAAGAAAGAAAGAAAGAAAGAGAGAGAGAGAAAGGTGTGGTGTGAACAATTCTTGTAAAAGTCCTTGTAGGTGGTCAAATGTTACATTAAATTTACTTCATTTCTTACTTGTAGCACTGTTCGGATATGGGATTATACCCAGGATGCTTGTATAAATGTTCTTAGTGGACATAAAGCACCGGTACGAGGATTGCTGTGGAATACAGAAATACCTTACTTACTGATATCAGGCAGCTGGGATTATACAATAAAAGTATGGGATACAAGAGATGGAACATGTCTGGACACGGTTTATGATCATGGTGCAGATGTCTATGGTAGTATATTTAAAAGTTTGATACTACACATTTTTGTTAGATTTCACAAACCTAAAAAAAAATTGATTGAATATTTAAAAACTAATGTTAAAATGTCTTGTTTTTAGGATTAACTTGTCACCCTAGTCGTCCCTTCACAATGGCCTCTTGTTCTCGAGATTCTACAGTGAGACTTTGGTCTTTGACACCTCTAATAAATCCTCTCCAAATAAATATCTTGGCAGACAGATCATGGGATGAAATTATCGGAAACACTGGTGGGTAACTGTGTTGTACGCATGAGCAGACATCAGGGATGAACAAAACTGTCCTTTCATTTCTCAAATCCATCTTGCTGTTTGGTGTTTGGTGCTTTTGCATATTCATGGATGGTTTGTTTTTCTATAAAACTCCTTTTTGATTCCCAAAAGGTAACTATACAAATTCATCCATCTTATAACTGTGTTGGTCTATCTATGTTGACAACTATGTATGTGCAGATTATATTGCTGAGTGTACTTCAATTTCCATACTACTTTACTATTTTCCTTGATGTTTAAGCACATGCACAGCTTGAGAACACACCTGTACAGGGCATTCTGAAAAGCAGAAGAGATAGGTTCATAAGCCACTAGGTTATATTCATGCATATTAAGGCTAACAGGTTAGTCTCGTGCAGTTTCATTTGACTCAAACTTAAATGTACATCATAGTTAAAGTAATGCAATGTTGATAGGTACTGTACCCATATACACACTGATACATAGTCATTGATGATTTCTCAACTACTAGTTAGCTTTTCATGTTCATTGGAAACGAAATCTGGTAAAATCGGACTAGGGGTTAATCTTTGCTTATTTTGCTCTTGCATGCACAAATGAAAAATTTCAAAAGTTTTCTCTCTGCTGGATCCAGTTACTGCAGTTAATGCACATTTCACATTTTGGGACAAAGAATATTTTCAGGACACCCTTTGTTGTCAAGGATGAGAAAACATGCAAATATTTTTATATCCTGAAACTGACATAGGGACCATTCAGGAAAATGGTACACACCAGAAGAACAATGTCTGCTTTTGAGAATCAAATACATTGGATTACTGTGGATAACTAGTCTAGCCACAGTTTATATGGTTGACAAAGTCTAATGACTACGATAACCTTCAACATAGTGCCATACAGAAGATTTGGGCAACATCTCCCATCAGTCCTAACCATCTGCCATGCTTGCTGGGACTGGGTGGTTGTTGTATGCAAAGCATCTGAAGTGTACTGCATTAGGAAAAGATGAATTTAGAGGAACTTTGGTGTACACAAGTACCCTGAAGTGTGGAGCTCTGAAATACAGCCTTATTATGCTCATTGTTCCTATATTGTATTTACTCTGCAACTGTTGGTTTTTACTAGATCGGGCAGCTGAAATTGGTGCTCCTCCCTTGCTGTGTGGCAAAGTATCCAGGGATATTAAACAAGAAGTAGATAAACTGTCGGGAAACCCTGAGGGAGAAAACTGAGATGGTTTTCAGAATGTTTATCAGTAAGTATTAAACAATACATACTATGTCCATACATGATATAGAAATATAAAATAGAAATTTCATTGGGTTAGATTTTAATATCTCACCTTTCTGCTGGTATGGGATTTAAGGCAGCTGATCTAAATGTAGGCCAAGTTTTTTCTTCATTGTTTTTCAGTGGAATAAATTTTTATTAAAATATTTTGTGTTTAAGTGCTTCTAAACCAGAGCGTGGAAAGTTACTTTATGAAGAATGAACATAATGACATGCTGAATCCAGACGTAACTGACCATTGATAGGATGATGCCCTTGGTTAGATATGGATGATTTTGTCATGTTCAAGAGTTTGGAAGATTATTTTTAAAAATTTATTCATTACAGCTGAAACCCCAAGTGCCCCCACCATTCATTCTTGCATGGTTGAATATTTTTTAAAGGTACTTCTTTCTTTTTCTCAGACGTACCAAAAGTAGATACTTTTGTTTTTCAGTTAATTTAAAAACACAGTTATAAATGCTATAAGCCACTGGTTTATGGCATATACGAACATGCTTCCTATTCATCTTACAACCCCCACAAAAGGCACAGGGCACCAACCATTTCTGTTATTATAAACATTATAAACTCCTCCATTTCTGTTATTATAAAAGTAATTAAAATGTTACAATGGAGGTAACACTTTGTTAAGCTACAGTAATAATTTAACTAGATTATACTTTTTTATTGCTGAAATTAATTAATTACAAATAACAATGTGCTTTTAGATATCTAGAACTTAAGGTATTTATACCTCTTAAAAATAACTTTCCAATTTCTGCTCTTAACCACAGTCCAGGAGTTTCTGTAATGGACATAAATAATAAAGAGCTCTGTTAAACAATGACCATAAATGGATTTGCGGTATGCTGTTGCACAACTTGGAAAAAGAGTTGGGTAGTAATTGTAAATAAGAAAAAAAATACTGATTACATGGAATGAATATCTTGTATTTTTTAGCTAGTTTTAAGATATTTATTGTACCTTGATGGTGTCAATTCTCATTTAACCTAGGAGGTGTGCTGTGCTGTTTGTACACTAATGCAAATGCCACTGCAGACATTTGGACATATAATGAGGAGCCAAGAATGGCCATGGGTTCCCAAGTCATATCTACTGTGTGTTTCCAGATATGCATCTTTCTTTTGAACTTTGTGGCATGAACAGTAGTGTATCTGTGGCAAACATGTATTTGGATTTCAGCTATAGTTATTTTGGGGATTGACTTTGCAAACATTGGGTCTTAAGTGTTGTATGCTTCCACGTTGTTTCCAACTTGTTGCAACCTTAAAGCAAATCTATCATGGAGTTATCCTGGCAAGATTGGATCAGAGGGAGTTTGCCATTTCCTTCCTCTGAGGCTGAGAGAGAGTGCATTTCCCAGGGTAGCTAGTGGATTTCCATGTTTAGTGAGGATTCAAACCTGCCATCCCAGAGCCATAGTCCAGTACTCAAACCACTACCACAATGGCTATCTCTTAAACTCTCTTGTGTTCCCTTAAAATTGTTCTTCAGAATATTACCTTTCCTGTGAAATCTTTGACACACCCTGGCTCATATTTTACTATAAAGCAAGTATAGATACAACATAAGCACACACTTCCCCCCCCCTTTACCCTGTTTGCATTTCTTTCCCCTTTCTTGCGATTTCAACCTCCCGCCACACACACACACACACCAAGAAGAGGAATTTCATAGTGGCCAGAGCTGTGCAAATCAACAACACACATGTATATGTAGAAGGATGCAGAAGCAGTCCAGAACTGATTTTTAAAAGTCTTGATTTAGTATTAGCTCATTTACTTTTGAATTGACCTGTTTTTACTTTTGATCTGAGTGAAAAATACCCATTTTTGGAGGTATAATTCCAGTATGAATTCTGTGTTTATTATTCCAGCCCCCAGGAGGCAGTAGGAACATATGGGATCTAGTAGCTGTAATAAAAGGCCAAGATGATAGCATGCTTCCACAGAATTACTGCAAAGGAATTATGCACATGAAACATCTGGTTAGATTTAGAATGGTAAGCTAAGCATTCCAATCGACTGTCTTGTGTATTACTTCAGTTTTCTGAGTTACAAAAGAAATGAGATGCTATTGATTCACCAGGCAAAATGCATCTTATGAAAAAGATTTGTAGCTTCAGCAAAAAAAATATACATGTTACATTTGTAAAAATACACACATAAGTATAATTGTCTTAAGTTTTCCCCTACCCATTGTGTAAGATACTTGTACCTGTTACAGTGAATGTCTTTAGGCTAAGTGAATGCACATTTGTTTACTTGTTTAGTCTGCAGTTTTTTTTATGGGAATAAGTAAATAGTATATGTGCTCTCAGCTATATCAGATGTCCTCCCAAAGGCAAGGTGCTTGTTCGCCAGAGGCAAGGTGTTCACTCTATAGGATATGGAGGCAACAACAGACATCAGTTGTAGTTGAAAAAGCCTTAAAGATTTATTGAACAGCAAGCAATTTAAACATTATCTACATGCAAGCAGTATTAGCATACAGATGAAATCCACTTAAGTCTGTGATGCCTGAGAGTACATTATAGGGGTTTCTTATACCCCTTAGTCTGGGAGGACTTGGCCAGCTTTCATGGAAACTTAGGGATTGTTTACACATCTGGGATGAGCTAAACTCCTTTAAGCTGTCAGGGTTGTTAATTAAGTGGTTATCTTTGGGTTCTTCCTGGCACCTGTTATCCAGTAGCAGTTAGTTATCCTGAGCTAAAGGCAGATGTTCATTAGCTGGTACCACCAGCAACCTTATCTTATGTATATCTTAAGCTAGCAAGCATACAGAGTACATCAAAGCAATATCATAGCAAAATAGAGGAATCAAAGCAAAATACAGTATACATAAGAAACCAAAAGTCTTTTCTTAGCAGCAGTGTGGAGGAATAAACTGAGGACAGGCCATACCTTACCCTTCCTCGAGATTACAGTGGTCTTCCAGTTGTTTCCCATACACCAGATGTGTAATCAGACCTGTAATTTCAGAATTTGTTCAGAATTTATTCTTCTCATATTAATTAGATGTGAAGAGGAGAGCAACATTTATTTTCCGTTAGAAACTTTGAAAAAAAAAATCTTAGCATGGGATTATTTTTATTCTTAAAACTTCTTTCTGACAAAAATTATTCCTAGAGTTGGACTAATTCACATTTATAATTGAAAAGAATAACATATTTTGCAAGAATAGATACTCCAAAACACAGGTTTTGCTAGATTACAGTAGGCCTTTCACATTTGCGGGGGATAGGGACACAGAACTCCCACAAAAATGAAAAAAAAAAAACGGGAATAACTTCCCCCACCTCAGTGAGCATTCCCATTTCCCTGCGCTCCTCTGCCCACCACTGCCCACGCGCCCATGCCGATGATCATAGCAGTGGCTGACAGGAGATGGCAAAAAGGAAGAAAAGATATTTTCCTCCCCTTCACCCTCCCACCTGCCGCTGGGTGATTGCACTTGCAGTGGTGGGCAGGAGATGGTGAGGGGGAGGAGAAGTCTGTCCTCCCCTTCACCCTCCCACCTGTAGCTGGGACAATCATGCAAGGAGCAATGGGCAGGAGATGGTGACGGGGTGGGGGGAGAGATTCTCCTCCTCTTCACTCTCCCACCTGCCTCTGGGGTGATCACGCCAGCAGCAGCAGGCAGGAGATGGCAATGGAGAGGAGGAGATTTTTCTTCCCCTTCACCCTCCCACCCGCTGCCCACCAGGAAATGGGAGAGGGAGATTGGGGGGAGGCAAGTGTATATCGCAAATAGTCAAACTCGCAAGAGTCAAACCCGCGAATGTGGAGGGAGAACTTCATTAAGTACTACTATAATGTTCAAGGTAATGTTTGTTGTGTTATTGCAGGATAGGCAAAATACAGTTTCAGCCCCTGTTGGGGACTTCTCCTGTGCAAACTCCATTGCAACATATAGGAGCTGAGAAAGAGTGTTTCTGTTCATTTCAATAGAACTTGTACACAGAGGTGAATCTAATATAAACAGCATCTAGGGCAAACATGGAAGTTGTGCCCCGTACTTCCAGGGCTGGTTCCTCCTGTTCCTCCTCCGCTAAATCTTCCAGCGCAGCTTTTTTGCACCACTCCTCCGCCGGCATTGGTGCCCAGGGCATGTGCCATACTTACCCCACTCTAGATATGCCTCTGCTTTTATGACATGCGTTCCCAGTTGGTTTTGTTCTACACATGCACATGCAAATAATGAGAAAGCTAATGTTAGCTATTAGCTGTGTTAGCTAATGTGAATAATACTTGTTTTTAGCTTAAGGAGGCAGGAATTATGCATTTTTAGATAGATTAACCAGCTGCAAGTAGCTTCTCTGGGAGAATCTTCTCTTTCAAGAATGCAGAAGCCTGCTGTGGATCATGGGTGAAATCAAATGTAAACCTTACATGGGGGAAATAAGAATTCTACTTTGACTAGGCAATTATGTCTCCCTTTTCTGCCTTACAAATTATCATAGCTATATGTTATTTCTATTGGCAACGGAGTGGGATATTGACAAGTATTGCAACAGTACTGCTGAGAATGAACATCTCTAGGGGTTGGAGACATTTTGTCAAAATGTATTTCATGTTGTAGACAAATGGCTTACTGAGTTTTTATAAATTCTTTCTTTCAGTCCAAAGCCCAAGAACTTACAACTGTAAAGATGTCTAAGTTTGGAGGTGGCATTGGTGCGCCTAGCAAGGAGGAGAGGCTGAAAGAAGCAGCAGAGATACATCTAAGACTGGGGCAAATTCAGAGATACTGTGAACTTATGGTGGAACTTGGAGAGGTAACCTATTAGATTACTGCATGATAAAAATGGTTCCATTGGGGAGAGGTAAAGTAGCCTTTCCCCCTACTTCCCTGGGTTCTGTGTTTTTCACAGTACAGCTACACTTAACTAGGCAGATGACGGACCCCTAACTTTATGTAGTGTCAGTGGAATTCTTGGGGAAAAACTTGCCAGTCAGAATAGGTGGGCAGGTAGAAAGAAGGGGCTAAGTATCCCTTCCAGTTTGATGATTCTCCTGCAAATGTAAAGTTAAAGGCTTTCACAGCCGGAATCCATGGGTTGCTGTGGGTTTTCCGGGCTTTGCGGCCGTGTTCTATTAGTATTTGCTCCTAATGTTTTGCCTGCATCTGTGGCTGACATCTTCAGAGGATGCCAGCCACAGATGCAGGTGAAACATCAGAAGCAAATACTAATAGCACACAATCGCAAAGCCTGGAAAATCCACAACAACCCATCTCCTGCAAATGCCATCTCTTCCTTGTCCTGTGTTATTAACCAGAAAACATGCTTTGAAAATTAATATGCAGTTCCAGTCTTACAGTCTCTGGAAAAAGCGTTCCTTCACAGCAAATGTGTTTCAAGAAATATGACTCTTTGAAGTAAACACAGAATTGTTACATGATTGTGTTTTGAAAAGTTAGAAATAATGTACTGACTTCTTACCAACCTTTTTTCAGGTATCGTTCACTTTCAAATAGAAATGGAAAGGCCTAATTAATATGTTAGCGATGTTGTTAAAAACCAAAGAGAACATTACACATCAGGACTGTTTGCAAAAACTATTCACTAGCTGAAATTCTATTTTGAGATAGAAATAATATTAGCCAAACATATTCTGTATTTTAGTGGGACAAAGCACTTTCAGTTGCACCAGGAGTATCCATGACATACTGGAAGAAACTAATGCAGAGGTAAGGTGAAGAGCATTTATGTTCTACTTTGTTCCCTGTTGTTTGTAAAGTTATATCGTTACCCCCTGTAGACGTATTGGGGTAGGAGGAGAAGGGTTTGTTTGTCTGGCAAATTAGGCAGTTACCTTTCTTGTACCTTTTAATTGTTCGGGCTTCCTTTTGCCATTTTTTTTTCTGTCTACTGCCAGCCTTGACAACAATTAAGTGGTTACCAGGATTTTTAAACTGCTTCATAAATCATCCATACTTATGGATAAGTAACAAGGTGACCAGATTTGCAGATAACAAACCAGGCCTTGGGTTCTCCGCAAAGTACAATAAGGTATATTAAATAAATAAATAAGTAAGTAAGTAAGTAAGTAACACCTAATTATTCAGATTGTAATACTATCCCGAAAATGGAGTAGATAGCACATCCCACCTATTTTTTTCCAGATTCTAGTATCACTAAATTTGATGGCTTCACTGACATTTGATAGCATAACAATAGTTTTTTTTAAATAAAAAAGATTATTTTTGTTTTAAAGCAAGGGATGTGGGCAGGACAACCTTAATTTAAAGGAGAATTGCACTCCCTGGAGCATGATTTGCTTTAAGATAAGATGTGTGCTCTGTGTTCATCTTGTTTTAAAGCTGACGTGGATGTCTTATTGATTGATACTTTAAAATTTCTCATTTTACATTTAGATATTTTTTATTATATTGAATATTTAACTTCATTTATGTGCATTGCCTTGATACGAAGATCTGATATATAAAATGAAAAAATAATTGTGAGGGCAAATTTTTTATTCAATTCTTTTTTTTCAAATCATTGTTTTGGGGGGAGAATTCTGTACATCAGAGAAGACTGATCTGTTGTTGTTAGCTTTATGAATGTAGAAGCCTCAGAGGTTAAACCTGGTGTAAAAACATAATTAAGTGAAATTAAATAGCTAAGATTTTTTTTGTTAAAATTTTGATTAGGAGAACTGACCAGTTAATTCAAGAAGAAAATGACGATGTTATTCCCTACTGCATAGCAACTGGTGATGTGAAGAAACTTGTCACATTTTTTACTTCAAGAGGACAGCTTAAGGAAGCTCTGCTAGTCGCACAGGTACCATTGTATGTGCTTGTTATTTGCTAGTAAATAATAATGTATTTTACAATGTAGGAAACATTTTAGCTATACTGCATTTACCTAAAAAGGAATAAAAAAAGGAGGGAGAGAAAAGAGAAATCTAGCACCATTTTTAATATTAGCTGATCTCTTTTAGCATGAGTTTCTTCAAATGCCTTGAACTATGTAACTTGCTTCTTGTAAGGCTGCAATTTTTAGATTTTATTGCCTGGAGAAATTGCCTGGAGAAAATTTTTAGATTTTATTGCCTGGAGAAAATGCTCAGAGATACAGTGCCCAAAAACCTGATTCAGTTATCTGTAGTTTCAAATAATAGTTCCATAAATTCACTGTTAAGCTTCCAAATGCATGAATATTCTGCACACACAAGGTGCATACTTCCTCAGGGAGAAGTAAGGGAAAACCAGTTTTTCTTTGACTTACTCATATCTCTGACTCTTACCTGGGAAAGATGGAGAAGAAGCTCTGGAAGCACATGGGAAGTGGTTATGGCTGGGAGCTCCTGGATGGACTAGCCTTTTTTCCCCCTTTATCCAAAGACTTAGGGCAGAAGCAATGCTAGAGTGTACCTGTAGTATCAAATTTGATGTGACTAGTTTCAAATGTCATAATTAATTATCTGTTGCTTCTCCCATAAAGACAACGCCAGTATTAAAGGATAATGTTGTAAATTTTCCCCACTTATGTACTTTTTATCTGCATCAACAAATGTAGACAAATGACCTCAGAAGATTCTTTGAGAACAGAAAGGAAATTATGGAAGGAAATGAGGATATAATAGCAAAATCTAGATTTCCCTATTTCTGTTTGTAGCCTTATCCTATCCCACAGCTTATCTGCTGGTGAAGTGAACAATAACGCTTGCATTTATAATGCCAGGAATCCTGGCTTTCAACATGATGGACATGCCCTATACTGTTCTCAGATGTTGTCTCTATGGATTGGGAGCAATTGTAGGTATTTTGTGCAAAGGTGGCAAAAGCAATACAGCTGGTAAAACCGGGGCAAAATTTCATTGTGTCTAATCCATATTGAACCTGTTTTCTGCTATCTTATTGTGGCTGCTTCATATTTCAGTCTTAAAATAAATTACTAGCTTGATGTTTTTAGCCCTGCATATGTGTGTGTGTATGCATGCACAAACACCTTCAAGTTGCCTGTTGACTTACAGTGACTCCATGAATTTCATAGGTTTTTCTTAGCAAGGAATATTCAGAGGTGTTTCTGCCAGTTTCTTCCTCTGAAATGTAGCCTACAGCATTTGGTATTCATTGGCAGTCTCCCATCCAATACTAACCAGGGGTCTTCCTGCTTTGCTACCAACATCAGACAGGATCTGGTGCCTTTAGGATATTTATGCCATCTTTTAACCCTCCCCTCCCCCAATAGTATGGAAAGAGGAAGATAGATTATGTTGCTTTGGACTGATGTTCTTTTAATGTTTATAGGCAGCATGTGAAGGAAATATGGAAATGTTCCAGTGTTGTGCATCAAATGGTTCAGCACATTTTGAAGGAAACATCATGGAAGATTACAATGAGTGAGTCATGCTGAAAGATTACTTTTCATGTGCTATCTTTTTTCATGTATTTTGGCAAATCGAAATATTAATGTAGTGGCATTCATGATTATTTTGAAATGAAGTTTGACACTTTGCACTCAAGTTGAAAAGCTACTGTTTTGCATTTCCTCATGTTTGCCAGTTCTGCCTTGTTTAGATAATACTGCATACACACAAAGAAGCTAATTTTGTTGGCATAAAATGTATCATCTTTTGGACTCCAAAGTTACTGAAACTTTGCATAGAGAGCCCACAAAGAGCTCAGTTCAGTTATTTGTTTGTATGTTCCTTCAAGTCATCTGTTGACTTATAGTGACCCCATTTGTTGGTCTACACTGTCTAAAATGTTAGAAGAGAGCTCCACAATCTCCAAGGTGTTATTTTGTGGATGAAGAGCCAGTCAGCCAAATCCCAGACCTACAAGTTTATCTCCCTTTGATTAAAACCTGTTGTAAAAATTGAGTGAGATGTTGGGATTGATTTTTCACAGAGTCCTTAAAGTAGACTGAGGAACCCAAGCATCCAGTTTAAAAAATTGTATTGAAGACCAAGAGAAAGGAATCAAGAGAATAAATCAAGTTTGATACAGTTTAAAAAACAACAAGAGCAGTTTAGTTTATGTATAGCCTATGCAGAACAACTGTAAAACTAGTTCTCAGCACTTACATGCTAATAGCGTGTAATGACGTTCTGGATGTCTATAATAAAAATCATTCCACCTTTATTCTTTGTAAGTACAGGGCTTGCAGGGGGTAGGAGAAATGATCAAGAAATTGAAAAAACATACATTGCATAGATGTTGGCTGGCTAGCATCTAATAGGTAGATTTTTTTTTTCTTTTCTGCTACTGATAAGCTCTTTTGTGCTGTAGAATTAACAGAGACTAGGAGATTCATAGCAGTATCTTCATGAAGAAATTGAGTAGCCATTCCTGATGGGTTTATGAATTCTAGTTGTTTCTCATAGACAGTTCTTGACATGAAATTATTAAAACTGCTATTTATTTATTTATTTATTTATTTATTGAATCAAAATTGTTTCTTTGTAGGCTCCTACATAAGGTCAGTAAAGAACTTGCTGAGTGGTATTTTCAGGATGGCTGTGCAGTACTGGCTGCTTGTTGCCATTTAGCCGTTGAGAATATTGAGGTAAATATATTTTAAAATTTATATAGGATCTGTAAAGCTGTTTTTTTTAAATTTTGGAATATTCAGAATGTTCATTCTTCACTATACTGGACAAGTTGTTGGACTCAGTGTTGTAAAGCATGGCTGTCTTCCTTGTTTATTATTAAATTAAAACATCTAGATAGTGATGTCGAAAATAAAAGCAGAAAAGATTTATTGTATCAATTAAAATAAACATCAGTCTTATGTTGGTTCGATTACATACAGTACGTTGTAATACCTCATTTTCAAACAAACAAACAAACAAACAGCTTTCCCTGAACTCTTTCCACAATCTCAGCTCCCCAGTTCAGCTCCCCTGTTCAGATCTCTTCCATTCCCCTCTTCCTAACTGGCCCTCACACTTCTTCTGACTGTCTCACTATAGGCAAGTCTCTGTCTTTTATATTTGGCCCCATTGCCCCTCCTCACAGAATTCCACAAGGTGTGATAGCTGGCCCTACCCAGGCTTGCCCAGTTTTTCACTTTACACTAAGTAACAGAAGAAATATTGGTTATGATTATTTGAAGTACAGCAGGCCAAATTCAGTGAGCACAATGATCAGATTGCGGTTTGTGTTTGGTTAACATTAATGACTTGTTACCAAAGGTGAGTTCATAAATCACAAGAAGTCACATTTCAAGAAACCACATCGTGGTTTGTCATGATTCACAAACCTATCTTTGCTAGCTTGTCACGAGTAATTAAGCAGCTCAGCCATAAACTGCAGTTAGAATTCATGATTTCTTATTACAAACTCTGTCTTGTTTAAAACATACCTTGTCATGATGTCCAAAGTGCTACATAGCTTTTCACTCTTGGTAGTCCTAAATCTGGAACTGATAAAGGGGTGAGGAAAGAGACAAACCAGGTTGGGAGAGATAAGCCATGTTTTGGTTGTTAGGTCTTCCATGCAATTCATGGTGTAAACAACAAACTGTAGTTAAGACAGCCTATGGCTTATTGTGATGTACAACCACGCTCTCTTAGTCTAATAATGCATGTTCCTGTTGTACCTTCAACTATTTTTGAAAACAAATGTTAACATGATGATCTCATTGAATCATTAAAGTGCTTGTGATGCTTAATGATATGATTTTCTTATTGAGCAAGCTTGCCATGGCATACCTGATTCGTGGAAATGAACTGGAGTTGGCAGTCAGTGTGGGTACTGTCTTAGGAGAATGTGCAGCCCAAGCAACACATTATGCACTAGAGTTACTAGCAAGAAAATGTATGACTGTAACAACATGGTAAGAATGACTTACTCCAAAGAATTTTCTCATTAACAAACCATACACACTGTGGTAGAACAAAGCCTTGTATATCCAAATTAAGCTTCTGTTGAAAAAAGAACTTTTTCATTCAGAAAAATAAAATAAAAAATTGGACCTCTTCTATAGCAACGTGTAGGAAAGGAGAGAAATAATGTATAACATTAGCAGCAAAACAGTTAGGAACTATTTATTCGGCTACTATGAAGCACATCTGTACTTGTAAAGCAATAACTACAGTATCATTATTCAGCGGTAAATGTTTTAAGGCAATTCCTAAGGTTGGTGCTCTTCCTGGGTACTAAAGTGACATCTATGTGTCTGCAATTGCCCTTATTCGAATAATTACATTTCCCCAGTGCATATTAGTACCAGTTCACCTTGGCACCATTAAGTTTCTACAAACTTAAACAAAGACTTCATGGACAATATTTCATAAAGCATGCACAGGCTGCATAAAACTGGTTATGTAAACAGCTGCAATAAGCTCATAGCTCTGCATGTATCAATCTGTGTCAATTGTTCCCAAGCAGCTCATTAGGAATTTTTAGTATTTATGTGTCTGAATTTGCAGAAATCCATGAGAGAAATAAAATCTGCATAAATCAAATCAGAAAATAGTCATACATTATTCCCACATTTCAGGTGATATAATGTCCATCTTCTGCTCCTAACGTAATTATAGTTAGGTGAAGGTGAATAGTGGGAGATTCGGGACAGTGAAGGAGATACTTCTTCACACATCTTGAATCACAGCAACATAAAGTTAATCTGTACAGCAGAAGGATTGGCAAATGTGCGATGCTGGGGAGGCACATCAGCACTCTATTGCCGTATATACAACAACAACAACAATGACAAGGAAGGAAGAACAGAAGAAACCCTCCACTTTTTGGCCCAAATGTCCCCCAGGACCATGTCTCTAGGCTATTTTAGACCAAGGAAAGGCCTTTTTTCAAAACAGGAAAACACTAGAAGTCATTGCCAGTTTACTTCTGGTTTTTAAAAAGGCCTTTCCAGGGTCTGTAATGGCCCAATGGAGGAGCAAAATGTGGCAAAAAGGGCCACTATGCCTCCTTGAGGACATTTTAGGCAAAAGACTTAAATATTTTTTTATCTTTGGGGACTACAAAAACAGCCCTGGGGGCCATGTGTGGCCCACAGTCCACACTTTGCCCATCCCTACTATAACACATAGTTAAATTATGGACTATGTTGACACAGAGTCATAGTGATAGCCGTCAACTTGATTAGTTTTAAAAGAGAATTGGGGAGATTTATGGAGGACAATGCTACTTGTTCAGGAATGGTGGAGCCATCAATGTCTTCCAATCAGGATGTCTGTATATCACCTCCAGTATCAAAAGCAGTATGTCTCTTTATATCAGTTGCTGTATGGAGGGTGCAGGTGCATTCGTGTTCTGCTGGCAGGATTCCATTTTAGACAGCTGGGTTGGCTGCCGTACGAATTGAATTTTGGACTAGATAGGTTCTTCTTATGTTCTTAATATATCACTTCCAGGACCAGAGACACTGCCTGTTTATCAAGTACAGGAAACTATGAGTATGTATATAATGGTTATGTGTCAAAACTGAATGCTGTTGAGCATCTGTTCTGTTTGTGCATTGCCCGTAAGCACTACGGGAACAGAGTGCTGAACTAAATGGGCTAGCTTGCTGCTTTCTTACCTAATTCATGTCCCTAATGTAACCAAATGTTTTTTGATCCAGGGAAGCATCTCTCAGAAGAAACAAATTTCACTGTATTTTCCTGCCTTCATCCTCATATTAACTCCCATACTCTCCCAAAGCAGCAGGTTTGGTACAGAGGAGAACTAAAATTGTCAAAACAATTGTCAAAATATAGTTTGTTGTGTTAAAAGGGAATACCTCCTTTCAGAATCATATATCCATGAAATCTAATCTTACAATCTCAAAATATTACTGTGGGGTGGGTGGGCAGATTTTGCCAACAGTCACAACATTTCACTTTTTTCTTCTAGGAAAGCATAACGGTTTCAGCATGTTGGTTTCTGAATTGGAAATCTTTTTAACTGCCAATTAATAACACATATACAGTCTTAAGTATATAATTTCCAGCTACTTCTGATAAGAGGGAATAAAGTAGAAAGTAACAGAACTGCTCAATAGCCAAAAACATCAAGTCCAGATTTAGTTTTATTAAATTTAGGAAATACTTGGGCATGGAAAATACATAATTACAATTTGCATGTTAAATAAATAACTTGTAATGATTGTGTGCCAAAACTGAATTAATTAACAATGGGGATTTTGTCAATTTGTATTTCCTTTTCTACATGTTTTAATCTCACTGCTTCCTCCACCTCTTGCCATTTTCATTGTGTATGTTATTATCTGAGTGCTACTTTTTGTTTGTTACAATTTAAATATCTTTGTTTTAGCTTTCCATCACTGGGATACAGGTATTTGCTTGTTTCTCGAGAAATTCTAACCAGTCCTCTGTGAATCTGTTCCTTTTCATTATATTAAAGATTCAACGTCTTGTGTTGGCCTTTCTTGTAGAGGAAAATATTTTTTCATTATATGTATAACAGGTTGAATGGATTTTAAAATAATAGTGCTTTAAAAGAATACTGATGATAACTGAAGATCTGAGAGCAGAGTGGTAAGCCAGCATCTATAAGATATCCCTTCCCTATAGTGAGGTTGTCATGTGCTTTCATGAGAGATAAGATCTGCACTCTGTTAGCTTTACCCTGAAAAATGCAGCAGATACATGGCTATGGCATACAATCAATAATTTATTACATTCATAGACCAGCATAAAAGAAGACAATTTTTATCGTAAGGTACAGAGGAGAAGGAACAGCCAGCATGGTGTGATGGTCTGAGCATTGAACTATGACCCTGGAGACCATGCTTCAATTTCCTACCTGACTGTGGAAACTCAGGGTCACCTTGGGTGCATCATAAACAAACAACCAGAAAACCCCATGATAGGGTTGCCTTTTGGGCACCATAAGTCAGAAGAATGACTTGAAGGCATGCAACAACAACTAGCACAAGACAAAATAGCATAAAATAAAATGAATACATAAAGTTCATATATGATGGTAAGTCACAACACTCTACTTGAGTCCAAGGTTTCTACGTAATCCCCATTCCCATGTGTCTCGTATGCCTACCTGAATACTTCTAAAAGGACTCTTAATTGTCATTCCCTACTGCTGATATATCATCTGTCTACAAGTCGCAATGGCAACCACACTGTGGCATACAAAAACCAAACAGTGTGCTGAACATGTAGCAGAGCAAACATTAACATTGGAGATTGGGGCATATCAGTTCTTGTTGTTCTCGTGTGTCTTCAAGTTTTTTACAACTTGTGCACCCTAAGGCTCTACTAGGGGAAAAATGAGCTTTTTTGCATCCAATTCTTTCAAGTGTATGGTTGTTTTATCAGGCAAATTATTGAAAGATCTCAGTCCTTTAATGAATATTTGTTTTGACCACAAATGTTTGTGTTTTCTGTGAACACTGGTAGAGAGAGTCCTGAGAAAGTACTCCCAGTTCATAAAATATTAAACCAATAAACGAAACAGCTACTATTAATTCTCTTGAGGTTTCTTCTGCATGTATGGCTCTGATATGAATGTGTAAGACTTTGCCATTCATGTCATTATAATCGAGTGGTATGGACAGATCATGCTAGTTCCACCATGGTAGCAGCTTGCTAAATTCAAATATTGTGGACTATGTAAGACATACTGTTTATAGTGGATCAAAACAGGCTGCTAGAAAAAAGTATATTCTGGATTCACAGG
Source organism: Iguana delicatissima (assembly GCA_948472985.1). Taxonomy (NCBI): domain Eukaryota; kingdom Metazoa; phylum Chordata; class Lepidosauria; order Squamata; family Iguanidae; genus Iguana; species Iguana delicatissima. Next base: position 106,426 of record CAOKZL010000280.1, on the reverse strand, counting down.
ATAAATATTCAAAGAAATTTAAAAAATCTCTACCTTGCTAAACACTCAATAAATTTATTAGTAACTGTTTGTGTTGAAAATTACTTTACAAAGCATGCTTTCACTTTTGAATAGTAAAAACAACTGAGCTGGGTTCTGTATGCAAATCTGTAGGTTCATTACAGTCCCTGGTAATGAACAATATGACAGTGGCTCAGTTCAGATCAAAATCGACAGTTCTTTTGTGTGTTGACTTATGGTAACCACATAAATTTTTCATAGGGTTTTCTTAGCCAAGGAATACTCAGAGATGGTTTGCCAGTTCCTTCCTCTGAAATATAGCCTACAGCACCTGGTTTTCATTGGCAGTCTTCCATCCAAGTACTAACCAGACTGACCCTGTTTAGCTCCCAAGATTGGAGACAATCTGGTGCCTTTAAGCCTTCTTTAGACTCAACCAAAATCCTGTTGGGGAAAATTAAAAAAAAAATTAAATATTGAGAGACCTTGGTAATGAGACTCTCAATCAGCAGAGTATTTTAGTAATTGCACAAAACGGAAGTTGAACAGATCACCAGTCCCACTTCTTTAACTCTACACCCCAAACACACTTAATCTAGCTCAAAATAAGCACAAAAAAGGGTTTGGTTAAAAATATAAAAGAGTTTACTCACAAAAGCTTGTGCATAGTCTACACAGGTTCAATTCTTGAACAAGTAGGTAGGAAGAAAAATAAAGCACTCACATGCTTGCTGCAAAATGATCTCTGTTGGGAAATCTCAGAGCATGCTTTCAGGACAAAAATAGCGAAGACCAAAAAGGGGAAAGACAAAATGGCTGGAGAACCTTTTTCAAAAGAACAAGGAATGCTGGAGGAAGAGGTGTTAACCAACAAACAGGAAGTTTTATCTCTAGGCTATCTCTCTATGCTTAACAATGGACATGCAAATAAACTAAATCCAGCCTAGATAACATCAACTTTCAGAATCAAAAGGTCGGGTGCGAGCCCCAGTGAACCCTGGCCTTGTACACTTCCTCTCTTTTATATATTAGATAAGAGTGAAAGCTTGAGAACAAATCATAGTTCTCTGTTGTGAACTCATTCAGACATCTGTAGTTTCCTGTAGATAAAGCTAATGAACACAGAGGAGGATCAAACCATAGTTTCAGATTTCATTAATTGGTTGACTGTGCTTATAACAATCACATTAACCCTATTTTAGACATATCCTGGATCTATAGTTTATTCCAAAGCAGAAGCTTTTGTTTTCCTATCTGGTGAACATACGAGGAAATACATCAGCCAAGGGCTCATGATAGCTCATTCCTGACCATCCAAGTCTAAAAGCCCAAGGAGCTGTGAAGATTCCTCATTCTAGGTTAGGTGATCATCTGAATTGGATGTGTATTTGTGTGTGCAGTAATTCAATTAACATCTTTCTTCTCTCCCCCTCCCCCAGTATTTCAATGTGTTTTCTATTGCCGTTTCTCACAAAAATATCTAATGTGTAAAAGTTTTTTCGTATCACCTATAGTTTTCATTAATCAAACAGGAAGAGAAGCAAAACAAGCAATCCTAACTGTCATTGCTTCTTCATTGTATAAGTTGGGTGAAATGTGAATTGTCTCTGTTGTTTCACAGGGATTTAGCAGCAGATCTTCTCATGATGATTCCCAATAATGAACTACAGTTAGTAAAGCTTTGTGCTTTCTATCCTGGATGCACAGCAGAGATAAATGATCTACATGAAAAGGTACACTTGAAAGGCCAACTCTCTCTTAACCATTTATGTGAGTAGCAGAAGAGGTTTCCTGTTAATTTGCTAACACCTGAGATTGAATTAGATTACACATTAAATACAATGTGCAGGGAAACTACTGGTAGTTCCTCTTTCGTGTACAATAAAGCACGCAGGGGTGAGACCCAAACTGAGTCTTCCACATATGAGTGGAGGAGATTTAATATTCCCCATTGCTGTCTTCTCCTACCAGTTTGCCACACCCCAGCTGAAGAAATAAAATATGCATTAGCATATCTAGGAAGAAAGGGAAACCTGACTGAGTGTGTTCCTGTATGTACATGTGTACATATGTACCTTTCCCACCTAGATGCCCAGCTGGTCTGATCCAAAGAGAGATCCTGCAAACTTATTTGCAAGTAAAATAAAACCAAGGCATCCCTCCACATTATCTGATTAGCACAGCATCTGATTTAATCACTAGATTTTCATTGTAAAATATTTACTATTATAGAGATTTGTCATCTGTTTTCTAATTCATTTATTTCTTCATTCTATATATTTTCTGTTGGAGCCTAAGTAGAATCAAAGGCTGAGATAAAAATTTGTTAAAATGTATTGGTAGTATAAAATAAGGAATGCATTGCCTTTGATTGTTAAAGTTTACCAGTGGACATCAACAAACATATTCACTTTTTCAAAAAATAACACATTTTAACAGTGTTTTGCCTCAGAATCTTATTCTGGACAGATCATATTATATGTAAGTAAGAAGCAGGATTTTTCCTTATGAATTGCCAATAATTCTTCCAAAAAAAGAGAATGGAAAACCTCTATTATGATGAAAGTTCTTAGGCATAACTGAGTTGTTGAATTATGGCCTTAGAGTAATCGCATTGCCATGAAAAAGTAGATTTCCATTCACAAAGTAAGAAAATTACTCTTTCCCTGATTTAAGGTCAATATATAGCTGTGCATACAGTGGACATAATCTGGTAAACCTGGCACAATGTATATACGCAGAGTAGAATCACAGGATTCACATGCAGCCTGTAACACAAGTACAGGCAAGGTAGCCATTGCAAGTGAGCAACATTACAAAGGGTGACACATCTGTGTGTATGTTATATGTTACTGTTGAGTTCTCTCTACACATGCCGTGCAAGTTATCCAGATGAGCTTATAGAGAGAGCTTAGAGATGAAGTAATGAAGATATGAGAAGAATACAGAGACTTTCCATTCTGTGTAATATTCTTTTGTATTATCTGCATGCATGCATCTGTCCTCACGTTGCTGGGCAGGAAAGACTTTCTCATGTTTGGGCATTCTGTCCGTTCTCAAGTATATCAAGTTCACTGTGTGCAAAATAGCATTTTTGCATTTTTCTGTACCAATAATTTAATCAGCACTTTTGTTTCTTTGTATATATTTTCTTTTTTAGTGCAACTTACCAGATGTCGAAGAATGTATGCAATTAGCAGAGACAGCTCAAACGGAAGGAAATACATTTGAGTCAATAAAATATTTTTTGCTAACTATAGAGCCAGAAAAAGCTCTCCCTATAGGCATTCAGTATGTCAAAGGTAGGCATCTAAATAAATCCAAAGAGCCTGAACAAAAATAGTCATGTGCTTGACTCCTTTGTCGTTTCTTGTGTTTAATTTTCTTTCTTTATTTCATCATTTGTATTCTGTAGAGAAAATCAGCACTTCAGACTGGACCTTGGACTCAGTCTGGCCATTTCTTGACCTTTTAAGCTATATACGCACAGAAAAGTTACTGCTTCATAAATGTAGTGAGTAAGTATGTTTCATCTTAGAGTTGTGAAATTTACAATAATAGTCCTAGAATTTCTGTTCTCAAGAGTTGCCATGTTTCTTAGTTTTGCTGGTGAAGATCATAGAATCATAGAAATGTAGAGTTGGAAGAGACCACAGGGGCCATCCAGTCCAACCCCCTGCCATGCAGGAACACCCTCAAAGCACTCCCGACAGATGGCCATCCAGCCTCTGCTTAAAAACCTCCAAAGAAGGAGACTCCACTACACTCCGAGGCAGCAGATTCCACTGCCAGACAGCCCTGACTGTCAGGAAGTTCTTCTTGAGGTTCAGGTGGAATCTCCTTTCCTGCAGCTTGAATCCATTGCTCTCTATTTCTCTTCTACCAAGTATGTGAGAATTAGGGATTTCCAGAGTATATAGCTTGTCATTTTTTCAGTTTAACTCATTTATATATGCATGTTTTGCTGCTGCTTTTATGTTTTTCATATTTTAACTCTTGGTTTTTACTTGCTTGGTAAACCACTTTTGGAACTCTCTTAGCTGGAAACAGTATAGAAATATGGTAATAAAGTTAGTATGCCAGTGATGTTCATGCATGGTGACTGGGTGAAATAATGACTATTTCTATGAATACTATTCTATTTTCAGATTTCGCAACGAATTGTTAATATTATGTGGCTACCTTGGTGCTTTACTGGCGATAAGAAGACAGTACATTAGCATTGTACCAGCACTTTATGAATATACAAGGTAACAGTCTTTATTGCTACAGCAGCTGCACACCCAGTTTATTGGGATTATGATGGGTTTTCTGTATAGTTTCCTCTTCTTGGAGCTTGAAAGTAATTAGTTGCAAACAACTAATTACTTGTAGTTGATTTCCAAAAATTAAGTTATAACTAAAATTGCATTACAATTGTAACTTGATAAGGGATACCTTCATTCATTTTGCAGTGCAATTGCCACAGTTTTAACTACATTGTAGTAAAGGGAGGTGTTCCTACTAAGTGATGAAGGAAGGAAGTCCCATGATTCAAGTGCTGGCTTGTGCTTCATGCTCCATTTTGAGTTTTGAGGCAACCACAAGGCAAGTGGGAGAACTGTGTTTTTTACTACTAGGCAGCAGCTTATAGCATTCAAATGCTTTTTGTGAAAATAATTAAAGGGCTTAAGACATTTAGTTATTTTTGAGATATGCAAAAATCAAATATTACTGTCCATGCTGGATTCTCCCCCTTAAGCTGGTAGCTTTTCCTTCTCCAGGGGAAAAGGGCACACCGAAGAAGCACAATAGTTGCCCACCACCCACAGCTTCCCTGTCTCACAATCCAAGTTCTTTCCCATATGTTTCCCGCCATTTCTACCCCACCATCAGCTTTGTAAGGAAAAAAGGAAAAGGAACAGCTATACTTATTTATACATAAGGAGGCAGCTAATTTGACAAAATATGTGACTTTCTGGTACCACATACCCCTTTCCCCTTCAGCAGGATGGAGAGTGGGAGGGGCAGAGGGGAAAGGGAATGTCTGAGAGCAGCGGTATTCATGTTTTGGAAGGCCAGATCAGATATCTTGAAAAGCAATGAATTAAGACTGAAATAATGCATTGTATATGGCTCAGCCTCCAAAAGCTATTCAGAAACCCAAGTGCAAAATACTGCAGAAAGATTAATATAACTCATTTTGATTGATTAGAAACACTGATCTTTGCTGATCACTATTCAGAGCAGAGAAGTTTATTTTTAAAGCATGAAGACCAGCTTTTCTGGGTATTAAAATATTTCTCCTTCTCTCCCATGACATCTCCCTGCTTTCAGGGAGTATTAAGGACTATCCACCTTGTTATAACAATGGAGCTGGATGTTTAATCCTTCTTTCTTCAAATACAATTTTTAGTTGTGGTTATAGGGCTTGCCAAAAAGCCATTGATTCCAACTGGAGTTGTTCCTCTCTCTCTGCAATCACCATATCCACAGTGGACATAGGGTGATTATTTGGTAAAACTGTGACTGTGGACAGTCAAGCACTGAACCTCTCTAATTTTATGAGTGTGGAAGGGGCACCATCTTTATCAATCTTTGTTTATCAATAGAAATAGGATCTCCTCCCCCCACAACTGGAAAGAAAGAGAGAGAGAGAGAAAGAAAGAGAGAGAGAGAGAGATGGATGGATAGATGGATAGAACAATTATATGACTTTCAGTTTACAGTTCAACACTGAAATTCTTGTGAGCCACTTTGGAACCCTTCATTTGAAATGTTCACCACTGAATACATGGGAGATTGCTACCATGACTCCATGGTGTTTACCAGTGAACCAAGCTATTAACAATAGATATTTCTCCTTTAAGTCTCATATGGGAACAAGAGCACAGGCTGCTATGGAACAGATAGGTAGTTCTTAGAGGCCTCTTAATTGTCATAGTTGAACATAGGTTGTTCTGTGCTATTAATATTTTGAAAGAATGCTGCAATGTGGAAGTGGGAATGAGCAAATGAAGCAGCATGGTTTTTTATTTGGTATTTGTTTTGTCATGTATTTGTGTGTGAAGATTATATATATATCTATATATATATTTAATAGTTGCCCAGCCAGAGCCTTCAGGATGAGCAGAGAAAGCAGTCCATAATATTTGTGCTCAGTTTTTTTTGGAAATTCAAGGGAATTGTTAGTTGTTGAATTATTCACATCAGTCATATAAAACTATAATGTATGCCATATGCTTTCAAAACCTCTATTACATTGCATTCTTTTCCAGCCAGCTTTTAAAAAGACGGGAGGTGTGTGTACCACTGAAAATTGAACAACTCTCTGAGGAACTAGATGCCTGGAGAGCTTGTACTCAGTCACTAAACAAGTAGGTGTTCATTGACCTAGCAGAGCTTTACTTGTTTTTTATTTGTGGTCTTTTGCCTTTAGCAGAAGACAAATATATTAGGAATTCTGAGATGTTTTTAAGACACTATCTTTTACAATCTTCATTTAGTATTATAAATAACAATATGTATTTCTCTCATAGATCATCTGATGAATGTCCACATACACCTCCATCTGAATTGCAACAAGAGATTTATGAAATACTGCTGTCACGAACAAAAGAAGAACCTGTGCAAGTAAAGATAGGGCCAGATTATGTTACTGGCTCTAACCTTCCGAGTCATTCAGATATTCATGTCTCTTGCTTGACAGGATTAAGGATACAGGTATTGGTTATGGAACTGGATGGGCTGCACTTTTTTAAGATCTTTGCAAATACAAATTGTTTGGTTGTATTCAGTAATTAAGAAAGTAGAAAGGTGCTCACAGAGTGGTCACCGCATGCACCTACATTTCATAAAAATCTCCTTCTAGGTTTTCAAGACCCTCATGAAAGGCATTACACGAGCCTGATTTTCTCAGATTCTCTTTGTCTTCCCCCTCCACAAAACACATATTCCAGTCTTGTAGAAAAAATGGAATACAAAAATATAGGATGGGGGACACGTGGCTGGATAGCAGTACGTGTGAAAGGGATCTAGGAGTCTTCATAGACCACAAGCTGAACATGAGTCAACAGTGTGATGCGGCAGCCAAGAAAGCCAATGCAATTCTCAGCTGCATCAACAGGAGTATAGTGTCTAGATCGAGGGAGGTACTGGTACCACTCTACTCTGCTTTGTTAGACCTCATCTTGAATACTGTGTCCAGTTCTGGGCACCCCAATTCAAGAAGGACGTGGTCAAGCTGGACCAAGTCCAGAGAAGGGCGACCAAAATGGTGAGGGGCCTGGAAGCCATGCCCTATGAGGATAGACTTAGAGAGCTGGGGATGTTTAGTCTGCAGAAGAGAAGGTTAAGAGGGGACATGATAGCCATGTTTAAATATTTGAAGGGATGCCATGTAGAGGAAGGAGAGGGCTTGTTTTCTGCTGCTCCAGAGACCAGGACAAGGAGCAATAGATTCAAGCTGCAGGAAAGGAGATTCCACCTGAACCTCAGGAAGAACTTCCTGACGGTCAGGGGTGTCCGGCAGTGGAACATGCTGCCTCGGAGTGTAGTGGAGTCTCCTTCCTTGGAGGTTTTTAAGCAGGGGCTAGATCGCCATCTGTTGGTAGTGCTTTAAGGGTGTTCCTGCATAGCAGGGGGTTGGGCTGAATGGCCCGTGTGGTCTCTTCCAACTCTACATTTCTATGATTCTATGATTCTATGACTCTCAAGTCTTGTGGGCAAGAGAAAGGAGAAAGACCTATTGCACAAGTAGCTTTGTATTTGCATAATCTTTTACTACAAGCCAATGTAATAACTTATAGTTAAACCTATTCTGGCTTGAGGATATCCAAGCCTGCATTCCTAAATGTACTTTACTTTGGCCTAAGTCTCATTGAACTTAGTGGGATGAACTTTTAAATAAACATGCTTAGAATGGTACTGCACTTCTCCCTATTCTTCATCCTTTTATTCTTTTCAACTTATTGCAGAGCCCCACTCTGCTTAAGCACTTATGTCTTGAAAACTTCTTTCCTTTCTTGATTAGAGAAATTGCTACTAATCACTGTAAGTAAAGAAAGCAATGTTCTTCTTTGTGATCTCTGTGACTCAACACAAGTGGGTTGTCTGCACCTGCACATAGCCCCGTTTGGAACTTTCTAGAGCTTAGGTCTAGCATTTTGGCGGGAACCCTGCCTCTTTCCCATAAGACTATATAAGGGCCCTCGCCGCCGTCGTCCTTGGTTCCTTTCTTTCTGCTGCATTAGCTGCACCTTCAGAGCCTTCCATCAAGTGTTCTTTGGACTCTATCTGTCTTTCTTGATCTCCTCTCAGTTTTGCTTTTTTGGCGGGTCCTCAGATGGAACTTTGACATCGACATCGCCTTCTTCAATTTGGTCTGCCCAACCTTTTATTGCACCAACAGCCTTATTTAAGCGATGTCAAGCTTGCAACACAATGCCAAAATCCTGGACTGTGACTGGCATTCCAAGTGTCTAACTTGCCTTGGTGAGTCACACAAAATCTCCACTTCCAAATATTGCCAGGCCTTCACACCTCCAAGCAACCATGAGACCAGACTTTGGTCTATTCTCTGGGAGAAAATTTTCCAGCCGTCTGGGTCATCCACAGCCTCTGTTGGTTTGTTTACTTCTCCCCGTCATTCTTCCTCCACAGTTGGTAGTCTTTTGACCCAAACCACTTGTAAGGCCTCTAAGATGGAAACAGTCCCGAAGAAGGCGTCTCATTGCCCATCCCTTAAGGAGGTGAGCTGGGATCAACCCTCCTCAACACCTGCTTCCTTAATGGATCTACCTTCATCTTAGATACAAGCTTTGCCATCAATGCCAGCCTCGACATCGGTTTCATGCCACCACTCTCCTACTGTTCCAGATACTCCTGGTCACTCCTTGAAGAAGGAGTTGAACAAGTCCAAGAGGAGGAAGAAGTCGAAGGATATCCCTCCTTCTGCTCAACTGTCAACCCAACTTCAGCTGCTGTCCATACAGACAGTATCCTAGGGCACGCCGCTTCACCACTACCACTTCCACAGCAATCACCTCTCCAGGCATCTTCACTGTCTCAGTCTCCTCCTCACTTGCCTTCAGTGTCGTCCAGCATTTCCGATGGTGAGATCTTTGAACATACACCTGCCTGAAGATGACCTCCGCAGGAAACTCTGGAGCCCCTTGTCCTTGACTCAACACCCTGTCAAAATAATTACTGTTCGGGAGACTTCCCAGGAAGATCACTCATCCTCACCATCCTGGCCATGATGTGAGCACAGGTGTCTCTCACCATCTCGTTGTTGGAGATCTTGACCTTGTTCCAAGTCATCCAGAAGATCTCAGTGTCAACACCAAACTTCCCACTCTTGGTACCAGGATTGTTTACTCCCGACATCGAAGGATATACATCTACTATTCCCCATCTGATTCAGATGCCTACTCTTCTGAAAACTATTATCTTTCTTGCCATCGTCAGAAGCACTCTGGCCATGTGTATGAAGGAGTCTACACCTCTCGGCGTTGATACCGGTCCTTGACACCATGAAGGATGGAGTCTTGCTCCCCTACACCTCCTTTGAAGAAGCAGCACTCTGAAGCAGCTTCTCCTAGTCAGAAGACTCAGTCACCATCCACCGCTTTGGTTCACGCTACTGAGGCACAACCTCAAACCTCCAAGGAGCCTACACTATGGCATTGCAGCATTTCAGTATATCCTCTTCATAATCAGATTCTATTTCTGATAGAGATATATTATTGGCAGTCAAATTCTCCCTAAGCTGGCTCCCTGCAACCACACGTATAGACTAATTTTTGTACTTTACAATTTTAGTACAACATCCTCTTTCCTTTATTCCTCCTTTGTTTGTAATGATGCATTTGATTTAATAGTATTATCTCCATTAGTATTAAAATGAGAAATTAAATTAGCGTAAAAATCAATATTGGTACTAGTTTTACATTCATTCCTAAATTAGGAACATTTGAATTAATTGACTTAAAGAATCAGTTTGCCCTAGTGAATTCATTAAACTGTTTAAATTGATCAAATTATTTTTCATGCCAGAGGAATTCATTGCATGTGATAAACTGTTCAACATTGCCTGAATTCCTACTATATTTCAGCCCTAAATCCCTATTAGTTGTTGTTGCTGCAATATTCAGTTGCTTAACTTGGTTGCTCAGCTTGATTCTGCTTGGGTGTTTCTGCTTTCCTGATTGTGCTCAGTTGTACACTAATAAGCATGTCCGGTACTTCATTAACTGATTTTGTGTGTTCATGTTTAAAAGAGGTCTTCTTGCCTTCATGGTTAATTTATCCTTCTTATCCAGTGTCACTGGCTGCTGTGGAGATCAGCATTCTGAATCGCTCTCACTGGAGTGATCAAATACATATATTTTAACAGCAACTCTGCCCCAAGCTCATAGACCTGTCACTCACTTGCCACATTTTTAGTGCTAATTAGATCATGCTGCTCACCCTCTGAGAACTGCAGACTTGCAGTCTATGGGGAGCTTAACAGCAGCAAGTCTCTTTCAGATCGTGCTGCTCACCAACGGCAACTCTAGTTCAAATGTGGAGACCTGTCGCTTATTTGCCACAACATCTTTAGTGTTAATTAGATCGTGCTGCTCACCCTTTGAGACCTACAAACTTGCATTCTTGGGGAAGAATAATACGGGCAAGTTTCCTTCAGTTTGTCTTTGCTACTTTCCTGCTGGTCTTCCCTATTACTGTCAGAATCAGTTTGTGTCCTCTTATTTAATTTATATGTAGCCATGCTCAACCTATGAATACCTCTCTTGCTAATTTAATTTTTAAATTCTAGTACTTTAAAGAGAGATGAGGAGAGAAGAAATTCACAACCAGTTGGGAAGACAGAATCTGAAAAACTGAGGGGGAGAGGGAATGCAGGAGCTAACAAATGCAACAGAAAATAATGTTGGTGAAGTCCTGCCTCTATCAGGTTGACGCAAGGAGTTAACCCACATATGTTCTCCTTCAACCTACCTGAAAATACATGTGATCACAAAAGTTTGATTCTTGTTTCCCCTTTCTCTTCGGACTCCTCCGTCCCCTTGAAAACAAATTTTGGGAGTTGGAGGATTTTGGGGATGCCATGGATATAGAATTGGTATTGCTGGCAGAAATTGCCCTTTCCTTTAGGATTCAAACTATTAGTTTTTGCTGTGGCAATTCTTTTTTTCAAAGAACTATGCATCAGATGTATAATATTTTGTTTTCTTTTTTCATACTGCTTACACAGGGTCCAGTGTTCTTTCTTGAAGATGGAAAATCAGCAGTTCCACTTAATGATGCATTGATGTGGGCAAAAGTGAATCCCTTTTCTCCATTGGGAACAGGAATACGACTCAACCCATTCTAAAGTATGAAAACATTCTACTCCATTTTACAAAAAGGTGAAAAATAAATGTGGTAGTTATTAGTTTGTCATCATTAGCTGAAGGATTTAACTCTTTCTTGAAAGATAGTTTCATGAACTCTACAAATTGTAAATTTAATTTATATTATATTTGATAATCCAAAAAAGTCACACATCCATGGGCTATTTAAAAAGGATTCGACATGCTGTTTCCGTGAACAAACATCTGAAAGACAAACTGCAAGGGTAGCACAAAGCTCTTAATTTGAAACATATTCTTGCATAAGTAACTTATGCCTCTTTGAACAGTCTCTATCACCTGCTTTTAGAATTACAAGCCTATGATGGGGAGCACATGATTCATATTTTAGATTATGTCGTGTATTTGTCTCCTCTTGGTGGAAACTAAGAGCACAATCTAAAAAAATCTGTTTTGATGCAAGATCTAGAAACAAATCAAGTTTAAACAACTGTTGTTCATGATGGACTGTGTTAGGAAAAATCCAATAAATGATTACTAAGTCTAAATGGTTGTATAATAAAAACAGATTTCTGTTTAGCAGGTATTTTGAAATATTTAGTTTTACACTTCAACTGACATAAGAATTTTTTCTTATATTTTGAATATCTAGATTTGCACTTGACATTTCTCTTTATTTTAAATGAATAAGCTTATTTATAAAAGTTATTTTCTGACAAATACCATGTAAGTAAATTACTTATTGGAATGTATCAAAATACATAATGTAAATGTAGAGAATTTAATTTATTTCATTTTAGTGATTGTAAACAGATGGTAGTCAAAGTTCTGGAATGTTAATAAATTGGTCATGTTTTATATAAAGGATTTATAGCTGTTGTTGTGTTCCAGTAAAGGAAAATACTTTGTCAAAGTGTGAGGTAACATTTCTGTGTTATACTGCATGTAAAGTAAGCATCCACATTGATTATGACCATCCTCGTTTGAAGATACTTGACAGAAAATAGATTTATTTTAAGGTTGCACTGCTGTTTGTTTTAAGAAGCTTAGTTCTTGCTGTCTTTCAGGATATGGACTTTAGAAAGCTACAGTTTGTGCTTTTATTCTTCTTGAGCCAGCAGAATTCATGACAGTCAAATCCCATGGTCAATCAGTTGGTAGATCACTTACTTCTTCAGCCCATATTGCATTTTGCCCATGATGAAAGCATAGTATTGTCAAATGGCACCATGACTCAACCCATCTTATCAAAGTTGCGACACATTCCATTCAAAAGGCTGGACAATAACATTAACACAGAAAGTATCTAATTCAGACAGAGTGTATACAATGTACCTGAAGCAGGTCTTCAGATGTTGTGTTTGCAGTATAGAAAACAAAGGTTTGTTGCAGTAGAAACAGACTTCATTCATAGGACACCTCTCCTTCCTTTTTCTTCCTTGACGTTTTTCAGAGAAAACTTCATACAGTAGAGTCCCAGTTATCCGACCTGTGGTTATCCGACACTTCGGATTAACCAACGTCGCAGCTGCCTGGGGGCATGGCTGCAGGCATTTCCCCAAGGCCCGCCCTGGCACGCCCCCCAACATGCCCCCAAAATGGCGGCCGCCACGGGCGTCCGGATCATCTGTCATTTCAGTTATCAGACCGTACGCGAGCCCATTTAGGTTGGATAACCGCAACTCTACTGTAATTTGTAGCTTCAGAGGAAATCTGTAGTTTGAATGCTCCCTGGAAACCAGGACTACAAGCCACAACTTTAGTCTCATTTGCAGTTCTTCTTTGCAGAGAATATTCAAAGCACAGATTCTTAATTCAGATATTAAGGCAAACTGTGGTTTAAGAAACCAAGAAGTTGGAGTCCAAAGGAAGCAAGGGAAACACATACGTAAGTTTTAAAGCATCCTTGATCCATGGTTTGTTGGAGCCAGAAGATGCCTGAACTGGGCCAGATACAGTACCTGATCACGGAGGACTTCCATACATCCTGTTTCTTCTCTGAGTATTTTAGCAGGGACTCTACGTTTTCACAAACACCCAGAAGCATCCTTCCAGTGCTCCCAATAGTTCCTGAGAATCTTTACATTATGCGTTATTGATATTAAACTCGTTAATCAGAAGTATTCACTTCAGAGAAAAAAAAATACAAAAAATAGCATGGCACACCAAAGCATTGTTTCAATATACTAAAATAAAATCCACATTCTCAAATACTTCTTTTTCTTTGCCTACCCTTCAGCATTCATTTCACAAATAATAAGTAACTATGGCTACAATATTCCATATATTTCATTATCATTCCAAAACGGGGAAGACCATCTATCCACCACTGGAAAATACCTTAGCAGTTGTTAATAAATTACCAATAAATTATTTCTCATACTGAAATATTTTCAAGATCCACATTTGTTCATTCTGTGGAGGTATCTCTCGAGTTCTCCTCAGTGAGCCTGGAAGCCATTCTCTATGAGGATAGACTTAGAGAGCTGGGTATGTTTAGTCTGCAGAAGAGAAGTTTAAGAGGGGACATGATAGCCATGTTTAAATATTTGAAGGGATGCCATGTAGAGGAGGGGGAGGGCTTGTTTTCTGCTGCTCCAGAGACCAGGACAAGTTGCTGAAGGAAAGGAGATTCCACCTGAACCTCAGGAAGAACTTCCTGACAGTCAGGGCTGTCCAGCAGTGGAATATGCTGCCTCGGAGTGTAGTGGAGTCTCCTTCCTTGGAGGTTTTTAAGCAGAGGCTGGATGGCCATCTGTCGGGAGTGCTTTGAGAGTGTTCCTGCATAGCAGGGGGTTGGACTGGATGGCCTGTGTGGTCTCTTCCAACTCTACATTTCTATGATTCTATGAGTCAAACACAATGACCCAGGGCTCGCAGAGTATGTATGTGCACCAACTGCTTATGAGATTCAGTTTGGACCCCCTCAGAAAGCAGCCCACTTTGGCTTGGACTGATCTAATGCCTATCAACTTTGACTCTGTCCAAATGTTTGTGTCTCCCACTGACTATCACTGGAAAATGTACTTTTTCCCCCTTTGTGAATGGACTATGCAGTGAATGGAATATGCAGATTTCCTGGCTGAGGTTTATTATGTCATCCAAATTGGTAACAAGCAAACGTAAATAGTTTTTTGTGCAACACACCTCTAAAGTTTGATTTGAAACAAAAATTAAAACTACCAGTGACTTTTATTTCTTGACAAAATGCATTCAGCACTGTATATTTCATCAGAACCCTTTAGAGTGCACTATTCTAAACTTGAGATAAGACCCAAGTTATCCCAATAATCAATTTTACTACAACCAAAAATATAAGGCTGGACACATGCTGATGGTTAGATGTTTTCTTCTTTCTACATTAGAACTTGTAGAGTGAATAAGATTCCAGCAAAAAAGTGAAGTAAAAAAAGCACTGATGCAGTTTCTTCTTACTATGCACTAAGTCTTTTTTTTGTATTCTGTCTCACTATTAATACTTTCTTTATAAGGTGTGTGTTTCCCATATAGTAGAGAAACCTGATCATAAGCCCTATGTTGAGTTAAAAAGAAGTAAAACTCTCATTTTCTGGTTACAGTCCTTTAAAATGGGTGCCTGGTGCTTCAACATTTATATGGGCATCAAAAGGGTGTCTCTCAGCTTGCTTCACTTGGATGGCTTTGAAATGAACACCCATTTTGCCTCTGATTTCTGTGGAAGCTACATAAATGAGAACAATTTTTGCACTTAAACAGCAACTGCACTATTAGATACAGAGATGCTTTTAGAACAGTGGTTCTCAACCTGTGGGTCCCCAGATGTTTTTGGACTTCAGCTCCCAGAAGCCCCAGCCACTATGGTCAATGCTCAGGGCTTCTGGGAGCTGAAGTCCAAAAACATCTGGGGACCCACAGGTTGAGAACCACTGTTTTAGAAACATCTGAAAAACTGTATACAAACCACACTATGAAACTGAGCCATCGTTGGAATTGCTGTGTCATGGAATGTTTGAGAGAGCTGAATGCTAAGGGGGCAAGCTGTCAGCAGTACAATGTTGGCATACTTACTTAACTTACTTAACCAGACTTAACTGGCTCAAGTGCCTTTCGTTATCACTTATTCTACAGACATATTCAATATTGCTATCTGTTCAGTGGAAAAAGTTTCATGTACTATAAAATGAGCTTCCATTACACACGTGGAATGGACAGAGCTTTTTCTGGCTGTTTATCAATATGAACAGTATGTAAATGTGACAATGAGACTAGAGAACTTAAACAGAACTAGA
Organism: Iguana delicatissima; assembly: GCA_948472985.1. Classification (NCBI taxonomy): domain Eukaryota; kingdom Metazoa; phylum Chordata; class Lepidosauria; order Squamata; family Iguanidae; genus Iguana; species Iguana delicatissima. The sequence goes on along the minus strand of CAOKZL010000280.1, from coordinate 90,825 downwards.
TGCCTTTTCTTTGCATGGGAGACAAAAAGATGCAAGGATAGAAATTCTCAGGTGTTGTGGTGGTGTATCTTCAAGTTTTGACTTACGGCAACCCTAAGGTGAACCCATCACAGGGTTTTCTTGGGCTGAGGTTGTGTGATGTGCCCAAGATCACCCAGTGGGTTTCCATGCCCAAGCGGGGAATCAAACCATGGTCTCCAGGGTTGTAGTCCAACGCTCAAACCACTACCCCATGCTGGCTCTCGTAGGACTTAACTATAAATTACTGTGTCATCTGTTTGAGAGAAAGGATGCTTAGGTGGCTGGCTGATAAGGATCAAACAATAATCAGTAGCCAGAACCTCTCTTTCTTTCCCCTGCCCTGCACTAGAAGGTGAAGTAGAATGGGGAGGGGACTGCTGTATCAGGGAACTCCAGAGTTTTCTTCACTCTGAGATCCTCTTAATAACATCTAGGAGCCAACAGAAAAATAATGCAACCAAAAGAAGGCAGGGATTACTTCTGCTTCCCGGCTCTTGCACATGCACACACACACTGTCCACTGTGACTCAGCCTCTAGTACTCCCTTGGGAGACAGCAGAAGCAGCACTCTCATTCAGCTTTGCTCTCTGGAGAGTCCAGCTTGGAGAGTCAAGGAAGGAGCATCCACCTCATTCTCTCACTTGGTCCACTGAATTTTGCCTCTGGCAGTAAATCAGTTCTACTCAGTGTACCAAGTTGTCTTCTCTAGTATGCCATCCAGAGAGAGGCTAGGCAAGAGGAAGCTTCAAGTGCTCCTCCAAGTGCTGATAAGTTCTGAATGAAACTACTGCCATATACTTTTAGAATACAAAAACAAAGCTTACTACTTGATGCAGGGACAGGTTTCTCCTTTTGAAGATTACTTGTACTCAAGGAAGGAGCCACAACAGAAGGACGACGAATGGCCTGTTCTCCCAATGTTGGTTTAATACCAAACCGTGCTTAAAAACAGAACTTGATGTGAGCAATATGCATGCAGACAACCATGCCAATATTTCAAATTTACACTGTCTTTTCCCAAAACTGATTAAATAATTGTGGAAGTTAAAGAAATGGGATGGAATCCTATTGGGGACTTACATCTTTGTAAATGAACTTACCTATGCAGAAATTAGAACTGCGCAGTTGTGTAACATCCATTTCTAGCAGAGGGCTGATGTTATGTTACTAGACAGAAGAGCCAGTAAAGTGCCTGATGTGCATTGGTGCCCAATGTACATCAGGACCAATGTGCGTTAGTCTCAATGCACAATGGGCACCAAAGCACATTTGGGCACTTTTGCCAGTGTCCCATTATTCATCTTCACAATTCCGTAAAGTGGTTTCTTGGCCCCACTACTACTTAGCTAAGTATACATAAAGTTACATCACATAACAGGTCATACTGGATTCCAGAAATGTTTCACAAATACCAGAAGTACAGCCAGAGGTTAAAACTGTGGATTCCATTCTGTTATGTAATCCAGAGTTTGGTGTCTCAAGGAGTTGATGAAGACACAAATTTCTATTTGTCAAGATGGAGTACAAGGGAGACTGGCTCCAGATGATGTCTGATATCAGGCAGACTTGTGTCTGAACAGACCAATAAAAATAAAAGTAATTTTTAAGAGAAGGATTAAGTAGATGGGTGGCTGGTACTAACAGAGGAAAAGGAACAAGATTTATGTCTCCTACATAGTTTTATCTTTCCAAGTTTTTATCAGATCAAACCAAACCAAACATATTCTACCAAACATAATCTAGCAACAGTTTTAAAATACCCTTCTGCTCCAGAGCCTATTTTGAAAGAATCACTTACCTGGATCTTGTTCCCTTTCTAGCAGCCTTCTCTGCATATGCACATTGATGATGGCATTAACTTTCTGTTTGTTTTTGTTTTCATTGGGTTCCACCATTATTTCTGTTAGCTTAATGTTTGTTTTAATGGCCCTTGAAGCAGTTGATCTAGCAACCATTGGTAACTTTTCCTGGTAAAGACGGTCTGTAAAATCAATCTCTTCATCCTGGATGGATTTGATCCTTGAAGTGGAAGAAGGTCATAGGTGCTGCATGTATTTTGCCTGATATTTAAATGCTAACATTTCTTAAATAGCATCAGTGGCTATTTTTAATAAATTACTGGATTAATCTTCACTGTGATCCATTTGTTCTTCTCTTCCATCCACTTAGTGCAATGACAACAACAGATCTATCCAACTGCTCATATGCACATAAGAGTGAAAAGGACACACTGCTGCAATAGCATCAGTGGCTTCTTACTAGATCAGTTAAATGGATGGCTCTTGCCTTTAGTGCCAACGCAAAAGGACTAATTTTGCCCTTGCACTGGCAATCTGCAAAGCTACTATACCTGCTCACCGAGTTAAGACTATCACTCAGTAAGATAACTTGAGGTGCAATGATCAAAGAATCCAACAAGGCAGCACTATGCCAAATAGTAAAAGCATATAAGTTGCATACTACTTTCTATTACAGTTTTATACAGAATGAGAATAAATCCAATTTTAATCACAACTAAAGCAGATCCACTGAAATGTATGCAACTTGTTTGTCAAAACTAATGTACATACCCATTAATTTCTTTTGGTCTGCTCTAGTAAAGACTAAAATTGGATACCAAGGAGGAACTTCTAATGTGGCAACCCCCAAATCTCTTTAAAGCTGCCTATGGGAATATGTGGCTGCAACTGCCATTTGTCCTTGGGCTGTAATTGTGAGGGAAGCACACTTGGGGCTCTGCCACACAAAAGAGACATGGAGGATGGGAATGTTGTATATGCATTATGTATTAAAAACAAAAGAGAAGAGTTTCAAACACAAGAAACTGTACTAAACAAAATCATTACTAATAGAAATGCCTTAGGATGAATAACTGAAACAGTCAGTATGTATTATATTACATACATACTTAGAGACGGGGAGATCCAACTTTCCCCTTTAGGCTATATGGCTAAACCTATGTATATTAGGATGGGTTCTGAAATGTGCTTACTTTGTGCTTACTTTCCCCTTCTTCCATTTATCTTTTTCTTTTCTAACGATTTTGAGCCTACAGGCAAGGTCTGCATTACCTTTTAATATATGTACAGCACTTAGAATGTTATTTGGGGGTGGAATTCCCACTTCCAAAGGAGGTTAAAGTAGTGTCCTCCCTCTTGCCTTCCTTTAGCAGGTCAAGACTTTTCTAGTCTGGTATGCTCCTCAGAGGCTTTAAAATAAACATGCTGGACTTTTAACATTTTACTGCTTATTTATTATTAGCATAGTACTTCTGAATTGCTTTCACTGATCTTCAACAGTGTAATTTATGTAATTTGCATACTAATACAGTATATATAATTTATTGTTTAATACATATACAGGCCTCTCCCACTTATCTGACAAGTTAGGGACTGGAACACTGCCAGAAATCAGAACTGATTTAAAAGTGGAACTCATGTAGTACATTATTGGGGTGTGAAGAACCTATGGAGATTCACTTGAAACCAACTGTGTGTGCACTGCTTGCAAAGTCTCTCAGCTGGCTTAGTGCCTTTTTCCTTCTTTCAGCTTACTTTGCAAGTAGTGGACACACACGTGTGAGTGGTTCCAAGCAAACCTCTACAGGCAAGAAGAACTGATGAAAGAGTGGAACCCCATCAAAATAATAGAACTTGTCTTTAATTTAAAAGCATCAAAAGAGCAAGCTGTCAGACAATGGGGGAGTCAAAAGCTGGAAACTTCTTGTATTGTAAACTGCCTGGTGATAGAAGGGCAGATTATAAATCAAAGAAATAAATCGTGACAGTTAATGTGGTCTGCAAATCACAGGGCAGAAAGCAGAACTTTGCAATCATTTATTTAATTTTAAGAACACTAGCCTCTGTCTTGCTGCAGTCTTGTGTCTCCCTCCAGTAAGGATGGCCCACCTTAAGCTGTCAGTCAGAGTGAAGAGCATTGCTCCATACCCTCAAGCCTTCTTGACTACACCAGTTAGAACGGGATGCTGACCCACAACTCCCATCCTCCCACACCATTGCTCATGCTGGCTTGGACTGATGAGATTTGCAGTCTTCTGAGGAGCCACATATTCCCCATTACTGTTGTAACAGGAAAATAGTTCTCTAGATGGATTAATAACAGCCAAAGGACTGCTATCCAGACCTTGCAACCTCATTTTTAGATATGTCTTGTTCATTCTCAGCTGAGCTAAGTATTAAGAAAAACATGTACAGGAAATGGAAGAAGGGGGAAATCACCAAAGAAGATTATAAGCAAGTAGCCAGGAGATGTAGGGAGAAGGTCAGAAAGGCTAAAGCACAGAACGAACTTAGGCTGGCCAGAGACATTAAAAACAATAAAAAGGGCTTTTTTAAATACGTCCGTAGAAAAAAGGAAAAAGAAGGAGACGATAGGGTCACTGCGCAAGGAAGATGGTGAATTAATAACAGGAGGAAGAAAAAAGGCAGAACTCCTCAACACCTTCTTTGCCTCAGTTTTTTCCCAAAAGGATAAAAACACTCAACTTGGCGGTTGGGGAGCAGGTGAGGAAGTGGGGGAGATGCAGCACAGAATAGATAGAGAGGTAGTACAAGAATACCTGGCCACACTGGATGATTTCAAGTCTCCAGGGCCAGATGAATTGCATCCTAGGATTTTAAAAGAACTAGCAGAGGTCATTGCGGAACCTCTTGCTATAATCTTTGAAAACTCTTGGCGGACCGGAGAAGTTCCGGCAGACTGGAGGAGGGCAAATGTTGTCCCCATCTTCAAGAAGGGAAAAAAAGAGGACCCAAATAATTATCGCCCAGTCAGCCTGACATCAGTACCTGGAAAGATCCTGGAGCGGATCATCAAACAGTCAGTTTCTAATTACTTAGAAAACAATGCCGTAATTACGAAAAGTCAACATGGATTTCTCAAAAATAGGTCATGCCAGACTAATCTTATCTCTTTTTATGATAGAGTTACTTGCTTGATAGATGAAGGGAATGCTGTGGACATAGTATATCTTGATTTCAGTAAGGCCTTTGACAAAGTTCCCCATGACATTCTTGCAAAGAAGCTAGTAAGATGTGGACTGGACAGGGCTACTGTCAGGTGGATTTGTAACTGGTTGACTGACCGTACCCAAAGGGTGGTCTCCAATGGCAGATTCTCATCCTGGAGAGAAGTGACTAGCGGGGTGCCACAGGGTTCTGTCCTGGGCCCAGTGCTGTTCAATATCTTCATTAATGACTTGGATGAAGGAATAGAGGGCACGCTGATCAAATTTGCAGATGACACCAAATTGGGAGGGGTTGCTAATACGCCTGATGACAGGATCAAAATTCAAAAGGACCTGGACAGATTGGAGAGCTGGGCCAAGGCTAACAAAATGAATTTCAACAGAGAGAAATGTAAGGTCCTACACTTAGGCAGAAAAAATGGTATGCAGAAATATAGGATGGGGGACACGTGGCTGGCTAACAGTACGTGTGAAAGGGATTTAGGAGTCTTCATAGACCACAAGCTGAACATGAGTCAGCAGTGTGATGCGGCAGCCAAGAAGGCCAACGCAATTCTTGGTTGCATCAATAGGAGTATGGTGTCTAGATCGAGGGAGGTATTGGTACCACTTTATTCTGCATTGGTTAGACCTCATCTTGAATACTGTGTCCAGTTCTGGGCACCCCAATTCAAGAAGGATATGGATAAGCTGGAGCAGGTCCAGAGGAGGGCAACCAAAATGGTGAGGGGCCTGGAAGCCATGCCCTATGAGGACAGACTTAGAGAGCTGGGTATGTTTAGTCTGCAGAAGAGAAGGTTGAGAGGGGACATGATAGCCATGTTTAAATATTTGAAGGAGTGTCATGTCGAGGAGGGAGTGGGCTTGTTTTCTCCTGCTCTTGAGACCAGGACAAGGAGCAATGGATGCAAGCTGCAGGAGGGGAGATTCCGCCTGAACCTCAGGAGGAATTTCCTGACAGTCAGGGCTGTCCGACAGTGGAATGTGCTGCCACAGAGTGTGGTGGAGTCTCCTTCTTTGGAGGTTTTTAAGCGGAGGTTGGATGGCCACTTGTCGGGAGTGCTTTGAGGGTTTTCCTGCATGGTAGGGGGTTGGACTGGATGGCCCTTGTGGTCTCTTCCAACTCTACATTTCTATGATTCTATGATTCTATGCTAACAACTTTTAATTTCAACAATAGCTTCCCCCTTCCCAATAGGTTCAGGATAAGCATTTATACATAAGCTACAATGTTTTGGTTAGCTTGTTCATCATTCTCTCTCCTAAAGAGCTGTTTAGGTGAGGGAGGGGGGAAAAAAGAGACATTAAAAGACAAGGTGGTTATGTTATTAAAAACAATTAAGGAGGTAGATATGCTTTATAACTTTTATGAAATATCTAAAAAGAAATGTGTTCTTTATTCTGAAATCCCTTTTCATAATAAATTAATGCTACTAAATTTATTGGTATTCTTTTGATCAAGAGTATTTATCTTGTATTCAAATAATAAATTTGCCATATGTACAGCATATTTTTTGCAGAAAATCAAGGAAGAGTATATACGTAGTTTGACCCTTAACATACTAGAACAGTGCTTTCAGGAGCTGTGCATTTTAACCCAGCATTGCAACAGAACTAAAGTAATATCACAAGCCTTCTACCAAAATGTTTCTCTGTTTAAATACTTCTTGGATGATTGGTGCATTTTCTATCTTTCTAATATGGTAGAAGGAAGATTTTACTGGAGAGAATAGCATTTAAAACCAATTATCAATAGTATTTGCATAACTATTGATTTACAAAGCTCCCACTGATTTAGTCAATTGATTCTAGCTTGAACTGATAACTGAATTTAGGCCTAAATCATTTGAATTATTCATTTGTCTGGGAAGACTTAAGTATGACTAATTCTACTAATGTCTACAAACAGTTGAAAACTATCATTAAAACTCTTAAGAACATAAATTATTATTAAAATCTAGGTATTAGTATGTAACAGTCACATATAATGTTATGGAAAACAAAATTTACCTCCTGTTTGTCAACATTGTATAAATGTCCTGTACAAATATTTCTGCAGCTCCTGGTTTACAATGAATTGTTCCATCAATGAGTTCTGGATGGGCTTCAGGTCTCTTTTTGTAAAGAACTATAAAAAAGATGGAAGGGAAATTCATTTCAAAAATATGAATTCATTTTTCTTTTGTTCAGTATCTGCTCTTCACCACATGAAAAGAGCATATATCTGTAAGAATTTTAAATAACATACAAAATCTTAGAAGGCAAAATTTGAGCACCACAGGTGATAGGTTACAGCCCTGACAGGTATAAATCTGCAGTTTGACTAGGACTATTGCAGATAAAGAGAATTACTTCAAAAGATCATAAGGAATATTTCAGTATTTTAAAAACAAAAATACCAGCCGGTGTGGGCTAGTTATCTTGAGTCTGGGAAACCAGGGTTTGAATCTAACTCAGCCACGGAAATCGTCTGGGTGACCTCGAGCAAGTCATACTCTTTCAGTCTCAGAGGAAGGTAACAGCAAACCCGCCACTGAACAAATCTTGTCAAGCCAATCCCGTGATAGGTTCACCTTAGAGCTGCCGTAAATCAGCAATGACTTGAACGTACACAATACCAGCAGCACCTCGAAAGGTCATAAGGAATATTTAAGTATTTTGAAAACAAAAACAGCACAGTACATTCCAGGTACTCCTAGTGTACACACATATAAATAAACCACAGACACAACTTGTCACTCTGAGGCTGTTGTCACTATTCCCTGGAAGTAAAGCTCATTGAATTAGATGAGATTTACTTCTGAGTAGACATGCATAGAGAGCCAGCATGGTGTAGTGGTTTAAGAGTTAGACAACAACCCTAGAGACCAGAGGTTGATTCCCCGCTTGGAGATGGAAACCCACTTGGTGACTTTGGGCACATCACATACTCTCAGCCCCAGTAAACCCAGTGATAAGTTCACGTAGGGTCTTCATGAGTCGGAAATGACTTGAAAGCACACAACAACAGATGTGCATAAAGGTACATCAGAAATCTCTAAAGGCAAGAAAGAATCTTCCATCCCATTGACTTCCTTGGAAGAGATCAGGAACTATCTTAAATTCACAGAACACTTACCTTTCCAAGTTGTGACCAGTTGTTGAGTTTGGAAGCTAGTGATGTCCCATTTTCAAAGCAATACATGTGAATGTCTTCCGGGTAATACCAAGAGAATATTTCAGCAATGAGGTAGCCATTTGAAAAATCCCTATACCAAGAAGAAAAGATTGAGAGATTAGCTAACCAGTAGTTTAACTCTGGGGCCAGTGGTCTGAGTGTTAGACTAGGACTCGGGGGCCCCGGAGCTCGCATCACTGCTGAGATGGATGACCTTGGGCAAGTCACACTCTCTCAGACTCAGAGGAAGGCTATGACAAACTCCTTCTGAAGAAATCTTGCCAAGAAAACCCGACAGGGTTGCCTTAAGTCGACCTGAAGGTACTCAACAACAATATTTAACTTCATGGCGGGGAGGAGTCTAGACGCATGGCTCCAAGATGTTGTTGGCTTACAAGTCCTGCCAGGCCGAGCTGGCGAGAGATGACGGGCTTTGCAGTCCAACAGCTCGAGGGACATGCATTGCCCAGCCGTAACTCGAGAGGCAAAGCTCAGAACACACAGTCCGGAGAAGAGAGGAAGGTGGTTGCGAGAGCTCTTTATGGCGGGCTGGGCACTTTAAAGTGTCTTCATCTTCTAGGCCACTTCCGCACTACACTGTTATAGTGCTATTATTCCACTTTCCACATCCTATGGAATCCTGGGGTTTGCAGTTCAGTGAAGGGCCTTTAGATTTCTCAGCCAGAGAGCTCTTTGGCCTCAGGAAACTACAAACCTCAGAATTCCATAGGAGGTTAAAAGTGGAATGATAGCACTATAACAATGTAGTGCGGAAACGCCTCTAATGATGTTGGGAAGCTTCAGTGGCCACTTCCGCACTAGACTCTTATAGCGCTACCATTCCACTTTCAACATACTAGGGAATCCTGGGGGTTTCAGTTCAGGGAGGGGCCTCAAAGGCCCCAGGATTCCCTAGGATGTTGAAAGTGGAATGATAGCGCTATAAGAGTCTAGTGCGGAAGCGGCCAGGGAGGCAGCCTGAGCCCTAGGGCGGGCAGGGGGCGCGGCGCGCTCTCCCGGCTCTTTATCCTCACTTGCGGAAATGCCGAGGCGAGAAGGTCAAGTCGAGGCTCTGCAGCCACCGCAGGACGGTTCGGGGCAGCCCCGTGCGCCTCGGACTGCTGGAGTACGACATGAGGACGGCGCGGAGGAGACAGCGCTCGACGACAGGCCCCGCGGGGCCTCCGGAAGCGTCTTCGGTGGCCGTGGCGATAGTTACCAGGGCAACCAATACAGCCCCGCCCCACTGAAACGAGAGGCCGAACAGCGCATGCGTTGGTGGATGGACACCTTCACTTTGAAAGGACGCTGGAGAACGGCGAGCGTCGGGTAAGCGGAAGGTTGGGGTTTCCGTGGGAGGAGGTGTCCGCCCGTCTACAGATATAAGAAGAGCTTATCCAGTGCTGTTTCTCGACGCCGCTTCTGGGAGGGCAGGAGGTCGCCAAGGTCTATCAGGAAAAGCTGTGAAACGGTGGTAGAGATGCTCACGAGTCTGGAACCTGGGCGAAGTAATGGTTGGCTAATTTGCTGGGGTCAGACCTGCTCATAAAATTCCCGCCATTTCCCTGAGATTTGCGGCCGAGAGAGTGTAGACCGTAAGCAGCGCTTGGTGAAAATGAGCTTTTTGGAGCCCCCCAGACCTCAAGAACGGTGTGTTTATTTCCTCCTCTTATCCATGATAGGCGAGTTCTGTGTGCACATGCCTCGCATCGAAGTCAGGAGCCGTTTCCTCACTAGACGGGTGTAGCGCTATGATTCCACTTTCAACATCCTATGGAATCTTGGGGTTTGCGATTTAGGGGGGGGTCTCAAACTGCAAACCCCAGGATTCCATAGGGTGTTGAAAGTGGAATCATAGCGCTATAAACGGTCTAGTGAGGTAAAGCCACAGTATGTGTTTCTTATTGTTGGGAGCCTTTTGCTCTCTCCTACTGGCAGCTGCAAGTTGGACAAACATCTTGGGGCCAACCCAGGACTTTTTGCTGCCTGAGGCAAGGTACAAAATCTCATACACGCACAAACATGCACAACTTTCCATGGACAGAAGTGAACTGGACTGACAATTGGATTTTATTACCAGTGCCTGGACAATGCATCACCACACCTGCGGGCAGCAGGTGAGCTTACAGCAGTGGGGAATGTCTCTAGATTTTGGACAACTGACATCAGTCTTAGCCAGAAAAATTAATGGTGGGGGATGCTGGGAGTTGCAGTCCAGCAGCTGGACAGCCACCTGCCTCTTTCGGTAAAGCTAGGCTGTATTGGATCTGTCAGTGACGTAGACACAGGGGCAAGGCAAGGAGACCCAGGAAGGAGGACTGGCTGAAGGACCTCAGCTACCTGAGGCAATTGCTTCTTTGCCTAATGATAGGTTTGGCCCTGCTAGCAAATAACGATAGGCTCCCAAAGAATGGTAGTTCCCATATTGAAACTGTGAGCCTCTGTCACACGTGACTTGATTCTGTAGGTTAATTCTGTAACTTATTGATGATTTGCAGTTGAGCTTCCCATTGTTCAGGGGCGAAAAATCTTGATAGCATGAGATATTCTGTGATCTGGAAAGCTAAGCAGTGTCAGGCCTGGCTAGTACTTGGATATAGGACCAGCAAAGAATATCAGGTAGTGTAGGCTAATATTTCAGTGGAGAAAAATGACAAGTGCCCGTTGAGACTTCTTTGCCTAAGAAAACCTATGCAATTCATAGGATCACCATAAGTCGACAGGCGACTTGAAGGTATGTACACTTCCTTGTTTTCTCCAAAACTTTCTCCCTGAATTCTGCCATGCTAACCTCTATGTCTGAATTTGATTCCTACATTTTCCCCAAACCCTGTTTCTTCAGACTTGAACAAACGGCTGTGGGAATCCCCTTTTACCCAAGTATGTGCAAGTTACTTGTAGCTAATTAAAAGAGATCCTGCGAGTTAAAGAGCTGATTAAAAGTTGTTTTTAAAATAGCGTCTAAGTGTAAGTGCTTTGGATGAACATGAAGGACAAAATAAACATAGTCATCCATATCAAATGACGAAGCTGCATAGGTTCTGAGTGACATTTAGGAAGGCATTCACAGTTTACTTTGGCTTTTTTCCAAGCCTTTGTTATGGAGAAAGAATTTGTTTTGCAAAGCCCAAATCTTTGACAGTAGCCTTTGGATTGTTTCTGATTTACCTCACCAGCTTAGTGTAGCTGGAAACAAGATTATTCCATGGAGTTTAATTTTGTGGGTGCTTGGATAATAACCACAGTGGAAGGAGCCAGTTTGCTTAGCACGCACAGCTATTAATGCAGCATAAAAAATTACTTAGTTGCACTTTAAATGTGCCTTTATGTATAAGACAAACTCAGCTGTGAACTCTGCCACCCCATGTTGATTATTGATTCCTGCTAAAATATTTTTCTGGCTGTCTAGTTTGTAGGTAAACTAGATATTGGTTTAATTTTTACAGTTAAATAAGGTGTGCCACCCTCAGAAAGTGGAGTGCATCTCTCATAGATAATGCCTGCCATAGCCACAGGGAGCAGTGGTTTGAGTGGTTGTGCCTACTGCCCTATCTAGAATCTGTACTTTTGAATGAATACCATCCAATAAGTGTTATCTCGGTTTTATATTTACATACAGCCATGAAACTCAGTAGGTGACAACTGGTTATGTGTTCTCTCCATTTAATGGACCTCACAGAACTATGGTAAGGGAAAAGTGGAGATCCATGTGCATCACCCTGAATCATCTATGCAAAGGATGCATGAAAATAAACCATCATTAGTTAAGTATATTTTCTCAGTGGTGTGTTTTTATCTATCAGTGTTTGTGTCCATAGGGGCAGAATGTAGATCCAGGCTGGTTATTGTAGCCATAACAGCTAAGATCAAGATGAAGTTGACATTATGCTATCACTAATCTAACAGTCCATATCAGCAGTACTTAATTTCTAAAGAAGTGGTACCCCTTCAACAGGATGTTTTTTCTTTATATACCAAGGTGTCTGTGTGGTGCTTGAGACGTGTTGACCCAGAATGACTTATGCTATGTACATGAACCAAAGAACAACTCCACCGAACCTGGCATATCTTGTATCTAAATAAGAATGTGTAGAATTGGACTGTTACTGCTACATCACACTGCACCCTTTATAATGAGTAGCTAACTAAGGATAGGAAAAGAGAAATGAATTCACAGCATCTGCTTTATTAACTGCTTAAGCAGGGAAGACGGGAAGAAAAATGTCACACTTATTTATATTGTCTTTCAGATTATATATATATATATACACACACACACACACACACACACATATATATCTTTTAGAGACATTACATTTCTAGATGCATACATAATAGACATCCTGAACCAGAATATAACAAAACCAAACAATAATTAAAATGTCAGAGAACAAAATATCTTGTATAGATTATACTAGACCCAAGCTGTCAACATACAGTGTTACTGGCACAACACTGCAATAATTCTGGTACTAGACATGTAACATTATTCTGCTCCAGTCCTTAAACAGGCCATGGGTCCACTGAAAAGCTTTTGCTCCTGACAATTACAGCTGCTTCATTTTTAATGCTGGAGTAGATTTTGAAGGGTGCAACAGCATTTAAGTGAACGAAGCCTTCACTAAACCTCGATGTTCTTGTTCAGAAAGAGCAAGGGAGGTTATTCTTCCCCACTTGTGCTCATTCCTACAGGGGGTGGGTGAGGGAGAAGAACTGCAGACATTAGTAAATGGGAGGTTCCTCCACCTCATCCACCAGTGTGGCCCTGCTGGAAAAATATTGTTCTGCCTAAACTAACAAAATAGCTGGAGCAGAGACAACAGAATCCTCACAAGAACAACTGTACATTCCCTATGCAAAGTACAGTCTTGGTTTAATTATCATTAAGTGTTACAGTGAAGTGTGTAACATGTTTCCAGGGTATGAATGATTTCTGTTCTATTGAATTATATTAGCACCTTGTCACTGGTTTGCTTAAGGATCCCAAATACTGATTTCAGCTGTCAGATATGTTAGTATGTAAAAGTTAGTTTAGACACACACTCCTCTTTCCCATCCCAACAATTTTTCACATGAAACATAAAGTAAAATATCGGTTCTTCAAGTACTCAAAAGCTAGTCACTAAATTATCTATACTGCAAGAAGTCTTTCAATATCGTGGGCAAATGGAGTTGTGGTACAAGATGCAATCTGGCTCTTCCTATGTAGTTTCGGATACGTAGTCGGCACAGTTGGCAAAGAGAACATGGAGTAGCTGCAAATTGATATAAAGTGGAAAGTTAATGCTCTTGAGAATTTGCAATGTATCTTTAGAAAAATACGGCTTTCTGTAGTATAATCAAATTGCTATATTTTAAAAAATATTCCACCTGAACACACACACTCATATACACACATTCCAATTAATGTGCCCTCCGCTTTTACCAGGACCATTCCCACAACCCATTTTATAGCTCTGTGTGTGTGTGTGTGTGTGAGGGAGAGAGAGAGAGAGAGAGAAGCACTAAGGAACTGAAATAAAGAATCACCTATGAAATTTATTTGTGAAAGTTCAGCAAAAACACTGTTGAAAATGATTAGTAATGGAAGACAAGATGACACAGAGAGAGCATACACATGTTGGTTTGGCCTAGAAATGAAAATGCTAGACTGGTCAATATTCATCAGATAATCTGGAATACAGAAGTTAAAGGGAGAAGTAGGTAAGCCTCCCATCTTGAATCAGTTGTATATACTCACTCACAGGCATGAGATAACAGCAAGAAAGAGAAATACCGAGCCTTTGCAAAATCCATCCAATGCCCAGCAGCAGCATGAGAAGAGGAAATGCTTTTTTTTTCAAGCATTTCTCATAGTTACTACTACAGTAGTTATATTGTTGTACTGCCTAAAAATCGTACAGGCATCCAGATCGCATCTGATGTTGGAAACTAAGCAAGGTCAGCCCTGGTTAGTACTTGGACAGGAGACTGCCAACAAATCAAAGGGAGATAAGGGGAAACAGCTTGTAGGACTGAGATCTGGCTGGCTGGATCTCTCTTCATCCCCAAAATAACAACTTGGAGATAATAGGGCTCTCTTCTCATATTTTATACAGTACTGATTAACAATTGAAATGTTGGCAGTCCCAGTGCTTATTTTTGTTGCTCTGACGACCTTGGCAGTAAAAAAAAAAAAAAAAAAACCTGAAAAACAAGGACACAGGAAATAGAACTCTCAGATAGTTAATTCTGTTCTCCTAAATACCCAAAGGGCACCACATCCTGTCTGAGCTTGGAAGCTAAGAAGGGTCTGCCCTGGGGAAGCTGCCAATGAATGCTAGGTGCTGTAGGCTATATTTCAGAAGAACGAACTGGCAAAACCACCTCTGAGAATTCCTTGCCTAAGAAAACCCTGTGGAACTCATGGGGTTGCTGCAAGTCAGCTGGTGACTTGAAGACGCAACACAGACACACACCCATCCACTCATATCCTTATCCATCCATCTTCTTTACCTTCATGTAGAAGCAATACTCTTTCCACCAAGCTGCTGGGAGAAGCTACATCTACAGGTCGTTCAAACTCTGTATTTTTGGCATTTATATCGGCCCCAAATTCAAGAAGCATGTTTATTATTTCAGCACTGGATTGCCTTGCAGCTGCATGTAATGGAGTTTCCAAAAATTTCCCTTTTTGCACATTTGCACCTGTAGATTTGTAAGAAAAAAAGGGGCGGGGAAGAATGCCTGGTAAATTGTCACAGCCAAATCATATGCCTAAATCCAGTTGTTAGTCTTAGGAAAATAGTCTCACTTAATCAATGAAAACTTGACACTTAACATTGATACCTTAAATGTATCATCAAACCCTTTAAATAGAAAGTACAGCCACAGCTGATTCTTCAGAGAGTACAGACCCACCCAGAATAAGTCAGAAACTATCACCCAGTGCAGAATAATTGAATGTTAGTCTCTGAGGCATCCCAGGACGGTTTGTTATTTTTGTATCAAGCTACTCTTTGGACAAAACCTAGAACATTGTCTTTGTCCTATCGGGATTGAGTTTGTTTATTGGTGCTCATATAGTCCATTCCCAAGCAACAGGTTCACATCAAAAAAAAAGGGGGGGCAGGTTAAATAAATCTCAATAGACAGGAACTTTCTCAGCTCCAGTTTTCCAAACATATTTTTGGCCAAAAAGGTGCAGAAGAGGGAGCATGGTTCTCCTTTTAAAAAATTGAAAGGAACCATACTACTACTTTTTTTTCATTTTTTTTTTTTTAATGATGGTATGGCTTTAGGGGCAACAGAATAAAGGAAAAGAATAAAGCTTGTGTGTTACCCATTCCTGTTCTAGGCTGTGCTGATTACGCCACAGCTGAAGAAAGATGAAAACCAGTTAGCAAGGACTTGAGAGCAAATTCCAAGAATAAATAAGTAGTATATCACTAGCCAGTGTGTTGTAGAGTTTGAGTGTTGGACTACAACCCTGGAGACCAGAGTTTGATTCGGCCATGGAAACTTTGGGCACGTAACATATTCTCAGTGCCAGAAAACCCCATGATGAGGTCACCTTCGGGTTGCCATAAGTCAGAAACAACTTGAAAACACACAACAGCATAACATGACTAGCTTGGATTGCCTCACCATAGGGTTTTCATGGTAAAAGACATTCAAATGGGGTTTACCATGCCTCCTTCTGCACAGTACTAACAATTGTTAGCCATGGTGCCACTGCTGTTGTCTCTGAGAGATCCTCTCCCTGTGTCAACTCCCCCCCCCCAACTACTGCTGCTGCTGCCCATGGGAGACCCTACCAGCAGCACTATTCCCATCAGCATAGCCTCTTGCCTCACAGAAATGCACAATCCCACCACCATGGAAAGGTAGTGACACGTCCCTGAATCTGTAAGACCTGAACACAGTGACTTGGAGGTTCTTTTCCATAGGGTCACCATAAGTCAAAGTTGACTTGACAGCAGTTAACAACAACAAACGTCACTAGCTTACTTTCGGCTCTATGATGTGAAAGTAATGCTTATTTCTGCAAAAAGATGGCAGGAATGGTCACCTTGACATTTAAAAGATTGTTAACTGGGCTCCATCTTTAAATGAACACAGAACTGAAGTATTACTATTTGAAATACACAATACAGTTCATGTAATGCAGATTAGTTAAGAATATTATATCTTTCAATTGTCTGATAAAAATAGATTTTTCCTATAGATGTCTAATTAATTCAGTACAAATGAATTGAAGCTTAAATCAGACAGGACAGAGGTCCTTCTGGTCAGTCATAAGGCAGATCAAGGAACAGGGATTCAGTCTGTGCTGGATGACATTATACTACCCTTGAAATGTCAGGTTCACAGCGGTTATACTCCTACATTCAGATCTGAGCCTAAATACCTAGGTTTTGGTTGTGTCAAGAACCTTTGCACAGCTAAAACAAGTGCACCAGCTGTGCCCGTTACTGCAAATGTCAGATCTGACTATGGTGAGATTTGTATTTAAAATTGTAGCTTGGTTTATGGATTGTATATTAGAATATGAGGTAAGGAGCTGTTGGAAGTGGGGAGAGAATGGAGTGTTGAAGTGTTGATGGAATGTTTGAGGAGATTTCATAAAGTTGGTGAATGACACTTGGGAATTCACGTTGAATGGGAAGTTCAGTTAGCCTACAGTTCGAAAGAATGAAGTTAGAAAAGAGTTTGAGAGGGGTTTGAGTTAGAGTGAGAGAAGCAAGTTTGAATTGAGAAGTTAGTAAGGGTCTGAGCCAGAAAAAATTGAGAGAAACTGTGGTGTTCTAAATGTAATAAATATTTATTCTTCTTTGGTAGTTTTAACTGCTGTGAATAAAGATTAGGTTTTTGTTTTTGTTTTTTTACACTTTTGGCTCTGGAAACTATCTCGAGAGCTTGGATTCAGATAAGTGTCTGTGGTGGCTGTTTTCAGTAGGTAGGGGTGGGGTCCACTATAGTATCTTGAGAGCATTTATATTGTCCCCACAGTAGGTGTCAAACAGATGGGACAGAAGAAAGTCCTTACACTATGGCAGAGGTGGGAATTAGGGAAAGCCTTCACTCTTGATAACTGCAGTGAAGATTGTGGAATTCTTCACATTTGGTGGGTTAAAGTGTAGAAACCCCACATTTAGCCACTATGGTGAGATAGCCCTAGAGGAATTATCACAGTTGGTGACACTGGTGAGACTGCCTGAGTGGAAAACCCCAAACTTGTTGGCAGCATAGTGGAATATAAGCTGAAAATGCCACAATGACACATGCCTTGATTACATGCCATTTGGGTTACTATATCACACTTCATGAGAGGCTGCCTTTGAAAATTTCAGCCATTGCAAAATGCTGACCTGGGCTGGTTACAGGGATCATAAAACTCCCCTGTTGAACCATCTTTACCAGCTACTGGTCTATTTCTGTGCAGAATTAGAATTATTGTTTATAATGCATAAAACCTTATATGGGTTGGTTTCACACTACTTAAAATACTGTATCTCCCTATATGAATCAGCCTGAGTTTTAAGATCTTCAGGGCAGGGCTTCTTCTCAGTCCCATGTTTGGTGAAGTTATGTGAGAGAGCCTTTTGCAGTGGTGGCTCTGAGGCTGTGGAATTCCCTTCCATGGGAAGTCTGGTTGGCCCCTTCTTTGCTTTCTTTCTGCCAGCAGGCAAAGACCTTTTTATTTAAGGCAGGCCTTTGATTCTTAAATCACATGGCAGAAGGATGTTTGAAATGGTGTGCTGTATTTACCTTCCATCTTTTAAATTACGCTTTAAATGTGTTTTTAAACTTTTTTTAACCATGTACTTCTTAGTATAATTGTTTGTTTAATTGTTTTTTAACTTTTGCAAAAAAAAAAAATTAGCTAAAGTTAGTTTTAAATTATTGTAAGCCACTTTGGGTCCCATCCTGGGAGAAAAGCAGGTATAAATAAATTAAACAAATATAAATAAATTAACCACTTATGATCTTGACCAGATGAGTTAAATGAAAGATAAGAAAATTGGAAGACTGGAGAGGAGTACGAGCCAGTATACAGTAGTGATTTCAGTACTGGACTACAACCGGAGAACAGGCTTTGAATCCCTGCTTGGTCATGGAAACCCACTGGGTGTCTTGAGCAAGTCACACTCTCTCAGCTTCAGAGGAAGACAAAGGCACCCTTCTTCTGAATAAATCTTGCGGCCGCCACCACCCATGTTATGGTCACCATAAGTTGGAAACAACTTGAAGGCACACAATAACAACAAGAACTTCACTAATGGTAAAAGATCTTGGATGCTTAAAGAACTGGACTGAACAAATAAAGCGATCAGTAAAACAGAGTCAACATTACTGAAGTGAAAGACTAATTCAGTTTGAAAAACAAGCAAAGTAAATAAATAGGAAGCATTTAAAGACACATACCTGCATGGAGAAGCTTGCGGACACATTGTTTCTGTTGTGAAATACAAGCCACGTATAGCGGGGTTCCAAGGTGAGGAATATCTTGATCAACATCTATGCCCCAAGAGATCAGCAGTTCCAGACAATCACTATGGCCTAGCCAAAAGATAATTTATTTAATTTCCCAAACTAGAAATTACATTTATTTAAAGCATTAAGATCCTGCCATTTGCCCTTTTGCCAAAAAGGCTTCCAGAGCAGCATACAAAATGTGTAGTATGACAGTCCATGCCCTCAGGCTTACAGTCTAGATTTAAGATATGACACACAAAGAATAAGAGATGAGGAGGAGACATTTTCAATGCCTGATACAATTCTTGATCCATTCTGTTCACATTTCATACCTCTGCTAGCTGCTTCGTGAGTTGGAGAAGGAAGACATGTTTCCCACTGAGCTTTGGCCCCATACTCCAACAGAAGCTCTACGCAAGCAGCACTTCCTCTTGAGCATGCATGGAAAAGGGGTGTCATTCCATCTATCGTTGTAGCATTCACCTAAAACAATGGATGTGTCTATGAGTAGGAACAAAATACTTGTTTACATATCATCTTTCTATTGAGAAAATGCAATATAACAGTGGATTGTCTGCCAAAATGGCTTGCAGCAAAGTGCAACCTGAACTATTGTATGCATAAATCCACGTAGGTGCCAACAAGAACCATGGGCAACGTTTTAGAGATTAAAAAACCCTGGTATTGCGTAGAAGGTAACAGAGAGAAAGAAGCGGGGCTGGAACCTGTGTACCATGTTGATGTGATATTTAAGTATGTTAACTGCCATGTTTCTTGAAGTGGAAGCTATGCAGCTAAATTTTTGCATCCCTGAAGTGCAAAAGGATTAGTGAACTCTCCTTATATCAATTGGTAATTCTGGATCTATTGTTGCTTTATTGTTCTTATTGTTTTATGATTTTACATACAGTTGTCCACTTGGGAAAGTTTGCCCTAAAAATGGCTCTTATAAATCCTGAATATGTAATTCTTAATTCAGAGCTTGGAAATGTTAGCATTAGTGCTAATTTATTAAAATTAAATTGCTAAAGAACTTTAATTTACCAGTGTTAAAATATTAAGGAAGCAATAAAATCAATTTGTTAATTATTTTGTTATCATTACATTAAATTTCCTAGAAATGATCAGTAACAAATTATAGCAAAAAGCAATACTCAAATATAATGTCAGTGGCATTTAAACAATTAAAAAACTGTTGAAAAAAAATACCAAGTTTGTGTAATAAATTAAATTTTAACAAATTATTTCCAAGCTTTTTCTAATTACTGCAGTGAAGTGTCATTTGAGACAGCGTGGTATAGTGGTTTGGGTGTTGAATTAGAACTCCAGAAGATCAGGGTTTAACTCACCACTCAGCCACTAGGTGATACTCTCTTAGCGTTCAAGAAAGGCAATGACAAATCTTTCCCGGATAAATTTTGCCAATGAAATCCTAAGACAGAGGCCATTTCTGCACTACACTCTTATAGCGTGATTATTCCACTTTCAACATCCAGCCCCTCCCTAAGCTGCAAACCCCAGGATTCCATAGGATGTTGAAAGTGGAATAATCACGCTATAAGAGTGTAGTGCGGAAATGGCCAGGTCACCACAAGTCAGAGTCAACCTGAAGACTCATAAGAGCAACAACATTCTTCTAATAGTATAAGTTAGTAGTAACATGTTACACCAGGGCTCCCACATATGTACTGACTCCCTAGTGTTTTCCAGATACAATTCAAGTTGTTACCAGCGCAGGTGACTGATAAAATACTACTTACATTTGCTCCTGCTTCCAGAAGGAGTCGAGCACATCCCCCATGATCTCCTAGGCATGCTTCATGCAATGGAGTCACTTGATCAATCGTCAGAGCATCTACGTTATATCCCTAAATGCAACAGAAGAAATGAATAGATGCTCCTCCAAGCAATTCAGCATCTTAGGTAAAAATCTGCTTTACCTAACAATTAGAAAAGCAAACATTTTTCTGCAACATATATGTAACAAGAATGCTTAAGTGTCATTTGAAGCCAATGCTACTGAATAACAGTGTTTGTAAACCTAGAATAGCCCATCATCAGCAAATGCTGGTTTAATTTTACAGCCCCATTTGAAACAACGGTAGGCTCCTGTCTTTGGCATTATTGTTTTACAGCAAGAGAGCCACACAGTGGTAGCTGCTGGATCCATGTCAGGGTCCACAGTGAGTCCCTCTGGGTTTTATTCTTGCCTTTAAAGGAATAAAGGAATAGTCCATGGTGATGAACCTATTCCCCAAATTAGCCCAACTATTTGGATAGGTTTTTTAAAGTGTGCAATAAACTCTAGAGTAGTCTTACTGCACCACTGATATGGAAAGTCAATGGCTGCCATTACTTTCTTTGAGTAAACTGTTTTGCTATACAAGAAAGTAAAATGGTGGTCTTTTTCCCCATCTCATAGCTTTGACTATATTTAGAACTGTGAGAATGCTTGCTAAAATGTACTTGATGTGAGAGGTAAGCTTTGTGAAAGAGATTACTGAAGCTCCAAGACTCTCAGTATGGGCAGAGAGAACAAGATATATTAGAAAATGTTACAAGCTGGGAACTTTCAGCTAATGGGCTTCCTTTGGAGTACTAGCAGGACATCGATTTTGTAGAACTACCTATATTCTGCTTCTATGCCATTTAGAACATTGATTTCTACATTGATCACTGGTGACTCTGTGAATTACAGTGTGCTTTGTTTCTTTTCTTGCTTCTTTCTTCTGCTTTGATTTTCTGATAATATTTATATATTTACATTTTTTAATATATTATATATTTACATTTTTTTCTCTACTTTAAAAACTTGGTCCAGATCCTCAGTTAGGCAAACTGTAATAAAGGCAGTGGAAGTTTTAACAAATTTAACAAACCCCATAATTTATGTCTCCCCGAAACTAACACTGAACAAGAGTTTTTTCTAATTTTTTCCCGTATGACTGTTTGAAAAATTAACATTGGAAGGCCTTAGTTTTCAGTGGATCTATTATAGAAAACAGTGGAAAAATACAAAATAGACAAAAATGTATGATTTTGAATTGATTGAAAATGGATTTGAGAAACAGTTGTGCTGAGATGGCAAACATTTGATTGGGAAGATGTATAAGCTTTAGAAATGGAAGAAGAGGTGGTAAATGATTGCATGGTGAAATGGGCAGAAAATGTTAGGTATAAAATTTTGTTGGAGCAATGGCAGAGAATGTGGTCGGCAGGAATCAAATTTACATGATGCTATGATTTTGAAGGGAACTTTTACAAGGTGATGTATTGGTATTTGACACCAGAAAAATTGGCCAAAATGCATAAAGTTGTATCTAATAGATGCTGGAAATGTGAACAACAAGTGGGAAATTTTGATCACATATGGGAGACTTGTGAAAAGACCAAAAAAAATTGGAATCAAACACATCTTATGTTACAAAATTTTTTTGAAAGTTTATGTTCAAATGAAAGCAGAACTACTTTTCTTGGGACTAACAGAAGGGCAAATGGAGAAGAAATATGGCAAGATACTCTGCTATATAACAACAGCAGCAAGATTATTATATTATAATAAAGTTAATTGACTTAGCTGAAATGGACAAATTTAACAATATTGATAAGAAGAAAAACAGTACAGAGTTTTGTGGAAGACTGGGTCCGTTAGTACATTTTTTGCAAGAAAAAGAGTACAACATATTGATGGTAGGTTTCAGTCATTAATATTTTGAAGAGAACAGCAGTGGAAGTATTAGATATTAATAGTTAGAGAAGTTTTTTTTTAATATAGGTGATATACCATTTGTGTTGGGAAAGCTGGAAACCATATTTTTACATGTCTTTAATGGTTCTTAGTTGTTTCTTTTTATTAGGTAGTGTTACTTGTGTGTTTTTTCTTTTCTTTTGCATACCTGTTATTTGATTAGTTTTATTGTTAGGTTATGTTAAAATTTTTGAAAAATAATTTTTTCCAGTATGCTTGAGTTTTTTTGTTATGAACCAAGGCTATATAAACTGTGTATTAATCTTTATTAAAATGTATTGATCTTCATAAACAGAAACATTTTGACATGGCCAAAGATATTTTCAGATAATACAGCTTGTATTTCTAAACAACTGCAAAACCTTCTAAAGAAACATTTTTAAAAGAGTTAGTGTTGTATGTTATTTTTAACCCAAAGAAGATGGAAGAAATGATAAAGGCATTTTCATATTAACATTGGATACAAGTGAAGGGGATGATGGGGAAGCTTTGCTCTTAAGTATATTATCTTTTTTTACCTGTGCAATTAAAGTTTTTAGAGAAAGGAGGCGTCCTTGACTCGCTGCTTCATGCAACGGCGAACGATCTGCCCAAGAACCTACGGAACAATGCAATCATATAGTTTAAACTACATAAACATTTTTTTGCCATTAATATAAAATAATTGATAAAAAGAGTACATACTGAGATCACACAAATTAAAAATTCCAAATTAAAATTAAAAAGTCCTTCTTAAGTACACATGTCACCCCTTGCTGTATGCTAAACTAACTACTTTGTAAATACAGAAAAAGATGGCATTTCTGGAGTTTTCAGGCTGCTGTTCTTCAAGGCAGAGGTGGGCAATTCCCCAGATTGTTTTTTGTGTCTCTTGATTCTCCTCAGGATTCTTTTTGTCTGAGAAGAAAAAGAGATGAATTGCGTCTCCTGGAAGGTGTAGGGGTCCTCTGTACTGTTTTATATAAAAGTAATACCAATTTCTCAAAACTAGAAGGGGATTTCCAACCATTTTGGAAGTCCATGTGGCGCCAAGAAGGTACCGAGACAGAAAACTGCCCCCTGGACCCACTGCAGTTGTCCATCCTTGTTTTAATGCTACAAGCTCTTGCACGGGTCTGACTTTAATCAGATTGATATTGCTAATATAAAAGAAACCAAAGGGCTATCTGGTCTTGCTTTCTATTCTATGGGAACCTCAGAGGCAAGACGAGTGCGCAGTTGCACCCTCCTGCTTAGGATCCCAGCAACAAGCACCACAAAGCCTCCAATTCAGAGGCCTGAGAACTCCGAGGACTGTGCAGTGGATTGAACAGGATTCCCATGGAGCAATCGAGTTAGAAATTTCCTGCCAAATCCATTTTCAGCTTTTGCTGGGGAAAACGATCTTTAAAAATCTGAGGCAGTGTTTTTAAAAATCAGAAACAACCTCGAAGATTAGTGGCTGCTGTTTACAACCACCTTGATGCATTCTCACTGCAGAGAATTCTATACTCTCTCCTGCAGATTTGTTTTGCAGCCAGCTGCACTGGGAAAGAGTACACCAAGCATATAAAGTACTTTATTAACATTTTTGAAGCACTCTGAACCGATACGAACATTACAGATTTTGTTGAAATCGAGACATACTCATCTATGTTGTCAAGGTCATTTTGCCTGCTGCAAATCACATTCATCTTCATCTATGCTATCTTTGATATGTATTCCTGAGATACCTATTCATGTGTTTGCTTCTGCTACTTGGCTGCAAATATTACTGCACTGACATGACATTTGGTTCTTTGCTGTTGTCAAAACAATCCAGGCCTTGCCTTGCCTTCAGCCTCCTGTTCAGTGTCCACATCAAGACATATGCTCCCAAATTTTATAGTTGAAAATAGAAAAAGTGCTAACATTCCTAATATTACACACACACAAATATCTTCCCACCCCATTTTCAATAACACAGGGCAGCTTTTCACATGCTGTATTCATTTACTCAACATAATCTGAACAACATTAATTTTACGAAGAAGGCTATGCTTACAAACTGATCGTGTATTTTCCTTTAAAAATTCTCAGGTTGCTCTTTTAAAGTGATGTTTAATCTTACAATGGATCTAGATGTTCTTCTGGAATACTTTCCACTGCGTCTATATTTCATTGTGTCTACAGTAACACAATGTCTATACATTGTCTATATAGTAATTGGTTTTGGAGAGAGTCATACACTTGTATTTTCTGTCTGTATCTATGTATTTAGCCTGGGGGGTTGTTTAAAGTGAAAGCACTTATATATGCTTTTATTTTGGGAGCACTAATGGTATCTCCAGTGCTTCAAAAGGTCTGCTTTTTGGGGTTATGCATGACAGGGCTTTCTCTGTAGCAGCACCTTGACTAAGAAATTCTTTTCCAAAGAGGTCAGTCTGACGACCCCTTGTCCTTCTGAGTTCCCAGTGGGGAGCTACAACAGTGTTATTTTGATTGGTCTTTGGTCCTGAACATTAGGAGTCTTTAATTATTTTTAAGTGTATCTTTTAAAAACTGTCTATGCTTCTAGAACTACTTTTAAAGAGGTTTTATTTAAAATGTGTTTCACTCAGGTATTTACTGCTTTAAATGTTTTTATTCATCAGAGACTCCATCTGGCTGGAAGATAATAAGCAACTGCCTAAAATGAAATGAAATATAAAAGATATTAAACAAGATATTTGCATACAGAATGAATGAGTTAAAAGGAAACTCAGTGACAGTTTAGTCCAAGTCCTCTAGGGGTTAGCATGCAGTTTCTACCAGCATTTACAACGGTGACAGATGCTGGCAGTTGCAGTTACAACATCTGGAGGGCCACACTTTCAAAATATCTGATCTAGTCCAAACCTCTGCACAAAGCAGACTCTGCAGTACAGCATCCCTGACAAAATGGACCAGCTGAGAAGCAACACCCCCACCCCACACCCAGTCCTCGTAAGATTTAACTTCTACTAACAATGAGAAAGTAACTGAAACCTAAGCAGATCTTTTCAATACTATTTTAGAAAGTCATTCAACAATAAAGAAAAAAATAGAGATTGCAATTTCTCAGGAACAAGTAGTTAATAATCAGGGACAGATGCAAGGCATGACTGAAACTAAGCAATTTGTCATTATGGGCACTGACTGCTCAGTTATGTAACTGTTCATTTTTTGGGAGAATTGAGAATTGTAGTAGTATTACTGTACTCTAGGTATATTAATTTTTAGGAAATTCTTGCACTTTTGCAAGGGGATTATTGTGTTCTGGCAGAAGCATATGGAAGTTTTGCCATTAATTGGAAGGGAGATGAAACTAGATTCCATACCATCTTAAATAACATTGTTAAGGTGGCATGAAAAAAATCCTCTGTTCAAAAATATTAATCTATTTTCTTCTTGTGATTCTTTTCTCTCTGACTGAAATGGAAAGTGCTACTGACTATATTTAGACTCTGCATTCCAGGCCATTTGGTATCTAATGTACTAGGAACAGAGCCTTCAGCTCTGTGAATACTGCAGAGAGAAGCTTAAAACACTATAATAAACAGGCAAAAACAAGGAATAATTTAAAAATTGCATACAATACCTAAATCTCCATCTCCCCATGGAGTCTCCAACCAATCGAAATTATAAATCCTGCTCATTTTAAATTTTAAAAAACAAACCTGTCCCCTTTAACTGATCCCTGTTAACAGACTTCAGCCATTTTTAGAAAGGGCTCTGTGCTGCTGATAATATGAGCTTTCACCTGCAAAGCTTCTGGAGTAAACAGATGCCGAAAGCTCTGACTTTAGGTGCTCCACAGGAATACTAGAAGGAATAATGCAGAGTTTGATAAATCCTTTTTAATATAAGCAATACGTTCTGATGAATAGACATTTTGGTTGAGATCTGGATTCATATCAGTCATCTGCTGCAAATTTGTTGTGTAGTTTTCAGGAGGATTCTTAACCTCAATTTCTCCTTTGTACAACAGGAACAGTTACCTGCCTCCCAATACTGTTCTGAAAGAGCAAATGTAATAAACATTATATATCCTGGCAGTTGAAGAGAGTAGTACAAACGATTGCAGGGTTGTGCCATGAAGACATAGGGTAAATCTGTCTGAAAATAACAAAACATAAGATAAAGAGCACTATTAATTTTCCAAAAATTCTGGGCATAGTCATAGCAACAAGATAAATTGATTGTCTCAATATCATTATGATCACATGCTGCATTTTTTTTTTTTTTTGCATTGAATGTGGATTATGGATCTGAATTCTGATATAACTTGTAATTTATAACACACTGCTTTATTTCTTGTCACAGTTTTAAGGGGTGGCAGTATTGGGTGGGACCCAGTAGGGGCCCATCATCTACAAGCTGAGGGATCCTGTTAAGGGACTTTGGAGCCTTTAAGGACATATCCAGCCTGGGAGAGTGAATCTGCTTCAATACTAGGTAGTAAGGGAACCACACATTGGCCCATGTGGGTTTCCACACCTGTCACTCCAGGTTCCTTTTGGCTGCTAGGCTGGGGGGGGCAGTATCATAGGGCAGCATCTGGGTCAGCAGATGCCTAGATCCACACCCCATGCAATGTTGTGGCTCCAAGCCGTAACCAATAAAGTTGTGATCTTCCTTTATATCAACAAATGTCTGGTCTGTGTATTCAGTGCCATGATCTCTCCCACTTCACTGCTAGGATTGCAAACCATTTCCTTAACGCTTTTGAATGAGCCTTGTATTGTACAGTCATCTCGCTTCATTTACATATTTTTGGTGGATCTCAACGTAATTATTTGTAATACACCCACATGTTCCTACCACTTCTTTTTCTTATTAAAGAAAATCAGTTAAGGAAGGAAAGACACACCAACTCAATGTCTATAGAGTGGTAGCACTGAGAGATGTCTCCTCAGGAGCATCCCAGCCTAAATCTCCCACAGCCTCTTTTTGCTTTGCGGGGATGATATGATATAAATATAATATTATGGGTACCTGTATTTTTTCATAGAGAAAGGCAAAATGGAGGTTGGGACTTGGGGGATTCAGAGCTGAAGAACAACTAGGAGATAAGGGTTCAGCACCAAACACTGCTCTGATCCAATCCTCCATCTATCCATGCTTTTGTAAAAGCTTTCACTGAATAATGTTTGGATGAACACACACACACACACACACACACACACACACATATTGTAATGAAAAGGGAAGATTTTTCAACCAGTGCATTTGCTGGCAAGTCTAGTCATAGGTAACCTGTATAACATGTAGTTTTGCTCTTAGTGATCTCATTAATTTGTTAATTATACATTTTACTTCTTTTGCAATTTATGAATTGTCTCAACATGGGACTTGCCACTTGAAGGATTAATAAGAGTCTGAAACTGTAATGACAATCTACAACAATGCAAATTTGTTACATCTGATGTATTCCTCAATTATGTTTCAAGTGTTGCTTTCTCTTTCAAAAATCTGAATGTATCAACCTATCCCTTAAATTTCTAGTTCCATATTTTAAGAAAACTGGTCATATCACCATGAAGATATTTTGACTACATTCAGATGTCACATACTTGGATCTTTCAGTCTATGATTTTGACCAGTGCTTCTCAAGCTGTCTGATGTGTTCTTTCCAACGTACCAGAGACTGGCACCATGTTTGTGCCCATGGGCTACAATTGCTTTTTCCTTCCTAGGAGACTCACCAAAGATGAACAGTCAGTAACTCAGGGATCAGAGGCTTTCCCTTTGAATAGCTCTCATTTAGACTAAAGATTCAAGACTCAAGCATGAGCTGTGTTCATATACAAACTCCCTTCACTCCTCACACATCCTAGTTTGCTTCCACATTGGTGAAAGCAATAACTGTGATGAGCATTCCAAAGCAAGATTATAAACTAGGGTCTTGGATGGGGGTGCACTATATGAACATATAGTTCCACATCCTCAAACCATGTCTAATGGTCAAAACGTTACACCTGAAAGAGGCCATCTGGTGCAACGTGCCAATTTTGTTGAAATGATTTTCTGATTAGACTATATATTTAATTTGTCTATTAAATATGATCATGCTTCAGGTGCATTCACAGCTTTGAGGTATCATTTTAGATACAGTTAAGTGACATATGAATTGATTAAATCAAACAATAAAAGAATTAGGCTTATTGTGAGCTATCCCCTTGATCTTACACTGATTTTGTTTTCTACGTAGATAACATATTGGTAGACTGGGTGAAATTGATCATGAAGTATTCCTCCACATTATTGTTATTTTTGGATAGAAAAACTGGTTTACTCACATGTTTTTCTTTATTTGAAAAAGGTCATTATGATGATTCACACAATTCTGACATCACATCTAGCCAGGGTTAAGGAAGCTTAATTGATAAACAATTCAGCTGACCAAACAGAATCATATGGTATAGTTGAAGCATATTTCAAACCATATTTTGGGCCAAATCTTTTGGTGTGATGTCTAAGTTGATAAACCATTAACACTATCACTTTGCCTCTAATGCTTAACATTTGGAAACTGGACTACTGAACACATAGAAAATCAAACCACACAAATAGCTATAAAACATGATTTGCCTGCACATTTGGAAGCTCAGGTTAAGACTTGCATTGGAAAATATGCTTAATGCCATCTTTGATTTATTGGAATTTACCCCTAATGCAATACTTCATTCTTGTCAGTTGGTTTAAAAATTATGTTTTGAATTTCCCCTCTTTAACACATAACATGGTAGTATGCTAGGCAGATGGTATTTATTATGAAAAAAATACATTGATAAATAAAATTTAGAAGAATGAAGGACAAGAAGAGCTGATCTAACATAAGAACACTCTATTTGTTACAGTCTTTCAGCAATATGAATTAATCAATTATATACACAGAATAACCAAAATTGTATTGGTTTAAAAAGTTCCTCAAAACATTATATAAACAAAATTTTAAGTTTTCATCTGTTTCTTTAAGTATTTATTACTGCATTACATGAAAATGGTTGGATAAATTTTCACCAAATTTGGGGTGTCTGAGATCTAGATATGGAGGTTTCATACATGCCATTACTGTTGCTGTTATTTTTTTAAAGGAGAATTTCAACCCCAGAATTCCTTTACATGGAGAGCACCTCAAAACAGCTTGATCCTAACTTGGAACACGTCTCTAATGGATCAGACATAGCTGAATAATTTTTTATGACCCAGAAATAATTGGATGGCCAGACAGAAGAGACCTGTGTCTCTTGAGGTAGCATAAATATGAGAGGAACACTGGATTGTTAATTTTACACCCCCTGTGTTGTAGCCAAGCATAATTTGTATGACCTTGAAGTATTTCGGAAGCCAGAGAAACAGATTCTATATTAATTCTTTCTTTCTGAAGTGTTTACATTCAAAATCATTTCAAGGTCCCCTGCCTTGTTTATCAGCAGTTGTATATTTGCATAAAAGGTTACTCCACCCCTTCTACTCTGTAAACAATCCCCGGTACTTAGTAACGCTGGCTTTCACTTTGCTTTATATATAACACAGCTCCAACATTTGCAAAAGCAGAACTCATTCCAGGACTATAGCTGATTTTATATCAAGGCAGAACAAGAAACATGTGCATGCATACACACACTTCACATGTGACATAACATTGTAGAGTAATATTTACACTTAAACCCTTAATTTTTTTTTAAAAAAAAATCACCATTTTTTTAAATGGGTGCTCCAAAAACTGGTTACCTTAGCAAATTCCGGTGCCCCCATCAGTTGACTAAATGATTGCTTTACTAACCTTGGCTGGTGAGAATACCCCAGCTAGCTTTTCGTTTTGCAGGACATTCCCCTATGCGTTCTAGGTTTCTCTTTGAAAGATTCTGTTTAGAGCAGCTCCTCACAACAGCAGTATTTGTGGACATAATTTTAACGGATTTTTCCCCCTGCTGCCAAAACCTGTGTGTCATTAATGCAGATGCTCTTCCCTAAGGAACGCCCACAGACTACTTTCTTTCCTCTTTGACATTTTCTCACAAAGGCAACGGTTCTACTAGCTATTACACTGAAACCCATTCAGCAACATTTAGTAGCAGGAGTGTCAGCTAGAGAGAGAGAAGGAAAGGATTGCATTGGCATGTTCTATTTATAAAACAAGAAAGAATCAGCTTAGCTGCAGCCTGGGTCTGTTTGCATCATGTTAAATGGAAGGGAGTATTTGGTTTTTGCGTATAGTTACACTAGACAGAATTGTCTCAAATTAGTTCTCTATTCATGAAAAGCGGAATGACAGAAACATAACACACAGGGATTTTGTGAAGACAAGCATATTAATAATCTTGTAGCATTTTACAAATGAAAAGTGATAGAAATTCATGGCTGTGTTAACTAATATTTGCAGTGGACACAGGATTTAAGATGGGAGCTAATGTCTGCAATGTGCAGAGTATTTAAGATGCTAATGCTTCAGTGCTGATATAGTATTAAAAAGTGCTGTAAATTTTTAATTAGAAAATAATTATTTCATGTTTGCTGGAAATATAGCTGCTGGGACTCGGCATAAGGATTAATTATTTTTCTGAAGATACAAGAAACTAATTTGGCATATACTGACTCAAAAGGGAGCTTTTAGTAGATTTTAGAAAACCCTTTAGCTACGGCACTAAATAACCCGGCCATAGTGCTGGAAGGAGATGCATGAACAAGCAAACAGGAGGGACTAATCCAGGATAAAGTTACAACACAGATTAACTGGAGCAATGATCTTGTTACAGCAGTGAAACGTCTAATAAAAGAGCTACTTATCTTGTGGCTTTGTTTAACTAACTTAAGCTTCTGCAGGTACCAAGACATTTGTACAGGTTTCCATTTAGGAAAGGAAGCTTAAAAATTTATGTTTGTATATTGAAGTCAGTGTACACAGAGATGTTACATGATATACTGTGACAGAGCACTAAATCCTTGTGTCTATTAGCCAAATCACATATCTTAAACCTTTACATCTGAATCCTTGTTAGCCTCTCTCCAGGCTGTTTCCAAGTGTCCTCACACCCACTAGTGGGGCCATTCATGGTGGGATCTTCCTCCTAGGAACTGCTCTGCTCATAACTTAGATATACCGCTGAGGGAGAAAAAGTACTTGCACACGCATAAATACTGTATTTGCTGGCATATAAGACTCACTTTTTCTCTGAAAAATACTGTTTGAAAATAGGGTGTGTCTTATAAGCTGGTGCATCTTATACACCGGTGTGTCTTACACACCGGCAAATACTATATAAATGTATGAATGGGGTGCGTCTTATATGCTGGCAAATACTGTAGATACTTGTATGTGCATGCAAAAGAACACGTGTATGTTTGTATACCTAATAATATTCACCAAGGTTCAGCACTTTGGATTAGTATGGAAACCATGTGATCTTCCAGATATTGTTGGCCTGAGACTCCCAGTAACTCTAGCCAACATAGTCAATGGTGAACAATGCTAAGAACTACAGTACAACAACACCTGGAAGACTGCATGACTCGCACACCTTCCTTAAATGAACATAGTATTTTCTCCGTGTTCTGTCTCTGTATGTAAGTCTTCACCCACAATCCCTGAACATGGGATTTTGACCCTGCCAGGCTTCACGCCCAGAGACCTCCCACCTACTAGAATTTTGTCTTTCAGGAGTCGATAGTCCTTGACAATACCACCATCTGAAGGGCTGGGCTTGCATTCAGTGAAAGCCAACCTGAAGAAAACACTGGGTGAGTCAGAGCAAGGGAAAGAGAAGAGAGCTATGTGTGAATTCTTCAAGTCTTGTTGTTGTTGTGTGCTTTCAAGTTATTTCTGACTTATGGCAACCCTAAAGTGAACCTATCACGGGGTTTTCTGGGGCTAAGAGTATATGAAACGCTAAAGGTCACCCAGTAGGTTTCTATGGCCAAGCAGGGACTTCCAGGGTCATAGTCAAGTTAGTCAGTTAGTTTAAAAGGTGCAAGCAGAGGCCTTCTATATCAGGGGTGGGCAACTGTGGAAGGCTAGGAGACTCTTAGGCTTCTAGGTGGTAAGAGACCCTGGAAGGCCACATCGTTCCCACCAAAAAAATAAAAATAAATGACCCCCAAACACCTCCAGGGGGTATGGGAACATTTTCACCATGTTCTGAACTTCAAAAATGCTTTCTCTTGAGTCTAAATTGGCCCAGGGATCTTATTAAATGGGGGGATGGGAAGCATCCAATACCCCTTAGTGGACATTTTGGAGCAAACACTTTTTTAAAAATTGCAATAATTATTTTTGATCTCTGGGGGAGCCAAGGGGCTTCCAGACATGACAGAAATGTTCTCCACATTCCCTAGAGTGCATCTAGGGAAATCATGGAGCAAAAAAAAACTTTGTTTTTTTTTGTTTTTTTGCTATATCTATGTATGTATGTATTTATGTGTGTGCGTGTGCGTGTGTGTGTGTGTACATGCAGCCCACCCCTTTTCTACATGCATGCAGCCCGCAGGCCACATTTTGCCCACCCCTGTTCTACATGCATCCCTTTCTTTTGTATACTGAAACAGACCATCAAACTGTTTGACAGCTACACCAAGGGAAGTGTAGATGAAAAGCAGGAAAAGCCACTTAGAAAATGCAAAATCGTAGTCCTAAACCATCTCTGTGAATACAACTGGGCCATTAGAGTACAAGCAGCTTCTGCACATATGGGGACTCTCCAGGTTGGAGACCAAATTCAACCTGCCAGGCTTCTCCATCATGGAGTTTCACTTTTCAGAAGCACCCCCTCTTCCTGATACTCAGAGAAGGGAAAGGGGTAGGAGTGCAGCTCTTAAACCACAGCCTCGAGGAACAGCTGTTTGACATCCTATTTCAGTTAATTGTGTACCTTCTTGACCTTTCCTGAGGTAAAAAAGTAAGAGGGAGATGAAACTAGCGGCAAAGTGTGCCAGTGCCTTATGGGATCCTTGACACCAGTTTGGGATTTCTTTTCCACCTTTCCTTCTGCATCTGGGAAAGATAAAAAGGAAGGAAAAGCCAGCTTCTGACTGGGCCCATAGAGCCCTCCCTGAAGCACTGGCCTATTTGAAAAGTGACTTAGAATAATAGAGTCTTAGTTTGAAGGGGCCACAAGAGTCTAATTGGCATCTCTCCCAATGCATGGAATTCTCTGCTAAAGAATGCCTGACAGAGAGATATCCAACTTTGTTTAAAAGCCTCCAACAATAAAGAGTCTACCATCCTCTGAGGCAACTTGTTCCATTCCCTGAGGGCTTCTTGAAAAACTGGCTGAGTTGCAGGCTGACTTCACCTATCCTTCAACTTTTCCAAATTTAAAAGGCAAAATGGCAAGGGTGTGTGTATGGATGGATGGATATGGAGTATGTATGTATCTGAATGGGATCTAGGCAAGCACACTGAGGCCACATCTTACTCCTGAGAGTGGTCATGTACATTTTGTTCCTGCTGCCCAGTGTGCCTGTCCAGAAGTAATTTTGCCCTTGGGCCAAAAACAGCTTTCCCGCCCCTTAATCATTGCTGTTGTTGTTGCGTGCCTTCAAGTCCTTTCTGACATATGGTAATCCTAAGGCAAATCTATCATGGGGGCTTCTCTGCACAGTTTGTTCAGAGGGGATTTGCCAGTGCTTTCCTCTGAGGCTAAGAGAATGTGACTTGCCCAAGACCACCCAGTGGGTTTCCATGGCCAAGTGGCCATTCAAGCAGAGTCTGGTCTCGGGAGTCTTAATCCAGAACTCAAATCACTATACCATTGATGTAGACTTGAGTCAATTGAGTTAGACTCTTTAAGTCACCTCAACAGTAAATGACACACTGACTCATCTCATGACTCATACATTTTTACTGACTGACTTGCTGCCCTTGGTTCAGTAACATAACACATTCATTTAGAAACCTTACAACTTTGAACAATGCTTCCATACCTTTTTGCCTACTGGTCACAAGATGATCTGTCTCAAGCCCAAAATGTGGGCACATTGCTCAGAGGGGAACAGCAAACAGGTTACGCAATAGGCTTGAGGCAGGGTGGAGGTCTGCTCAGCAGCCTGTCCCCAGTGCATATCAGAGGAACCTTCTAAAACTTTTCCTAAGAGCAGAAAACAAGATTTGTCCCCAGAGCACAGGGCATATTGCTCTGAAGGGAACAGCAAATGTGTTAGGCAAAGAGCTCGAGGAAGAAGAATCCTTCCTTCTAAAGCCTTTGAAGCTTCAGTAATGGGGAGTAAGAAGGATCACATTCCCCACTTCTGAAAAAGCCTCTAGCTCCAGAAATGGGAAGTAAGACGGATCACATTCCCCACTTCTGAAAAAGCCTCCAGCTTCAGAAATAGGAAGCAAGAAGGATCCTATTTCCCACTTCTGAAGCTGCATACTCTTTTATGCCCATTGACACAAAAGTCTCTAGCTTTGGGAAAGGGGGAGTAAGAAGGATCCTGTTTTTCACTTCTGAAGATGCAGATGGCAAAATCACAAAGGTGGAGGGCTGACTCTGCTTAAATGGTTAAAAGTGACTTTATTTGACTCTGTCCACAAATTCTGGAATACAAGTTGGGGTATAAAGTTGGCTCCCAGACTTGAGACTTGACTTGAAAGTATCCTGCAAGGACAGGAGACTCGGGACTTGGAGTAAAAGACTTAAATACCTCACCACACTACACCATGCTTGCTTATAAAAAATAACTCACAGCTCTCACTGCTCAAATGTTTATAACAGTGATTCTTAACCTTGGGTCCAGGGACCCCTGGGGGTCCACAGAGCCCTCACAAAGGTCCACAAAGCTCTGCTGCTGGACATCAACATCAGCAATAGGGACATGGCAGCGGAGGCAACTGCAGGTGCTAAAACTGCTCCCTAGTTTGCAAACAAGGGACAAGGCAGCAGGCATGCGTGCATGCCCAAACTATGACTTTGGAGACCAGGGTTCGAATCCCCACTCAGCCTTGGAAACCAACTGAGCTATTTCAGGCAAGTCACATTCTCTAACCTTCAGAGAAAGGCAAAGGCAACAAAATTTTGCCAAGAAAATTCCCATGACAGGTTCGCCTTAGGGTCGTCATAAGTCAGTTTTCAAAGAGGAGAGACATGATGCCTAGAAAGAATTTCCCTGTCAATGGCACCTTGTTGTTGTGTGCCTTCATGTCACTTCTGACTTATAGCAACCTTAAAGTGAACCTATCACAGGTGAATGTTGTTGTTGTTTGAAGATTTGTTCAGAAGGGGTCTGCCTTTGCCTGCCTCTGAGGCTGAGAAAATATGATTTGCCCAAGGTCACCCAATATCTGAGTGGGGATTTGAATCCTAGTCTCCAGAAGTCTTTAATCAATAAATATTTGAAAAAATAAATAAATATTTGACTATTTAAATCTAAATTTAAATATTTAAAATTTCACTTAAGTCTTGGGGGTCCCCCATAAAAAATTATATTTGCAGGAAATCCCTGATAAAGAATAGGTTAAGAACCACTGGTTTACAACGCAGCTTAAGAAAAATATTTCATTCTAGTGCCTTTTGTCGCACATAATACTAGTTTGAACAGTTAGTCCGTGCCACATTCCTTTCATGACCACTTAGAACTCTATTGTACCTAGAAAGCTAGGAGGTGTCTTTATGGTTTTTATTAATAGAACTATGATCTATCTGGAATGTGAACTGGGGAAACATCTTGTGCTATTTTCCTTCTCCCAACAACTGTTGTTGAGTGACATTATCAGTTGCAATTGTTAAACAGAGTGGTAGGAAAACATTACTTATCATTCATAACTGTATGAATGCAGTAAATCTCTTCAGATAACTCAGCTAGAAATATGAATTATTAAATAATTTCCACCATCTAAAGAGCAGATCATGAGCTATTAACACTAAATGAGAAAGGTGGCAAAGTACAATCTTATGCGTGTTTACTCAGAACCAGTTTCTACTGAATTCAATGAAATTTACTCCTTGTTGTATGCCATCAAGTTGTTTCTTATGGTTACCCTAAGGCAAACCCATCATGAAGTTTTCTTGGCAAGATTTGTTCAGAGGGGGTTTGCCTTTGCCTTATGCTAAGGCTGAGAGAGTGTGACTTGCCCAAGTACACTGCATGGGATTTTATGGCTGAGAGGGGATTTGAACCCTGGGCCATTTCCGCACTACACTCTTATAGCACGATTATTCCACTTTCAACATCCTATGGAATCCTGGGGTTTGCAGTTTAGGGAGGGGCCGGCTGGCCCTCCCTAAAGTGCAAACCCCAGGATTCCATAGGATGTTGAAAATGGAATAATCACACTATAAGAGTGTAGTGCGGAAATGGCCCTGGTCTCCAGAGTCATAGCCCAGATTGGGCAGGCATGACACGTTCTCTGACATCTACTTAATTAGCCGTAAAATTTTGGTGTATCAAACTAGGGTACATTCCAGGCTGTGGAAAGCTGTCCACCTCATAAGTAAGTCCCTCCTTTTTAAATTTAAAAAATTTAATCCAAACAAAACTTTATTCATATAATGTGAATAAACTTTATTCATATACGCAGAACAGAAAGTGCTGGCATGAATGCCAATATCTTTAAACACATTTCTGTTCACACTTACTAATATCTCCAAACAAGACAATCATGATTCATTTGTTCCTCTCCAATAATTTGAGATTTTAAAGTTCATAAACTTAAAGCTTCTACGCCAAGCAGCTCCTAGTGTGATTTTTAGAGTTGACGTACTTTTTCCAGAAGGGTCCTATATGTTTAACAGGATTATCTTAAACCAGAAATTTACCAAGAAAAGCTTTTCTTATACAGAAATAAAGTATTAGAAGAAGTATATGAATTTGTTCCTGAGATCATATGACTATATCATCTGGACATGCTAACATAATTGCTGATTACTGTGATTGATTATGTTTGTGATAGATTTTTTTTTTTAAAAAAAATAGAAGTTCTCTTTCCTTTATTCAAACATTGATCCCATTTGAGGAAAATATAACATTTAGTGCCAGTTTATTATCTTCAGTAATATCTAAACTAAACTGTTGTCTTGCTGTCCTTTATTTCAGATTTGGGTTTGTTTCTATTTTTTCTTCCTTCATAAAAAGTAATAAAAATGGGTTGCTTAAGGCTTAAATCTAATTGCTAGTTAACCAGAATCAAGAATTATTTCCACACAACTAGAATTTATACAACAGGCATAAGTGTCTTTCACATTTTTCCACTAAGATAATATGCTGTTGACACAAACTGCTTTCCAAGATAACTTTGAAGTCTTAAATTGAAAAATTGTTAGTACTTACAGGTGAAACTTCAGTAACCTACTCTTATTTCCATGCTTATCAGGAAGATTGATTTTAGTCTTTGGACACCAGTAAGAGCTGCTAGTCTAACTGATTTCACTTGGCCATAATTATTCTTGTTAGGAGGAGGAGATAGTGAATGGTTTGGGAATACTGAACCCTGCAGCGGTGACAGAGTTAAATATGTGTAGACATGATCAGATAAAACACTACTCTATTCCCCAACATACTTTTTTATTTGTATGCATGCCATTTAGGACTGAACAAAATACTAAGGCACTGCCAAATAGAAGGAACAAGAGGAGTACAATCCATGTTGCTTTCTGTATTTTCATTTATCATGGGTATACTGGTTTCAGTGCTGGACTAAGACTCCAAGAAACCAGGGTTCAGATCCTGGCTCAGCCACACAAATCCACTAAATGACCTTGGGCAAGTCATACTCTCTCAGTCTTAGAGGAAGGAAATGGGAAACCTCTGCAGAATAAATCTTGCCCCAAAAACCCAATGATAGGATCACCACAAGTTAGAGTTGATGTGAAAGCACATAGTAACAAAACATTTCCATTTAGCATGTGAATAGGGATTCAACTGTTAAAGCAAATTTCAAAAAGTGTTCCAGAAAGGACAGCATGGTGTGAAAAACACTAATCCAGCTACCTGCATTGTTCTAAGTTGTAATAAATGTGTGTATGCTTGGGACTGGGTAACATTTCTTGTACAATAAGGGGAAATGGAATATAATTGCAAAAAAAGTGCAATTAGAAGAAAGACATCCAGATTTGTACAGTAATGAGTACTAAGTGCAGTAATGATGGCTTCAGGATATGCCTCCAGGGCTGTTCAGGTCCTTCCTGAGAAGAATGAACAAGAAGTGGCCAAAGGCAACAATACTGGGCAACCACATTTGAAGTACAGTCATCCCTCCACATTTGCTGGGGTTAGGGGCACAGGACCTCCATGAAAGTGGAAAAACCGTGAATAACTCTAGGCCCTCTCGAACATATTTAACCCATAAAAAAGTATGATCAGCATGTTCAACCCACCATGGATTCCTTTGAGGCATCAGAGTTCCTTCCCAACATAGTAGTGCGTGGCTGGAGGGGCTTACTGCCACCTCCACAGCAGCCCCACACCATTTTTAAGAGGGACTTACAAGCCTCCTCTGTAGTTTCTTAGTCTCACAAGGCTTGCAGTCCCTATTAAAAATGGCATAGGAAGGCAGCAGAGGGGACAGCAAATAATCCGTGAATAATCAAATCCACAAAAGTGAAACTTGCAGATGTGGAGGGTGGACTGTAATTGGAGTAAAACACATACCCATCCAGATAAGTGGATCCTCATAAGAGCATTAAGTCCAGAGCTTAAAACTGTATTACTGATGTGAACCACTGATGGCACATTTGTTCTGTGAGATTTGGGAACTCCCTAACACCAGGAGAATTCATTCTCCTGTGGCTGTCTTTTGTGCTATAGGGCAAAGCATAACCTTTCAGAATAACCAGTGAGTCAAACCTGGGGATGAAATTCTTTCCTGATTTGATAATGCTGCTGGGAATGCATCTAACTTCATCCTATTAAGTTATAACAGAAGGAAATGTTTTTAGCACTTCTCCATCCCATGTGATATCCCACTGCTGGTTACTGGCATCTTTTACGTTCTGAATCTTTTCCAGCTTAACATGGGACTCCAAGGGAATGCTTTTGGAATTATTCTTGTGAAAGCATTGGATCAAATAGGTTAAATCAGAACCAGTCACTAGTTCTCAGTCTTCCTATGAGCTGAGGCTGGAAAGCCTTTGTAGATTACCACTTCTCATACATTTTTTCACAAGTACTTTCAACAGCAGGCATCTCAAACTGACTTCTTTGAAGGCAAACATTATGTTCAAAGGAAGTGAAAGGGACGGGGGGAGTTCAAGCTGACCAAAAAACAAAGTGTGATACAGAAGCATCTAGTTAAATTATGCCCCATGTGTACTGAACTCAATTTTAAAACAAATTATCCTGTTTGTATGTTTCAGTTTTTGCTTGTTTCTCTTTATTATTATTTTGGCATCTCAGCTGTTGAAAGCAAAATGAGATCTTCGATCATTATTTTGTTTATGCCATATACTATCAAATCTGATACTAAGGGATAGTATTAAAAAATTGTAATGTTTGCATGTGCATTATAAACTTTCTCCCAATTTCCTGTTGCGCAATCAAATCTTGTAAGTACATTTTTAAAACATGAATTATTAAATTGTAAAAGATGAGTGTAAAGATGGATTATATTTTCATTAGCTGCCATCACAAACCTATTCTACCTGAGTAGGCATTCCTTTTAATGCACAGCTTGCGTTAATAGCATACGCACGTGACACAAATACAAGAGAGACTCAAAAAAACTTGTCAGTACCATGGAAATAATCAAAGTTTGTAATCCTAAAATACGCACTAGGAAATAACTCACAGTGAAATTAACTGCATTTCTTTCTGAGCATAGCTCTTTGCATCACAATAGCTAAAATATCAACCTGTGGGTGAGTGTTCAGCTATTCCTTCATGTTATTAAAATGTCATGACTTGTTGCAGAATTGTGTAGAAGACTGTGGTTTCAAGGGGTGCTGAATGGTTACCAACATCCCACAGAAACAATATTTGGCTGTAGTAAGACTACCAGCTTCTGCTATGTCAGGGGCAGAATTGAAATCAAATAGATTTTGCTGTGCTGCCTTAGAGAGTGAGGTGGCTATAAACATTCATAGTATAAAACATGGTGCATTTTAAAAAAAAAAAGAACAAAGGCCTTTTCCGACTCGAATGCTTCATAGATTTTTTTTTCTGTTTAATAATTTGGTATTTATTTATAACACTCAAAGACTGCAATATATAGTAATTGCATAGATGTCTGTTGGATATTACTGTATATACTTGTGTATAGGTCAGCCTCAAGTATAATTCGAAGGCAGATTTTGAGTCCAAAATTATAGATTATGATATGACCCATGTATAAATAAGTTGAGGGTCATATATGTTAAAAGTATAACATTAACTCTTACCAAAAATGGAACCATCCCCTTCTCGGAGTAGAACGGTGAAAGCTGAAGGCTTAGACCATCCCAGGAAAACCTAAAAGAAGCACCGACCCCTGTACTCTCTCAACACTCCTTTGAGGGGAAGTGCCAAATTGCCGCTGCCACTGCCATTTTCCATCTAGTTACTCAAAAAGGCTAGAAGCGGTGTGATGGTGGAGAGAGTAGAGGGGATCTGCGCGTCTTTGAGGTTCTGCCAGGACAGAATAAGCTCTCACCTTTTGCTACTCTGCTCAAAGAAAAGGATAGTTCCTCTTCTCTTCTCTCTCTCTCTGTGAATATTAAGGTACGGTACTTACACTGACCTGTGGCTAAGTTGACCCACCTTTTCTGGGTCAATTTTGGACTAAAATTCTATACTTATGCACAAATACATAACTACAAATACAGAACTTTTTGTGAGAAACAGAAAGTGTCGTTTATTCAAAGGACACAAGAATCTTGTGCAAAAGGCACTGAAGAATGTTGTGCACCCTCTCCTTGCACTAACTACAGTATTTTCTGTACAACACCAAGCTTTTTTGCATTAATATTTTTTCCAAAAAATTCAGGAGGCAATGGATCACACTCCTCAATAGGAGGGCTTGACGTATCACTGAAACATTTTCTCTTATCAAAAGCAAAAAAAGTATTGATATTGTTTATATCCTTACTCAGGAGTCTGTTTGAATAGGAAAAAAGCAATGAAAAGCAAGCACTTGTGTATCTCTGCTTTACATCAGTATAATTTGTAAAATAAAATAAAATAACTTCTACATAAAATATGATACCTTCATAATATGATTGTTGGACACTTTAAAACTAGTTTT
The DNA here is from genome assembly GCA_948472985.1 of Iguana delicatissima. NCBI lineage: Eukaryota > Metazoa > Chordata > Lepidosauria > Squamata > Iguanidae > Iguana > Iguana delicatissima. The sequence continues at coordinate 49,322 of CAOKZL010000280.1, read as the reverse complement.
AAAAAAACTGTCCTCATGTCTTCAAAGTTATTAAGAACTGATTTTTGTTTCTTCTAATGGGTTTGCATTAGAAGCTAGTCAGACACTGTTATGATATAAATAACCGTTGTAAACAAGGGTACACAAAGAGTAGGTGAAGCTGTGCTAGCAATTAGCATAGAGTTGCATACACGATGGTAATAATATGAATGTGTCAAGTTAACCAGTACTATAAACATATTTTTAAAGAAATTTCTCCTTCTGACATGTATTTTTTTAAAAAAATAAAAATGTAACATTTTTAAAAAATACAGCAGCAAACATAAATGAGATTTCCCAATTCTAACCCACCATATACTGACCTCAAATATAGTCTGCTTTACAAGAAGTTAGCAAGATAGTACATGAAGAAGGGACATGCTACTCAACATATACATAAAGTAGGAAAACTTGGCTAATAAAATAGAATGGGGAGTATGTAAAGTCACAGATATAATCTGCTTTACAAAAACAGCTCTTTAGAATTAACAGATCAGTAACAACAAATTACAATAGTAAAAGTAACACAAACATACCTTGGCTTTGAGGAATTCCATAAAACTCAGCAGCTATTCTTGCTGCTTCTTTACGGTTCCCTTTTACAATATAGAAATGGCTGAGTAGCGCAAGGCTGATTTTCACAAAAAGCTTAAAGCAGAAAAGTGAAAGTATTGTAAAGTATACATTGGATAGCTGTTGGGCGAACGGACGATTTTCCTCTATGACAGTCATAGCTGCACAAGAGGCTCTGTCAGTGTTTAGGTGCAGCTCTGAAATAGGTTGATAAGATCATATGGCTCCAGTCAGACACTCCTAGGGAACAGCTGGTCCTGAGGAAAGAAAATATCAGCTGCTCATGATGCTTGCAGCTCAAAATATGAGGATTATTTATACTGTACATAGCAATGAGTTCACTTAAGCTCCTGCGAGCTTGATGGTATTCAGCTGGAGAAGAATACAAGCAAGTAGTTTCAAAAGGTTTGGATCAAATTTCTCTGCACTAAAAGGTTTTTGTTTTATTATTCACAGCTCATAATCTCGTGCATGTAATTATTTCAGTTTTATACCTAGTTAACGTGGATGTCAAATGATGTCCGCATCCATTGTCTGGTTTCATTCCATAATTTCCCTAACAATCCACTACTAAGCTGACAGAGAAGGCTGTTGGAAACTCTTCTCAGATCTGGTGAATATGTGGAAGCAATCTGGAAAAAAAACCTTGATATCACTTTTTTAAAAAGGCACCATTGCTGTCAAATTACACAGCCTACAGCAGCATACCCTAACTCAGGCCTGACAAAATGGTTTTCTGTAGTAACTTGAGCCACTATCAATTGTATGGTGATTTATACTTTGATTAAGAATGGAATGCAAACATAAAAATCTAGGGAGATAGATGGAAGTTAAGATCACTATTTCAGAAATCTTGGGGGCTTGCTTTGGCCAGAGAAGAGGAAGAGAAGCGACTTTATTTGCTTTTACTTTTCTTTTGGTGAATTCTTCACCTAACCCTTAATTCCCCCCCCCCCAGTGAAGTAGGGGTGGGCGGGGGAACAAATATCTATATCACTATACAGCTTTGGACCCATGCCAGGGGGAGACAGAAGGATTAGGTTATCTCAGTTTTCAAAGTATGGGGGAGGCAATACAAAAAAACAAAACAAAACTGTGGGGTTATCCATTGTGAAGTAGGCAGCTTGGAAAAAGTCACTTCCCTTTCAGCATCACCTCACTTTAGTTCCTACCACCTACTGAAAAACTACCAGCATTTTTCCTATGCACCCAAAGCTTCTGGGGGGTGGTCCACCAGGAGAATTTCCTGTGCTCTGCCATCTTTTCTCAACATTCAGATGGCTTCATTCATCACTAAGAAGGGAAGGTATATATCATCTTCTCATACCTGATCTATTTTAGGGATCCATCAGTCCCTGTGTCTGTGTGTGTGTTCCTCTGTTATGCTCTGTTGGTTTTACAATGGACATGAAATAAAAGGATGCCTGATGAAGGCAGTTTTTCTTAAGTAACAAAGAAGATGAATAAATGGTTCATTAGTTCAGACTATCATCAAGAGATCCAGATGGTCTGAAATTTACATACAGAGCTCTTTCATGCACAACAGTCCACATTTATTTTAGCAAAGGGAGCCAATTAGAATGCATAGGCAGGTCAGCTTTGTCAATTGAAGCAGTAGGAAAAGTCATGTCGAGCAAAATAACTCAGTGTACTAAATGAGATGGCTTATATGCATAGGTGATCCTTAGATGGAATGACCTGATGCCAGTCAGAAACTCTTAGATGTATTTCTGTCCCACTAAAATAACTTGTGCCCATGTATTTAGCTGAATGCTTCAGTGTTTATGACATGACTTCAACGTTTCTTTAGCATGAATAGAAGACACTTCATCTCATTCAAGAAAGGGTGTATTCTCAGATATCCTTCACTTTATACATTCTCAAATACTGCTGTAACGTTTAGAGAAAGGGAAAGTAAGAACACAGCAATACGAAGTCTTTCAACTGGGAAGGAGCCCCTCATATACCTTACTCCAGGAATTGCACAGGGGAAGCCACATCAAACATTCTAGGTTGAGAGGGGGCTTCAGTGTTCTTTTTTTTTAAATATCCAGTATCTCAATCTGTCCCTCATCTATGTTATCCTTTAAAAGGGCAGAGAACAGGAAAGCATTAGGATCATAATGGGAGACAAATGTGAAGGTGGCCCATTGACACAGGATCAATACTAACATCAAGACTAAAGAGAGCACAAAGGAAAGACACAATGGTGCGAGGATGTCCAATGAAGAGGTAGGCAGGCAGGCATGAATTACTTTTTTGTTTTTAAAACTTTTTTGTTTTTAAAGCACTGAGAACTTTCTTAGAATTTCAAATGTAATCATGTACTCTGAAAAGACTGGAGAAATCTGGAACAGAATCTAGGACTGAAAATCTACTTTAGCCTCATACAAGAGCCAACTCCACTACAAGCACATTTTGCTTTCAAACGACGCCAACTGGTGGCTTTCATTTGTGGAGCAGGGAATTCAAGTTTTAGACTGAACTTTAAAGTTGCTACCCATTAGTGCAGACCTGGGCATTGTACGGCCCGCGGGCCACATCGGCCCTTTGATTGGCTCTGACCGGCCCGTGTAATAAACATACTTTAGGCCAGTGGTTCTCAACCTGGGGGTCACGACCCCTGGGGGGGTCGCATGACCCTTTCACGGGGGTCGCCGCTCCCCCTCGCTGCCGCCGCCGCCAGCAACCTTTCTCACTTGGGCCGCCGCCTCCTTGGCACCATCCTTTCCTCCTCACCCCCCATGGAGCTGGTGGGCGGGCGGGGAAGAAGGGGAGGAGTGGACGGCCCACATCAGCTCTTGCATTCACTCTTCCCTCTTTCTCCCCCCTGGAGTGAGGCACGGACAACCGGGGGACGAGCTGTCGCCCATCGGGCCCCTCTCGGCTGGCTGTGAGGTAGGTAGCGGCTGCGGCTCGGAGCGACCCCAGGGCAGGGGGCATGGTGACGGGGAGGCTGGGGGGAACCGCAGCTCCCTTCCTGGAGGGTGGGGAAAGGCCGCCGCAGCCTAACAGGCCCCTCTTGGCTGGCTGCGAGGGCGGCGGCCTTTTCTCACCCGCCAGGAAGGGAGCCGTGGTTCCGTGCTTCCCAGAGACCCTTGGGCGGGCGGCATGGTGATGGGGAGGCTGGGCGGAACCGCAGCTCCCTTCCCTGCGGGAGAGGAAAGGCCGCCGCGGCCCATCGGGGCCACCTTTTCCCCTCAGCGTTGCCTCAGCTGGGGATGCTGGGCCGCGCCCGGCCCCTTTCAGGAAGGAGGGAAGGCCCACCTCTGCCCCCGGCCTCTCATGCTGCCCTCCGGCTCTGGCCGCATCTTTTTGGAGCAGCCCCACGATGGCAGTGGCGGCAGCGGCGGCTTGGCGAGCGCTGCTGCTGCAGCGGGCCAGGCTGGGCGCCTCCATTGGGCTGTGCCGTGCCTCCCCCGCTGCCCTCCTCCTCCTCCTCCTCCTCCTCCGCCGCCGCCTCGGCGCAGCGCCGGCGTGGCCCAGCTGCGGAGACAGGCAGGCCTGGCAGCTCAGCACCGGCCCGGCACGGCTCCTCGCCGGTGAGGGGAGGGCAGGAAAGCGCTCTGCTCCTGGCAGGCAGGCAGGCCCCGGGCCTCCTCCTCTGCCTTCATGCCGCTGGCTCCACCGCCGCTCCCCCGCCTGGCCTGGCTGGGCTCCTCAGCCTGGAGGCGAGACGAAAGCCTGGCCTGGCGGTGGGGGCGATGGGGTGGCCTTGGCTCCCCACCGGCACGTACCACCCACACCAGCTGTTCCGCTCCTTGGCCATGGACGGCGCCGGCGCCGGCGCCTCCGTGGCCCGCCCGGCAGAAGAAGGGAAGCGGGACCGCGGGATGCTGGGGCGGGAATGGGGCTGGGGCCGGCCGAAGGCAGCACCAGCAGCGCCTCGCTCGCTCTCAGGTCCACATCTCCGGCGGGAGGGCGCAGAGAGCTGCCAGTGCGGCACAAACGCGGCTTGGGGACGGGGACGGAGATGGAGACGGAAGGAGGGCCAGCTGGCTGGCTGGCTGGCTGGCGTGGGGAGGCAGCGGAGGAGGGCGACAGCAAGGAGGCTCCCTCCCGTGGAGAAATGCCCCGCTCTGCCCTCCTGGTGCCGCCGCCGCCGCCTGCCCCACCGCATCTCCATGGGCCGAGCCTGCCCAAGTTGGGTGCCCGCAGCCATTGCAGAGGGAGCCCCGCCGGACACGGGCACCCGCGAGCCGCGCTGGGAGCCAGGGCGCCCGCCCCAGGTAATGGGGCCCAGGCGGGGTTGGGCAGCTTGAGAAGCCGGGGGTGGAGGCGGAGGCCAGCCTTCTCTCCCTCCCTCCCTCCCTCCCTCCCGAAAGGGGCCGGGCCCGGCCCAGCATCCCCAGCTGAGAACCACTGCTTTAGGCCCTTTCCTCACGGGGGGGGGCGAAACGGGGCTGCGCATGCAGGGGCAGAGCTTACCCGCAAGCGGGTTGCTCTGTCTCTGCGGGAAGCGTGGATCTGCCGTTCCAAACACCGCCGAATTCGGCAGTGCTCGGCGGTGCCCAAAATGGCGGTCGGTGGCTTACGGCGGCGCTCCGCCAATCAGGACAGCGCGCAAGCCAGAAGCCCGCCCCCGGGCAGATCTGCAGGGACGCGCCACCGGGGGCTGCTACGGGGCAGCGCGGGTGAGTTTTATAAAAACCACTTGCGAAGGTGGTTTTTATAAAACTCACAGCGCCACCCCCACGGCTGCGCTAGAGCAGTTGGAGGTCTAGAACCTCACTTTTTTTAACTGCTCTAGCGCACCCCCCGGTGAAGAAGACCTCCAGGAGAGGTCGCTCTAGCGTGGGCAATATGTCCATGTGGAAATGGCCTAACTTTACCTCATGCATGGTCTAAACAACTGGTCAAAACAATGCTATTTACTGCTTTTTATAAAGAAATACATTTAATATTATGCAGAATTGAGTTCAGCCTTTTGGCCCGGCCCTCCACAATATTTTTAGTTTCTCATGTGGAAAGCCCACCCCTGCATTAGTGGGTCTCCCATCCAAGTACTAACCAGAGCTTATGCAGCTTAGTTTTCAAGTCCAGACAGGATCTGGTGTCTTTAGGGCGTACAGGCCACATAAAGCAATAACCATCCTGAATTCACTGTTCTGAGAGATAAAAGACATTGACCCATTAACTGTACATGTCATGGCAAACACAAGGTGGGGACAGAGCCTAATCAGGCTTGTCCGTACAGAGGTCCACTGATTTAGATCCCAAATTTTAGTGTAATATGATGTAATTAATACCAGGATTCTAACAGCACAGAAGGAAATCCCATTAAATTTATGGAGACTAGCGTTGCCATGTGAAACCAGGGACAGGGCTCCTGTTCCTTTAATAGTTGTGTTAAAGGGAATTTCAGCAGACGTTGCCGGCGTCACAATGCCTGCTGAAACTTCTTCTCCGACAGGACCATTCAGGGGACAGGCGCTCAGTCCCTGATACTGAGCGGGAAGCCTGATCCAGGAACAACTCCGGGGGTGGGGGCGAAGCACACGGGCGGAAAGCAAACCTCTCCCGCAGGAACCCACCAGGCGGCGCCGCCGCCGCCGCCGCCGCCGCTGATCCCTGGCAGATCGAGAGTTCCGTCCCGCCCGGACCGGGCTTCCTGGTGGTTCTTAACGCCACGATGACTGTGGGAGGAAGACTGCTACTTGCAAGGGAACGGAGGAAACGTTTCCGTACAGTCCCCGCCTCTTCACAATGGGTTATGTGTGGTTCGTGTTTGTTTGAAGAGGTTTTCGTAAGTGCGTCCTGCTCGAAGACAGACAGAGAGAGAGAAGGAAAAGTAGTTCAGTCTTGATCTGTTCCCTCTCCCTGCAAGATTTAATGGGGGTGGCAGAGTCCACCGACGTTGTTTTTAGGCTCTGCCCATTGAAACGACGACGAAGGGGGGCGGTGATGTAAGTGCTTACCTAACTCTGTCCATTCCCGCACTAGACGGTTATAGCGATCTGATTCCACTTTCAACATCCTATGGAATCCTGGGGTTTGCAGTTTCGGGAGGGGCCGGCAAGCCCCAGGATTCCATAGGATGTTGAAAGTGGAATCAGACCGCTGTAACCGTCTAGTGCGGGAATGGCCAAAGGCTTCCTTGAGGCACCGATTCGAAGTGCAGCGTGACGGGTGCGGCTTGCTCCTGCCATGCGCGGTGCAGTCGCCTTCTCTTCATTAAGCTGCAGTGGCGGGGAGCGGAGGAGGAGGAACGGGCGCCCCAGCTGAATGCGGCTGACCCTGTGGCGAAATCAGGCGCCTTCGCCAAACAGGCTGCCTGCCGGCCCGCCCCACCGCTCCCCTGACGCGGCTATGGCCCCTGATTCCACTCTGGCCGCCGTGGCACTACACTGTTACAGTGCTGCTGTTCCACTTTCAACCTCCTGTGGGATTCTGGGGCTTGTAGTTTCCTGTGGCCAAAGAGCTCTCCGGCTGAGAATCCTCAAGGCCCCTCGGTAAGCCGCAGAGCCCAGGATTGCAGAGGATGCTGAGAGTGGAGTAACGGCACTACGAGGGCGCGGGGGGGAAATGCCCTTAGAGCGTTCCGGTGCCTCTCCCGGTACTCGAACGGACGCAGCGGCGGCACATCAAACGGAACCACGGCGCGACAGCTGCGCAAGGTGGACGAGCGCCTCCCTCGGCAGTCAAAGGCACTGCGCCCCCTCGGTCTCCCTTCTCAGATCGACTGGGAATCCCCTTTAAAAATCGAAACGCAGTCTCCGGCGTCTTTTCTCTATCGCTCTTTTAACGTTGGTATGTCTACGGGCGGGCAGGCGGGGGGGGGGAGCGGAAGCCCGTGAGGCCGACGGGAGCCGGGGAGGGACGGGAGAGGTCCCGCCTGTGGGCGGGCTGAGACACGCCGACGCTGGGCTGGGCTGGGCTGGGCGGGCGGGCGCGCGGGCGGCAGGCAGGCGGTTTGGGGGCCGGGTTTTTCCTCCTCCCTCGGGCAGCCCGCTGGCCTTTCCCCTTCCTGCTCGCCTGAAGAGCTCGCGCGGCCCTCTTCTCGGCCGGGCCTCCTCACCCGCCCGCCCCCCGCCCGCCTCGGAGTCCCGTCCCCGGTTCCTCGCCCGCTTTGGCCTGGCCGGTGGAAGGAAGCGGCCCCTCCCGCCGGCTCCCCCACTGGCTCCCTCCCCCTGGGCGTGGACGCGCGCGCCGTGTGCGTGCCCCCCCCCGGTGAGTCGGCGCGAGCGCGCGTGTCCGTGTGTGTGGAGCGGCCGGCGGGGGAAATGAACACCGTCCTCACCCGGGCCAACTCGCTCTTCGCCTTCTCGCTGAGCGTGATGGCGGCGCTGACCTTCGGCTGCTTCATCACCACGGCGTTCAAAGAGCGGACCGTGCCCGTCAGCATCTCCGTCTCCCGGGTCATGCTGTGAGTAAGGCCGGGGCCGGGAGGACTGGGTCGTTGGTCTTGTTGCGTGACTGGCCAGGCTGGCCCTTGAAAGATAACCCGCGTCAGCTTCAGGCGCCGTAGCGCTGTATCGGGTTAGGGCAAGGCTGCCTTAAGGGATGCTTCGTATGCTTGGGCATGTTCTCAGTCTGCACTAGGCTGTTATGGCGCTGTTATTCCACTTTCAGCATCCTATGGGGTTTGCAGTTTAGGGAGGGGCCTCAAAGGCAAACCCCAGGATTCCATAGGATGTTGAAAGTGGAATCATCGCGCTAGAACAGGCTAGAGCGAAAACGGCCGCAGTTTCCCTTCGGTTGTCTCCCCTCCTGCAGAAGGAGCAGCCTTGGTTGGGCAGCAGCTCGCTGCTCATATTCCTGTTTCAGAGGATCCAGAAAACTGGCCCAGTCTCTTCGGAGTAGGTGATGGGTGGCTGAGTCAACAGCAGGTCATTGGTCGCCCTGTGGGGACAGTGCCATAATCGCACACGCTATCCTCGGAGATATTTTGGCCATTTCCGCACTAGGCTGTTCTAGCGCGATGATTCCACTTTCAACATCCTCTGGAATCCTGGGGTTTGCCCCTCCCGAAACTGCAAACCCCAGGATTCCAGAGGATGTGAAAGTGGACTCATCGCGCTAGAACAGCCTAGTGCGGAAATGGCCTTTGTCTTGCCTCTCCATTAAAATATGGGAGGAAAAAAGTCAGAAGGGCCTTGATTTAAGATAAGCGTGCCTTTTTTAAAAAATGCTTTTGCGTATTGGGCCGTTGGACCACTCCCTCAGTAGGGCCACTGAAGTTTTAATTTCATTTTTTTTAAAAAAAAAACCACTGGCGGGTTGTTAGAAGCATGTAGCCTTTTTCCTGTTCTCTCGCTTCCCCTTTCCGTGAGCCAATGAGCAAACAACACGAACGCCTCAGTGTTGTCGTCTGCCCTCTGGCAGGCTCCCTTAGGGGTATGCATGGAAAGGCAACTCAGCTAATGGGGCTAGCGAACATCAGATGGCTCTTTCTCCAGCAGGTTGTTGCCAAGCATGTGTCCCTTTCTTTGAGGTTAGAGAGGGGGTTCACTGTTATTTTGTAGCAGGAATTCCCTTTTTCTTTGACAAGATGAGTCCCGTTTTCAGAGGGATTAAGAATGAGCCTTATTTTTTTAGTCCTTCCACAGCTGTCAGTAGAATCATTTGTTCTTTGATGCTGATTGTCTTGTGGAGCTTGGAATTAGAAGGAACATCTTACCTGAATGAGCTAAATTATGAATTTGAAAACTGATGCACCATATGCAATTAAGATGTGTCAAATTCACTGTTCCCTGTGAATTAAATTATGGCACTGCATGGAGAATACACTTAGAAGTTTTTCATATGTCATGTTGTCTGAGTAAGAATGGTTGCCAAAATATCTTTGCATCGTAATTGTTGCAGCTCCAGAAAGGAAAAAAGGAGAAATAATGTAGTTACATGTTACAGGTATTGCAATTGTCATTGTTTTTTAACCCAGTATTTTGCCCAGATTTTTAATTTTTTTATTCCCCAGCATGTAAATTATGTCCTCTTTATTGCATTGGTTATCCATCGTCTTTTGATTGGTCTAGTAGTTTTAAGGGGGTATTCAATAATTTAGCAGGAGAATGTGTCCCTGAGGTTTCTGTTGTATCTTTTGATGGAACACTGTGGTATCCTAGGCTGGAAACACTTTGTTGTAGTTGTTCAATTCTTTCCTGAAGGGAAGAGCCCAGAAGGTGATTTTGGGGGGTTTCTGTTTGACTCCTAGACCTTTTGTCTGTGGAGTCTCCATTTTGTCTCCCATGCTATTTAATATGCACATAAACCACTGGTGGAGGGCCAGCATTTTGTGTGCTGATGGCAGTCAGCTCTGTTTCTCCTTTCTACCAAGGGTGCTAGTTGTTTCCCTGCTAAATCAATATCTTTTGTGAAGCTTAATCTGGACAGGACAGAGGTACTCCTGGTCAACTAAAAGGAGATCAGGGAATAGGGATTCTCCCAGTGCTGAGTGAGGTGAACACTTCCTTGGAGACAGATGTTTGCTATTTCCAAATATGTCTTGATTGACTGCTGAATCTGGAGGCCCAGCTTGCTGTTGAGGCAGAACTGCTTTGCTGGTTTCCAGCTCATTTGCAGGTATAATTCAAGGTGCTGGGTATGACCTGTAAAGCCTTTGTACTTTGTGTTCCTATATGAGCCCTCTTAGGTTCAAAACTCTTTGGAGGCCCTTTTCTCCATCCTTTCACCTTCACTTACAGGTGTGTTGGTGTGACAGGGCCTGCTCCTCTCTCTCAGATTGGTATGGCAGCTCCCCAGTCTGATAAGACACCCTGTCACTTCACAGGCAACTCTGCCTTCCTTTTTAAACACCTTTGTGTAAAAGAGTGAAGCCTTTCAGTGGTTATTTCGAACCCTTTAATAGTTCTGTGGTAGCATGTTTCTGTGTGTCTTTAAATACTGTATAACACGCAGCTGACTCAGTATTTATAAAAATAAACTGTAATATTTATTAAAATAACATGCAGAACAAAGTATTTGAGTTTATATGCAGATCAAAATCAGTACAGTTCTTCAGAGTACTTTTAGTCAGTTTCCTTATCTCTTTACACTCTCTTATAAGCACAAGTATCATAAACAACCCTTGGTTACACTCTCACCAAAGGCTGAACCAGTCTAGGTCACACTTTCTGACCAGATTCTATAATGGTGTAATTATTCTTCTGCCTCTCTCTAGGCTTTCCCTGAGAATTAAACCCTTCCCTCACACTGTGGGCTGAGTTTCTCTCCTGAAGAGCTATTCTGGTTGCCTGACAACCTGTTGCTAGGCTGCTCTGGCACCAGAACCATGTCATAGTTGGCAACACAGGAAAGTGCCTTCTTGGTAGCTGCCCTCTGGTTTTGGAGCTCGCTAACAATGCCAGGATGACTCCCTCCTTGCTGTCCTTCTATCAGCAAGTGACAGGTTTGACACGTTTTTAGGAACTGACTTGCAAAGGATTTTAATAGTGTGCTTTTGCTGATACGTTTCTTTTGTATTTTAATGGATGTGTTTTAAATGGTTTTAATCCTATAGATAGTTGAAATGCATTTTGAGAATAACTTTTTATTTGTGAGTTTTTATTTATATTTGCTTTGATTTTTCTAACTTGATGAGCCTTAGTTTTAGAAAAAAGGCAGGATATAAATTATTAAGAAGAAGAAACATTTGAATTATTTTCTTCAGTTTCTGTTTTTGTAATTGTATTCTCACTGAAAACAAAACACTATTAATAGGTTATCCAGGGAACCTGGAAAATTAAATTCAGACTCTTCACTACTCATGGGCCACAGGTAGGTGGATGGGGTAGGGAGGATGGAAACTTTACCACTCTGTAAGTTAATATCAGTGGGATGCAAACCACAAGGAGTTAAAAGATACACAGATCTTGTACAAATCTAGAGATGTATTCCCAGTTCCAAATTAATTTTAAAGAACCAGTAAATCAGGGCAGTATTTTATTACATTAAAATCCCTAAATTGTCAGAATATGTTCTGATATCTTAGGAAAACTTTGTCACATGAGAACTTTTTTGACTTATATTCTTCCTTGCAAGAAAATAATATAATATTTGTCCTCAGATTAGACACCTTCAGTTCATTCCTGTATTAAGATGTTGAGATGAAATTGAGATTGGAGCAGTGTTTCTCTCATGCCTATATATATGGAGATATTCATAGTTGAATCTTTTGTACTCAAATCTGGATTTATAATGAAATGTATGTCTTTTGACTTGAAATGTAAATTTCTGGGGAAACTGTGGTTGTAAACCACAATAATTATAGTACTATTTAAAATAATTTCAAATTAGTGAGTTATTAATATAATTTTTGTCTATTTTTTTCCTGAAGGTATTGCAGAGAAAGCTAATTTTAAAGTACACCCATTGTTGTTGAATATATGTTCTCTTACAAAGGATGAACAGTAATATTGGTTGTGTGTTACCCATTATTCACCATTCAGAATAAAGATATCCTTTCGCTGAAGACTTATATGTGATCTTGTGCTAACTGCTAAGAAAACTGAATATGTTTTTTTTTTCTTTCTCTTAGAAAAAATGTAGAAGATTTCACTGGCCCAGGAGAGAGAAGTGACCTTGGAATCATTACTTTTGACATTAGTGCAGATATCCTTTATAACAAATGGTAACTATGTGGTACAGCTGGAATAACAATTCTCTTTTTAAATACAGGTTAATAGAAAACTGAAGATGAAATATCTGCAGTATCTTCAAAGTTAGTTATAGCAAAATATGTGAACAGAGAATGCATGATAAGATTGCCACAGTTGTTAAAAGCTAAAGTGGTAGGTTAGTAGTTGAGGGTTTTTACTTCAATTATGATACTGAACCCTTTGGACCTGAACAAATGTAACATTTCTAGATCTCTTAACTGTGACTGAATTGATTATAGTTTTGTACAATTCCTGTGCCTCCTTTCTTAGTTATATATTTTCCCCCCTTTCGGTTGGTATCGCGCAACTTCTGCAAAGAGGATTGCTAGGCACAGTTATCTTTTAACCAGTCTTAACAAAGCACTTTCAAAAATCTGGCTTCAGGCTTTGGTTCAAAATTAACTGGTGGTCCTTTGAAGGGCCAATTTTACAGGTATATGGAGGGCACAGAGCTGGTGTTAATCATGGAAAAGAACTTGTGAATACACTATTAATCCTTTTTAATTCTAACTCACTTTTGTTGTCTCTTAGTATTCTCCCTGTTTTCTGTTCCGTAGTGAGTAAATACTTGTACTTACTCTTTATACTTCTTTATTTCCTCATCTTTTTTCTTTCAGTCCTGTTGTTTGGGCTGCTGTTAATTCTTCTTTCTCACCCAATGCCTTGGGGTATATTACCTTTACTTCTTGCTGGGCTTGACTACAAAATCATACAACTTGTCACTTTCAATTCCCGTAGTGAGGAGTCTTGAATAGAAGTGAGTGTTAGGATTGTGAGGACAGACTGACTGATACGAACTTCACTATGCATCTCTGAATCCAGAAAGTAGATGAACATCCATCCCCTGCCTTCACTGTTGTCAGGAATCTCCATGTTGCCGCTGTTCCATAAAAAAGGTGGAAACCAGAGCAAATTGGTGTTCAGAATTTCCCTATAGCCTTGTAAAGTCTGCCTGGCCTTATTTTATGCCTGTTCTGAGTGCTTGCAATGGTCTAGTGGGACTTTTGACTTAAAACTACAGGCTTAATGACCTAGTTCCAATAGGCCCGGCTGGCATGGCAGCACCAGTACAAGGAAACTTCCTTCTTCTCTCCTTTTTTGCTCCTGGCACCATCAAAGATATCTGCTCCAGGGAGTATGCCAACCCTTCCTGAATAGATTTTGAGGGTGGTCAAGAGGCTGCAGCAGATGGGGGAAATTGTCTCCCTCCCAGTTGCACTGATGGAAAAAGTTTTACAAAGAATTTTTTTTTTTTATTGGGTATAAGCAAATCTGAAGCTGTGGTTGAAGCAAAACTTTTAGAATTGTAAAACATTCTCAAATGAATGTTTTAAAAGATGTGCTTGTCATTTTTGGAAGAGACTTAGAGGGATTAGGAGTCATGGAAGAGTGCAGGGAAAAGCAATATGTTTGTAAAGGGGTATTCTGTTTTTCAGCAAAGCAGCAGCACTGTAACAGTTGTGTTCTGTACAAAATTCAAGATTTAGAAATTAAATTGCGTTAATCCTTTGGGTCAGAAACATTTAGAACTTAGATTTGAAAGATGTAAGATGTTATAGAAAGGTAGAGCTTTCAGGTTGCCAGATGCCTCTTCAGGAGACCTTTTTTTAAAAAAGCTTGGACTGTTTAGATACGCTGAACATTGTTTTGAAAAGAAACACACTTTCATATTGTTTATGTTCCTTAACTTCCTTACATCTCCATAGTATATTTGACTGGAATGTGAAACAATTATTTCTGTATTTATCAGCAGAGTATTCCACGAAGAACAATGTAAGTATGAATGAATAAACAAGGATTTGTACTTGCATTGCATTACAGTTATTTTATGGCATATGGAACAGTAGTCCCATATGTCAGAGTAATGTACTAATCTTTGTTTCAGTCTGTTGTGGTATAGAAAGGGAGCCAAAAAGTAGACTTGTGGCACCAGTAAGACAATCAATATATTTCAGAAAAACTTTTGACAGTCGCATGTTCCTTCTTCAGACTGCATGATGTGCAGCCTTATTGGACAGAGGTATATGTATGAAGAAAGGGGTTGCTTCAGAAATTTAATAGAAATGGAAAACATGCTAGCATTGTGATGGGATGACAAATACAGGTCTTATTGCTTGTTTAGAATTGTTATTGCTTGTTTAGAATTGTTCAAATAATATAGGTGGATGATAAGTACATATTATAAAGGTGAAGTGGTGACAGGTGTAGATATTACTGGCGATTATTAAGAGTCTAGATGGGTGGTGTGTAGAAGATAATTATATGGATGGTAGACCATTCACCTCTATGCTAGAGTTGGACATAAAAATTGCAATTAGAAAGAAATTGTCCAGATGTCTTCTTAAATCATGAAACAGATTGAAAACACACTGCTTCCAGGAAAGTTGATTCTGTAGAAAACAGGCACTTCTCTAGGAGGTGATAGTGTCCAGAACACACAACTAAAGTGAGAACCCCACCACGTTATTATATGTAGTGTTCTCAGAAGCCAGTATCTCTGTTCGTGTTTCTGCTAATAGATTGGAAAGAATAGGATGCATCTGAAGTTACATTGCCATTTCCAGTCTTCTAATTCCTTTGGTCCACAAAAGCAACCTTGACATGAGTGACAGAGTGTTCTAGGAGATGGAAATGTCACAAATGTCAAATTTGTGTCCGTTTCTTCTTTTGTATGGATACAGTCCTCTTTGTTCTTTGTGGAATGCAGTTGATGTATATGACACTGGATGATGAGCAAGTAAAAAATATCCCTGACATCGTGGGTGACATTACTAGGACCTTTAATGCTGTTGCCAGAGAGTATATGTGGCACAGTGTTGTTAGCAAGGTCCTTTTCATCCATGTTGTGTGGTCTGGCATAGATGAGTAGTTTCAGACTAGGGTGCTGTATGTAAGCCAGTATGGATCTGCCACTGCAAAGCATGTAAGAGGGCAGTATTGCTGTGCAGAATAGCTTGTAGCTAATTGGTGGTGAGCTGTAGGTGACAATGACTGGTGTTCTCTCATTCTTTCAGTATGTGACAACCAGTGGTGTTCTGCTTTGTCTTTATCTTGAAGTAGATTATCTGTGGATCACAGTCTTGTGTTGTCAAACCTATGAGTTTTGAGTCCATGACTCATGAATCTGAGCCGATGTGATTCTATCTGAGCTGTGCATAAAATCCTCCTATGGGCTTTAAATAATTCTTTAAAAGCCCTCCTTAAGGCTTGTACTTCTCATCCTTCACCGCACTCGCATGTTTTGTATTTCATTGCATTCTCCTCCTCCCTATGCGTATAAGTGTTTGTCTAATCAGGCTGCATTCCATTCCCCTGAAGAAGTGGGGAATATTTTCACAAGCATTTAAAATTATCTGTGCTTTCTAGCTGCTTCAAACAGCTTTAAACTTGTACACTTTAAAAAAAAATAAAAATGGATTCACTCTATCATATTTAGTGTAGCTAAACAATGTGGCAGACAGATTTGAAGATTAATCTACACATACATGTTACAGTCTAGACTCTGGTCCAAGAGGTGCAAATTGGCTCAGTTCATTTTAGAATGCTTAATTATTGAATTCCTCAAGCATCCTTATCAATATGTTCAGTTTCTTGATTAGGGAGTGTGTGTGCTTGTTTTTTTGTTTTTCAAATTTACATTGGAATAACTTGGTGAATTAATTGTAACTTTATAGGCTTTGAACCAGGTTGTCCTCTGGGACAAAATCATTTTGAGAGGAGATAACCCAAAGTTGCTTTTGAAAGATATGAAATCAAAATATTTCTTCTTTGATGATGGAAATGGTCTCAAGTAAGTAAAACTTCACTCAGTATTATTTAGTAGCCATATCACAGTTGTCATAAATACTCAGTTCTAGAGATGAGAGAGCTCTTTAACAGGACAAGAATAAAGTTCCAAGAATACATTCATGATGGCATATCTATCCCTCTAGAAGAAAAATGTAATTTTTTTTCTTGAAGAAGAACAGTATTACACAGTACTGTCAGTATTGCAAAATTTGCAAGTAGTTGTAAATGATGTAGTTTACTACATGTAGAATTTGTCATCTACAACCACATTTATAAGTATTTTGCCTTTACCAGCTGGGAACCATTGAAAGGTTTAAATATCTTTTAGAATTATAGCTTCTCTCCTTCCCATAAGCACAAATTAACTTGCAGTGGTGGAAGAAATGAAACAAATGGGCCTGAAGTATAAGGAGCTTGAGAGGCTGGGAGAGCAAGATTCATTAAAAGGTTACAGTGGGATAGGAAAGCTCAGAAGAGAGGGAAAAAGGCAAAAGATCGTGCCTTCAGTGTGACCTATTTTAAGAGGAAACATGATACGAACTTCAGTGAGATGGTTTGTTGATATGAAAAATTGATCATGGGGTTGATGGAGTATATTGAAAATCAGACTAATGATTTCTCAATGCATAAGCATCCTAGCTTGTATCATATCAGTCAGTTTTTTCTACTAATGTTCTTTTCACATTGCAGGGGCAACAGAAACGTCACTTTGACTCTTTCGTGGAATGTAGTACCAAATGCTGGCATCCTACCTCTTGTGACAGGAGCAGGACATGTATCTGTTCCATTCCCAGATACTTACAAAACGGCAAAAAGCTATTAAATTATTATGCTGAACCTCGAGTAACATATTTTTATACTTGTACATTACAAATTTTATCACTGTTCTCCCACCCAGTGCAATTGAAAGGTACTGTACTGAATTTCTTTAGGTTAAGAAGAAGGAGGGAAAAGAATTGATTGGGTCTGCTTTCATTTTTAAAGACATTAAATTGAAATCTCAAGGAAAGGTGATTAATTGCTTAAATTTTGGGCAACAAGTTTTTATGTTGGTTATTGGGACAAGAAATAGCTTTCTTATAAATAAAACTTTTTGAAACCAGAAGATAGTTTGTTTGATTTGAGTATATTGAGAGTTCATTCTCACCCCTCCAGGCTCCTAATAGGGGTAGAAAATAATATTTCTTGAGATTTCAGAACCGATACTTTGACACCAAATAAGACCTTTATCAACTTAAATAACTTGCTGCTTGCATTTAGTGCAGATGACATCCTCCTGTGGAGACAATATATAAAAGATTTAATGAGATGCTAATAAAACTTGCTGACCATTAAATTGATCTTTAAAAAGAATGCACAAAATAATGCTAGTCAGAAAACTACAAGAGCTGATGTTCTCCTAGTGGCGATATGTTTCACTAGTGGTTGTATAAGTGCTGGCAGCTAGCATCACCAGTGCCTAAGATAAAGTTGTAAACAGTTTGGAAAACACTTGCGCAGTTATGTGTACACAAGCAAGGTATTATATACAATATCCATGCTATGATGAAAACTGGAAGTTTTCCTATGGAAGTTTTGCGTTAGTTGAGTGATACTATTGGATACAGACCTGTGTGTTTAAAATAGAAAGAAAAATAAAATAGATAAGAATGAAACAATTTTAAAGCAAACAAATTAATAGGCTTTATTTTGGGTTTAAATTAAGGATGTTCATAGATCACTTCTTCTGCAAACTGTAGCTGCTTGCAAATGAGCTGGGAATAGAGGAGCAGCTTCTGAACAATGGGGGATGTAGCACAGAGTGTTGAACCTGACTTTGGCTGATGTATTATTAGCACCTCCCACATTGTTCAAGAGGCCCTGCTGGTCTTTCAGAGTGGCTTCAGTGAAGGAGAAGAGATGGGATACTTCCATGCTGTGAACTTCCTTTATTGAATTTAGGCCCAAAGTCATATAATGTTTTATTCATTTAAATAAAGCTTACTTTCATTAGTCTGTCCTGTCAAAAAAAGCCTTGTTAAAACTCCTTTTTCCTTGTGTCTCATTCTTTTTTTATATATAATGCCTAAAACTACCCAGTCTAGCCCTGGCCTATCTTGGTAGTATTTTCAGCTCAACCCTCTCCACTTAAATGCCGTGTGTAAACATTCCTCATCCTTCTCCCTTACTGCCCATCCTTCTTACTTTATCTCACTGCAGTGAACTGTGTATGTCCCCAAACAATGCAAACATCAAATGAGTCCCTGTGTCCTGCCTAAGCTTGAAGTTAGTTGTACAGGACAAAGCTACAGAACCACTTTTACCTGAAGGCGAGCTGTAGTGGTTCATGGCTTCTTAATGTAGGCCAGAACATTCCACAGCTTTTAACAGCAAAGTGCAAGCAGGACCATGTGTCATTCCTGAAAATTTATTACTTCAAACTATTGTCCATTTCTCCAAAGTGTTTAAATATAAGTTTTGCATTTTTGTAAGGAAAAAAAGGAAATAGGAATTTTGAAGTTTCTGTTTAAAATCTAAATGTTTTTTAAAGAATTTTTTTTTTGTCTGGAAAAAAAAAGATCCTCATTAATTTCTCTTCTGATCACTTCCAGAATTCTGTTCTCTATTTTGATTATCTGGGATCTGCAAGCAACTCCATTTATCTCAGTTCTTACATTAACAAAGCCTCTGTCCCTGTAAGTTCATACTGTTCTCGCATCACAGTGATGAGGGGTAGGAGAGCCTTAATGTAATTGATCCCAGGGCCCAGTCAGTGCTCTGAATGCATTATCACTGAAGCTAAGCAGATGAGATAGGCAACTACTGGCAGCCCTACTTAAGGGCTGAATGTGCACTTATTAAACTTCCTTTGCTTTCTGCAACCAGTAGGAATTCTTTTCATACATAACAGTTAAGATGATTATTATTGAAAGTCCATAAGCATCAAACCTCAGAATTTCTTTGCTAGAACACTTCCCTTTTAGATGAGCAGGTATCTATGAAAAATGATCCTGCTTTATAGCTCAAGCTGTTCCTCAAGCCTGCAGTTAGTTAAGTTCCTCCAAAGGTGTTTTAATCAAACACTGAACAAATAGGATTAATGCCAAATGTAATGAAGTTTCAGTATCTAACAGCACAAGATCAGTAACGATTGGTTTTAATGTGTTCTTGTGAAAGAGGTTTGCAACTGAAGCTGAAGAAGAAATTAACCAGGAAAAGAAAATATAAAGATAAAAATCTGAAGAGTTATTTCAGTAACCCTTTTTATATGTGCAGCTTAAATAAAAATAAAATATTTTGTGTAGAGTTTACCCATACCATAGGAAACACAAACATTTACTGGTTCCAAATGGATTTTTCATCAGAATAAAGAAACTACTGGTGGCTTGAACCTTATTTTATTAATGAAAACCATCAACAGAGATTGAACTGCCAAATTAAGTGGGACTGTCTCATTGGTGGGTTACATGAGATGATCATCTATCTAGCTTGGAAAATTAATAGGGCCATGCATTACTGTATCTATTTGTCTCGTATTGCATATGGCTATAACACCAGGTAAGATAACAAACCAAATATGTTACATATCTGTGGATGATAAAATAAGATGGAATGATTCTGAAGAATCTAGTTTGGTTCCTTGGAGCTTGTTCCTAAATCTGGAGTTAGGGGAGCTAGTGAGATGGCTGTATTGTGGTGACAATACCACCTTAGGGTAGTTAGAACAAAAGCAAGATTTTGAAGGGCTCCAAAAAGACATGTCAAAGGTGGCCACGTGAGCCTTAACACAGCAGATAATTAAGTGTAAGCAAGTATAAAGTGATGGGACACTGAGGCAGAAGAGATCCCAACTTTACATGTAAATTGATGGGATCTGAGCTGGTCATATAGCCAAGAAAGAGTTTTTAGGGTTATGGTGGATAGCTCCCTGAAGACATCAACCCTGCATATGGCTGTTGTAAGAGAAGCAAATTCCATATTAGGCATAACTGAAAAGGAATTGAAACTAAAATTGCCAATATGCCACCCATTGGCAGATAATGTCTTCACAAAGTGGGATGGCGTGAAGTGAAAAGGGAGGGAAGGAAGAAGGACCGGCTTTCCTGATAAGTACTTGAAGTCATCTGTATAGAGAGTACTCTTCTACATTTGTAATAGCTGTGCAGTCATATTTGGCAAGTTGTAAAGCTCGAAGGAACTCTACAGAGCTAACCTAGACAAATAGGATACTGTCATGCCTTAAATATTCGTTATGTGTGAATAGCCAGGATGCCCTACTCTTGGGGATTCTATGCACAAATGTTCCATTGTCCATGACCTACATTATATCGGAAATAAGTAGAGTGGATTTTAGAACTCCCTGTGCTCCTAATATGTGAATTTTCCTGTTGAAGGGAGTGGTGTTGTCTTCAACCAGAAGCATGAGATATTTCAGGATGTCTTGCTGACGCCATGACCTCATGCTACTTGATTTTACTGCACAAGCCTGCCCTCTGTTCTTGGTGGAAGATGACAAGAATTCATCACATACAACCTAGCTTTTTGAAAATAACAGTTCCTTTCCTCTGAGTGAAACCCCTTCTGTGTGCTGTGGAATAACAGACACGGGGGCATTCCTGCTCCCTAGGAGGTGCTGGGACTGCTGCCATCACAGATAGGAATAAGTGCTGGTGGGTGGACCTTTTCCAGATTTCTGTAGGAGCATGGGACACAGACCAGAAAGAAAGCTTACAAATATTTAAAGTAAGTGTACTGCTTGTACTGACTACTGGGAGGAAGCCTTCTGAAAGGCTTTTGAAAGCAACTATAAAAGAAACTCAAATGTGCCGCTTTCCTTATTTGGTTATCTTTAAGTACCAAATCTCTGCCTCTAACTGTGGAACTGTCTTTCATTACTTGCACTAGGGAAAAAAGAACAATCTGAATGATGTACACATCATACTACCACAAATGGGAAGTTGTCTTAAATGAGCAGCCCCTTCATTCAAGGACCTTATATACTTCCAGACAGTAGTTCTCCAGGATTTCAGACAGGCAGCTAGAGATTTGTATACAAAACATCATTTTCTTGATAACTTCCCTTAACATTTCAACCACCTGCAAATTCCAGAACAGATCTGGATTGCTTCAAGAAGTATAACTTTGTCATCCAGAATCTGGAGGTATAGGGGATATGGAGGTGGGGGATCTATTACCTTTTACCACTAACGTACTGGTGGAGTGGTTCTAATATATCCTTCCTACTACTTTAGTCTGGTAGATTTTTTTTTTAAATGCTTATTAAGCAAAAGCTTTAGATACAGCAAAAGATACAAATAAATACAGGAAAAACCAAAGAAGACGTAACATACTAGAAACTAAGGCCATTTCTGCACTACACTGTTATATTGCTATTATTCCACTTTCAACATCCTGTAGTATTCTGGGGGTTGTATTTTGTTGAGACCAAAGAGCTGTCTGGCTGAGAATTCTAAAGGCCCCTCCCTAAACTCCAAACCCCAGGATTCCATAGGATGTTGAAAGTGAAATGATAGCTTTATAACAGTGTAGTGCAGAAATGGCCTAAAAGAAATCTACCACTAATTACAAAATGGGGGGGGGGAATAAAATATAGCTGACTTCCCACTTCTTGGAGTTTAGGAAAAGATGTTATCAAAAGGAAAAAAAACCCTACCATATTATTCTAATTTGAATTGTTATACCTAAATATGGCAACCTTAAGCTATCCTCTCCATCATTTCTTCATATACTACTCTTATGTACTTGCAAGTCAATAACAGTTAAAGATAATAAATTCTTTTGCTACCAACACAATGCCTTGGCTTTGGTTAATCAAATCCTGCCACTGCAGGTTTACCACTGTATGTTTTACAAATTCAATAACCCTTGCCCAATGCTTATGATAATCTTCTAATGAATCTTGTGTTATCAGAGTTGTCAGTTTGTCTATCTCGGCCATATCCGATATCTTCAATATTTAGTCTGGAAGATGTTGAAGGAATACCACTCCCCTTACCAAATAAAGGGTGCACAAAATAAAATTTTACAGGAAGCTGCATTAGAATTTGTAAGGGTATAAAAATGAATAAAAATGTTACATAACAGAAGATATCAATCCTAGAGCTGAAGAACTGTAACCTGCAGCCTGACGATAGACTTTGTCTATGGTACAAAGATATTTGGTATTATCACGCTTGGCTTGTAATTGCCTGATGCACTATATAAAATAAGTCTCCAGCTTTATGACTATATAAAGAACTACATGTTTTTCCTTGCCCTTTGCTGTTTTCTGATTCACTCCTACTGATCCAGGAGCGAGTAGTACCCATGTTCGTGGAGCAGTGAATCTGCTTCAGGTTTTAGTTGAAACTTCAAAGGATCTCTTGAAGGCACTGAATATATTTTGTAACTCCTTTAAAGTTCAGTGCAAAACTGGGATCAGATTCATTATCCCACTGACATGCATCACTGCAATTACTTCTTTTTCTCAGTAACCTTAAGAGCAGTTTGAGAACGTGTTTGCATTTAGCACAGTCTTAACCTAATGCACTGCATTTGCTGGCATATAAGACTCACTTTTCCCCTAGAAAATACTATTTGAAAATGGGGTGCGTCTTATACACTGGTGTGTCTTACACGTCAGCAGATAGTATTTGCCAGTGTATAAATGGGGTGTGTCTTATATACGGGTGCATCTTATACACTGGCAAATATGGTAATTTATGGAACTTCTCTGCTCCATCTTAAAACTATTAGCAGTGCAAAACTGACTCTTAATAATGATGTTAGAGGCATTATTTCCATCAGCATAATCCACCAGCATCCTTTTCAAGTGTATTAAGAAGACCAACAGCTTACACACCATTTTGCTGTGTTGTTGTTATTATGAGCCTTCAAGTCATTTCTGAGGCCCTTTCTGCATCTCACCTTTTTGCAGAGCTGAGGTGCGGGGATCCCATGAGCAGCCTCTTGCGAGAGGCTCTCGCATCCCCGTTGCTTCAGGTCCGCAGCTGCTGCCTGCTTTCGAGCAGGTAGTGCAAGAGCCCCTCCTCTTCCTTCCGCAGTTCAGCCTGGGATTTTCCCAGGCTGCGCTGGGGCAGGAAGCACAAGCGCTGCGGCTCTGGAGCTACGCACGCATGGCAAGTGCACGCGGGGCCCCAGAGTGATGCACGATCGCGCACCATTTTTGGCTCAAAGCCAAAAATGAAATAGTGTGCAATCATCCTCTGCCAGGCTTTGGAGCATCACGCGATTGTGAGTGCATCGTGTGGACCGCTCCTTGCAGTTGCGTGATACTCCGGGGCCCTTTCGCATGGCAAATGCTGTGCAACAAGGGCCTGACTTATGGCAAACCTATTTCAGGGTTTTTGTGGATCCTAAGTAAAGTCCTTGAAAAAAGTGGGCGTATACTGCCGTTTACCACTAGATGGCAATATTGTGTTTTATTAAGTGAGGCAAGGTGGGAAGAGTTGAATATTTTTGAATTATAAACCTAACCCAGCACAACCCCTTTCATCATATTCACAACCTATTTCAGTGTCACAAATGCCATCTAGTCCAGCCTTTTGCTATGCAGGAATACACAGTTTCAGCACTCCTGAAAGATGTCCATCCATGAAATAGCGTAAATATGTTTGTGCAGTTTTAAGTCAAGCTGATATCCAGTTTGTTCATAGGTAGTTTCTTTCATTCTTGTATTTTAGTATGTTCATGGCCTTAACCCAGATGAACATTTATAAATATATATATATGATGTTCCTGTTTGTGTCATTCTCATGATTAGATATGTCAGATCACTGCGACAGCTTTGTATATTTTACAAATGCGCTGATGATGTGGCTTAAAGCATGATTTGGATGTATGGCTGTAAGATTCTCTTCCTCTTGATAAGTGACTGGTTTAACCAGCACATTACCTTGTTGGCTATACTTTCATTAACTAGTGTGGTTTTGCATAAGTTAATGGCAAATTGAGAGCTAGTGTGGTTTGAGTATTAGAATAGGAGTCTGGTAAGACCACATTTTGAATCCCTGCACACCTTTGGAAACTCACTGGGTGAACTTCAGCCTGAAAGGAAAGCAACAGAAAACCTCTGACAAAAATTTTGCCAAGAAAACCCAAGGATAGTGTTGCCATAAGTTGGAGTTGACTTCAAGGCACGTTATAAACAACAATGGCAGATTATAGCTATGCAGTTTGTGTAATTGTCCTGAGCAGTCTGTAGTTTCACCAGAGGAAAAGTGCATAGGGAAAGTGCATTGCTCCATCGCACTATGAACATCAACCTTCCTAATCCATCTCATCATCACTGCCATGCTGGCCATTTCCACCCTACACTGTTGTAGTGCTATTATTCCACTTTCAACATCCTGTGGAATTCTAGGGTTTGTAGTTTGCTGAGGTCAAAGAGCTCTCTGGCTGAGAAGTCTAAATGCCTCTCCCTAAATTGAAAACCCCAGGATTCTATAGGATGTTGAAAGTGGAATAATAGCACTACAAAAGTGTAGCGCAGAAATGGCTATAGTCTCAGTTTAGAGAAAAGTAGCATACATACTTCAATACTACTGCTTCCACTGTTTAATGGAGAATCAGTCAATTGGCACATATTGCTCAATTCTGGCTTCATTAGTAGTGACTTTTCAAGATCTCAGGCGTTAAATTTTGTGTTTTCCAACCTTAAGCTGGATATGGTGGGGACTGGGTCCAAGATCCGGGTCAAAGCATGCATTGTACCTCTGGGCAACCACCCATGTTGCAAATGGCTACTTTTACATGGAAGTCCTGTATCTGGTTTTGCACCAGCCTCTTTGTGTTTATTTCAGCTTTTACAAATTAATCCAAAAATTGGTATGCCAGTGGAGGGGAGAGAGATGTAAAGCAAACAGATCAATTTGCAATAAATAATCTATTTTCAAGCTGACGTAGGTGGGAATCAAGCTAGACAGTGCTATAAACAAGGATAATCTATACCATGATGCTGGCACATAAAAATTATTTGCACAAACTCTTTTGTGTCAGATATGAGTGTCTCATAATTCACACATGTGCAGATCATTCATTGATGCCCTAGTTACCTCCATAACACCACCAGATGTTGCACAAATCTAAGTCATGCTACTGGCAAAATGCAAAGTATAGTGCTAAGCTTTTTTATCAACTACGCAGAATATTTACTACTTTTGTATTTTGTTGGAGTAGAAAAGTTTGGAGGAAGCCAGCCTGGTTTTGGCAACCAGTGGCAAACTGAGAGTCAGTGTGGCATTACTGGTTTGGGTATTGGACTAGGACTGTGGGAAACCAGGGTTTTAATCCCTCCTCAGCCATGGGAACCTACTGTGAGACCTTGGGCAAGTCACACTCTTTCAGCTTTAAAGCAAGGCAATGACAAATATCCTCTGAATAAATATTGCCAAGAAAAACCTTTGATAAGTTTGCCGTAAGTTGGAGTTGACTTGAAGGCACATAGCATCAAGAAAACTTTGTGGTGGCATTCAGTTTTTAAAAAGAAAAATCATCATTTTTCCCCACCCAGTACTGCTTCTGTGTCTATCCTTGGCTAGTAAGAACACATGGCTTTACTAGATGTTCGTCTTTAAAATGGCAGCCATACAGTAGAGTGACTTTAAAAAATGAATACAGAATATTAATTTAGAAGATCACTTAAATGAACTGAGATCTGCAAAGATCTGAAACCAACTAATCAAGAGTTTTCATAGCTGCTTCCACTAGATGTCAGTCCATTCCTTTTAAAAGTTACTTGTTTCATTCTGTAAGGTGTCCATTTTTGCACTTGGCATAGGACTTCAGTTTAAGACCGAGGCAAAGGAATTCACTTTTACCTTGAAATACATTAACCCCATTTTATTTAATATGTTCCATCTAGCCAATAGTGTTTACTATCTCCAGTAGTCTGAGGTAATGTTCCACAAGTATGAGAATATCTGTATCTATCTATCTATCTATCTATCTATCTATCTATCTATCTATCTATCTATCTATCTATCTATCTATCTATCTATCTATCCATCCATCCATCCATCCATCCATCCATCCATCCATCCATCCATCCATCCATCCATCTATCTGGAATAACAAATATGCAATATTGGTCCCATTCTTTCTCTTTCTATGTATCCATGTGCACACACACAGACACACACACACACGTATCAACACATAATTTATACACGTTGAGCTGTATTAACTTTTTATTTATTTTTATTTTAATAAGATATACTTGTTAATCTTAAAGCAGTGCTTTTGTAGCGAAAAGTTTTTTAAAAAACAATTCATGTATTTTCGGTGTATTTTTTAAAAATATAGGTAACTGAAAGGTAACATTCTACTAACATGTTACTCTTTAACTAGCATTTAGCAATATTCAGGAGATCATTTTTTGGGGGAAAAGAGTTTAAAAATTGCTTTTAAAAAATTTAGACCATTTCTGCACTAGACTGTTATAGCGCTATGATTCCACTTTCAACATCCTATGGAATCCTGGGGTTTGCAGTCTCGGGAGGGACCGGCCAGCCCCTCCCAAAACTGCAAACCCCAGGATTCCATAGAATGTTGAAAGTGGAATCATAGCGCTATAACAGTCTAGTGCGGAAATGGCCTTAGTGTTCCAGGCTCCATCGAATATGTTAGAGAAGACAGAGGCCCTTTCCGCATCCTACCTTTTCTCAGTGCTGGGGTGCAGTGCTTGCACGAGCAGCCTCTTGTGAGAAGCCCTCGCGTCCATGTTTCTTCAGCTCCACACGAGCTTCCTGCTCGTGTGAGAGCCCTGCCTCTTCCTTTCGCAGTGCAGCGTGGGACCTTCCCAGGCTGCAATGAGACAGGAAGCGCAACTGGTCTGGCTCCCGAGGCTCCGCATGCAAAGCAAGTGCACGCAGGGCCTGGGAGCAATGCGCGACTGCGCACCATTTTCGGCTTAAAGCCGAAAATGAAAAAGTGCACGAGCGGTGCCTGCCAGGCCCTGGAGCATCGCACAAATGTGAGTGCGTCGTGTGGACCGCTCCTCACATTTGCACGACGCTCGAGGGGCCCTTTTGCATGGAAAATGCCATCCGAAAAGGGCCAGAGAAAAGTGGCATTTAGTTTAGAGCACAAATACTTGTAACACCTGCTCTTAACCAGGCATGTTTAAGTAATACAAATTATCATGGTGAGTTGATGTTTAATTCAGGGCATTTTATTAGAGAAGGTAAGTAAATCATAATTACGAAAGGATAATAAGAGTCCTTGGCTGTTACTTACCACATGACCTCGTTTCTCTTCTGTTGTTCTCCCTGTGAGAGACTGTTTGGAAAGGGTTTCTTCTTCTATTAATGATCTGTTTTGTAAAAGAAATACTTTCCAATTGGCCTCCCACTGGGAGAACAACAGAAGAGGAACAAAATCATGTGATAAGTCCCAGCCAAAGACACTATTATCCTGCTGTAATTGCAGAAGCATATCTAGTGTAAACCATGCCTAAAGCAAGCATGGAAGTTGCGTTTCTACCTCTGGGCTGCTTCTTCCTCCTCTGCTAAATCTTCCGGCATGGATTTTTGCGTCCCCCTGCCATTGGCACCCAGGGCACATGCCCTACTTGCCCCACCCTAGATACACCTCTCTTGGTTAAAAACAAGTGTCACAATTCCTTGTGCCCTTCAAGTCATCTTGAGTCCTTAAACCTCTGTAAATGCTATTCACGGTACTCAGTGTTAGTGTCTGCACATTTCTGGGACTGCCAACTATAACAGTGTTAACAGATTTTCAGGTTTTAGGATATAACACGTTTAAACAGGATCAGTGTTTCAGAGTGTACAACAGAGATACCTTTGAAGAACTAAGTACAGCCAGAGAAACAGTAGAAGTAAGGATCCATTTAAAAGTCAATACATGCACAAGATCAAACAAGTTAAGGGCAATATTAGAGATTCTCATTACCCAGTCGAAAGTATAAAATGATATGATGGAAAAGGAAGAGAAGAGAGGTAAGGTAAGGCAAGTGGGGTACAGATGTTGCAAGCATACAACCAAACAGCAAGGGTACAAAACTTCTGTCTATTCAGGCATGAGAGAAGGGCTTACCTGGAAGGTTTTTAACTGGCTGGGAACAGTTCCTGCACTTATATATACAACCCATATGGTACTTCTGGTGATTTTTTTTTGAGGGGAGAACAGGCCTAAAACAGAGCAGTAAAGGACATAGTGAAATTACTACTATGCTTTCCTGGAACGTATTGGGGGCATTCAGAGCAAAAATAATTGGAAATGAGAACACTTGCAGGCCCCGCTTTGGGGGTTACATGTGACCTGTGGACTGCACTTTTCAAAACCCTATTCTAGGTCTCCAGGACTATATGTGAATATTATAGTGAGGTAGGTTTGAATGATTTCCTAGAAAGAGAGATCAGGCTACTATGGTTGATACCCTGGTGCCCTTTCACACTACACACTTATAGCACTATGGCTCCCCCTTTACTGCCATGGTTCTATCCTACAGACTTCTGTGATTTACACTTTAGGGAGAGGAATTGAGAATCCTCTGTTAGAAAGCTTTAGGGACTCACCAACCTACAAATCCCAGTATTCCCTAGGCTATAGCCATGGCAGTTAAAGCGGAATTAAATTGCTATAATTGTGTAGTGTAAAAAGGGCTTTGGTGACCAATCAATGTGAGATTTCCCTTGGAAATGGCAATTGTTCTGAAGAATAGAAGCCTCAATGGTTTCTTTTGTTAGCTGGGAAAAACACATAATACCACTTTTATGTGAGCTTTGTTAATTCAGTTAATTCAAATTTCAAGGTGTTAGTGTTCACATTTGATGTTACAGTTTGAGACCAGAATGCTTGAATGGATCTTTCCTTCACTTGTATTTCCTTGCTGTTTGCCCTTCAACCTTCAGGTTAGTAGCCCCTTCAGCGACATCATCATTGTTCTTTAACGGGCCCTAAATTATGGAGTCAGCCAATGCCAGATTTTAAACAGTTACCTTTTTCAAACTGACCTTTCAAAGTCAATGTACTGTTCCCATTTTTTTTGATTTTACTGGCTGCTCCATAAGTTATTCCACTTATTATTTTTAGTGATGATTTTGGGCAATATGTTTTTTCACCTTAAGAATCATTCTTTTCAATGAACCCAGTTGTAAATCTTCCTAAGAAACAATGAGTTCAACAAGCTGGAATAGTGCTCTACAGCTAATCCTAGTAGGCAAAATATTTCCGAGCCATTTTGACAATGGGAATTCTATTCTGCTTGTACACAAGAAGCTTCTCAATGGGGAGGAAGAAATCTTATTGTTTCTGAAAACATAAATTCACTTAAGAAAGGCTATTACCAGGGCCTGGAATATTTCTAAAAATAATTCATTGCATGTAGCTTTTAAAAACTAACTAATCCATGCCACTCATTTCCCCCTCCCCTGTCATATGTTTCTTGTACCAATTATTTTGTAGTTATTTTATAGATTTTTTAAACAATGTAATTAATAACAAGGCCTCAAATAACTTGAAAATACCCCCGAAAATAATATCTTAAAGTAACAAGTAAACATTACTCATTACAATGACACACATGTGCATTGTAAATTGCTGTGTTACTTTTAAAAAATGATATCATTAGCCCTTTGTTATCCAAACAGTAATAACTTACAGGCAACTTATTACTTCCACAGTGGTTATCACTATACGCAAGACAAACATACTTCCATCTGTCCATCTGTTTCTGTCTTGTTTTCACTGCCTTGTAGATCTTCTCTTGAGAAAACCAATATAATTAAGTGTTAGACCAACCAAATATAATATAAGAAAATTGCCTTTGTAAACTTTCCTGCTATATGCAAGGTGTCCCCCCCCACCACACATACGTATACACGCATGCTATATATGATGTGACTATATGAATCTCTGGCTTCTCTTCAGGATGTCTGTTCTTTTGAAAAAGGGGAACAACTTATGAAGCTTGTGTGAGAGAACCACACTCTGAAGATAACAAGGAGTTCTGTATGGTTTCTTCAGTCAAATGTCCTTTTTGCACAGCATTTGCCATGCGAATCGTGCGATTGTGAGGAGCGATCTGCACAATGCACTCACAATCGCGCGACGCTCCAGGGGTTGGCAGGTGCTGATTGCACATCTTTTCATTTTCAGCTGGAAGCCGAAAATGGTGTGCAATAACGCATTGCTCCTGGGCCCCGCGCGCACTTACCTGGCGTGCAGAGCCTCCAGATCCACGCTGGTTGCGCTTCCTGCACCAGCGCAGCCTGGGAAACTCCCAGGCTGCACTGCGGAAGGAAGAGGTGGGGCTCTCGTGCGAGCAGGCAGAGACGCGAGAGCCTCTCAGTGGAGGCTGCTTGCACGATCCCCACACCCCAACGCCAGAAAAAGGTAAGCTGCAGAAAGCACCAATGTCTTGAAATTCAAGCTTTATTCACAGCACTGTTGTTGCAGTTCATTTCATTTTACTGCTGCCTGTTTATGTCCCAGAAATTTTCTTCATGCATCTCCTACCTACCCACTCACACCAGGTCTCTCTGAATTGCATGCTTGTGTTGATATTAACAAATGCTAACTGTTTTCTGAGGCTATGCCAGTACCTTACATTTTTCACACTATCTCTTGAGATTCATACAATAGGAATGAGATGTCTACTCCTCCCCTTACTAGTGTCATAAGACTATAAGAAGCTATTCAGTCAGTATCTATCCATTGACCTGTTCAGCCCAACATTGTCAATACCAACAGGCAGTGCTCATTAGACAGGGCTTTTTTTTTTTTTTTTGAGGCCTATTGGGGAGACAGTATTTCTTTGAGTAAGATATGGTGGTGGAAGCAAGTATTAACACTGTACAATTATCATAGTTTGATACTATATGAAGTGCCATGGATCTGTTACTCTAAGAGGTGGGGGATGTTGGGGTCCACCCACAATGCCAGCATATCCTTAGAATTTGAAGGAATTATAGCTCAAAAGAGGCCTGTGAGCAGCGGCAGAGCTTGGAGCATGTGGTTGGGGGGCAGGTGAAGGGGGGTGGTGTGGCTGCAGCAAGTGGGGGCGGGGCTATGGTGCATGGGGGCAAGCAAGGAACCGTGGTGCACCAAAAAATTGCCGCTGGGGGCACACTGCTCTCATCACCCCCCCATCCCTATGCCAGTGCCATGAGAGGAGGGTAATGGCAAGATCTTTTCACCTATATGTACCAGTACTAATTGTAGAGAGGACTCCAGCTAAAGTATTTTATTTGAATTGACAAACGTATGAGAAATCAGGCACTCTTAAGAATCATACATGGTTATTGGAAAGTGAGGTAAGAAAGATTGGGTAGAGAGATTAGTGGTGGAAAGGGTGATAGTTACCAGTCTTGAAGAAGGAGGTCACAGCAGAGGGGCTCAGATGGCATCTGAGGGTAGCATGGAGGAGCGCAGTCTGGACTATGTTCTCTGTACTACAGTTGGCAGGAGTCGAAGCTAGGATTTTTATACGCCATTTCATACCCTGAAGGGGTGTGTTGCACAGCCATAATGGCTTTCCCAGAGGATTGACAAAGGGGCCCAGAATAGGCTAATTGCTTTAACTTCAGAGTGACAAAACATTGATCAGATTCATGACAATCTCTTTATGTTTGTTCAGGTAGAGAGTATGGGGAAGATCTCCATAGGGTAAGATCAAGAGATGGTCTCTGATGGCTTTATCTGGGCAGTTTGTCTTCTATTGTGTGTGAAAATGCAAAGAGCCTGAAGTGGTGAAGGGATTAGCGCAAACCCATCAGTGTGGGGGTTTTCTGCATAATCCTATCTGGATTTACCCACCATCATGACCCTGGACATGTCTCCAGTCAGCATGACCCTGATCATGTTCTCTGGTCATTAATAAGTACATTTTATGAAAATTGCTTATCTCCTAGGAGGGTATGGTAACAGATCCATCCTATGGGGTCCTGGAATTTGAAGTTTGGTGAGGTACTTAGAATTCTGTGGAGCTACACCACAGCAGAGAATTCAAAGAGGTGTACATCACCTCACCTCACCAACTATCAATCTGAGTTCCATAGTACGGAGACATGGCAAACCACACTTGACTAGTGTGGATACCCTCATGCATGTTACTTTTGAGCTGTGGGCTGCCTATCTTCTCTCTGTGCTCCATTTCCCAGTATTCTCACACACACCCATTTACCTGACTAACATATGTGTGTGGCTAGCCCCTGGACTAGCATGTGAATGTAAAACAGAGTGGGAAAGGATTCCTGTCCAAACCCTTGGAGGCAACTACTATTGGAGTAAATAGTGCTTTGCTAGAAGGGTCAGTGGTTTGAAATTGTATACAGCAGATTAATCTAATATATAAAAGTCAATGTTTGTTTGTGAGTTTGTGAGTTTGTCTGTGTCAGGCAGGCAAAGACCTCATATGATTGGCTGTCTCAGGTGAGAAGACCTCATCTGGTTGGCTGCCTGTGAAGATTCTACGGAATCCTGGGGTTTGCAGTTTAGGGCGGTGTCTTTACATTTCTCAGCCGGAGAGCTCTTGGGTCTCAGGCCGGTTGCTATGAAGATGAGGCCTAGCAGCAAGAAGGAGGAGAGCGGTGTATTAAACCACTGTATGTTGTATGTTGACAACTCTGAATACAGACAACTCCAGAATACAGGGGATTCTGGATTGGGGAATATGGGGCAAAGTTACAGGCATTGGACAAAACAGGTTGGGGAATTAGAGACACAGGATCTCAAACCTGCGTATTTCAGCTGCATCTAATTCCTAAAGTAAGGTAAGGTAATTCCTAGGGTATTTCTAACAAGTGTTACCTCTGAGAAAATAAAATCCCGGACATTGCTGGGTAAATACACTAGTATGTTCCTATATACCAGTGGTTCTCAACCTGTGGGTCCCCAGATGTTTGTGGACTTCAGCTCCCAGAAGCCCTGAGCATTGACCATAGTGGCTGGGGCTTCTGGGAGCTGAAGTCCACGAACATCTGGGGACCCACAGGTTGAGAACCACTGCTATATACATATTGCTTACAATTAAACTAAATTCAAATCAGCCTAAACCTTACCAGCTCTCAACCAATTGTAATTAATAGGTGTAATGTGAGATGATTTCAAGCCATTACTCAGAATATATGGCCAATCTATTTTTAAGCACTGGGCTTTTCCCCCCACTTGTGTTTTTCATTCATGCAAGAAAGGGAAATAGGGCCGGATTAGAAGCTGAGGAACAAACTTGAGAAAACAACAGTAATGAGTCATATTTGGAAGTTAGATTCCCATTATAGCAGGCCTTTTAATGTGAAGCAAAAACTGCAAGTGAGGATACTGAAGGCAAGCCAGAATTATTTTTAATTAGTGCTATATTGCCCAGAACAAATCCTTTCTTTACAAATGGCAAAGGCAGAGTTCCTGCCTTTATGCTGTACACTTGAATTATTATAGTGATAAAACCTACTTCCCTGTAGACAGGAGTCAGGGTTCCTTATCTTTGTAAAGCCATAACTCATGGTTTACAGCCTTGCAGTGTACTTTTCTAGGGGCCTCAGTTTTTCTCCTTTTCAGCAAAAAGTTAGAGTTGTCACAGTCCCAAGCTCACCCATCCCCGAAGAACAGATTTTCCAGGATTTGACAAACCATTAAGCCAGATCCAGAAGTCATCCATTCAGTAGCCCCTTGGGCCACATTTCTGGCATCCATTGCTGGACATCTGGCAAGGTTTTTGTTATATGCCACCAGGAAAATGACCTCAAGGGATACTTATTGAATTCCATTTTGGCCTACATCAGTACAAACTGACTGGGTCCTTACTTTCCAAATGAATATGAGAATTGACACTTAGATTTACATGGGACTTCACACTTCCCAAACAGTCCCACACAATTGTTTGCTCAAGAAAATATCAAAAAGAGTTTAAAACTTTCTTTTTGTAGACAGAAAATATTTAGCAATGCAAATGTAATGGTTTTCAACATATATCTTTAAGTGCTATTTTCCATGCTATTCCTACTGCCACTTAATGCAGAAACAGAACAGAAAATGTGAAAAACTGACACAGAATAGAAATTTCTTAGCTACCTTCTCATAACCTGAATCACATCTATCACTTCACATCACTTTTGTAGCACTTTTTTTGCACTATAAAATTCTGGGGGATTCTGGAAGTTATAATTTAAAAACAACTTTTGCAACATCTGTTTTGATATATTTCTAGGATAGCTCTATTACTAAGTGAAACCTGTCAGCCATCTACTCTCAGGGCTTTATCACACAAGACAAGTAAATTGCAATTACAGCAAGATAATTGCATCTTCAGCTGGGACTTATCACATTACCTCATTCCTTTTCTTTTGTTCTCCCAGTAGAAGACTATTTGGAAAGTCTTTCTTTTACAAAGAAGGGCATTAACTTTTTTGTGCATTAATAAAAGAAACACCTTTCAACAGTCTCCTACTAGAAAAACAACAGAAAAGAAACAAATCCATGTGATAAAGGGGGTGTTATTATCCTGCTACATTTCTGATTTACCTGTGATAAAGCCCTCAGAGGGAAACTTATACAAATTATTTTGCAAAAGTTTATAGGATTTTTGAAATTTTCTGTGTCTTAATGAAGAGGTTTTAATCAGCCATTGCCTTGTCCTTGAGTTAATTACTTATCTTCTTCTTTCCTACCTTCCCCTTGGCCCCAGGCATCTCTTTCCTGCCACATGTGCACACACAGACATTTCAAATAACTATAGCGTTGTTCTGCTTTATTGCGTCCATCATGCTTCCAACAGATAAATATTTCCCTTTGATGCAGTTACAGTAGGCCCTCCACACTTGCGAGGGATAGGGACACAAAATCCTTGCAATGTCAAAAAATGTGACTAATCTGTGTCTTCCCTTCACCATCCTGCCCCAGCGTGCCCACACAGGGGGCAGCCAAGGGCATGCATGGAAGGGGTGACTGCCTTCCTTGCACTCTCCTGTGGTACACGAGTGCAGGCGGCAGCCAAGAGAGTGCAGAGAATGAGGGATTGCCCACCCTGCACGACCCTGCTAGCCGCCTCTGGAGCGCCCACACTGGCAAAGGCACAGAGCGTGCAGGCAATGAGTGATTGCCCATTCTGCATGTCCCTGCAGAGGGCTGTGATTGTGGACATCCCTTCTGGGTGGCAATTGTGTGGCAGTTTAGGCCCTCTCCTGCGATCGCTGCCTGGAATGGAGGCTGACCAGTTGTCACAGGTATCCATTCTCAGCACTGATCACACGGCAGCTTAGGCCCTTTCCTGCGATTGCTGCCTGGAAGAGAGTCCAGCTGGCAATCGTGGCCATCCCTTCTGGGTGGCGATCGCAGGGCAGGTTAGGCCCTTTCCCATGATCGCCGCCTGGAAGGGAGGCCAGAGATCTGAGCAAGGCTTAGCAAGGCTCAGATCGTGGGTGTCCCTTCCAGGTGGTGATTGTGGGAATGGAACTAATCTGCCACGTGATTGCCCACTGCAAAGTGTGTGGGGCCAGAACAGGTCCAGCCCAGAATCACCCGTGGCAGGGAGGCCAGCAGCCCTCTCCTTGGGCTATCATGTGGCCTGCTTGTTCTGGCCAGGGAAGGGGAGGAGCAGAATTTGGGGGAGGGGAAGCATGCAGGCTTGCAAATAATCAAATTCATGAATGTGAAATCTGTGAATGTGGAGGGAGAACTATATATAGTTGATAGACAGCAGTTATATAGTTGATAGACAAATAGATTGTTCTCATTGTTGGCAGTGGATGTCTTTGTGTAATTTGGGCTGTAATTTGAAATATAAATTGGTCATACTTACCTCAACACTAACTCAACCAAGTTTTCTAGCAGAAATTTTCATAGATATATCCATGTAAAGTCTGTGTCCATTTTTTTTTTTACTGCTACATTGCATTGGCTGATTAAACATGATTCTTATAAACAATCAGACAAGAGAGAAGGATTTCTTTTTTACTGCTGCAAAAATAAAAGATTTCATACATATTATAAATTGTACATATAAATGCAAGTGAAATTAGTGACTGGTTGCAATTGTCTTTTTCATTCCTGTTCTTTCCTGCATCAACATAATGATATAAAAGTACTTTATGTACCCATAAAGGAAGAGTTTGCATATTAAAGCCCTGTGCTTTTACAAATACAATATATTGCAAACAACTCCCTTATAGGTAGAAGCCTCCGAGGGATGTTGTGCTGAATTCAAATGATCCTCTCAAGCCAGGCAGTGTAGCTATGAAAGGGGAACAAAGGCATTGAACCTCCAAATAAGAATTCTGCCCCTCTCACGAAAAAATTCCTGCAGTGCCCAAATTCGTAGGCCCTTTTCGCCATGCGAAAGGGCACCTGGAGCATTGCGCGATTGTGTGGAGCGATCTGCATGAGCGATCTGCAGGTGCCGATTGCGCACCTTTTCATTTTTGGCTGGAAGCCGCAAATGGTGCGCAATCACGCATTGCTTCTGGGCCCTGCGTGCACTTACCTGGCGTGTGGAGCCTCTGGATCTGTGCCGGTCACGTTTCCTACCCCAGCGCAGCCTGGGAAAGTCCCAGGCTGCACTGCAGAAGGAAGAGGTGCGGCTCTCGCTTGAGCAGGCTGCTCGTGAAGCAGCAGGGACGCGATAGCCTCTCTCCGGAGGCTGCTCACGTGATCCCTGCACCCCAGCACCAAAAAAAGGTAAGGTGTGGAAAGGGCTCTAGTTTTGCAGAAGGCAAGACATTAAGAATTGTTCACATCCAGAATTCTTGCATTCCCTTGGTAACTTTGCCTTTTCTCTGGATGCCTAAACTGTATTTATAAATGCTCAAGTGACATTTGAAATCATTGTAATACTAGAAATTTGGGGACCAAAGGAAAATTTCACTGGGGAGGAGGGAGAATTTTTATTTGGGGGTAATGCCCTTATTTTGCCTCCAGTAGATGCATCCCTGGTTTTTATTTATACAAGACAATAACATGCCTGAATTGATTGACCTTCTAACTTATACATCTGAGAAGATGTTGAGGAATTTTTTTAAAAAATGCAAGACTTCTGGTCAAGAAAAAAGAGATGGCAATAATACTACCTGGCATATAGCAGTGTGGACATCCATTTAGAACACCTACAAAATGCACTAAAGGTGATTCATATCTTCTCTAACACTTTTTCTCAGTACTATTTCCTTGCCAGTAAATGTAAAAGTTCAAACATTTTCATGCCCTATTGCGCTCCCCTGCCCACTATCAAAAGGTTAGTGACTACCTTTTGGGGTGAGGGGTTGCACGTATTTGCAAAATACACCACTCCCTTTGATCTCCTTTTTGTGATTTTCACTGAAAAAGCAGTACAGTCCTCCCTCCACATTCATGGGTTTGACCTTTGACCTTTGCAAATTTGACTATTTGCAAGGAACATGCTTGCCCCCCTATTCGTCTTCCCATTCCCTTGCAATCCTCACCCCAGACATAAGAGGCTTATTGTTTTTTTAAAAAAAATCTCTTTTGGGTGAGCAAAGACCCCTCCCACTGTTGGAGTTGTGTCCTTTCTGGCATGTGCCTGCATATTCTGCTGTGTAATGGCTGCTGATTGGTTAGGTGCTCTCTTTGCTCCTGTTCCCCCTTTCTCAAGATGGTGACCAAAAGTAGCTAGAATGGCAGAATTCTGCTCTTCTTCCTTTGAGGGAAAATGCCAGTAAGACTTACCTTGTCTTTTCTTCTTCCCCTGGGGGAGGTGGGAGTCACAGGCAAAGGAATCGTAGGGAGAAGCTTCGGAGGGGAATTGGAGAGGGATCACAGAGGGCTTATTTGTGCTTTTTCCCACTTTCTCAATGGTTTTGCGCCAGGAACCCTCATAAATGTGGAGGGGCCACTGTACATTGCAATGACCTCAATATGGTCATTGCTATTTTTTTTTAGGACTATTACTACAAGGACAGTCTACTTAAATCTTTTTGAGCTGTGTAGCTATGTGTAGCCAATGGACAGTTTCAATCAAACCCATGTGTTTAGAGCATACTATTTGTGCACAGGTACAAATTTAATGACATATAGTAATTACTAATACTGAAATAGAAATGTCCACAATATATCCCAGACATTGTTTTATTTATGTTGGATCATTTTTGTTCTCTCTTCATTTGCTTTAAAACTTGTCTATAGCAGATATCCTGCTACAACCATCTCTGTTTCTCAACTACATATGTTCTTGGTATATTGCTCTATTTTAAAAATCAAGTAGTGACATGCAAATACTATGGATTAATGGAACTATGTGAAGTTGGTTCAAAGATTCCTGAGGGTAATATCTCCATAAATGACCCTTTAGCCTGATGAAGTAAGAACTGCTTGTTCTCACAAACCACATTTAGATTCTTGAAATAGTTGTTCAGTTCAGGGATCTTAGTTACTATGAGTTATGAGTTCCTGGGTCTCCAAAGGGCTAGTTTTCATCATCATCATCATTCATGTGGTGGTTTCACACAGAAAGGACTTAAACAAAAATTATTATATGGTTGTGAGTGTTTGCTTGAGTGTGTAGGTATCATAAATCTTTACTGTCATCGCCTATAAGGTGAAGCGCTTTGGCAGAACCTAGAAGTTCCTGTGGGGACCACAGAAAGTCTTCATTCAGAGGTGGGCCTTTGACTACACTTTCCAAAATTTCACTTTATTTCAAACTACACTTTAGTTCCCTTGTGTAATCTATTGCCTTCCCACCTTTCATCTGCTTGAGTACTTCCCTTGTATATCAAAAACGATAATGCTTTGAAAGGATTACATAATAACTTAAGATAATTTTAATACTTTGCCTCAGTAGGGTGAGTTTCAATGTCCCAAAGCTTTTATTAGTGCAAAATGTAGCAGCCAGGCTACTAAGATGTGCATGGTATTGAAATCCAATTGCTCTAATACAGAAGGACCTACATTGGTTGCTAATGAGTTTCTGGGCAGATCTCAAGACTCCTAAATGTCTTGCTGCCTGGCTAGCTCAGGCAGTGATTCCTAAATTCTAGTACTCCAGGTATTTTGGACTTCAAGAAGTCCCGCTTACCTTGGCCAAAGATCAGTAACTCTGGGAACAAAACACTTGGAAGATCAGAGTTTGGGAAACATTGATCTAAGGGTTCATGTGCCTTGTTATTTATTTATTTGTTTGTTTAAATATTTCTACCCTGATCTCTATCGTGAGATCTCAAGGCAACATACAACTAATATTTTTAAAAAATATTCAGATAAAAACAATAAAATAATTGAGATACAGTGAAAGGCCATTTCCACACTACACTGTTATAGTGCTATCATTCCACTTTTAGCATCCTGTGGAATTCAGGGGTTTGTAGTTTACTGAGGCCAAAGAGTTCTCTGGCTGAGATTCTAAATGCCCCTCCCTAGACTGCAAACCCTAGTATTCCATAGGAGGTTGAAAGTGGAATAATAGCACTATAACAGTGGAAAGGCCCTACAATTGTGTAGTGTGAAAGGGTACTGGGTCAAATATGATCAATGGAGAATAGCACCTGAGTCAGACAGAAGGGAGTAGATGAAATTGCTACATGTTTTTGGTTCATCAAGAAGTGACACACAGATCAATAAGAGAAGGGAGGAGATGGGCCCTGCACTGATGATTACTTATAGTATAGGACTCGCTGTTCAAAATGAATTAACTTGATCTTGAATCATGGTTTTGCATACAAAATAGTGACCTGTAGTTTAAGAACAGCTTTGTAAGAGGACATCAGAATCAAATGTTTACAACTAGAGAGCATGTAGCTCATTAAAGCTTGGTAGGTTTGCCTTTGGGTCGTCATAAGTTGGAAACAACTTGAAGGACAACACAAACAACCACAAGAACCACACTGACTTCAGTGATTCCACAACCTGTGGAAAGACAAAGAATGGAGACAGAAGGCCAAGTGAATGTGTAGGTGCACAAAAGCTAAATTATGTATGAGGACCATCTGTGACATTATAAACCAAGTTTGTTGTTCACATGGCACATAAGCTAAGGATGGGCCTTAACATACAGTTTCCATGCTTTATGCACGAGTGACTTGTAAATATCTTAATTCGTGTCTTAAAGCAAAGATTTCTTAATCCTGCTTATCTAAGCTTTACGGTTGAAACTTGGATAGAAGCATCTGGTTTTAACTGGTTTATTGTTATTAATGTATATGATTTAATAACACAGATTTCTTTTTCTGAACTCGATAGGCTGGTAACAGCCAACATACAGTAAATATGATAATATTTTAGGAGCCTCTGGGGATATAAATTTTAAAGGGCAAGGGAGTATGTGAGACCTGTGTGTCTCTATGGCATTTTTCTCTCTTTTTTGAGAGAAAAGTTTTCTGACTATAAATGGAACAAAAATGTTTGTTCCCTTAATCTAGAGATTTGTCTGCCTGCGAATATGTCAGCAATGCCAGAACATCTGATAACACTTACTTAAAATCTGATTTAGAATTACAGTTATTAATCCGTTTTACTAAACTTTGGAAAATCTTCAGCATTTTTGGAGCCTTTTCATATGGAATATAAGGTCAACTTTGTAAAATAAAAAGTCTGTCCTGCTGCATTTTTTACACAGAAGATTGACTGTAGTGTCAATGCAGAAGCCAACTTAACTGAAAGAAGTAGAGTATTTCTTTTTTTAAAGAAATCAAACACTATTAATTGATATAATGGGTGAGTTCTGAAGCTATTCTGTTATGGCATGGCTATCCAACTGTTAGAAGCATGTGCAAAACCTCTAAAATATTTGTCCTAAACGTGTCTAATTATCTGATTATGTGCTATTCAAAGCAGTTTGTGAACTCAAGTAGTCTTGAGCGTTCTTAAGACTGAAATCAGCTGTCACTTAGTTCTTCAGATCTTGCCAGCAGAGACCACTTCATCTCTTCATGCATATCCTTAAAACAAATGTTCTGTTATTCTTCTATAATCTTTAACCCGGTCAGTCTAGACAAGGTGCCTTAAGAACTAAAGTACCCCCCCTTCTTTTGGTACAGTGTGTTGATTGGTA
Organism: Iguana delicatissima; assembly: GCA_948472985.1. Taxonomy (NCBI): domain Eukaryota; kingdom Metazoa; phylum Chordata; class Lepidosauria; order Squamata; family Iguanidae; genus Iguana; species Iguana delicatissima. Next base: position 8,390 of record CAOKZL010000280.1, on the reverse strand, counting down.
TTTTCACGTTCCTAATTTAAGCAGAGGGACGAGGCATTAAGATCAGCTTTCTTACCTTGGGGCATCTTAATTACCCATGGGATATGCTACATCTAAAGTCTTCGTTCTACTTTACATGGTCATCTATTAAAAGTGTGGGAAAATATGCATATCACACTTTTAGAGAAAGTACCACAGGTAAAAATAAATTTACCTATATGAAGAAGTTTTCTCCAGAGGCTCTTCTCTGGATTCTCTACTGCCCAGGTATGCAAAAGAGGTTTTTGGGGCAGGGCCTTTTCAACAGTGTCATCAAAGCCAAGGAAAATCTGTGGTAGAGAAGTTTCATTGCATCTTTCCTCCATTGGCCCTTAAGTGATTCAGAAAGGAGGTTCTTTTTAAAAGGGGATTTTGTGACCTTCTAACAATGTCTAAGGCAAATTGTTCTAGAGGTCCTTTCTGCTTCTTTATTTAACTAATTGTTGTTTTCCTGCTTATTAATCTTTTTTTTTTGTCCTTTTCAGACATACTGTGGTATTTTTGAAGTAGTTTTGTAAACCACCTGGTAATTTTTTTTTAAAAAAAAAATGAGAGAGCGCAAATATTTCACTAAATAAGCACATAAATACTCTGCTACAGTTAGCCCTCCATATGCTCAGATTCTGTATTCATGCATTCAACCAACCACAGCTTGGAAATACCTCCCTCTGTCCCAAAAGCATACTTTGATTTTGCCATTTTATATACAGTAATCCCTCCACTTTCACTAGGGTTAGGGGCAGAGAACCCCCGTGAAAGTGAAAAAAACGTGAACAACTCTAGGCTCTCCCAAATTGCATTTAACACACAAAAAAGTATGTTCACATATATCCACATTGTGGATTCCTTTGAGGCATCAGGGTTCCTTTGCAAGGCAGAAGTGGGTGGCTGGTGGGGCTTACTGCCACTCCACTGCTGCCTCAAACCATTTTTAATAGAGACTTACAAGCCCCGTTTGCAGTTGCTCAGTCTCACGAGGCTTGCAGTCCCTATTAAAAATGGCATAGGGAGGCAACAGAGGTGACAGCAAATAATCCATGAATAATAAAATCTGCAAAAGTGAAACTCACAAATATGGAAGGCTGACTGTAAGGAATGCCATTTTACTACATCTTTGTACGTAATGGGACTTGAGTATTCACAAATTTTGGTATCCATGTGAGGTCCTGGAATCAAACCCTAGTGGATACTGAGGGCCCACTGTACTTATATGCTGTCGAAACCTGGGTTAAATAACAATATAACTGACGCCCAAACTATGGTATAATAACAACACAAATAGTAACTAACTCAGGCCCTTTCCGTATGGGGTCATTACTGCAGGTTACTGTGTTGTAGCGTCATGTTGTTCTGTATGTGGGAGCAAAGTAGCCTCAGGTTATCTTCTATCATTCTGCATGGAATCTGCTGTTAATGCGCTACCATGTGGTAGGGAAGCATGGTATTTGAAAACTGGAAAAAATCTGATTCGCATTTCGACATCAAAGTAAATTCGTTTTTTTGCAGTGATGCAGAAATGTACATCTGCACCAATGTGCATTGGTGGGCAGCAGAGGGCAGGCTATAAGACCAGAAATAGGTATGCACAAACGGAATCACCCAAAATCAAAACCAAAACGAAAAAACGAAAAAACCAGCCAATCACAGCTGCTGGGGTGGGGTGGAGGGAGCCGAGCGAGTGGCCAACAAGGAGGTGGTACGGATGCATGAACTTGCACTCCTCCACAGGAAAACACTTTAAATCGTGTGTGTGTGTGTGTGTGTGTGTGTGTGTGTGCAGAAAACAATGAAGGAAAACTGTGTTATTTAAATACACCATGAAATGGCATGAACTGTTTCTCACACCTGATGTGGAAAAAACGTCAGTCACAGCTGAAGTTCAAATGAAGGTTTCAGGACTACATTCTGGAAAGAGTGATTTTCTTCCATTATCAAAGCAAATAGCAAGTATGTGCTTGGCCTGGCTGCTGCAGCTTTCAGTGGTGTAGTAGAAAACTGAAGGGGACTGCATTCTTTCTTCCCTGGAGATGAGTACTGGCTCTGGCATAGAGTAGTTACATCTTTGTACCAAAAATGTCCTAATGGAAGGTCCTAACCCCAGAGCAGGGTACAGTTTATGCTAGGAAGACCATGGGTCAAGGAAGAGCCCCTAAAATAGATATTCTGCCAAAACGGTCCAACATATATATATATATATATATACACACACACATATACTGATTATTTATACAAAAAAAATGTATATCCTGCCCGTTTAATGTTTATGCACCACTCAAGGCAGCTAACAGCAAAACACAGTTAAATTATAAAATATATTGATATAAATAATACTTTACTATTTAGGTTGTAATCCTACCAGAGGAAGCATGGTATAGTGGTTTGAGTATTGGACTGCAACCCTGGAGACTCAGGATTCAATTTCTTGCTCAGCCATGGAAAGTCATTGGGTGATCTTGGGTGCATCACACACTCTCAACCCCCAGAAAACCCATGATAAGATCACTTTAGGGTCATCATAAATCAGAAGCGACTTGAAGGCAACACAGGACAACAACCAACAATATAATCCTATACCATCTTTCATGATAGTAAGTTCCATTGAGCTTACTTCTGAGTTACGCATACAGGGCTGTACTGTACATGGCCTTTTTTTAACATGCAGTTTTTGCTCTTGTATTGGGTGTATGTCTACCAATACAACAACAAATGATTAAATTGAGAAAAATTATCACACTGATTTTACTCCACTCTTATTTCTGTAGTGTTCAGCAGCCTATTATTCCAGTGAAAATTTCAACTGTTGGACTTTTTCCCCTCCCTGTCCCTAACAGCCATGCAAAACTCATTCAACACATAGTAGATTCTTCATTCGGCACAGTAAATGGGGGTTAATGGCCTCAGAGTGAATTCTCTCATCTCAATAGTCTTCAGCAGCAGCATTTATGTATATTCCTACTGAGAAAATGGGAGCACAGGGAAATAGTAAAAGGAAAGCAGCAATTCTGCACAGCAGCGATATACCATGTTTTGCATATGAAACTCTTTTGCATCTCCTCTGGCTACAAGGACAGAGCCAGGTGCTTTTCCAATACTACTTGCTCTCCACTGATCACTAAATGATCATGGAGAGGGGGCTCCTGCAGCTGAAAGGTGGGTTGGAGGTTTCCGTGAGGCTGGTAGAGAATTCCAATCTCTGCAACAACCAGAAAAGTGACTTATGATACTGTGAACTGGTCTGATGTCATTGTGAGTCTCTAACAGGATGCTTTCTTTAAAAACAAAACACTGGCTTGTCCTTTTCCTCTCTAAACAGACACTCTGTGTCCTTTTAACAAGTGTTTTTGTAGAGCAGAAACGTAACAAGTGCAGCCTTCCAGGGCATAAATGTATAACAACAGAAGCAGATATATCAGATACCTTTCTGCTTCTGACAGAACTGTCAATGACAAAGAATTTCTGTCAGGAAAATGAACAAACAAACAGAAGTCTCTCATATGGGTCCTCTGTGTGCCAGTCTTTGTTCTTGTTTTTAATTAGTTGAATCATTTAAACTATTTAAACCAGTCTTCCACAATCGGATGTCCTCTAGATGTATTACGTTATATCTCCCATTATCCACAGCCAGTGTAACAAATTGTATGCCAGTCTATTTGGACAGCAGTCTTATTTGTTTGTTTGTTGAATTTATATGCCACCTTTTCTCCCAAGATGGGACCCGAGGCAGCTTCCAACAGGTTAAAAAACATTAAAATATTAAAAGCATATAAACAATTAAAATTTGAAAAGAGATATACAATTGTACAACAACTGACTTTTAAAAACAGATAGTAAATAATTAAAAAGGGCTCCAGCCCACCTATTGAGAGCCTGCTTAAAAAGAAATGTCTTTACCTGCCTACGAAAAGAAAGCGGAGAGGGGGCAGCCTAGCCTCCCATGGAAGAGCGTTCCACAGGGTGGAAGTAGCCGCTGAGATGACTTCTCCCATGTCCTCACCAGGTGAGCCTGGGATGGTGGCAGGACCAAGAGAAAGCCTTTCCCTGCAGATCTTAGGGCTCTAGCTGGTGCATAAAGGTTGGAAAAGGCTGGTTCAAAGCAACAAATAGACTCCCTTGTACTACAGCTTGAGTCAATGAGTTAGTGGAGAGAGCACCTTCCCGCATAGCAACCTGCCTGTCCACTGAGATCTAAAAATCAAAGCTGCTTAATTGTTCTAATCTGTCCCTATGCACACATTCACTAGTAATCGTTTATGTCTTGGCACCCTGCTTTTGGAATTTCCACTCCCTGGGAGCATGACAGACACCAACTGTGATGGTGTTTCACCTGTTAAAAAGTAAGGCCCATTCAGTGAGTTTAAGAGAATTGTTTCCCAAGTAAGCGTGCATGGGAGATACCTAGCCCTGGAGTCTGCAGGGCCAAGAAGCAACAGGTACCTGAGGGAGCCCTGTGTTCGGATAGTGTGGCCTGTCTTGAATGATGGGAGGAAAATACTAAAACATATGTTTGACTTTTTACACTTTCACTGATTGTAAAGATGGAAACATTAGCATCTGTTTTGTTTCAAATATGACCTTAGCCTTTCAGCACAGAGGTGTGGGAACCTGTTTAAATACCACCAGGAAACATTTAGGAGATTATTGTATGCACAACATTTTCCTTGATACAGTGTGGAGTGTACAGATAGGAGTTCACTCCACAAACAAGAAGTAACTATCGGTCACTTTGGGTTTTCTTAGTTAATGAAAATGTAACTGTCCTGCAGCCAATATTTAGAATACAAAAAAAAAAAAAAAACTAAAAAGATAAGACATACTGTTTATAGGACAATTTTGGATACTCCCAACTGTTTTGCTGAATGTTTTCACTGATTCATTTTGATTAGAGGAAGAATGTTTTTAGTTGGTTTTATGGTCAATGCGATAATAATTTTAGTGAAGTACTGGAAAACTGTAGATGTTTAATTTGTAATAGAAATGATCAAAATTGTTTAATATTTTGGAAGCAAAATAATAATAATAGTGAATTTGAGGGAAAAAAGTGATTATACGCCACAGGGGTTTGTATAGAAATGGACTCTATTTAATAGTTGTCAAGAATATGTATTTCCTATGGCTTATGTTATTGCTTGAGGCCTTTCTGCACTACGTTGTTATAGTGCTATTATTCCACTTTCAACATCCTATGAAATTCTGGGGTTTGTAGTTTAGAGAGAGGTAATTAGAATTCTCAGCCAGAGAGCTCTTTGGCCTCAGTAAGCTACAAACCCCAGAATTCCACAGGATGTTGAAAGTGGAATAAAAGCAGTATAACAATATAACAGAAAGGTTCTAGAAGTTACAACAATATACTTAGGACCTTTTTGCACTACACTCTTATAGTGCTATTATTCCACTTTCAGCATCCTGTGGAATTCTGGGATTTGTAGTTTATTGAGGCCAAAGAGGTCTCTGGCTGAGAATTCAAAAATGACCTTTCTTAAACTGCAAACTCCAGGATTCCATAGGATGTTGGAAATGAAATACTAGCACTTAACAATGTAGTGCGGAAATGCCCTTACTTGCTTACTTAGTTTCTGGAATGATCTGAAGAATTTTAATGGCTTTCAGAGTAAATTTGCAATTGTCTTAAATCTTTGCTTACACCAGAAGGATTTTTTTTTTCTTAAGGCTTTCCACTACTGTAGAAAGCCTGCTAGGCAAATATAAAAATAGTTGAAATGACTGCACCAGAAAGATTTTAATACAAGAATGAATGAGCACATTTGACATGAAAATAGTAAAGCAATGGTATTAATCTTCATCATGCTATTTTTAGGGGAAAAAATAAAGAATAAATCCACAAAGCTCCGATCTCCTTGTTTTGTGTTTTGTTATGTAGTGTTGAACCAACACCGTGGTTTTCCTTACACACACTTATAAAGCTGGTTGTTAATCTTGCTATCTTGTTTTTGAAAATGTCTGCATGTAATCCATGCATACTGTTTATGGCTAGGCTAAGCCGTTTTATTTGAAGAGCAGTGGAGTAGTCTTTAGATTAGCATGGTATTTTGTGGTTTCCTAGAGACCAAGTGCTAAGTCTATTAGACATTTCCTGCTATTCTTTGGAATTGTAAATTCTATTCTTATGCTTCAAAAAGGCTAGCGTGGGGGGGATATTCATGAATTTTCCCATCTATTAAAGATGAAGGCTTACAAAGCAAGAAACAATAAAATATTGTTACTCACAGAAACTATGTTCTTTATACTAAATATACACCTCTGATGTTCATGGAAGATGGATTCCTGGAATTCCACAAGCTTTTGACTCTTTTTCTCACAATCACTTAAAATTACAAATCAAGCACTGGTATTTTCTTAAAAATCAAGCCGATATAAACTTTGTGGCATTACATTACTAGCAGTACATATTCTGGTACAATAAGGATCTGTATTTGGCCATTGGATTGTATCTTGCTTACAGAAGCACAGATGTTTTCATTCTTATGTTCAACTGTTTGTTTAGCTCATTGAAAAGCATGTCCTTAAAACACACAAAAAGATTGAAACACAGTGTACGTGTGACTTTTGTTATTTACAACAGGAAACAGCTGATTGAAAAAGACAAAAAATATCACACAACCTAGTTTAATGTTAGCTTTGCTCACTGTGTTGAAAATGAAGAGGGCCACCCATGAAGTAGATAAGTGTGATTAACATTGCCTTCATTATATGCACCAATCTGATGTGCGGCACCTCTCCAGAACTCAGCAACAAAGCCACTACAGTTTACACCAAGATTTAAGGCCCATTCCTATTTTAAATTCCCAAAGCATTTCATGTGGCCCTATATTTTTAAATTTACTCAGGGAGCAAAACAACAAACAAACCTGTAAAAACTTGATTTATTAATTTTCACTGATGCTAAGATTACTACAGTGGGTACAATGCATTTCAGTTGCAACAGGTCGTTGACGTTAATTTTTTCACTTCCAAATCAAAGTGTTTCTGCTGTAGTCCTCAGACATGATAGGAACTGGTTTCAATAGTTTTCCATTGGCTTAATTATAGAATGTGCTTTGAGAGATGGTAGGGGAGGGTACTCTGTGAATCTGAAGACAGCTTAGAGAAAGGAAGGGAAACGCTAGGATTTACTTGGTCACAGTAGGGGCCAGTATGGTGAAGGGACTTAGGCCTTTTCCACCCTACACTGTTATAGTGCTATTATTCCACTTTCAACATCCTGTAGAATTCTGGGATTTATAGTTTCCTAATGCCAAAGATCTCTCTGGCTGAGAATTTTAGATGCCCATCCCTAAACTGCAAACCCCAGGGTTCCATAAGATGTTGAAAATGGAACAATAGCACTATAACAGTGTAGTGCGGCAACAGTTTTAGATCAAATTCTTGGTTGTGCACCAAGTGTGAAGCATACATGCACGCACAGCATTGGGTCAATCACGGTCTCTCAACCCAATTTACCTCTGGACTGTAGGGAGAATAAAATAGGACAACCACAAAGGTTCAACCTTGAACTTCTTTCAGGAGAGATAGAATAGAATAGAAATGTGATAGAAATAGATAGAAATAGAATAGAAAGAATAGAAATGTGATAGCAAATCTGAAAACAAAATGTTGGTAAATTGGGTATGTCAGTTTCTCTGACTCATATAATCACAAAGGCTTGGCTTATACATATCAAGATTTTTTAGCCAACTTAATTTTATTGTTATGAGTTTGCAGCAAGATGAGCTACCAGTACAACCAGTACAAATTTAGGAGACCCTCTGGACCCCTAGTCTGGTTTGCAAAATATCCATGAATGAACTTCCCTTTCTCTGACTGAATCCCTTCCTTGAATACTTCCCCTCGAGAATTCTTCATGCCCCTCGCCACACCTAGGCCCTTTTCACACGCAACTTTGAACGAAATGGCCACAGGAGCAATGCAGAACCGCGAAGACAGTTCCGCATGACATTCTCCCGATAGCGCATCGCTCCTGTAGTGATCCCACGGCAATCACGCATTATATCATTTTCGGCTCTTTGCCAAAAATGATGTGCAATTGCACTTTCTTTCCGTGTCCTCCTGCACTTAACTGGTGTGCGGAACACCAGGAAGTTGGCAATGGCTGTGCTTCCTCCCCCAGCGCAGCCTGGAAAGTACCCGGCTGCGCTGTGGAAAGAAGGGGCAGAGCTATCGTGCTTCCTTCCGTCCAACACGGAGCTGGTGCAGAAGGAAGCGCAGGGGATGCAATTCTCTCTTGCAAGAGGCTTTTCATGCGATCCTCGCGTGATGCCAGCGACACATAGGTAAGGTGCAAAAAGGGCCCTAATGAGGAAGATCTATTGGGGTGAGTGGAATCCCACAGTTTTCAGTAGTAGCCAGGTTTCCCT